>CM072916.1:1409131-2009131 GCA_037013685.1 Acridotheres tristis
GAGTTGTGGCGCCCTCTGGCGGGGGGGAGGTTCAGGTTTTGGGGTTCCTCCCCTCCCCCCCCCCAAATTTTGTGGTCTCCCCCCCAATTTTGGGGGTCTCCCCCAAGATCTCCCCCCAGATTTTGTGGGTCCCCCTCAGGATCTCCCCAAGTGGGGGTCTCCCCAAGACCTCACCCCAAATTTAGGAATCTGCCCCCAGGACCTCCTCCCAAATTTTGGGGGTCTCCCCCCAGGACCCCCCCCCAAATTTTTGGGGGTCTCCCCCCAGGAGCTCCCCCCAGATTTTGTGGGTCCCCCTCAGGATCTCCCCAAATTTTGGGGGTCTCCCCCAGGAACTCCCCCCAAATTTTGGGGGTCTCCCCCAGGAACACCCCCCAAATTTTGGTGGTCTCTCCCAAAATCTCCCGCCAAATTTTCAGGTCCCCCCCCTCTCCCCCCATTTTCCCCCCCCCCCCGATTTTGTGGGTCCCCCCCAGGACACTCCCCAAATTTTGGGTCTCTCCTCAGGAATCTCCCCCAATTTTGGGAATCTCCCCCCAGGAACACCCCCCAAATTTTGGTGGTCTCTCCCAAAATCTCCTCCCAAATTTTGGAATCTCCCCCCAGGAGCGCCCCCCAGATTTTGGTGGTCTCTCCCGAGATCCCCCCATTTGGTCCCCCCAGGAACTCCCCCCAAATTTTGGTGGTCTCTCCCAAAATCTCCCGCCAAATTTTCGGGGTCTCCCCCAGGACCTCCCCCCAAATTTTGGGGTCCCCCCCCCCGTTCAGAGGCGACACAGCGACATCAGCTCCGGGATTTTATTTCTCCCCTTCCCGCCATTCGCGAAAGGGGCGGGGCCAAGCAGGGCGTGGTCGAGGGGGCGTGGCCAAAGCGGGGGCGGGGCTTTACACGGTCACGAGCGCACACGGACAGACACCCCCCCCCCCAAAATTTTGGGGGGGGGGGGAGGGGCGGGATTTGGCGAGCACAGAGCGAGCGGGGGGAGGGGGCGGGGAGGGGTTTTTGGGGGGGTCCTGGGTGGATTTTGGGGGGTCTCGGGTGGACTTTGGGGGGTCTCGGGTGGACTTTGGGGGGTCTCGGTGGGTTTTGGGGGGTCTCGGGTGGATTTTGGGAAGACCTGGGTGGATTTTGGGGGGGTCTCGGGTGGATTTTGGGGGGTCCTGGGTGGATTTTGGGGGGTCCTGGGTGGATTTTCGGGGTCCTGGGTGGATTTTGGGGGGTCTCGGGTGGATTTTGGGGGTCCTGGGTGGATTTTGGGGGGTCCTGGGTGGATTTTGGGGGTCCTGGGTGGATTTTGGGGGGTCCTGGATGGATTTTGGGGGGTCCTGGGTGGATTTTGGGGGTCCTGGGTGGATTTTGGGGGGTCCTGGGTGGGTTTTGGGGGTCTCGGGTGGATTTTGGGGGGGTGCTGGGAGGATTTTGGGGGGTCTCGGTGGATTTTGGGGGTCCCGAAAACCTGGGGACCCCCCATGTGGGATTTAGGGGGTCCGGGGTGGATTTTGGGGGGTCCTGGGTGGATTTTGGGGGGTCTCGGGTGAATTTCGGGGGGTCTCGGGTGGATTTTGGGGGTCCTGGGTGGATTTTCGGGGGTTCCTGGGTGGATTTTTGGGGGTCCCGGGTGGATTTTGGGGGGGTCCTGGGTGGATTTTGGGGGGTCTCGGGTGGATTTTGGGGGATCTCGGGTGGATTTTGGGGGGTCCTGGGTGGATTTTGGGGGGTCCTGGGTGGATTTTGGGGGGTCCCGAACACCTGGAGACCCCCCCCATGTGGGATTTGGGGGGTCCTGGGTGGATTTTGGGGGGTCCTGGGTGGATTTTGGGGGGTCCTGGGTGGATTTTGGGGGGTCTCGGGTGGATTTTTGGGGGTCCTGGGTGGATTTTGGGGGGTCTCGGGTGGATTTTGGGGGGTCCTGGGTGGATTTTGGGAAGACCTGGGTGGATTTTGGGGGGTCTCGGGTGGATTTTGGGGGGTCCTGGGTGGATTTTGGGGGGTCTCGGGTGGATTTTGGGGGGTCTCGGGTGGATTTTGGGGGCTCTCGGGTGGTTTTTGGGGGTCCTGGGTGGATTTCGGGAAGGCCTGGGTGGATTTTGGGGGGTCCCAGGTGGATTTTGGGGGGTCTCGGGTGAATTTTGGGGGGTCCTGGGTGGATTTTGGGGGGTCTCGGGTGGATTTTGGGGGGTCCTGGGTGGATTTTGGGGGGTCCTGGGTGGATTTTGGGGGGTCCTGGGTGGATTTTGGGGGGTCTCGGGTGGATTTTGGGGGGTCCTGGGTGGATTTTGGGGGGTCCTGGGTGGATTTTGGGGGGTCCTGGGTGGATTTTGGGGGGTCTCGGGTGGATTTTGGGGGGTCTCGGGTGGATTTTGGGGGGTCCTGGGTGGATTTTGGGGGGTCCTGGGTGGATTTTGGGGGGTCCTGGGTGGATTTTCGGGGTCCTGGGTGGATTTTGGGGAGTCTGGGGTGGACTTTGGGGGTCCTGGGTGGATTTTGGGGGTCCTGGGTGGATTTTGGGGGGTCCCGGGTGGTTTTTGGGGGCCTCCCATGGATTTTGGGGGCTCCTGGGTGGATTTTGGGGGTCCCGGGTGGATTTTGGGGGGTCATGGGTGTTTTTGGGACCCCCCCGGTGTATTTTTGGGATCCCCCGGGTATTTTGAAGACCCCCAGAGTATTTTTGGGGTCCCCGGAGTTTTCCCCAGGATATTTTTTGGGACCCCCAGCGATTTTTGGTCTCCCCCGGGTATTTTTCTGGTCCCCCCGGTATTTTTGGGATCCCCCGATGTATTTTTGAGACCCCCAGGGTATTTCTGGGATCCCCCGGATATTTTTTGGGGGTCCCGGTGAATTTTTTGGGGTCCCGCTGTATTTTTGGGGGTCCCGGTGTATTTTGGGACCCCCGGTATATTTTTGGGGGTCCCCGGTGTATTTTTGGGACCCCCGGTGTATTTTTTGGGGGTCCCGGTGTATTTTGGGGGTCCCGGTGTATTTTTTGGGGGGTCCCGGTGTATTTTGGGGGGTCCCGGTGTATTTTTGGGGGTCCCGGTGTATTTTTGGGACCCCCGGTGTATTTTGGGGATCCCGGTGTATTTTTGGGGGTCCCGGTGTATTTTGGGGGGTCCCGGTGTATTTTTGGGGTGCCTCAGTCGGCGAACAGGCTGGCGAAGCTTTGCCGCAGCGCCCTCAGGCTCTCGGGGGGTCCCTGCTCGGGGGCGGCGCTGCGGAATTTGGGGGTTCAGGGTGGGGGGAGGGGGTTGGGGGAGGGGTTGGGGGAGGGGTGATCCCCCCTCCCCCTCCCCCCTCCCCTTTCCCAGCCCCTCCCCCAACTTACCTGGGGGGAGGGGCTCCGCCGGGTTTGGGGGCCAGCGCGGGTTTGGGGGCGATGGGCGGGGCTTGGGGGCGGGGCTGGCGGGTGGTGGGCGTGGCCTGCGGGCCTTGGGGGCGGGGCTGGGGGACGGACGGGGAGCGCTGGAGGCGGGGCTGGGGGGAGGTGGGCGGGGCTTGAGGGCGGGGTTGCGGTGACGTCAGCGGGGCTTGAGGGCGCGGTTGCGGCGACGTCATGGGGGCGGGTGGGCGGGGCTGAGGCGCGGAGGTGGGCGTGGCTTGAGGGCGAGTTTGGGGTGACATCACCGGGCCGGGTGGGCGGGGCTGAGGAGAGGTGGGCGTGGCTTGAGGGCGGGGTTGGGGTGACATCACCGGGCCGGGTGGGCGGGGCTGAGGAGAGGTGGGCGTGGCTTGAGGGCGCGGTTGGGGTGACATCACCGGGCCGGGTGGGCGGGGCTGAGAGGCGGAAGTGGGCGTGGCTTGCGGGCGCGGCTGCGCGGCGGGCGGGGTTTGTGGGCGGGGCTGAGAGGCGGAAGTGGGCGTGGCTTGTGGGCGCGGCTGCGCGGCGGGCGGGGTTTGTGGGCGGGGCTGCGAGGCGGAAGTGGGCGTGGCTTGTGGGCGGGGCTGCGCGGCGGGCGGGGTTTGTGGGCGGGGCTGGGGCGAAGTGGGCGGGGTTTGCGGGCGGGGCTGGGCGGGGCGTGACGAAGCCCCGCCCACTTGGGGGCGGGGCTGGCCTTGCGGTGGGGGGCGGGGCTGCGCAGGTGCCGCACCTGGGAGGGAACAGAAACACCTGAGAGGGGGCGGGGCTTGCGCCAGGTAAAGGCTCCGCGGTTTGGGGTTTCCCGGCCCTGCTGGAAGGGGATCCCCAAATTTTGGATTTTTTTTTTTGGGGATTAATTTCCCTTCCCCCCCCCCCCCCTCGCTTTGGGAATTTTCCCGAATTTGGGGAAAAATCCCAAATTTTTTTTTTTTTTTAGGGAATTTTTGGATTTTTTTTTTTTTTTTTTTTCTCCAAGTCGCGTTTTTAGGGGGAATTTTCCACGTTTTGGGCGAAAAAGGTGAAGCGGGAATTTTTCACAAAAAAGTTCCGTGAGTCCCCCTGGGATTTTTGGGGTTTTTGGGGGATTTTTGGGGTTTTTTGGGGGGGTTTTGGGGGGTTTTTGGGGGTTTTTTGGGGGTTTTTTGGGGATTTTTGGGGGATTTTTGGGGATTTTTTGGGGGTATTTTTTGGGGTTTTTTGGGGGGTTTTTTGGGTTTTTTGGGGGATTTTTGGGGGGAATTTTTGTTTTATTTTCTGGGGTCTTTTGGGGGATTTTTGGGGGTTTTTTTTGAGGGATTTTTGGGGGATTTTTTGGGGGTTTTTTGGGATTTTTTGGGGGAATTTTTGTTTTATTTTTTGGGGTCTTTTGGGGGATTTTTTGGGATATTTTTGGGGATTGTTTGGGGGGTTTTTTGGGTTTTTTTTGGGATTTTTTTGGGGGAATTTTTGTTTTATTTTCTGGGGTCTTTTGGGGGGTTTTTTGGGGGTTTTTTTTGAGGGATTTTTGGGGGATTTTTGGGGGGTCTTTTGGGGGATTTTTTGGGATATTTTTGGGGGTTTTTTGGGGGGTTTTTTGGGTTTTTTTGGGGGATTTTTTGGGGGAATTTTTGTTTTATTTTTTGGGGTCTTTTGGGGGATTTTTTGGGATTTTTTTGGGGGGAACCCCCAGGATTTTTGTGGGGTTTTTTGGGGTTTTTTTGGGGATTTTTTGGGGGAAATTTTGTTTTATTTTCTGGGGTCTTTTGGGGGATTTTTGGGGTTTTTTGGGGGGGTTTTTGGGAGGTTTTTTGGGATATTTTTGGGGGTTTTTTGGGGGGTTTTTTGGGGGTTTTTTTTGGGATATTTTTGGGGGAATTTTTGTTTTATTTTTTGGGGTCTTTTGGGGGATTTTTTGGGATATTTTTGGGGGGATTTTTGGGGGGTTTTTTGGGATTTTTTTGGGATTTTTTGGGGGAATTTTTGTTTTATTTTCTGGGGTCTTTTGGGGGGTTTTTTGGGGGTTTTTTGGGGGGTCTTTTGGGGGATTTTTTGGGGGGTTTTTTGGGGGATTTTTTGGGATATTTTTGGGGGGTTGTTTGGGGGGATTTTTGGGATTTTTTTGGGATTTTTTGGGGGAATTTTTGTTTTATTTTTTGGGGTCTTTGGGGGGGATTTTTTTGGGATATTTTTGGGGATTGTTTCGGGGGTTTTTTGGGATTTTTTTGGGATTTTTTGGGGGAAATTTTGTTTTATTTTCTGGGGTCTTTTGGGGGATTTTTGGGGTTTTTTGGGGGTTTTTTTTTTGAGGGGTTTTGGGGGGATTTTTTTGGGTCTTTTGGGGGAAATTTTGTTTTATTTTTTGGGGTCTTTTGGGGAATTTTTGGGGATATTTTTTGGGGGGTTTTTTCCGGGGGTTTTGGGGGATTTTTTTGGGGGGAACCCCCAGGATATTTTTGGGGGTTTTTTGGGTGTTTGTTGGGATTTTTTGGGGTTTTTTGGGGGGTTTTTTGAAGTTTTTTTAGGGGTTTTGGTTTTGATTTTTTTTTATTTTTTGGGGGGGGTTTTGGGGGGTTTTTTGGGGGGTTTTTTTTCGGGTATTTTTTCGGGAACCCCCAGAATTTTTGGGGGGATTTTTTTAAGGATTTTTGGGGGGTTTTTTTGAGGGGTTTCGGGAGGATTTTTTTGGGTCTTTTGGGGGATTTTTGGGGATTTTTTTGGGGGGAAAACCCAGGATTTTTGGGGGGATTTTTTGGGGATTTTTGGGGTATTTTGGGGGAATTTTTTGGGGGGAACCCCCAGGATTTTTGGGGGATTTTTTGGGGGGATTTTTTGTGGGGATTTTTTGTGGGGGATTATTGTTTTATTTTTTGGGGTCTTTTGGGGCATTTTTTGGGATTTTTTTTTTTGGGAAACCCCCAGGGGTTTGGGGGGATTTTTTTTGGGGGGAACCCCCAGAATTTTTAGGGGGATTTTTTGGGGATTTTTTTAAAGGATTTTTGGTTGTTTTTTTTTTTTTTTGAGGGGTTTTGGGGGGATTTTTTGGAGTTTTTTGGGGGGGTTTGGGGTTTTTTTTGGGGGGGGGGGTGGGGACTTTTTGGAGGGGTTTTTTTGGGGGGTTTTTTGTGGATTTTTGGGGGTTTTTTTGGGGGGGTTTGGGATTTTTTGGGGGGTTTTGGGGGGATTGTTTTTTGGTTTTTTGGGGTGTTTTGGAGGGTTTTTTGGGAGGGATTTTTTGGAGGATTTTTAGGGGTTTTGGGGATTTTTTTGGGGGGAGTTTGGGATTTTTTGGGGGGATTTTTTTGGGGAACCCCCAGGATGTTTTTTGGGGCTTTTTTGGGGGGATTTTTGGTTTTTTTTGGGAGGATTTTTTTGGGGGTTTTTGGGGTTTTTTTGGGGATTTTGGGGTTTTTTTGTGGGGGATTTTTGGATTTTTTGGGGGGATTTTTTTGGGGAACCCCCAGAATTTTTGGGGGGGGATTTTTTGGGGGGGGGGAATTTTTTGGTTTTTTTTTTTTTTTATTTTTGGGGGGGATTTTTTTTTCGGGAACCCCCAGAATGTTTTTTGCGGGTTTTTTTGGGGATTTTTGGATTTTTTGGGGAGGATTTTTTGGGAAGTTTTTTGGGATTTTGGGGTTTTTTTGTGGGGGATTTTTGGATTTTTTTGGGGGGATTTTTTTGGGGAACCCCCAGAATTTTTGGGGGGGGATTTTTTGGGGGGGGGAATTTTTTGGTTTTTTTCTTTTTTATTTTTTTGGGGGGGATTTTTTTTTTCGGGAACCCCCAGGATGTTTTTTGGGGCTTTTTTGGGGGATTTTTGGATTTTTTTGGGAGGATTTTTTTGGGGATTTTTGGATTTTTTGGGGAGGATTTTTTGGGGGGTTTTTTGGGATTTTGGGGTTTTTTTTGTGGGGGATTTTTGGATTTTTTGGGGGGATTTTTTTGGGGAACCCCCAGGATTTTTTGGGGGTTTTTTTGGGGGGGGGGATTTTTTCGTTTTTTTCTTTTTTATTTTTTTGGGGGGATTTTTTTTTCGGGAACCCCCAGGATGTTTTTTGGGGGGGACTTTTTGGGGATTTTTTTGGGTTTCTTTGGGTTTTTTTGGGGGGATTTTTTTGGGGGAACCCCCAGGATTTTTGTGGGATTTTGGGGGTTTTTTGGGGGGCAGTTTTGAGGATTTTTTGGGGGTTTTTTGGGGGGTTTTTTGGGGGGGATTTTTTTGGGAACCCCCAGGATTTTTGTGGGATTTTGGGGGTTTTTTGGGGGCAGTTTTGAGGATTTTTTGGGGGTTTTGGGGGTTTTTTTGGGGGGATTTTTTTGGGGGAACCCCCAGAATTTTTGTGGGATTTTTGGGGGTTTTTGGGGGCAGTTTTGAGGATTTTTTGAGGATTTTTTGGGGGTTTTTTGGGGGGGGATTTTTTTTGGGAACCCCCAGGATTTTTGTGGGATTTTTGGGGGTTTTTTGGGGGCAGTTTTGAGGATTTTTTGAGGATTTTTTGGGGGTTTTTTGGGGGGGATTTTTTTTGGGAACCCCAGAATTTTTGTGGGATTTTTGGGGGTTTTTTGGGGGCAGTTTTGAGGATTTTTTGGGGGTTTTTTGGGGGGTTTTTTGGGGGGATTTTTTTGGGAACCCCCAGGATTTTTGTGGGATTTTTGGGGTTTTTTGGGGGCAGGTTTGTGGATTTTTTGGGGTTTTGGGGGTTTTTTTGGGGGGATTTTTTTGGGGGAACCCCCAGAATTTTTGTGGGATTTTTGGGGTTTTTTTGGGGGGCAGTTTTGAGGATTTTTTGGGGGGTTTTTGGGGGGGGATTTTTTTGGGAACCCCCAGGATTTTTGTGGGATGTTGGGGGTTTTTTGGGGGGAATTTTGTGGGATTTTTTGGGGTTTCTTTGGGTTGTTTTTGGGGGGGGATTTTTTTGGGGGGAACCCCCAGATTTTTGTGGGATTTTTGGGGTTTTTTGGGGGCAGTTTTGAGGATTTTTTGGGGGGTTTTTTTGGGGGGTTTTTTGGGGGGGATTTTTTTGGGAACCCCCAGGATTTTTGGCCGGGGATTTTTTGAGGGTTTTTGGGGGATTTTTTTGTTTGGTTTTTTTTTTGGGGGGGCGAGGTTGGGGATCCCCAATTTTGGGGGGGGGGGGGGTTGGGGATCCCCAATTTTGGGGAGGGGGGGGTGGGGATCCCCAATTTTGGGGGGGGGGGGTAGGGGATCCCCTTCTCTCTCTCACCCTGGGGTTGGGGTCTCTGCTGGGGGGGGGTCCCAGCCCGGGGGGTCCCCGACGTCACCGACACCTGCGGGACACAAAGGTGGGATGGGGGGAGGGGAAAAGCTCCATTTTGGGGGTGCCCAGGTGTGTTTGGGGTGGGGGGAGGGGCGGTTACCTGTGGGCGTGGCCGAGCGGGGGAGGGGCTGGGGGGGAGGGGCAGCTCCTCCCTCATTCGCTCCAGCACGAGCTCCACGATCTGAGCCTGATCCTCGGCGGCCCCCGGGCCCAGCAGCGGCAGCCACGAGCCCGACACCTGCCAGGTGAGCCGGACAGGTGAGACACGGGGGGGGGAGGGGCTCAGGGGTGCAGGGAGGGGCCGGGTGGGTGTGCGAAGGGGGGAGGGGAGCCACGGGAGGTGCGGGGGTTCGGGAGAAAGCCGAGGGTGGGGGGTGGTAGGTGGGGCCCAGGTGTCTCAGAGGCCCCCCAGGTGCGCCCCAGGTGTGCTCAGGTGTGCCCCAAATGGCCCAGGTGTGTCCCAGGTGTGTCCCAGGTGTGCCCCAAATGGCCCAGGTGTGCTCAGGTGTGTCCCAAATGGCCCAGGTGTGCCCCAGGTGTCTCAGAGGCCCCTCAGGTGTGTCCCAGATGTGCCCAGGTGTCCCCAGTGTATCCCAGGTGTCCCCAGTGTATCCCAGGTGTGTCCCCAGGTGTGTCCCCAGGTGTATCCAAGGTGTCCCCAGGTGTGCCCAGGTGTGCCCAGGTGTCCCCAGGTGTGCCCAGGTGTCCCCAGGTGTGCCCAGGTGTATCCCAGGTGTCCCCAGGTGTATCCCAGGTGTGCCCAGGTGTCCCCAGGTGTCCCCAGGTGTATCCCAGGTGTCCCCAGGTGTGTGCCCAGGTGTGCCCAGTGTATCCCAGTTGTCCCCAGGTGTATCCCAGGTATATCTCAGCTGTCCCCAGGTGTGCCCAGTGTATCCCAGTTGTCCCCAGGTGTCCCCCAGGTGTCCCCAGGTGTGCCCAGGTGTGCCCAGTGTATCCCAGGTGTCCCCAGGTGTCCCCAGGTGTATCCCAGGTGTGTCCCAGGTGTGTCCCAGGTGTCCCCAGTGTATCCCAGTTGTCCCCAGGTGTCCCCAGCTGTCCCCAGCTGTCCCCAGGTGTCCCCAGGTGTCCCCAGGTGTGCCCCAGGTGTGCCCCAGGTGTATCCCAGGTGTGCCCAGGTGTATCCCAGGTGTGCCCAGGTGTGCCCAGGTGTGTCCCAGGTGTGCCCAGGTGTCTCCCAGGTGTCCCCAGGTGTGTCCCAGGTGTCCCCAGGTGTCCCCAGGTGTGCCCAGGTGTCCCCAGGTGTGTCCCAGGTGTGCCCAGGTGTATCCCAGGTGTCCCCAGGTGTGCCCAGGTGTGCCCAGGTGTATCCCAGGTGTGTCCCAGGTGTGCCCAGTTGTCCCCAGGTGTATCCCAGGTGTGCCCAGGTGTGCCCTTACCTGCACGATGTGCTCCTGCCCGTCGGGGCCCCTCAGCGCCTCCACCCCGCAGATGTCGCTGCCCCCGAAGAGCCGCGAGCAGGAATCGACCCAGAGGCGGAGCCTGGGGGGAGGGGCGGGCTCAGGGCCACGCCCACCACGTGACCACACCCCCCACTGACCACACCCATCACGTGACCACACCCATTGACCACACCCCACCACGTGACCACACCCACTGACCACACCCATCACGTGACCGCGCCCTCCGTGTGGTCGCAGCTCTCAGGCCCCGCCCCCTCTCCAGGCCACGCCCCCTCTCCAGGCCCCGCCCCCCTCTCCAGGCCCCGCCCCCCTCTCCAGGCCCCGCCCCCTCTCCAGGCCCCGCCCCCTCTCCAGGCCCCGCCCCCCGCACTCACCTCGGGCTCAGCGCCACCGGCTCCACCTGCGGCCCCTCCCCCACGCTGTCCCCGCCCCCCACGGACCACCTGGGGGGTGGGGGAGGGGAGCTGGGGGTCAGGGGGGGGCCTGAGCCCAGTTCGTCCCAGTTCGTCCCAGTTCAGCCCAATCCCTTCCCAGTCCATCCCAGTCCCTCCCCCCCCCCCCCCCCCCCCCCCCCCCCCCCCCCCCCCCCCCCCCCCCTCCCAGTTCATCCCATTCACTCCCAGTTCATCCCAGTCCCTTCCAAGTTTGTCCCAATCCCATCCCAGTTCATCCCAGTTCATCCCAATCTTTTCCCACTTCATCCCAGTTCCCTCCCAGTCTCTCCCAGTCCCTTCCCAGTTCAACCCAGTCCATCCCATTCACTCCCAGTCCATCCCAGTCCCTTCCCAGTTCATCCCATTCACTCACAGTCCCCTCCCACTCTCTCCCAGTCCCCTCCCAGTTCTCCCAGTTGTCCCAGTGCTCCCAGTCCCCTCCCAGTCCCCCTCCCAGTCCCTCCCAGTCCCTCCCAGTCCCCTCCCACTCTCTCCCAGTCCCCTCCCAGTTCTCCCAGTTGTCCCAGTGCTCCCAGTCCCCTCCCAGTCCCCTCCCAGTCCCTCCCAGTTCCCTCCCAGTCCCTCCCAGTCCCTCCCCAGTCCATCCCAGTCCCCCCAATCCCCTCCCAGTTCCCTCCCAGTCCCTCCCAGTTCCCTCCCAGTCCCTCCCAGTCCATCCCAGTCCCTCCCAGTCCCTCCCAGTCCCCCCCAGTCCCTCCCAATCCCCCTCCCAGTCCCTCCCAGTCCCTCCCAGTCCCCCCCAATCCCCTCCCAGTTCCCTCCCAGTCCCCCCCAGTCCCCTCCCAGTCCCCCCCAGTCCCTCCCAGTCCCTCCCAGTCCCTCCCAGTCCCCCCAGTCCCCTCCCAGTCCCCCCCAGTCCCCCCCAGTCCCCCCCAGTCCCCTCCCAGTCCCTCCCAGTCCCCCCCAGTCCCTCCCAGTCCCCCCCAGTCCCTCCCAGTCCCTCCCAGTCCCCCCCAATCCCCTCCCAGTCCCCCCCCAGTCCCCCCCAGTCCCCCCAGTCCCTCCCAGTCCCCTCCCAGTCCCCCCAATCCCTCCCAGTCCCTCCCAGTCCCCCCCAATCCCCTCCCAGTTCCCTCCCAGTCCCTCCCAGTCCCCCCCAATCCCCTCCCAGTCCCTCCCAGTCCCCCCCAATCCCCTCCCAGTCCCCCCCATCCCCTCCCAGTCCCCTCCCAGTCCCTCCCAGTCCCCCCCAATCCCCTCCCAGTCCCCTCCCAGTCCCTCCCAATCCCCTCCCAGTCCCCCCCAGTCCCCCCAGTCCCTCCCAGTCCCTCCCAGTCCCCTCCCAGTCCCTCCCAGTCCCCTCCCAGTCCCCTCCCAGTCCCCTCCCAGTCACTCCCAGTCCCCTCCCAGTCCCCCCAGTCCCTCCCAGTCCCCTCCCAGTCCCCCCAGTCCCCCCCAATCCCCTCCCAGTCCCTCCCAATCCCCTCCCAGTCCCCCCCAATCCCCTCCCAGTCCCCCCAATCCCCCCCAGTCCCCCCAGTCCCCCCCCCAGTCCCTCCCAGTGCTCCCAGTCTGACCGCAGGGCGCGGTACTGGTCCCCGATGCGCTGCACTCTCACTCTCTGGCTCCCCGCGGGTCCCTCCTGCACCAGCGCCCCGGCCCGGAGCCCCCCCATGGCGGCGGCCACGGCCCCCAACACCTGCCGGGAGCCCACGCGCACCTGGGGGCGGGAGAGGGACATGGGGACACCTGGGATACACCTGGGGATACACCTGGGGACACCTGGGATACCTGGGGACACACCTGGGGACACACCTGGGATACCTGGGGACACCTGGGGACACCTGGGACACACCTGGGGACACCTGGGACACCTGGGATACCTGGGATACACCTGGGATACACCTGGGCACACCTGGGACACACCTGGGGACACCTGGGGACACCTGGGGATACCTGGGATACACCTGGGGGTACCTGGGATATACCTGGGACACACCTGGGGACAGGAGAGCGGCATGGGGGACACCTGGGGACACCTGGACACACCGGGACACACCTGGGGACACACCTGGGGATACATGGGATACACCTGGGATACCTGGGGATACCTGGGGACACCTTGGGACACACCTGGGACACCTGGGATACCTGGGACACACCTGGGGACACCTGGGATATACCTGGGGGACACCTGGGGACACCTGGGGATACACCTGGGGATACACCTGGGGATACCTGGGATACACCTGGGATACACCTGGGGACACCTGGGGACACCTGGGATACACCTGGGGACACACCTGGGGACACACCTGGGATACACCTGGGATACCTGGGGACACCTGGGATACACCTGGGGACACCTGGGACACACCTGGGACACACCTGGGACACACCTGGGGACACACCTGGGGATACCTGGGACACACCTGGGACACACCTGGGACACACCTGGGGACACACCTGGGGACACACCTGGACACACCTGGGGATACACCTGGGGACACCTGGGGATACCTGGGACACACCTGGGACACACCTGGGACACACCTGGGGACACACCTGGGGACACACCTGGACACACCTGGGGATACACCTGGGGACACACCTGGGACACACCTGGACACACCTGGGGACACACCTGGGGACACGCCCAGCAGGAACAGCCACACCCACCCCGAGCCACGCCCAGCGCCCCCCAGGGGGCGGGGCCTCACCTGTCCCACCCCGGCGGGGGGCGGGGCCTCACCTGTCCCACCCCGGCGGGGGGCGGGGCCTCACCTGTCCCACCCCGGCGGGGGGCGGGGCCTCACCTGTCCCACCCCGGCGGGGGCGGGGCTGAGCGTCACCGTCATGGGGAAGGTGGGCGTGGCCAGCTGGGGACACACCAGTGAGAAACCAGTAACACCAGTGACAGCTCCCAGTGACACCAGTGACACCAGTGACGCACCAGTGACACACCAGTGACAACCCCCACGCGTCCCAAAATAGATCCCAGTGCTCCCAGTTCATCCCAGTTCCCTCCCAGTGTCCCCAAATCCCCTCCCAGTTCATCCCAGTCCACCCAGTTCTCACCAGTCCCTCCCATCCCCATCCCAATCCCCTCCCAGTCCCTCCCAGTTCACCCAGTCCCCCCAAATCCCCTCCCAGTTCCTCCCAGTCCACCCAGTTCTCACCAGTCCCCTCCCAGTCCCCTCCCAGTCCCTCCCAGTCCCCCCCAATCCCCTCCCAGTTCCCTCCCAGTCCCTCCCAGTTCCCTCCCAGTCCCTCCCATTCCCATCCCAGTTCTTCCCAGTCCCTCCCAGTTCCCTCCCAGTCCCTCCCAGTCCCTCCCAGTGTCCCCAAATCCCTTCCCAGTTCCCTTCCCAGTCTCTCCCAGTCCCCGCCCAGTCCACCCAGTTCCCTTCCCATTCCCTCCCAGTTCCCCCCCAATCCCCTCCCAGTCCCTCCCAGTCCCTCCCAGCCTCTCCCAGTCCCTCCCAGTCCCTCCCAGTCCCCTCCCAGTCCCCTCCCAGTCCCTCCCAGTCCCTCCCAGGCCCTCCCAGTCCCTCCCAGTCCCTCCCAGCCTCTCCCAGTCCCTCCCAGTCCCTCCCAGTCCCTCCCAGTCCCTCCCAGTCCCTCCCAGTCTCTCCCAGTGCTCACCAGTCCCCGGGGCCGGTTACAGAAATGTTGTGGCACCAGTGGAAAAGCCTCGTGGCCCAGTTCCCGCTGCAGCCGAGCCAACTGGGCAAACTGGGCAGACTGGGAACGTCAAAGGCCAGGCAAGAGCCCCGCCCAGTGCTCCCAGTTCCCTCCCAGTCCATCCCAGTTCATCCCAGTGTCCCCAAATCCCCTCCCAGTTCCCTCCCAGTCCATCCCAGTTCATCCCAGTGTCCCCAAATCCCCTCCCAGTTCCCTCCCAGTCCATCCCAGTGCCCCCCATTCCCCTCCCAGTCCTTCCCAGTCCACCCCCATTCCATCCCAGTTTCTCCCAGTGCTCACCAGTCCCTCCCAATCCCTTCCCAGTGCCCCCAAATCCCATCCCAGTCCCTCCCAGTTCATCCCAGTGCACACCACTCCCCTCCCAGTTACCCCCCCAGTCCCTCCCAGTCCCCCCAAATCCCCTCCCAGTTCATCCCAGTCTCCGCCAGTGCTCACCAGTCCCTCCCACTCCCATCCCAGTCCCTCCCATTTTACTCCCAGTTCCTCCCAGTCTCTCCCAGTTCCCTCCCAGTCTCTCCCAGTCCCCCCAAATCCCCTCCCAGTCCCTCCCAGTCCCTCCCATTTTACTCCTAGTCCCTCCCAGTTCCCTCCCAGTCCCCCCAAATCCCTTCCCAATCCCTCCCAGTGCCCCCCATTCCCCTCCCAGTTCATCCCAGTCTCCCCCAGTGCTCACCAGTCCCTCCCACTCCCATCCCAGTCCCTCCCATTTTACTCCCAGTTCCTCCCAGTCTCTCCCAGTTCCCTCCCAGTCCCTCCCAGTCCCCCCAAATCCCCTCCCAGTCCCTCCCAGTTCATCCCAGTCCCTCCCATTCCCCTCCCAGTCCCTCCCAATCCCTTCCCAGTGTCCCCAAATCCCATCCCAGTCCCTCCCAGTCCCCCCAAATCCCCTCCCAGTTCATCCCAGTCTCCCCCAGTGCTCACCAGTCCCTCCCAGTTCCCTCCCATTTTACTCCCAGTCCCTCCCAGTCTCCCCCAATCCCTTCCCAATCCCTCCAAGTCCCTCCCAGTTCATCCCAGTCCCTCCCAGTCCCCCCAAATCCCCTCCCAGTCCCTCCCAGTTCATCCCAGTTCATCCCAGTCCCTCCCATTCCCCTCCCAGTCCCTCCCAGTCTCTCCCAGTCTCCCCAAAGCCCCTCCCAGTTCATCCCAGTCCCTCCCAGTTCTCTCCCAGTCCCCCCACATCCCCTCCCAGTTCCCTCCCAGTTCCTCCCAGTCCCCTCCCAGTGCTCCCAGTCCGCACCCACCAGGCAGGGGGGGTGGGCGAACCCGTAGAGGGCGGGCAGGGGGTCGCAGCTGGGGACCCCCGCCAGGTGCAATCCCACCAGGAGCCTGCGGGGGGCGCCCCCCGCCCCCCCCTCGGGCGCTTCCCGCACCAGCACGAAATCGGGGCGGAGCCTCCTGGGGGGGGAGGGGCGTCAGGGGGGGGGGACACCCCAAAATTCCTCCGAACCCCCTCCCCAAAATTCCCCCGAACCCCCTCCCCAAAACCCCCCCAAAATCCCCCCAAAATCCCCCCAAACCCCTCCCCAAAATCCCCCCGAAATTCCCCTAAAATCCCCCCAAAAATTCCCCCAAAATCCCCCCCAAATCCCCCCAAACCCCTCCCCAAAATTCCCCAAAATCTCCCTGAACCCCCTCCCCAAAATCCCCCCAAAATCCCCCCGAACCCCCTCCCCAAAATCCCCCCAAAATCCCCCCAAACCCCTCCCCAAAATCCCCCCGAACCCCCTCCCCAAAATCCCCCCAAAATCCCCCCGAACCCCCTCCCCAAAATCCCCCCCGAACCCCCTCCCCAAAATTCCCCAAAATTTCGGGGGACCCCAAATTCAGCCCCAGAAATGAGAAAGGGACACCCAGAACCCCCCAAAATTGAAGGGGGGGACCCCAAATTTCCCCCCCTAGAATGTCGGGGGACCCCAAATTTCCCCCCCCCAGAATTTGGGGGACCCCAAATTTCCCCCCCCAGAATTTGGGGGTCCCCCCGCCGTACCTGGAGCCCCCCCGGGCCCGCTCGATGCTGACGCTGAGGGCGCCGCGGGTGGAGGCGGCCAAGGAGAGCTCGGAGAACTGAGCCTGGGGGGGACCCCAAAATCCTGGGGGGGACACCCCCAAAAAAAAAAAAAAAAACCCCAAAAACCCACCCGGGACACCCCAAAAAAAAACCAAAAAAAAAAACTCCCCGAGACCCCGCCCCCAAACCCGACCCGAGCCACAAATTGGGATAAAAATAAAATATTTTTAGGGAAAAAAAATGGGAATTGATGAATTTTTGGGTTTTGGCACGGGGGTTAAAATTGAGGGGTTCCCCCTTAGGGCGCCCCAAAATTTCCCCCAAAATTTCTCCCAAAAAACCCCAAAATTTCCCCCAAAATTCCCCCCAAGAGACCCCAAAAATTTCCCCAAAAACCCCAAAATTTCCCCCCAAAAAACCCCAAAATTTCCCCCAAAAAACCCCAAAATTTCCCCCAAGAGACCCCAAAATTTCCCCCAAAATTTCCCCCAAGAGACCCCAAAATTTCCCCAAAAACCCCAAAATTTCCCCCAAAAAAACCCCAAAATTTCCCCCCAAAAACCCCCAAAATTTTCCCCAAGAGACCCCAAAATTTCCCCCAAAATTCCCCCCAAGAGACCCCAAAATTTCCCCCAAAAAACCCCAAAATTTTCCCCAAGAGACCCCAAAATTTCCCCCAAAAGACCCCAAAATTTCCCCCAAAATTCCCCCCAAGAGACCCCAAAATTTCCCCCCAAGAGACCCCAAAATTTCCCCAGAAAACCCCAAAATTTTCCCCAAGAGACCCCAAAATTTCTCCCAAAAAACCCCAAAATTTCCCCCCAAAAAACCAAAATTTCCCCCAAAAAACCCCAAAATTTTCCCCAAGAGACCCCAAAATTTCCCCCCAAAAAACCCCAAAATTTCCCCTAAGAGACCCCAAAATTTCTCCTAAAAAACCCCAAAATTTCCCCAAAAGACCCCAAAATTTCCCCCAAAATTTCCCCCCAAAAAACCCCAAAATTTCCCCCAGAAAACCCAAAAATTTCCCCCAAAATTTCCCCCCAAGAGACCCCAAAATTTCCCCCCAAAATTTCCCCCACAGGGCCCCCAAAATTCCCCCCCAAAAAACCCCAAAATTCCCCCCAAGGGACCCCCAAATTCCCCCCAAAAAACCAAATTCCCCCAAAAAATTTTCCCCAAGAGACCCCAAAATTTTTAGGGGCGACCCCAAAACTTCCCCCCACGAGACCCCAAAATTTCCCCCAAAATTTCCCCCATGGGACCCCAAAATTTCCCCTAGGGGACCCCAAAATTTCTCCCAAAAAACCCCAAAATTTCCCCCCAACCGAGACCCCAAAATTTCCCCCAAAAATAAATTCCCCCCAAAACCCCAAAATTTCCCCTCAGGGACCCCAAAATTTCCCCCAGCGGGACCCCAAAATTTCCCCCAAAAAACCCCAAAATTCCCCCCAAGGGACCCCCAAATTCCCCCCCAAAAAACCCAAAATTCCCCCAAAAAACCCCAAAATTCCCCCTCAGGGACCCCAAAATTTTTAGGGGCGACCCCAAACCCGCACGGGGGGGGGGGACCCCAAATTAATTATTGAGAGACCCCAAATTAATTATTAAGAGACCCCAAATTAATTATTAAGAGACCCCAAATTATTGAGAGACCCCAAATTTTTAGGGCCGGGGGGTCCCAAAATCAGGGAGGGGAGATTCCAAATTTTTAGGGGGGGGTCCCCAAATTTTGGGGGGGGGTCCCCAAAATTTGGGGGGGGGTCCCCAAAATCTCACCTGCTCCACTCTCAGCTCCACGTCCCCGTGCACGGATTTGCCTTTGAATGGTTTCACCCTGGGGGGGGGGGGGGACACCCCAAAAATTGGGGAGACCCCTCCCCAAAATTCCATCCCCCCCCAAAAATTGGGGAGACCCCTCCCCAAAATTCCAACCCTCCCCCCCCCCCCAAAACCGCCCCCTCCCCAAAGGAGATTTGGGGGGTCCCGGTTATTTTGGGGGGGGGTCCCGGGGATTTTTGGGGGGGCGGTCCCGGGGTAATTTTTGGGGGGGTCCCGGGGGGGTATTTGGGGGGGGTCCCGCTTATTTTTTGGGGGGTCCCGGGGATATTTATGGGGGGTTCCCGGTGATTATTTTGGGGGGGGGTTCTGGTTATTTCGGGGGGGTCCCGGGTATTTTGGGGGGGGTCCCGGTGATATTTTGGGGGGGGTCCCGGTTATTTTGGGGGGGGTCCCCGTTATTTCGGGGGGGGGTCCCGGTTATTTTGGGGGGGTCTATTTTGGGGGTCCGGGGGATATTTTGGGGGGGTCCCGGTTATTTGGGGGGGGGTCTCGGTTATTTTGGGGGGGGTCCCGGGGATATTTTGGAGGGGGTCCCGGTTATTTTGGGGGGGTCCCGGGGATATTTTGGGGGGGGTCTCGGGTATTTGGGGGGGGTCCCCGTTATTTTGGGGGGGGTCCCGGCGATATTTTGGAGGGGTCCCGGTATTTTGGGGGGTCCCGGTTTATTTTGGAGGGGTCCCCGTTATTTTTGGGGGGGGGTCCCGGATATTTTTGGGGGGGTCCCGGGGATATTTTGGGGGGGGGTCCCGGTGATATTTTGGGGGGGGGTCCCGGGGGTATTTTGGGGGGGGTCCCGGGGTTATTTTGGGGGGGGGTCCCGGGGGTATTTTGGGGGGGGCCCCGTTATTTTTGGGGGGGTCCCGGTTATTTCGGGGGGGGGTCCCGGGTATTTTGGGGGGGGGTCCCCGTTATTTTGGGGGGGTCCCGGGGATATTTCGGGGGGGGTGTCGGTGATATTTTGGGGGGGGTCCCGGTTTATTTTGGGGGGGGTCCCGGTGATATTTTGGGGGGGGTCCGGTTATTTTGGGGGGGTCCCCGTTATTTTGGGGGGGTCCCGGTTATTTTTGGGGGGGGTCCCCGTTATTTTGGGGGGGTCCCGGGTATTTTGGGGGGGGGTCCCGGGGATATTTTGGGAGGGTCCCGGTTATTTTTGGGGGGGGTCCCGGGGATATTTTGGGGGGGGGTCCCCGTTATTTTTGGGGGGGTCCCCGTTATTTCGGGGGGGGTCCCGGTTATTTTGGGGGGGGGTCCCGGGGATATTTTGGGGGGGGGTCCTGGTTATTTGGGGGGGGTCCCGGGGGTATTTTGGGGGGGTCCCGGTTATTTTGGGGGGGTCCCGGTTTATTTTGGGGGGGTCCCGGTTATTTTGGGGGGGGTCCCGGTTTATTTTGGGGGGGTCCCGGTTTATTTTGGGGGGTCCCCGTTATTTTGGGGGGGTCCCGGTACGTACCAATCGGTGCCGGGGGGGGCGATCACGAGCAGCAGCGGCGCCGGGGGGGGGGTCCGGGGGGGTCTCCCCGCCCCTCCCCCCGCGGGGGGGTCCCCGCCCATCCCCCCCGCCAGGAAATTCCCGTCCGAGAGGCGGCGCCGCAGGAAATCCATCCCCTATGGAATCACCTATGGAGACACCTATGGAGACACCTATAGATCCCCTATGGAATCACCTATAGAGTCACCTATGGAGACACCTATGGAATCACCTATGGAGTCACCTATGGAGACACCTATGGAGACACCTATAGAGTCACCTATGGAATCACCTATAGAGACACCTATAGAGACACCTATAGATCCCCTATGGAATCACCTATGGAATCACCTATAGAGTCACCTATAGATCCCTATGGAGACACCTGTGGAATCACCTATAGAGTCACCTATAGATCCCTATGGAGACACCTATGGAGACACCTGTGGAGACACCTGTGGGTCCCTATAGATCCCCTATGGAGACACCTATGGAGACACCTGTGGAATCACCTATGGAATCACCTATGGAGTCACCTATAGATCCCTATAGATCCCTATGGAGACACCTATGGAATCACCTATGGAATCACCTATGGAATCACCTATGGAGACACCTGTGGAGACACCTATGGAATCACCTATAGAGTCACTTATAGATCCCTATAGATCCCCTATGGAGACACCTATGGAGACACCTGTGGAATCACCTATGGAATCACCTATGGAGACACCTATAGAGACACCTATGGAATCACCTATAGAGTCACCTATAGATCCCCTATGGAATCACCTATGGAATCACCTATGGAATCACCTATGGAGACACCTATGGAGACACCTGTGGGTCCCTATAGATCCCCTATGGAGACACCTATGGAATCACCTATAGAGTCACCTATAGATCCCTATGGAATCCCCTATGGAGATACCTATGGAATCACCTATAGAGACACCTATAGATCCCTATGGAATCACCTATGGAGACACCTGTGGATCCCCTATGGATCCCCTATGGAATCACCTATGGAGACACCTGTGGAGACACCTGTGGAGTCACCTATGGATCCCCTATGGATTCACCTGTGGACTCACCTGTGGATCCCTATGGATCCCCTATGGAGACACCTATGGAATCACCTGTGGAGTCACCTATAGAGACACCTGTGGAGACACCTGTGGAGTCACCTATAGAGTCACCTATGGAATCACCTATAGAGACACCTGTGGAGTCACCTGGGGGTCCCTATAGATCCCTATAGATCCCCTATGGAGTCACCTATAGAGACACCTATAGAGTCACCTATAGATCCCTATAGATCCCCTATGGAGTCACCTATGGAGACACCTATAGAGACACCTGTGGAGTCACCTATGGATCCCCTATAGATCCCCTATGGAGTCACCTGTGGAATCACTTGTTGAGTCACCTATGGAATCACTTGTGGGTCCCTATAGATCCCCTATGGAGTCACCTGTGGAGTCACCTGTGGAATCACCTCTGGAGTCACCTGTGGGTCCCTATAGATCCCCTATGGATCCACCTATAGATCCTGTATAGATCCCCTGTGGATTCCTATAGAGTCACCTATAGATCCCCCTATAGATCCACCTATAGATTCACCTATAGATCCCCTATAGATTCACCTATAGATCCCTATGGACTCACCTGGGGGTCCCCTATGGATCCCTATGGATTCACCTATAGATCCCGTATGGATCCCCTATAGTTCCCCTATAGATCCCGTACGGATCCCTATGGACTCACCTGTGGATTCACCTGGAGATTCACCTGTGGATTCACCTGTAGATCCCGTATGGATCCCTATGGACTCACCTATGGATCTCCTATAGATCCCCTATGGATTCACCTATGGACTCACCTGTGGATTCCCTATAGGTCCCCTATGGATTCCCCTATGGATTCCCTATGGATCCCCTATAGATCTCCAGGGGGTCCTGGGCAGGGCTATAGGGGGGCATCCTATAGAGCTGTGGGGCTGAGCTATAGGGGAGGGGGTCTATAGGGGAGGGGGTCTATAGGGGAGGGGGTCTATAGGGGAGGGGATCTATAGGGGAGGGGGTCTATAGGGGAGGGGGTCTATAGGGGAGGGGGTCTATAGGGGAGGGGATCTATAGGGGAGGGACACGCTGCTCTATAGGAGGAGGGGGGGGATGGGGCTATAGGGGGAAGGAGCTATAGGGGATCGGGGGTTATGGGGAGGGGTCTATAGGGGAAGGATCTATAGGGGATGGAGAGGGATCTATAGGGGGTGGGGGGATCTATAGGGGCTGGGGATGGATCTATAGGGGATGGATCTATAGGGGATGGGGGGATCTATAGGGGCTGGGGATGGATCTATAGGGGATGGATCTATAGGGGATGGGGGGGTCTATAGGGGCTGGGGATGGATCTATAGGGGATGGATCTATAGGGGATGGGGGGGTCTATAGGGGCTGGGGATGGATCTATAGGGGATGGATCTATAGGGGATGGATCTATAGGGGATGGGGGAGGCCCCGGGGGGGGGGGGGGGTCCCTGAGGCACCTGCGGGATGAGCCCCAAAAATCCTCCCGGGCGGCCCCGCCCCCGCCCCGCCCCTCCGCGTCACTTCCGGCCCCGCCCCGCGCGCACCCGGGCGTGGCTCCCCCGTGACGTCACCGCCGGCCCCACCCCCGGTTCTGCAGAAAAGGGCGGGGCCTGGAGGGGGGGCGGGGCCGGTGACGTCATCGCGCGAGGAGGGCGGCGATCTTTTTGGCGCGGCCCCTCCCCCACCGGGGTCTCCCTCCCTGCCCCTCCCCCACCCCCCTCCCGTGCCCGCCCCTCCCCCACCGGGGTCTCCCCGCCCCTCCCCCCCCCCGTGCCCGCCCCTCCCCCACCGGGGTCTCCCTCCCCGCCCCTCCCCCCCCCGTGCCCGCCCCTCCCCCACTCGCTCGGAGCCGTCGCGTTGCTGGGATTTTATTTTGGGGGGGGGTGGGGGAGGGGCCGGGAGGATTTTGGGGGAATTCCGGGCGGGTTTGGGGTCCGGGGGGGTCCCATGACGTCACCGAGGGTCTCATTGCTCTGAGGGGGGGGGGGGAGGTCAGGGAGGGAACCCCCGCCCCTCCCCCACCCTCGGGGATTTCCCATCCCCCTCCTCTCGGAGATTCCCTGCCCCTCCCCCCACCCGGGGTGGATTCCCTGCCCCTCCCCCCACCCGGAGGGGATTCCCTGCCCCTCCCCCATTCCGGGGTGGATTCCCTGCCCCTCCCCCCACCCGGGGGGGATTCCCTGCCCCTCCCCCCACCCGGGGGGGATTCCCTGCCCCTCCCCCATTCCGGGGTGGATTCCCTGCCCCTCCCCCCCTCCCGAGGGGATTTTCTTCCCCTCCCCCCTCCCCCTCCCGCCAATTCTGCCCCTCCCAAGGGGATTCCCTGCCCCTCCCCCCTCCCCCAATTCTGCCCCTCCCCCACCCGGGGTGGATTCCCTGCCCCTCCCCCATTCCGGGGGTTGTTCCCTGCCCCTCCCCCCCCTGCCCCTCCCCCCCTCACCGTCGGGGTGGGGGCAGGGCCGCACGTTCCTGCACGCTCGGGTCTCCTGCAGGCGCAGCCGCTCCCCCTGCAGGGCGGGGCAGCGCGGCCGCGGCTCCCCCCAGAACGAGACATTGGAGAGACCCCCCGAGCCCACGTGCGCCACCGTGCGGCTGGGGGGGAGGGGAGGGTCAGCGCCGGGACACGTGGGGCCCATAGACCACATAGGGACCCCATGGATCCCATAGACCCCATAGGGACCATAGGGACCCCATAGAGACCCCATAGGGACCATAGACCCCATAGGGACCCCATAGGGACCATAGGGACCCCATAGATCCCATAGAGACCCCATAGGGACCATAGGGACCCCATAGACCCCATAGACCCCATAGACCCCATAGGGACCCCATAGACCCCATAGACCCCATAGGGACCATAGAGACCCCATAGGGACCCAGAGATCCCATAGACCCCATAGGGACCCAGAGATCCCATAGGGACCCATAGACCCCATAGGGACCCCACAGACCCCATAGGGACCCCATAGAGACCATAGAGACCCCATAGGGACCATAGGGACCCCATAGACCCCATAGGGACCATAGGGACCCCATAGACCCCATAGATCCCATAGACCCCATAGGGACCCAGAGATCCCATAGAGACCCCATAGACCCCATAGGGACCCCATAGAGACCATAGGGACTCCAGAGATCCCAGAGGCACCCCACAGACCCCATAGAGACTCCATAGACCCCATAGGGACCCATAGGGATCCATGGACCCCATAGGGACCATAGGGACCCAGAGAGACCCCATGGATCCCATAGGGACCCCATGGATCCCAGAGGCCCCATAGAGATCCCATAGAACCCTCATAGAACCCCCATAGACCCCCTATAGACCCCCCATAGACCCCCCATAGAACCCCTATAGACCCCATAGAATCCCCATAGAACTCCCCAAAACCCCCCATAGAACCCCCATAGAACCCCTATAGACCCCCCATAGAACCCCCAAAAACCCCCTATAGACCCCAATAGAACCCCCATAGAACCCCCAAAAACCCCCCATAGACCCCCTATAGAACCCCATAGAACCCCTATAGACCCATATAGAACCCCAATAGACCCCATAGAACCCCCACAGAACTCCCCAAAACCCCCCATAGACCCCCCATAGAACCCCCATAGAACCCATATAGAACCCCCACAGCCCCCCTATAGGCGCCATACGTGTAGTCGGGCAGGATGGGGCGGCACTCGCGGCTGCGGCTGCGGCTGGGGCTGGGCCCGCAGGGGGGGGTGCAGAGCCCCCAGTTCGACCAGTCTGACCAGTTCCCGGGCACTGGGGGGGGGGGGCACAGCGTCAGCCCCACTGCCCGCGCCCTATAGGGCACCTATGGCCGCCTATAGGGTACCCAGAGGGGGCTGGCAGCATCTATGGGGCAGCTGTGGTGATCTGAACGGGATCTATAGGGCAGCTATAGGGTATCCCTAGGGTTTCTATAGGGTTTCTATGGGTCACAAAGGCGGTTATGGGGCAGCTATAGGGTATCTATAGGGTTTCTATAGGGTGTCTATAGGGTCTCTATAGGCTGTCTATAGGGTCTCTATAGGTGACTCACAGGCGCAGTTGTGGGGTATCAATAGGGTATCTATAGGGTCTCCATAGGCTATCCATAGGGTCTCTATAGGGTCTCCATAGGGGACTCACAGGCGCAGTTGTGGGGTGTCTATAGGGTGTCTATAGGGTATCTCTAGCCTGTCTATAGGGTGTCTATAGGTGTCTATAGGGTCTCTATAGGGGACTCACGGGCGCAGTTGTGGGGTGTCTATAGGGTGTCCATAGGGTGTCTATAGGGTGTCCATAGGGGACTCACGGGCGCAGTTGTAGGGTGTCTATAGGGTGTCCATAGGGTCTCCATAGGGTGTCTATAGGGTGTCTATAGGGTGTCTATAGGGTGTCCATAGGGTCTCCATAGGGTCTCCATAGGGTCTCCATAGGGTGTCTATAGGGTGTCTATAGGGTGTCTATAGGCTATCCATAGGGTCTCTATAGGGGACTCACGGGCGCAGTTGTGGGGTGTCTATAGGGTGTCTATAGGGTGTCTATAGGGTGTCTATAGGCTATCCATAGGGTGTCCATAGGGGACTCACGGGCGCAGTTGTGCACGTTGTAGCACGCCCGCAGCTCGATGGTGCTCACGCCCCCCTGGGTGGGGCAGGCGGGACCCCCCGGGCTGTGCCCCGAACATCCCCGAGTGCGGCGCTGCTGCCCCACGGCGCTGCGACAGCCGATGTCACCCCAGGGCCGCGAGCAGGGGCTCCAGGGAGCCCAGGGAGCCCAGAACACGGCGGCTGGGGGGACACGGCGACATCAGGGGACATCGGGGACAGTCAGGGGACAGTCAGGGACATCAGGGACATCGGGGACATGGGGGGACAGTCAGGGGACATGGGGGGGACACGGGGACATCAGGGGACATGGGGGGACACGGGGACATCAGGGGACATCAGGGACATCGGGGACATGGGGGGACACGGGGACATCAGGGGACATGGGGACATGGGGACATCGGGGACATCAGGGACATGGGGGGACATCAGGGGACATCGGGGGGGACATGGGGGGACAGGGGGACATGGGGGGACACGGGGACCCCAGAGCACCGCGGCTGGGGGGACACGGGGACAGTCAGGGGACAGTCAGGGACATGGGGGGACACGGGGACATCAGGGGACATGGGGGGACATGGGGGGACACGGGGACATCGGGGACATGGGGGGACACGGGGACATCGGGACATGGGGGGACATGGGGGGGGACATGGGGGGGACATGGGGGGGACACGGGGACAGTCAGGGGACATCAGGGACATGGGGGGACACGGGGACCCCAGAGCACCGCGGCTGGGGGGACACGGGGACATCAGGGGACATGGGGGGACATGGGGGGACATCGGGGGGACATCGGGGGACACGGGGACAGTCAGGGGACACTGAGGGGACAGAGAAAGGACAGCCCAGGAGTTTCCTTTCCTTTCCTTTCCTTTCCTTTCCTTTCCTTTCCTTTCCTTTCCTTTCCTTTCCTTTCCTTTCCTTTCCTTTCCTTTCCTTTCCTTTCCTTTCCTTTCCTTTCCTTTCCTTTCCTTTCCTTTCCTTTCCTTTCCTTTCCTTTCCTTTCCTTCCCTTCCCTTCCCTTCCCTTTCCTTTCCTTTCCTTTCCTTTCCTTTCCTTTCCTTTCCTTTCCCTTCCCTCCCTTCCCTTTCCCTTTCCCTTCCCTTTCCTTTTTTCCTTTTCATTTTCCCAATTTCTCCTTTTCTTTCTTTTTCCTTTTCTTCTTCCCTTTCCTTTTCTCATTTTCCTTTTTCCTTTTTCTTTTCCCTTCTCCAGTTTCCCTTCCTTTCCCGCTTTCCCCTTTCCTTTTCCTTTCCCCTTTCCTTTTCCTTTTCCCATTTTTTTCCTTTTCCTTTTTTCTTTTTCCTTTTCCCATTTTTTCCTTTTCCTTTCCCCTTTCCCCTTTTCCTTTTCCTCTTTTCCTTTTCCCATTTTTTCAATTTCCCTTTTCCTTTTCTTGTTCCCATTTTTTTCCTTTTTCCCTTTTCCTTTTCCCATTTTTTCCTTTCCCTTTCCCCTTTCCCCTTTTCCTTGTCTCCTTTTCCTTTTCCCATTTTTTTCCCTTTCCCTTTTTCCCTTTTCCCATTTTTTCCTTTTCCTTTCCCCTTTTCCTTTTCCTTTCCCCTTTTCCTTTTCCTTTTCCCATTTTTTTCCCTTTCCCTTTTCCTTTTCCCATTTTTTCCCCTTTTCCTTTTCCCTTTCCCCTTCCCTCCCTTCCCCTCCCCAGCCTCAAACCCCACCCCACCCCTTTAAGCCCCGCCCCAAAACGGCCCCACCCATTTAAGCCCCGCCCCATTCAAGCCCCACCCACACGACCCCACCTCATTTAAGCCCCACCCCTTTAAGCCCCACCCACAAACGACCCCACCCCATTCAAGCCCCACCCCATTAAGCCCCGCCCCACACGACCCCACCCCTTTAAGCCCCACCCACAGGACCCCACCCCATTCAAGCCCGGCCCCACACGACCCCCACCCCATTCAAGCCCCACCCCTTTAAGCCCCGCCCCCAAACGACCCCACCCCTTTAAGCCCCACCCACAGGACCCCACCCCATTCAAGCCCCACCCACAAACGCCCCACCCCATTCAAGCCCCACCCCTTTAAGCCCCGCCCCACACGACCCCACCCCATTTAAGCCCCACCCACAAACGACCCCACCCCATTCAAGCCCCACCCCCTTAAGCCCCGCCCCCAAACGACCCCACCCCATTAAGCCCCGCCCACACGACCCCACCCCATTTAAACCCCGCCCCCAAACGACCCCACCCCATTCAAGCCCCACCCACAAACGACCCCCACCCCATTAAGCCCCGCCCCATTTAAGCCCCGCCCACACGACCACACCCCATTTAAGCCCCACCCACAGGACCCCACTTAATTTAAGCCCCACCCCACACGACCCCCACCCCATTTAAGCCCCACCCCTTTAAGCCCCGCCCCCAAACGACCCCACCCCATTCAAGCCCCGCCCCACACGACCCCCACCCCATTTAAGCCCCACCCCTTTAAGCCCCGCCCCAAACGACCCCACCCCATTTAAGCCCCGCCTCAAACGACCCCACCTCATTTAAGCCCCACCCCTTTAAGCCCCGCCCCAAACGACCCCCACCTCATTAAGCCCCGCCCCATTAAGCCCCGCCCACACGCCCCCACCCCTTTAAGCCCCACCCACATGACCCCCCCCCATTCAAGCCCCACCCCACGCGACCCCCACCCCATTCAAGCCCCACCCCTTAAGCCCCGCCCCCAAACGACCCCACCCCATTAAGCCACGCCCACACGACCCCACCCAATTTAAGCCCCGCCCCCTTTGGGCCCCTCCCCCACCTGGGCAGGGGTCTCGGGGGCCGCACACCCCCCGCCGGCTCTGGGGTCCCTCGCAGCCCCTCCCCCCGTGTTTTGGGGAGGGGGAGTCACAGGCTCGGCGCAGAACGACCCCCCCCAGGCCGCACGTGACCGGGCAGGGCGTGGCCGGAGACCACGCCCCCCACGCGCCGTCCACTGGAGGGGGGAGGGGAGGGGTCAGCGAGACCCCCCCCCCCCACACACACACCTCTCCCCCCACCCCGGCTGGGTGGGATCGGGGGGAATTTGGGGTCTGGGGGTTTTGGGGGGGCCTGGGGGGGGGTTTTAGGGGGTCTTGGGAGGGTTTTGGGGGTCTAGGGGGGATTTTGGGGGTCTGGGGGGTTTTTTGGGGGGGTCTTGGGGGGGGTTTAGGGGGTCTTGGGAGGGTTTTGGGGGTCTAGGAGGGGTTTTGGGGGTCTGGGGGTTTTGGGGGGTTTGGGGGGGTTTTGGGGGGTCTTGGGGCGGTTTTGGGGGGTCTTGGGGGGAGGGTTTTGGGGTTCTTCGGGGGGGTTTTGGGGGTCTAGGGGGGATTTTGGGGGTCTAGGGGGGATTTTGGGGGTCTGGGGGGTTTTTTTGGGGGGTCTTGGGGGGTGTTTTGGGGGTCTGGGGGCTTCTGTGGGTCGGGAGGGTTCCGGGGGGTCTCAGGGGGTTTGGAGATCCGGAGGGATTTGGGGGATCCCGGGGGGGTTTGGAGGGTCCCGGGGGGATTTGGGGGATCCCGGGGGGATTTGGGGGATTCCGGGGGGGTTTGGGGGGTCCTGGGGGGTCCCTGGGGAGGTTCTGGGGGGGGGGGGTCCCATTGGTGTCCCGGGGGTCTCGGGTGATTCTGGGGGTCCCGGGCGGGTTCCTGGGGGGATTCCTGGGGGGCGTCCCGGGGGTCCCAGAGTGGTCTCGGGTGATTCTGGGGGTCCCGGGGTGGTCCCGATGGAGTCCCGGGGGGTCCCGAGGGGGGTCCCGGGGTCATTCTGGGGGTTCCGGGGGGGATCCGAGGGTGGTCCCGGGGGGTCTCGGGGTCATTCTGGGGGTTCCGGGGGGGATCCGAGGGTGGTCCCGGGGGTCTCGGGTCATTCTGGGGGTCCCGGGGGGGTCCCAGGGTGGTCCCGGGGGGTCTCGGGGTCATCCTGGGGGTCCCGGGGGGGGTCCCGGGGGTCTCGGGGTCATTCTGGGGGTCCCGGGGGTTCCCAGGGTGGTCTCGGGGGTCTCTGGTGATTCTGGGGGTCCCGGGGGGGGGTCCCAGGGGTCTCGGGGTCATTCTGGGGGTTCCCGGGGGGTCCCAGGGGTCTCGGGGTCATCCTGGGGGTCCCGGGGGGGGTCCCGGGGGGTCTCGGGGTCATTCTGGGGGTCCCGGGGGGGGTCCCGGGGGTCTCGGGGTCATTCTGGGGGTCCCGGGGGGGGTCCCGGGGGTCTCACCGGGGCAGGGGGGCAGCCCCGGGCAGGGCTCGCTGTTGGTGTCGCTGCCCGGGCAGGGGGTCCCGGGGGGGTCCCGCGATGGCTCCGGGGAATCGCAGCGGCGGCGGCGGCTCCGAACCGGAACCGGAACCGCCCCCGACCCCCGGCACGAGCCCGAGCACGGACCCCACGACCCCCACGGGCCCCACGCGCCCGGCACTGCGGGGGGGAGGGGCGGGGGGGGGTCGATGGCAGCCCCTCCCCCACCTTCACACCCGCCCCATCCCCTCCCCTCCCCCACCTTCCCCCATCCCCCCCCCAAATCTCCCATGGGGGGACCCCTCCCCCACCTTATCCCGCTCCCCTCCCCCCCGAGGGTCTCACCCCTCCCCCCACTCCGTGTCCCCCCCCAGGGTCTCACCCCTCCCCCCCCGCCCCGTGTGTCCCCCCAGGGTCTCACCCCTCCCCCCCCCTCGAGGGTCTCACCCCCCCCCCACTCCGTGTCCACCCACAGGGTCTCACCCCTCCCCCCCCGAGGTTCTCACCCCTCCCCCCACCCCGTGTGTCCCCCCAGGGTCTCACCCCTCCCCCCCCGAGGGTCTCACCCCTCCCCCCACTCCGTGTCCCCCACGAGGGTCTCACCCCTCCCCCCCCGAGGGTCTCACCCCTCCCCCCCCCGTGTGTCCCCCCCGAGGGTCTCACCCCTCCCCCCACCCCGTGTGTCCCCCCCGGGGTCTCACCCCTCCCCCCACTCCGTGTGTCCCCTGAGGGTCCCACCCCTCCCCCCCCCCGTGTGTCCTCCCAGGGTCTCACCCCTCCCCCACCGTGTCCCCGTGTCCCCCCCAGGGTCTCACCCCTCCCCCCCCCGTGTCCCGTGTCCCCTCCCCCTCACCGGGACACACGGCCACTGTCCCCTGGCACTGTCGCGTGTCGTCGCTGTCGCCGGGCCCGCAGGACCCCCCGCAGGTGGGGGAGGGGTCGGAGCAGCTGCGGTGGCGCCGCTGGGATCCCCCTCCCCCACAGGTGACAGAGCAGGGACCCCAGGGCGACCACGGGGACCACGAGCCCGCGACTGGGGGGGACAGAGGGGACACGTCACCACCATGTCCGTGTCACCCCCGTGTCACCCCAGTGTCCCCGTGTGTCACCCCAGTGTCCCCCTGTGTCACCCCAATGTCCCCATGTGTCACCCAGTGTCCCCCTGTGTCACCCCAATGTCCCCCTGTGTCACCCCAGTGTCCCCCTGTGTCACCCCGTATCCCTCTGTGTCACCCCAATGTCCCCCTGTGTCACCCCCAGTGTCCCCCCGTGTCACCCCAGTGTCCCCATGTGTCACCCCAATGTCCCCATGTGTCACCCCCAGTGTCCCCCTGTGTCACCCCAGTGTCCCCCTGTGTCACCCCCAGTGTCCCCCTGTGTCACCCCAGTGTCCCCATGTGTCACCCCAGTGTCCCCCTGTGTCACCCCGTGTCCCCCTGTGTCACCCCGTGTTCCCCTGTGTCACCCCAGTGTCCCCATGTGTCACCCCAGTGTCCCCCTGTGTCACCCCCAGTGTCCCCCTGTGTCACCCCAGTGTCCCCATTGTCCCCAATGTCCCCCAAGTCCCCATTGTCCCCCAGTGTCCCCAATGTCCCCCAATGTCCCCAATGTCTCCATTGTCCCCATTGTCCCCATGTCCTTGATGTCCCCAGTATCCTCCATGTTCCCCCATTGTCCCCCAATGTCTCCAATATCCTCCATGTCCCCAATGTCCCCAATGTCCCCCAATGTCCCCAATGTCCCCAATGTCCCCATTGTCCCCAATGTCCCCCAATGTCCCCAATGTCCCCATTGTCCCCATTGTCCCCAATGTCCCCCAATGTCCCCAATGTCCCCCAATGTCCCCATTGTCCCCAATGTCCCCATTGTCCCATTGTCCCCATTGTCCCCATTGTCCCCCATTGTCCCCAATGTCCCCATTGTCCCCCATTGTCCCCAATGTCCCCATTGTCCCCAATGTCCCCAATGTCCCCAATGTCCCCACTGTCCCCATTGTCCCCATTGTCCCCAATGTCCCCAATGTCCCCATTGTCCCCACTGTCCCATTGTCCCCATTGTCCCCAATGTCCCCAATGTCCCCAATGTCCCCCAATGTCCCCATTGTCCCCAATGTCCCCACTGTCCCCATTGTCCCCAATGTCCCCATTGTCCCCAATGTCCCCATTGTCCCCGTGTCCCCCGGTGTCCCCGGTGTCCCACCAGGACAGCAGCCGGTGTCACACGCCCTCAGCTGCCACTCCGTGCTGTTCCCCGCGTGTCCCCCGGGGCGGCGGCTCCGTCCCCTCCTCTGTGTCCCCTCCCCGCACGTCACCGAGCAGCCGCTCCAGGCCTCCCACGGCCCCCAGGCGCCAGCGCTGGCCACGGGGACAGCCGTGTCACCCCAGGGGGCCACCGAACGGGGTCACACGGGTCACCTGGGTCACCCCACGGGGTCACACGGGTCACCTGGGTCACCTGGGTCACCCCACGGGGTCACACGGGGTCACCTGGGTCACCTGGGTCACCCACTGTCACCCACTGTCACCCCACGGGGCCACCAAATGGGGTCACACAGGTCACCTGGGTCACCCCACGGGGTCACACGGGTCACCTGGGGTCACCTGGGTCACCCACTGTAACCCACTGTCACCTCACGGGGCCACCAAATGGGGTCACACGGGTCACCTGGGTCACCCCACGGGGTCACACGGGTCACCTGGGTCACCTGGGGTCACCCACTGTCACCTACTGTCACCCCATGGGGCTACCAAACGGGGTCACCGAGGTCACCTGGGGTCACCCGGGTCACCCACTGTCACCTGGGGTCACCCACTGTCACCCCACGGGGCCACCAAACGGGGTCACTGGGGGTCACACGGGGTCACCTGGGTCACCTGGGGCAGTCAGTGTCACCTGGGCACCCCACGGAGCCACCAAACGGGGCCACCGGGGTCACCTGGGTCATCTGGGATCACCTGGGGTCATCTGGGTCACCCACTGTCACCCACTGTCACCCCACGGGGCCACCAAACGGGGTCACACGGGGTCACCTGGGGTCACTCACTGTCACCAGGGGCAGTCAGTGTCACCTGGGGTCACCTGGGTCACTTTGGTCACCCACTGTCACCTGGGGTCACCCGGGGTCACCTGGGGCAGTCAGTGTCACCCACTGTCACCTGGGGTCACCTGGTGTCACCCAGCCCCTCCCAGTGTCCCCGGGTGGGCGGGGCTAAAGAGGGTGGGGCTGGACTGGGAGGGACAGGTGTGTTATTTAGGTGGGCGTGGCTTAGACAAATCGGGTCCGGGTGGGCGTGGCTGTGTCAGGTGTGGGGCTTTAAGTGGGCGTGGCTTCGGATATGCATGGTTTGTGTGGGCGTGGCTTAGGAGAGGCGGGGTTTAGATGGGTGTGGCCGTGCCAGGTGTGGTTTGGGGTGGGCGTGGCTTAGGAGAGGCATGGAATTGGGGGTGGGCGTGGCTTAGGATAGGCATGGGGTTATGAGTGGGCGTGGCTTAGGACAGGCATGGAATTGGGGGTGGGCGTGGCTTAGGAGAGGCATGGGGTTTGAGTGGGCGTGGCTTAGGATGGGCATAGTTTAGGTGGGCGTGGCTTAGTATAACCATGGGGATTTTGGTGGGCGTGGCTTGGGATGGGCGCGTTTTGGTGGGCGTGGCTTATTACAATTATGGGTCGGGTGGGCGTGGCTTGGGATAGGCGGGGTTTAGATGGGCGTGGCCGTGTCAGGTGTGGTTTCGGTGGGCGTGGCCGTGTCAGGTGTGGGTTTGGGGTGGGTGGGCGTGGCTTAGGATGGGCATGGGTTTGGGGTGGGCGTGGCTTAGGATAGGTGGGGTTTAGATGGGTGTGGCCGTGTCAGGTGTGGTTTAGGTGGGCGTGGCCGTGTCAGGTGTGGTTTTGGGGTGGGCGTGGCCATGCCAGGTGTGGGGTTTGGGGGATGGGCGTGGCCGTGTCAGGTGTGAGGTTTGGGGGGATGGGCGTGGCCATGTCAGGTGTGAGGTTTGGGGATGGGCGTGGCCGTGTCAGGTGTGGTTTTGGGGTGGGCGTGGCCGTGTCAGGTGTGGGGTTTGGGGGATGGGCGTGGCCGTGTCAGGTGTGAGGTTTGGGGGGAGGTGGGCGTGGCTTATCTGGGCGTGTCCGGGGGGGCGTGTCTGACCGGCAGGGGCGGCAGTGGGCCTGGGGGCGGAGCCTGTAGCCGTAGGCGGGGTTTAGGCAGCACTCGGCCAATGGCAGCGGCTCCTCCCCCAGCGGCTCCGCGCAGGCCCCGCCCCCCTCGGCCTCCTCCAATCGCGTGAAGCACCAGACGGGCGGGGTCGCTGGGGGCGGGGCCAGGGGTCAGCGTGGGGTCACCAGTGACTCCCAGTTCCTCCCAGTAGCCTCCCAGTATCATCCCAGTATCCCCCAGTGCCCCCCAGTATCCTCCCAGTGCCCCCCAGTGCCCCCCAGTATCCTCCCAGTGCCCCCCAGTATCCTCCCAGTGCCCCCCAGTTCCTCCCAGTGTCCTCCCAGTATCATCCCAGTATCCCCCAATATCCCTCAGTGCCCCCCAGTATCCCCCAGTATCCTCCCAGTATCCTCCCAGTATCCTCCCAGTGCCCCCCAGTTCCTCCCAGTATCCCCCAGTATCATCCCAGTATCCTCCCAGTATCTCCCAGTATCCTCCCAGTGCCCCTCAGTATCCTCCAGTTCCTCCCAGTATCCTCCCAGTGCCCCCCAGTTCCTCCCAGTGCTCCCAGTATCCTCCCAGTATCCTCCAGTATCCCCCAGTATCCTCCCAGTCTCCTCCCAGTGCTCCCAGTATCCTCTCCGTGCCCACCAGTACCCCCCAGTCTCCTCCCAGTATCCCCCAGTGTCCTCCCAGTATCCTCCCAGTTCCCCCCAGTTCCTCCCAGTATCTTCCCAATATCCTCCCAGTGCCCCCCAGTATTGCTCAGTATCCTCCCAGTGACCCCCAGCTCCTCCCAGTATCCCTCAGTGCCCCCCAGTACCCTCCCAGTACCCCCCAGTATCCTCCCAGTATCCTCCAGTACCCCCTACTATCCCCTAGTATGCTCCAGTATCCCCCAGTTCCTCCCAGTGCTCCCAGTATTCTCCAGTGCCCCCCAGTCTCCTCCCAGTATCCCCCAGTACCCCCCAGTTCCTCCCAGTTCTCAGCAGCCCTGAGCCCCTTCCGGTGGCCCCAGTGCTCCCAGTTCCTCCCAGTTCCTCCCAGTGACCTTTCAGCCTCCACTTCCCCCTCCCTCCACCCAGTTCCCAGCGCTCCCAGTGCCCTCCCAGTGGCCCCAGTAACCCCAGCTCCACCCTCCCAGTTCCCCCCAGTAACTCCAGTTCCTCCTGGCACCCTCCCAGTTGCCCCAGTTCCCCCCATTCCCCTCTCCCAATTCCCCCCAGTCCACCCCAGTTCTCCCCTCCCAGTCCACCCCAATGCCCCCAGTTCTCCCCAGTTCCTCCCAGTTCTCCCCAGTTCTCCCCTTCCCAGTGCTCCCAATCCCAATTCCCAGTTCCACCCCAGTTCTCCCCAGTTCTCCCAGCCCCCCCCTCCCAGTTCCCCCCAGTTGCCCCTTCCCAGTGTTCCCAGTGCCCCCAGTTTCCTCCACTTCCTATTCCCAGTGTTCCCAGTGCTCCCAGTGCGCCGTTTCCCCCAGTTGCCCCTTCCCAGTGCCCCCAGTTCCCCCTTCCCAGTGCTCCCAGTGCCCCCAGTTCCTCCCAGTTGCCCCTTCCCAGTGTTCCCAATGCCCCCAGTTTCCCCCAGTTCCCATTCCCAGTGCTCCCAGTGTCCCCAGTTCCCCCTTCCCAGTGTTCCCAGTGCCCCCAGTTCCCCCCAGTTCCCCCTTCCCAGTGTTCCCAGTGCTCCCAGTTCCCCCAGTTGCCCTTTCCCAGTGTTCCCAGTGCTCCCAGTTCCCCCAGTTGCCCTTTCCCAGCGTTCCCAGTGTCCCCAGTTTTCCCCAGTTGCCCTTTCCCAGTGTTCCCAGTGCCCCCAGTTACCCCTTCCCAGTGTTCCCAGTGCTCCCAGTTCCCCCCAATTCCCATTCTCAATGCTCCCAGTGCTCCCAGTGTCCCCAGTTCCCCCAGTTACCCCTTCCCAGTGCTCCCAGTGCCCCCAGTTCCTCCCAGTTGTCCCTTCCCAGTGTTCCCAGTGCTCCCAGTTTCCCCCAATTCCCATTCCCAGTGCTCCCAGTTCCTCCCAGTTGCCCCTTCCCAGTGTTCCCAGTGACCCCAGTTCCCCCAGTTCCCATTCCCAGTGATCCCAGTTCCCCCCACTTCCCCCCAGTTACCCCTTCCCAGTGTTCCCAGTGACCCCAGTTTCCCCCAGTTACCCCTTCCCAGTGTTCCCAGTGCTCCCAGCTCCACCAGTTCCCATTCCCAGCGCTCCCAGCGCCCCCAGCCCCCATTCCCAGTTTGTCCCAGTTTGTCCCAGTACCGGCGTGTCCCATCCCAGTTCCGAGCAGGGCCAGGCCCAGGCCCAGGAGCAGCCCCGGGGGCGCCATGGGGGGAAGTGGGGGAGGGGCGGGGAGGGGCAGTTGGGGCCTTCCTGTGGGTGGGGGAGGGGGCGGGGCGGCCCCTCCCCCTTCCTTCCCCCCGCCCCTCCCCCTTCCTTCCCCCCGCTCCCCAAATTCCGCTTTTGTTTCTTTTTTTTTTTTTTTCCTTTTTTTTTTTTATTTTTTTTCCACCCGTTTATTTAAAAAAAAAAAAAATCGAAATTCCAACAGCGAGGGGGGCGGTGGGCGTGGCCTCGGTGTGGGCGTGGCCTCGCTGTGGGCGTGACCATTGGGATGGGCGTGGCCTCGGGCTGTGGGCGTGGCCTCAGGGCCCCTCGCTGAACCGCGTCACTCCCCCTGGGCGGGGCCGGGCGGGGGCCTGGAGGAGGGGACAGTGACGTCACTCGCGCGTCCCCGGCGACGCGATGACGTCACCAAAGGGTCACGCGGTGTCTCCCGGCTCCCCACCCCCGTGTCCCTCCCTCAATGTCCCCATTGTCACCAATGTCCCCCCAGTCCTGTCCCAATGTCCCCAGTGTCCCCATTGTCCCCAATGTCCCCTCATTGTCCCCAATGTCCCCAATGTCCCCTCATTGTCCCCAATGTCCCCCCAATGTCCCCCAATGTCCCCATTGTCCCCATTGTCCCCATTGTCCCCAATGTCCCCATTGTCCCCAATGTCCCCATTGTCCCCATTGTCCCCATTGTCCCCAATGTCCCCATTGTCCCCATTGTCCCCAATGTCCCCACTGTCCCCATTGTCCCCAATGTCCCCATTGTCCCCATTGTCCCCCCATTGTCCCCAATGTCCCCAATGTCCCCATTGTCCCCAATATCCCCATTGTCCCCAATGTCCCCATTGTCCCCCAATGTCCCCCAATGTCCCCAATGTCCCCATTGTCCCCATTGTCCCCCCAATGTCCCCCATTGTCCCCTCACTGTCCCCAATGTCCCCATTGTCCCCAATGTCCCCAATGTCCCCATTGCCCCCATTGTCCCCATTGTCCCCATTGTCCCCATTGTCCCCCATGTCCCCAATGTCCCCAATGTCCCCCATTGTCCCCATTGTCCCCAATGTCCCCCATGTCCCCATTGTCCCCATTGTCCCCAATGTCCCCAATGTCCCCAATGTCCCCAATTGTCCCCATTGTCCCCAATGTCCCCAATGTCCCCATTGTCCCCCAATGTCCCCAATGTCCCCATTGTCCCCAGTGTCCCCAATGTCCCCAATGTCCCCATTGTCCCCATTGTCCCCAATGTCCCCATTGTCCCCAATGTCCCCCAATGTCCCCATTGTCCCCAATGTCCCCAATGTCCCCAATGTCCCCGTTGTCACCTCGTGTCTCCTCCTGCCCAGCCCGGTGTCCCTCCAGCCCAGCGCCTGCAGCACGCGGCACCCCAGGGGGGGCTCGCGGGGGGGCGCCTCGGGGTCCCTGCGGCCACGGGGGGGGGGACAGCGTCACCCATGGGTGTCACAGGGTCACCCATGGGTGTCACACACACACAGAGCCAGGGGTGTCACACACACACAGTGTCACCCATGGGTGTCACAGGGTCACCCATGGGTGTCACACACACACAGTGTCACCCATGGGTGTCACATCAAGGGTGTCACACACAGAGCTGGGGGTGTTCACACACGGTGTCACCCATGGGTGTCACCCCCAACCCCAAACACCCCAATTCCAAACAGGGTCCCCCACCCCCCTTTTTGGGTCCCCACCCCCATTTTTGGGGTCTCCCCTTTCTCTCCCCCCATTTTTTGGGGTCCCCCCCCCCAGTTTTTTGGGTGCTCACCCGGGGGTCGCGGGGGGTCCCCCGAATTTTCGCCGTTTGGGTTCGGGGGGGTCGGGCCCCCCCTGCTTCTCCCGGCGCTCGGCGGCGCGGTCCCGGTACTTCATCTGGGGGAGGGGGGCACCCATGGGTGACACCGGCACCCAGAGACCCCAAAAAACCAACAGGGAGCCCCCCCAGCACCCATGGGTGACACCGGCACCCAGAGACCCCAAAAAACCAACAGGGACCCCCCCCCAGCACCCATGGGTGACACCGGCACCCAGAGACCCCAAAAAACCACCAAGGACCCCCCCCCCAGCACCCATGGGTGACCCCGGAACCCGGGACCCCCCCCAGCACCCATGGGTGACACCGGAACCCAGGGACCCCCCCCAGCACCCATGGGTGACCCCAGTGTCCCCCCAGTGTCCCCAGTGTCCCCAGTCTCTCCCAGTATCCCCAGTGTGTCCCAGTGTCTCCAGTGTCTCCCAGTGTCTCCCAGTCTCTCCCAGTATATCCCAGTATTCCCAGTGTCCCCAGTATATCCCAGTATCCCCAGTGACCTCGCTGTCCCAGTATATCCCAGTCTCTCCCAGTACATCCCAGTATATCCCAGTACATCCCAGTATCCCCAGTGACCCCAGTACATTCCAGTACATCCCAGTATATCCCAGTCTCTCCCAGTACATCCCAGTACATCCCAGTATCCCCAGTGACCCCAGTGTCTCCCAGTACATCCCAGTATATCCCAGTACATCCCAGTATCCCCAGTGACCCCAGTACATCCCAGTACATCCCAGTATCCCCAGTGACCCCAGTCTCTCCCAGTCTCTCCCAGTATCCCCAGTATCCCCAGTGACCTCGCTGTCCCAGTATCCCCAGTATCCCCAGTATCCCCAGTGACCTCGCTGTCCCAGTACATCCCAGTACATCCCAGTATCCCCAGTGACCTCGCTGTCCCCAGTACATCCCAGTATATCCCAGTATCCCCAGTGACCTCGCTGTCCCAGTATCCCCAGTATCCCCAGTATCCCCAGTGACCTCGCTGTCCCAGTACATCCCAGTACATCCCAGTATCCCCAGTGACCCCAGTCTCTCCCAGTATCCCCAGTATCCCCAGTGACCTCGCTGTCCCCAGTACATCCCAGTATATCCCAGTATCCCCAGTGACCCCAGTACATCCCAGTACATCCCAGTATCCCCAGTATCCCCAGTGACCTCGCTGTCCCAGTATCCCCAGTACATCCCAGTATCCCCAGTGACCCCAGTCTGTCCAAGTCTCTCCCAGTACATCCCAGTATCCCCAGTATCCCCAGTGACCCCAGTGTCTCCCAGTATATCCCAGTATCCCCAGTATCCCCAGTGACCCCAGTACATCCCAGTACATCCCAGTACATCCCAGTACATCCCAGTACATCCCAGTCTCTCCCAGTACATCCCAGTATATCCCAGTATCCCCAGTGACCTCACTGTCCCAGTACATCCCAGTACATCCCAGTACATCCCAGTACATCCCAGTATATCCCAGTATCCCCAGTGACCTCGCTGTCCCAGTATCCCCAGTACATCCCAGTATCCCCAGTGACCTCGCTGTCCCCAGTATATCCCAGTATCCCCAGTATCCCCAGTACCCCCAGTACATCCCAGTACATCCCAGTACATCCCAGTACATCCCAGTATCCCCAGTATCCCCAGTGACCTCGCTGTCCCAGTATCCCCAGTACATCCCAGTACATCCCAGTATCCCCAGTGACCTCGCTGTCCCAGTATCCCCAGTATATCCCAGTATCCCCAGTGACCTCGCTGTCCCAGTATCCCCAGTATCCCCAGTATCCCCAGTGACCTCGCTGTCCCAGTATCCCCAGTACATCCCAGTACATCCCAGTATATCCCAGTATCTCCAGTGACCTCGCTGTCCCAGTATCCCCAGTACATCCCAGTACATCCCAGTATCCCCAGTGACCTCGCTGTCCCAGTATCCCCAGTACATCCCAGTACATCCCAGTATCCCCAGTGACCTCGCTGTCCCAGTATCCCCAGTACATCCCAGTATCCCCAGTATCCCCAGTGACCTCGCTGTCCCCTCTCTCTGGCCCCTTGCTCTGGCCCTGGTGGCTCCGGCGCTGCAGCTCCAGGTTTTGCTGGGGGGGAAAATTTGGGGAAAATTTGGGAAATTTTGGGAAAATTTGGGGGAATTTGGGGGAAATTTGGGAAATTTGGGGGAAATTTGGGGAAATTTGGGGAAATTTGGGGAAATTTGGGGAAATTTGGGGAAATTTGGGGGAAATTTGGGGAAATTTGGGGAAATTTGGGGAAATTTGGGGGAAATTTGGGGAAATTTGGGGAAATTTGGGGGAAATTTGGGGAAATTTGGGGAAATTTGGGGAAATTTGGGAAATTTGGGGAAATTTGGGGAAAATTTGGGGAAATTTGGGGGAAATTTGGGGAAAATTTGGGGAAATTTGGGGGAATTTGGGGAAAATTTGGGGAAATTTGGGGGAAATTTGGGGAAATTTGGGGGAAATTTGGGGAATTTGGGAAATTTGGGGAAAATTTGGGGAAATTTGGGAATTTGGGGAAAATTTGGGGAAATTTGGGGAATTTGGGGAAAATTTGGGGAAATTTTGGGGACAATTTTAGGTTTTTTTTAAGGGAATTTTTTTGGTTTTTTTTTTATTTTTTAGGGCATTTTTGGGGTTTTTTTGGGAATATTTTTGGGGCATTTTTGGGGTTTTCGGGGCTATTTTTGGTGCTACTTTTTCACTTTTTTTTTGTCATTTCTGGGCTGTTTCTGGGCTATTTTTGGGATACTTTTGGGCCATTTTTTGGCTTTTTTTTGCCATTTTTGGGCTGTTTCTGGGCCATTTTTTCTGCTATTTCTGGGATACTTTTGGGCTGTTTCTGGGCTATTTTTGGTGCTATTTTTTCACTTTTTTTCCCCTCGTTTTGGGCTGTTTCTGGGCTATTTTTGGGATACTTTTGGGCCATTTTTTGGCCATTTTTTCTGCTATTTCTGGGATACTTTTGGGCTGTTTCTGGGCTATTTTTGGTGCTATTTTTTCACTTTTTTTCCCCCATTTTGGGCTGTTTTGGGCCATTTTTTGGCCATTTTTTCCTGCTATTTCTGGGATACTTTTGGGCTGTTTCTGGGCTGTTTCTGGACTATTTTGGGGCTTGTTCTGGACTATTTTTGGTGCTATTTTTTCACTTTTTTTCCCCTCGTTTTGGGCTGTTTCTGGGCTATTTTTGGGATACTTTTGGGCCATTTTTTGGCCATTTTTTCTGCTATTTCTGGGATATTTTTGGGCTGTTTCTGGACTATTTTTGGTGCTATTTTTTCGCTTTTTTTTGGCCATTTCTGGGCTGTTTTGGACTATTTTTGGGCCATTTTTTCTGCTATTTCTGGGATACTTTTGGGCTGTTTCTGGGCTATTTTTGGGCTGGTTTTGGGCTATTTTTTGCCTATTTTTTTTGCCATTTCTGGGCTGTTTCTGGACTATTTTTGGGATACTTTTGGGCCATTTTTTGGCCATTTTTTCTGCCATTTCTGGGATAATTCTGGACCATTTCTGGACTATTTTTGGTGCAATTCTTTCGCTTTTTTTCTGCCATTTCTGGGCTGTTTCTGGGCTATTTTTTGGCCATTTTTAGTGCCATTTCTGGGATACTTTTGGGCTGTTTCTGGGCTATTTTTGGGCTGGTTTTGGACCATTTTTTGGCTTTTTTTTTGCCATTTTTGGGCTGTTTCTGGGCTATTATTGGGATAATTTTGGGCCATTTTTTGGCCATTTTTTCTGCCATTTCTGGGCTGTTTTGGGGCTATTTTTGGTGCTATTTTTTCACTTTTTTTCCCCCCATTTTGGGCTGTTTTGGGCCATTTTTTGGCCATTTTTTTTTGCCATTTCTGGGCTGTTTCTGGACTATTTTTGGGCTGTTTTGGGCTATTTTTCGCCCATTTTTTCTGCCATTTCTGGGCTAATTCTGGACCATTTCTGGGCTATTTTTGGTGCTATTTTTTCGCTTTTTTTTGGCCATTTCTGGGCTGTTTCTGGACTATTTTTGGGCTGTTTTTGGTGCTATTTTTTCGCTTTTTTTTCCCCCGTTTTGGGCTGTTTCTGGGCTATTTTTGGGATACTTTTGGGCCATTTTTTGGCCATTTTTTCTGCCATTTCTGGGATCATTCTGGACCATTTCTGGGCTATTTTTGGGCTGTTTTTGGGTGTTTTTTCTTACCTTGTGCAGCCCCGAGAGCTGCTGGTGGCGCAGCAGAGCCTCCCTGCTGGGGAACTGCCTCCTGCACAGCAGACACGCCAGCTTGGCCCAGTCTGTCAGGGGCTCCTCGGGGACCCCCGGGACCCCCCCACGCTCCCCCTCCTCCTCACTCTCGCTCTCCCCACTGTAGGCGGCCACCAAACCCCGGGGGGGGCTCTGGGGGGCAGAGAAAAGGGGGGTTAGGGGGGAAAAAAGGGGGTTTGGGGGGGACAAAAAGGGGGTTTGGGGGGAAATAAAGGGGGTTTGGGGGGTTTGAGGAGGGATTTGGGGGTTCGAGGGGGGATTTGGGGGGAAAAAAAGGGGGTTTGGGGGGAAATAAATGGGGTTTGGGGGGAAACAAATGGGGTTTGGGGGGTTTGAGGGGGGATTTGGGGATTTGGGGGGGTTTGAGGGGGGATTTGGGGGGAGAAAAGGGGGTTTAGGGGGGAAAAAGGGGGGATTTGGGGGGAAATAAAGGGGGTTTGGGGGGAAATAAAGGGGGTTTGGGGGGTTTGAGGGGGAGTTTGGGGGGAGAGAAAAGGGGGTTAGAGAGGGTTGAGGGGGGATTTGGGGGTTTGGGGGGAGAGAAAAGGGGGGTTAGGGGGAAAAAAGGGGTTTGGGGGGAAATAAAGGGGGTTTGGGGGGGGTTGAGGGGGGATTTGGGGGTTTGGGGGGAGAGAAAAGGGGGGTTGGGGGGAAAAAAAGGGGTTTGGGGGGAAAAAAGGGGGTTTGGGGGGTTTGAGGGGGGATTTGGGGGGTTTTGGGGGGGTTCGAAGGGGGGATTTGGGGGTTTGGGAAGGTTTGAGGGGGGTTTATGGGGCAGGAAAGGGGGTTTGGGGGGGCTTTGAGGGGGTTTGAAGGGGGATTTGGGGAGAGAAAAGGGGCTTTGGGGGGATTTGGGGGGAGAAAAGGGGGATTGGGGGGAAAAAAGGGGGTTTGGGGGGAAATAAATGGGGTTTGGGGGGAAAAAAGGGGGTTTGGGGGGTTTGAGGAGGGATTTGGGGATTTGGGGGGGTTTGAGGGGGGATTTGGGGGGAGAAAAGGGGGGTTAGGGGGGAAAAAAGGGGGTTTGGGGGGAAATAAAGGGGGTTTGGGGGGTTTGACGGGGGAGTTTGGGGGTTTGAGAAGGGGTTTGGGGGGAGAGAAAAGGGGGTTTGAGAGGGTTGAGGGGGGATTTGGGGGTTTGGGGGGAGAGAAAAGGGGGGTTAGGGGGGAAAAAAAAGGGTTTGGGGGGAAATAAAGGGGGTTCGGGGGGGTTGAGGGGGGTTTGGGGGCTTGGGGGGAGAGAAAAGGGGGATAAGGGGGGTTTTGGGGGGAAAAAAAGGGGGTTTGGGGGGGGTTGAGGGGGGTTTGGGGGGAGAAAAGGGGGGTTAGGGGGGAAAAAAGGGGTTGGGGGCCTTTGAGGGGGGGATTTGGGGGTTTGGGGGGCTTTGAGGGGGTTTTGGGGGTCTCAGGTGTATTTTGGGGGGGTCTCAGGTAGATTTGGGAGTCTCAGGTAGATTTGGGGGGGGGTCCCAGGTGTATTTGGGGTTATTTTGGAGGTCCCAGCTGTATTTGGGGGGTATTTTGGAGGGTCCCAGGTGGATTTGGGGGGTCCCAGGTGGATTTTGGGGGGGTCCCAGGTGGATTTTAGGGGGTCCCAGGTGGATTTTGGGGGTCCCAGGTGGATTTTGGAGGTCTCAGGTGTATTTTGGGAGTTATTTTGGGGGTCCCAGGTGTATTTTGGGGGGTCCCAGGTGGATTTTGGGGGGGTCCCAGGTGTATTTTGGGGGGTCCCAGGTGGATTTTGGGGCGGTCCCAGGTGGATTTGGGGGGTCCCAGGTGGATTTTGGGGGTCCCAGGTGGATTTTGGGGGGGGTCTCACCAGCCTCTCGTCGCCCCCCAGCCGGGGCAGCTCCAGGGGCAGGTGCTGCCTCTCGGCCAAGGCGCCCTGGGGGGGTCACAGAGGGTTCGGGGGGGGGTCCCCAAAATCCTCAGGGTCCCCCTCCCACGTTCCCAGCGCCCCAAAATCCCCCCCCAACCCCAAACACCCCCCAAATCCACCCCAGGACCCCCCAAATCCACCCCAGGACCCCCCAAATCCACCCCCAATTCCCTCCAGGACCCCCAAATCCCTCCCAGACCCCCCCAAATTCCCTCCAGGACCCCCCCAGATCCCCTAGGACCCCCCCAGACCCTCCTGAAAACCCCCCCAAAACCCCCAAATCCCCTCCAGGACCCCCCAAATCCTTCCCAGACCCCCCCAAAATTTCCCCAAATCCCCTCCAGGACCCCTTAAATTCCCTCCAGGACCCCCAAATCCCCCCCAGGACCCCCCGAATGCTCTTAACATCCACCCAAATCCCCCCAAACCCCCCCAAATCCCCTCTAGGACCCCCCAAATCCCTTCCAGGACCCCCCAAATCGCCCCCAGGACCTCCTGGGACCCCCCAAATCCCCCCAGCCCCACCTTTCTCTCCAGGATGGCGCAGCCAGCATCAGCAGCTGCCACCCAAAGCCCCCCAAACCCCCCAATAACCCCCCAAACCCCCCCAAATCCCCTCCAGGACCCCCCAAATCCCCTCCAGGACCCCCCAAATCCCCCCCTACCCCACCTTTTTCTCCAGGATGGCATACCCAGCATCAGCACCCACCACCCAAACCCCCCCAAATCCCCCCTAGGACCCCCCAAATCCCCTCTAGGACCCCCCAAATCCCCTCCAGGACCCCAAATCCCCTCCAGGAGCCCCCAGGACCCCCACCTTTTTCTCCAGGATGGCATAGCCGGCGTCAGCACCCACCACCCAAATCCCCCCCAAACCCCCCAATAACCCCCCCAAACCCCCCCAAATCCCCTCAAGGACCCCCCAGATCCCCTCCAGGACCCCCAGGGACCCCTTCAGGACCCCCCAAATCCCCTCCAGGACCCCCCAAATCCCCCCCAGCCCCCACTTTTTTCTCCAGGATGGCATACCCAGCATCAGCACCCACCACCCAAACCCTCCCAAATCCCCTCTATGACCCCCCAAATCCCTTCCAGGACTCCCCAAATCCCCTCTAGGACCCCCAGGGACCCCCAGGGACCCCACCTTTTTCTCCAGGATGGCATAGCCGGCATCAGCAGCCGCCGCCTCCCGTCGTTCGTCCTCCCGCGGGGCCGGGGGGGGCCCGGAGCTGCGGCCGCTCTCGCGCTGCTTGTTCAGGCTGCGAGCCCAGCGCTCCATGTCCTTGGCGATCTGGGGACCCCCAAAAACCCCCCCAAAAACCGCCCTGAGACCCCCAAAAACCTCCCCAAAAACCTCCCCAAAAACCCTCCCTGAGAGCCCCAAAAATCCCCCCCAAAAACCGCCCTGAGACCCCCAAAAACCACCCTAAAAACGCCCCCCAGCGCTCCATGTCCTTGGCGATCTGGGGACCCCCAAAAATCCCCCCTGAGACCCCCAAAAATACCCCAAAACCCTCCCCAAAAACCCTCCCTGACAGCCCCAAAAATCCCCCCCAAAATCCCCCCGAAAAACCGCCCTGAGACCCCCAAAAACCACCCCAGCGCTCCATGTCCTTGGCGATCTGGGGACCCCCAAAAATCCCCCCAAAAACCGCCCTGAGACCCCCAAAAACCTCCCCAAAAACCTCCCCAAAAACCTCCCCAAAAACCCTCCCTGAGAGCCACAAAAATCCCCCCCAAAAACCGCCTTGAGACCCCCAAAAACCTCCCCAAAAAACACCCAAAACCCTCCCCCAGCGCTCCGTGTCCTTGGCGATCTGGGGACCCCCAAAAAATCCCCCTGAGACCCCCAAAAATACCCCAAAAACCTCCCCAAAAACCCTCCCTGAGAGCCCCAAAAATCCCCCCAAAAATCCCCCCCAAAAACTGCCCTGAGACCCCCAAAAACCTCCCCAAAAAACACCCAAAACCCTCCCCCAGCGCTCCATGTCCTTGGCGATCTGGGGACCCCCAAAAACCCCCCCAAAAACCACCCTGAGACCCCCAAAAACCTCCCCAAAAACCCTCCCTGAGAGCCCCAAAAATCCCCCCCAAAAACCGCCCTGAGACCCCCAAAATCCACCCCAAAAACCTTCCCCAAAACCCTCCCCAAAACCCCTCCCCGAGACCCCCAAAATCCCCCCAAAAACCGTCCTGAGACCCCCAAAACCCTCCCCAAAACCCTCCCCAGCGCTCCGTGTCCTTGGCGATCTGGGGACCCCCAAAAACCCCCCCTGAGACCCCCCAAAAATCCCCCAAAACCCTCCCCAAAACCCTCCCTGAGACCCCCAAAAAACCACCCCAGGGACCCCCAGGGACCCCCAAAACCCCCCCTGAAAAAACCCCAATGGTCAGAGACCCCCAAAAAACCCCCCAAATCCCCCCTGAGACCCCCAAAACCCCCCAAGAGACACCCAGGGACCCCCAAAATCCCCCCAGGGACCCCCAAAAACCCTCCCCAAAATCCACCTGAGACCCCCAAAAAGCCCCGAGACCCCCAAAAACCGCCAAGGGACCCCCAAACCCTCCCTGAGACCCCCAAAACCTCCCCAAAATCCCCCAGGGACCCCCCAAACCCCCCCTGAAAAAACCCCAATGCTCAGGGACCCCCAAAATCCCCCCCAAAAACCGACCTGAGACCCCCAAAACCCCCCTAGAGACACCCAGGGACCCCCAAAACCTCCCCAAAAACCACCCTGAGACCCCCCAAAATGCCCCTAGAGACACCCAGAGACCCCCAGAATCCCCCCAGGGACCCCCAAAACCAACCCAAGGACCCCCAGGGACCCCCAAACCCTCCCTGAGACCCCCAAAACCCTCCCCAAAATCCCCCTGAGACCCCCAAAAACCAACCCAGGGACCCACAGGGACCCCCAAACCCTCCCTGAGACCCCCAAAACCCTCCCCAAAAAACCCCCAGGGACCCCCGAACCCCCCCCTGAAAAACCCCAATGCTCAGGGACCCCCAAAAAACCCCCCAAATCCCCCTGAGACCCCCAAAAACCACCCCAGGGACCCCCAAACCCCCCCCAGGGACCCCCAAAACCCTCCCCAAAAACCGCCCTGAGACCCCCAAAAAGCCCCGAGACCCCCAAAAACCACCAAGGGACCCCCAAACCCTCCCTGAGACCCCCAAAAACCCCCCCAAAAACCGCCCTGAGACCCCCCAAAATCCCCCTAGAGACACCCAGGGACCCCCAAAACCCTCCCCAAAATCCCCCTGAGACCCCCAAAAAACCACCCCAGGGACCCCCAAACCCTCCCAGAGACCCCCAAAACCCTCCCCAAAAACCACCCTGAGCCCCCCAAAAAGCCCCGAGACCCCCAAAAACCACCAGGGACCCCCAAAACCCCCCCTGAAAAAACCCCAATGCTCAGAGACCCCCTAAAAACCCCCCAAATCCCCCCGAGACCCCCAAAACCCCCCTAGAGACACCCAGGGACCCCCAAAATCCCCCCAGGGACCCCCAAAACCCTCCCCAAAAACCACCCCAAGGACCCCCAAACCCCTCCTGATAAACCCCAATGCTCAGAGCCCCCCAAAAACCCCCCCAAAAACCCCCCTGAGACCCCCAAAAACCACCCCAGGGACCCCCAAACCCTCTCTGAGACCCCCAAAACCCTCCCCAAAAAAACCCAAGACCCCCAAAAAGCCCCGAGACCCCCAAAAACCACCAAGGGACCCCCAAACCCTCCCAGAGACCCCCAAAAACCCCCCAAAAAGCACCTGAGACCCCCCCAAATCCCCCTAGAGACACCCAGGGACCCCCAAAACCCTCCCAAAATCCCCCTGAGACCCCCAAAAAACCACCCCAGGGACCCCCAGGGACCCCCAAAACCCCCCCTGAAAAAACCCCAATGGTCAGAGACCCCCAAACCCCCCCCCAAAAACCCCCCAGAGACCCCCAAAATCCCCCCCAAAATCCCCCCTGAGACCCCCAAAACCCCCCTAGAGACACCCAGGGACCCCCAAAACCACCCCAGGGCCCCCCAAAACCCTCCCCCAAAAACCGCCCTGAGACCCCCAAAAAGCCCCGAGACCCCCAAAAACCACCAAGGGACCCCCAAACCCTCCCTGAGACCCCCAAAAGCCTCCCCAAAATCCCCCTGAGACCCCCCAAAACCACCCGAGGGACCCCCAAAACCCCCCCTGAAAAAACCCCAATGCTCAGAGACCCCCGAAAAACCCCCCAAATCCCCCCTGAGACCCCCAAAACCCCCCTAGAAACACCCAGGGACCCCCAAACCCTCCCCTGAGACCCCCAAAACCCTCCCCAAAATCCCCCAGGGACCCCCCAAAAACCACCCCAGGGACCCCCAGGGACCCCCAAACCCTCCCAGAGACCCCCAAAACCTCCCCAAAAACCCCCCTGAGACCCCCCAAAATCCCCCTAGAGACACCCAGGGACCCCCAAAACCCTCCCCAAAATCCCCCTGAGACCCCCAAAAACCAACCCAGGGACCCCCAGAGCATTTTTAGGATTTCCCCCCCCCTCAATTATTTTTTTTTTTCATTTTTTAAATTTTTTTTTTAATTTTTTTTTTTTTTTTGGGGGGGGGGGTTTCTCCCCTTCCCCCCATTTTTTTTTTTTTTTTTAATATTTTTTCCCCCCCAATTTTTTTTTAAATTTTTTTTTTAGGTTTTTTCTCCCCCTCCCCACTTTTCAAAAAAAATTTTTTTTTTTAATTTATTCCAATTTTGAAAAACTGATTCCATTTTTAAAGGAACTTATTCTGTTTTTTTTTAAATTTATCCCATTTTTAAAAAAAATATTTAATTTATTCCATTTTAAAATTTTTCTTTAATTATTCCATTTTTAAAATTTTTTTTTATTTATTCCCTTTTAATTTTTTTTATTTATTCCATCTTTTCTTAATTTATTTCATTTTTGAAACTTATTCCTTTTTAAAGTTTTTTAAAGTTTATTTCATTTTTTTGTTCCATTTAAAAAAAATTTATTCTGTTTTTTTCTAATTTATCCCATTTTAAAAAATTATTTAATTTATTCCATTGCAAAATTTTTCTTTGATTATTCCATTTTAAATTTTTTTTATTTAATCCATTTTAATTTTTTCAATTGATTCCATCTTTTCTTAATTTATTCCATTTTTAAAATTTATTCCTTTTTAAAATTATTTAAAATTTATTCCATTTTTTTTATTCCATTTTTAAAAAAACTTATTCTGTTTTTCTAAATTTATCCCATTTTTAAAAAAAATATTTAATTTATTCCATTTTCAAATTTTTCTTTATTTATTCCATTTTTAAAAACTTTTTTATTTACTCCATTTTAATTTATTTTTTTAATTTATTCCATCTTTTCTTAATTTATTCCATTTTTGGAATTTATTCCTTTTTAAAATTTTTAAAAATTTATTCCATTTTTTTATTCCATTTTTAAAAAAACTTATTTTTTTTAAATTTATCCCATTTTAAAAAAAAATTTAATTTATTCCATTTTAAAATTTTTCTTTATTTATTCCATTTTTAAATTTTTTTTTTATTTATTCCCTTTTAATTTTTTTTTATTTATTCCATATTTTCTTAATTTATTCCATTTTTGAAACTTATTCCTTTTTAAAGTTTTTTAAAATTTATTTCATTTTTTTGTTCCATTTAAAAAAAAATTTATTCTGTTTTTTTTTAATTTATCCCATTTCAAAAAATTATTTAATTTATTCCATTTTCAAATTTTTCTTTATTTATTCCATTTTTAAAAGCTTTTTTATTTACTCCCTTTTAATTTATTTTTTAAATTTATTCCATCTTTTCTTAATTTATTCCATTTTTAAAATTTATTCCTTTTTAAAATTTTTTAAAATTTATTCCATTTTTTTATTCCATTTTTAAAAAAACTTATTCTGTTTTTTTTAAATTTATCCCATTTTTAAAAAAAATATTTAATTTATTCCATTTTAAAATTTTTCTTTATTTATTCCATTTTAAAAATTTTTTTTATTTATTCCATTTTAATTTTTTTTTATTTATTCCATCTTTTCTTAATTTATTCCGTTTTTGAAATTTATTCCTTTTTAAAATTTTTTTAAATTTATACAATTTTTTTGTTCCATTTAAAAAAAAAATTATTCTGTTTTTTTCTAATTTATCCCATTTTAAAAAATTATTTAATTTATTCCATTTTCAAATTTTTCTTTGTTTATTCCATTTTAAATTTTTTTTATTTAATCCATTTTAATTTTTTTAATTTATTCCATCTTTTATTAATTTATTCCATTTTTAAAACTTATTCCTTTTTAAAATTTTTAAAAATTTATTCCATTTTCTTATTCCATTTTTAAAAACACTTATTCTGTTCTTTTAAATTTATCCCATTTTTAAAAAAAATATTTAATTCATTCCATTTTAAAATTTTTCTTTATTTATTCCATTTTTAAAATTTTTTTTTATTTATTCCCTTTTAATTTTTTTTATTTATTCCCTCTTTTCTTAATTTATTCCATTTTTGAAACTTATTCCTTTTTAAAGTTTTTTAAAATTTATTTCATTTTTTTGTTCCATTTAAAAAAAAATTTATTCTGTTTTTTTTTAATTTATCCCATTTTAAAAAATTATTTAATTTATTCCATTTTCAAATTTTTCTTTATTTATTCCATTTTTAAAATTTTTTTTTATTTACTCCCTTTTAATTTTTTTTATTTATTCCATCTTTTCTTAATTTATTCCATTTTTGAAACTTACTCCTTTTTAATTCTTTTTTAATTTATTCCATTTTTTAATTCCATTTTTAAAAAATTAACTTTTTTTTTAATTTACCCCATTTTTAATTTTTTTAAATTTACTCCATTTTTTAAAATTTACCCCATTTTTTAAATCTTTAAAAAATTAATTCCATTTTAATTTTTTTAATTTAATCAATTTTTTGAAAATTTGCCCTTTTTAAAAATTTATTCCAGTTTCTAATTTTTTTTTAATTTACTCAATTTTAATTTTTTAAAATTCATTCCATTTTTTTAATTTATTCCATTTTTAAATTTATTATTTTTAAATTTTTTTTAAAGTTTATTTCATTTCTTTAATTCCATTTTTTTAAAAATTTATTCCATTTTTTAATTTATTCCATTTTTTAATTTATTCCATTTTTTAAAATTTATTCCATTTTTTTAATTTACCCCATTTTTTGGATTTTTTTTTTCATTTATCCCATTTTTTAAAATTTTTTTTTAATTTATCCCATTTTTAATTTTATTTTTAAAATTTTCTCCAATTTTTTTTTTTAATTTATCCCATTTTTATTTTTAATTTATTCCATTTTTTAAATTTACCCCATTTTTTGGATTTTTTTTTTCATTTATCCCATTTTTAAATATTTTTTTTTTTAATTTATCCCATTTTTAATTTTATCTTTAAAATTTTCTCCAATTTTAATTTTTTTTAAATTTATCCCATTTTTATTTTTAATTTATTCAATTTTTTTAAATTTACCCCATTTAATTTTTTTTTTAATTTCTCATTTTTAAAATTTATTCAATTTTTAAAATTTATTCCTTTTTTAAAAATTTTATTCCATTTTAAACTTTTTTTAAAATTTATTCCATTTAAAAATTTTATTTTATTCACCCCATTTTTAAAATTTTTTTTTAATTTATCCCATTTCATAATTTTTTTTTAATTTATCCCATTTTTTTGTTTTTTTTAAAATTTTCTCCATTTTCATAATTTTTTTTTTAAATTTATCCCTTTTTTATGTTAAATTTATTCCTTTTTTTTAATTTATTCCACTTTTAATTTTTTAATTTATTCCATTTTTAATTTTTTAATTTATTCCATTCTTAATTTTTTAATTTATTCCATTTTTAAAAATTTATTCCATTTTGTAACTCATTCCACTTTTGAAAATTTATTCAATTTTTTTCATTCTATTTAAAAAATTTCCAAGTCAAAAAAATATTTTTAAATTTATTTGAGTTTTAAACTTTTTAAAATTTATTCCTTTTTTTAAATTTATTCCATTTTTAAAAAAATTTACTCCATTTAAAATTTTTTTTTAAATTTTCCCCATTTTTAAAAAATTTTGTATAAATTATCCTTTTTTTTTAATTTAGTCTATTTTAAAATTATTTTTATTCCCCCCAGTTTTTTTTATTTATCCCATTTTTATGTTTTTTATTTTCTAATTTTTAAAATTTTTTGAATTATATTTTTAAAACTATCCCTTTTAAAAATTTATCCCATTTTTAACAATTTTTTAATTTTATTTTTCATTTTTTAAAATTTATTTTCATTTTTTAAAATTTTTTTTAAATTTACCCCATTTTAAAAATATTTTTTAAAATTTTCATCTTTTTACATTTTTTAAATTTTTTTTAAATTTTTTTCAATTTTTTTTAATTTTCCCCATTTCTAAAAAAAATTTATTTTTAAATTCACCCCATTTAAAAAATTTTTTTAAAAATTTTATTACTTATTAAAAATTTTTTAAATTTTTAAATTTTTTAAAAATTTTTAAAAATTTTCTTCATTTTTTAAAATTTTTTAAAATTTTTTTCATTTTTTTCAATTTTTAAAAAATGTTAATCTTTTAAAATCTTTTAAAAAGTTTTTAAATTTATGTTTAATTTTTTTTTAATTCTTCTTTCATTTTTTAAAATTTTTAAATTTTTTTTATTTTTTTAATTTATTCTTAAAACTTTTTTTAATTTTTCTTTTTTTAATTTTTTAATTTTTGTTCAATTTTATTTTTTCTTTTTTTAAAAATTCTTAAAATTTCTTAAATTTTATTTTTTAATTTCTTAAAATTTTTTTAATTTTTAAATTTTTTAAAATTTTTTTAAATTTTTAAAAAGTTTTTTTAAAATTTTTTTGAATTTTTTAGTTATCTTTAATCTTTTAAAAATTTTTTATTATTTCTTTAAATATTTTAAAATTTTTAACATTTTTTAAATTTTAAAAAATTTTTAAAAATTTTAAAAATTTTTTTCGGTTTTTAAAAATCTTTTAAAAATTTTTTCTTAATTATGAAAAATTTTTAAAAAATTTCTTTAATTTTATTTTTAGTGTTTTTAAAATATGCTTTGAATTTTTTTAATTTTTAAAAATTTTTATAAATTTTTCAAAATTTAATTTTTAAAATTTTTTAAAATTTTCAAAAAATTTAATTTTTAAAATTTTTTAAAATTTTCAAAATTTTTTAATTTTTAAAAAAATTTTTAAAATTTTTTAATTTTTAAAAATTTTTTAGAATTTTTTCTTCTAAATTTTAAAATTTTTTTTGAATTTTTTAAAATTTCTGTTCAATTTTTAAAAAATTTTTAAAGTTTCCTTTAATTTTATTTTTCAATTTTTCTTAATTTTTTTTTAATTTTTTAAAATTTTTCTAAAATTTTTAAAATTTTTTAAAATTTTTAAAATTTCTAAAATTTTTAAATTTTTTTAAAATGTTTTTTAAATTTTAAAATTTTTTTTACATTTTTTACAATTTTTTTAATTTTTGGAAAATTTTTTTATAATTTTCATTTTTTGAAATTTGTTTTCAATTTTCTCTAATTTTATTCTAAATTTTTCTTGATGCTGCTTTTTAATTTTTTATAATGTCATTAAATTTTTTTCAATTTTTTTCTATTTCTTTCAGGTTTTTTTTTTAATTTTTAAAAAACTTTTAAATTTTTTAAAAATTTTTTAAATTTTATTTTAATTTTTTAAATTTTTAAAAAATTTTTTAATTTTTTAAAATTTTTTTCAATTTTTAAAAGTTTTTTTAAAATTTTTAAATTTTTTTCAATTTTTTTCAATTTTTAAAAGATTTTTTAAAAATTTTTCTTAATTTTATTTTAAAATTTTTTATTTTCTTTAATTTTTTTTAAATTTTTTTACAATTTTCTTTTTTTAAATTTTTTTAAATTTTAATTTTTAAAAATTTTTTTAAATTTTTTAAAAATTTTTTTTAAATTTTTTAAATTCTTTTGTAAATTTTTTTTAAAAGTTCCCCCTATTTTTATTTTTCAGTTTTCCGCGCCCGCCCTCACCTGCAGCGCCGTTTTATTTTTTTAATTTTTTAAAAAGTTTTTTAAACTTTTTTAAATTTTTAAAAATTTTTTTTTAATTTTTTTGAATTTTTTTAAAATTTTTTTTAAAATTTTTTAATTCTTAATTTTTTTTTAAATTTCCCCCTTTTTTATTTCTCAGTTTCTCGCGCCTGCCCTCACCTGCAGCGCCGTTTTATTTTTTTAACTTCTTTAAAATTTTTTAAAATTTAAAAATTTTTTTTAAAAATTTTTAAAATTTTTTTTAATTTTTAAAAATTTTTAAAATTTTTTTAAATTTTTTTTAAATTTTTTAATTCTTTCTTAATTTTTTTTTAAATTTCCCCCTTTTTTATTTCTCAGTTTCCCGCGCCCGCCCTCACCTGCAGCGCCGTTTTGTTTTTATGTTTCTCCTTCTTGTCCTTTTTTTTTAAGTTTTTTATTTTTTTAAAAATTTTTTAAAATTTTTTAAAATTTTTTCTTTTAAATTTTTTTTTTAATTTTCTTTTAACTTTTAAAAATTTTTTTTAAATTTTTTTAAATTTTTTTTTAAAATTTCCCCTTCTTTATTTCTCAGTTTCCCGCGCCCGCCCTCACCTGCAGCGCCGTTTTATTTTTTTAATTTTTCTTAAATTTTTTAAATTTTTTTTTTTAAATTTTTTTCTTTTAAATGTTTGAATATTTTAAAAATTTTTTTAAATTTTTCTTTTAATTTTTTTAAGTTTTTTTAAAAAATTTTTTAATTCTTTCTTAATTTTTTTTTAAATTTCCCCCTTTTTTATTTCTCAGTTTCCCGCGCCCGCCCTCACCTGCAGCGCCGTTTTATTTTTTTAATTTTTCTTAAATTTTTTAAATTTTTTTTTTAAATTTTTTTCTTTTAAATGTTTGAATATTTTTAAAATTTTTTTAAATTTTTTTTTTAAATTTTTAAAAAATTTTTTTTTAATTTTTTAAATTCTTTCTTAATTTTTTTTTAAATTTCCCCCTTTTTTATTTCTCAGTTTCCCGCGCCCGCCCTCACCTGCAGCGCCGTTTTATTTAACTTCTTTAAAATTTTTTAAAATTTGAAAATTTTTATAAAAAAAATTTTTAAAATTTTTTTTAATTTTTAAAAATTTTTTAAGATTTTTTTTAATTTTTTTTAAATTTTTTAATTCTTTCTTAATTTTTTTTAAAATTTCCCCGTTTTTTATTTCTCAGTTTCTCGCGCCCGCCCTCACCTGCAGCGCCGTTTTATTTTTTTAACTTCTTTAAAATTTTTTAAAATTTAAAAATTTTTCAAAAAAAATTTTTTTCAATTTTTTTCTTAATTTTTAAAAATTTTTAAAAATTTTTAAAAAAATTTTTTTAATTCTTTTTAAATTTTTTTTTAAATTTCTCCCTTTTTTATTTCTCAGTTTCCCGCGCCCGCCCTCACCTGCAGCGCCGTTTTATTTTTTAACTTCTTTAAAATTTTTTAAAATCTAAAAATTTTTCAAAAAAATTTTTTTCAAATTTTTTTTAATTTTTAAAAATTTTTTTGAATTTTTTTAAATTTTTTTTAAAAATTTTTTAATTCTTTCTTAATTTTTTTTTAAATTTCCCGTTTTTTATTTCTCAGGTTCCCGCGCCCGCCCTCACCTGCAGCGCTGTTTTATTTAACTTCTTTAAAATTTTTTAAAATTTAAAAATTTTAAAAAAAAATTTTTTAAATTTTTTTTAATTTTTAAAAATTTTTTAAAATTTTTTTAAATTTTTTTTTTAAATTTTTTAATTCTTTCTTAATTTTTTTTTAAATTTCCCCATTTTTATTTCTCAGGTTCCCGCGCCCGCCCTCACCTGCAGCGCCGTTTTATTTTTTTAACTTCTTTAAAATTTAAAATCTAAAAATTTTTCCAAAAAAATTTTTTTAAATTTTTTAATTTTTAAAAATTTTTAAAAATTTTTAAAAATTTTTTAAAAAAATTTTTTAATTCTTTCTTAATTTTTTTTTAAATTCCCCCCTTTTTTATTTCTCAGTTTCCCGCGCCCGCCCTCACCTGCAGCGCCGTTTTGTTTTTATGTTTCTCCTTCTTGTCCTTTGGCTCCTTTGCGGCCCCGGCGGGTCCCGGGGGGGGCGGGGCGGGGGGCGGGGCCTGGAACGTTCTGGTTTCCCCGTCCCAATACAGGAACTGCCCCGAGCCCGCGTCGTAATAATACTGGAAACGGGTAAGAAAGGGTTAAAAATTAATTAATTCATTAATTAAGGGAAAAAAGGGAAAAAAAAGGGGGGAAAAATAGCGAAAAAATGGGGAAAAACGGCCTGAAAATGGGGAAAAAAGCCACAAAACATGGGAAAAAAAACCAGTAAAAAATGGGGAAAAAACCAGCCCGGGAAAACCAGAAAAAATAAAAATAGTAATAAATAAATAAATAAGTAAATAAATAAATAACCACCAAAAAAAAAACAGCAAAGAAAAAAAGAAAAAAAAAAGGATAAAAAAACGGCCTGTAAATGGAAAAAAAAAACGCTAAAAAATAGGAAAAAACTCAGCCTGGAAAGATAATAATAATAATAATAATAATAATAATAATGACAATAGTAATAATAATAATAATAATAATAATAATAATAAAACAAAAAAACAAAAAAAAACAAAAAAAAAGAAAAAAAAAAGGCAAAAAAACCGGCCTGAAAATGGGAAAAAAAACACTAAAAAATGGAAAAAAACCCAGCCCGGAAAAGGAAATAATATTAATAATAGTAATAATAATAATAGTAATAATAATAATAATAATAGTAATAAAATAAAACCCCAAAAAACAAACCAAAAAAACAAGCAAAAAAAACCCCAAAAAACCAGCCTGAAAATGGGAAAAAAACACTAAAAAATGGGAAAAAAACCCAGCCTGGAAAAACGAAATAAAATAAAATAAAATAAAAATTTAAAACAACAACTGAAAAGGGGTAAGAAAGGGTTAAAGTTAATTAATTAATTATTAAAGTGGGAAGGGGGAAAAAATCCCGGGGAAAAATAGCGAAAAAATGGGAAAAAACGGCGAAAAAATGGGAAAAAACGGCCTGAAAATGGGGAAAAACCAGTAAAAAATGGAATAAAACCCAGCCCGGAAAAAGAAATAATATTAATAACAGAAGAAATAATAATAATAATAGTAATAAGAAAAATAATAACAATAATAATAATAATAATAATAAGAAGAAGAAGAATAAATAATAATAATAATGATAACAACAATAATAATAATAATAAATAATAATAAAAATAAAAATAATAGTAATAATAACAATAACAAAAAAGGGAAAAAAACCCAGCCCGAAAAAAAAAATAATAGTAATAATAATAATAATAATAATAATAATAATAATAATAATAATAACAATAACAATAATAATAATTAAAAAAACCAGAAAAAACAACAACAAAAAAAAAAAAAAAACAAAAAAACCAAAAAACCAGCCTGAAAATGGGAAAAAAACACTAAAAAACGGGAAAAACCCAGCCCGGAAAAACAAATAATAATAATAATAATTATAACAATCATAATAATAAAAAAAAAAAGCAAAAAAAAAGCAAAAAAAAACCCCCAAAAAACCAGCCCGAAAATGGAAAAAAAAACCACTAAAAAATGGGGAAAAACCCAGCCCAGAAAAACCAAATAAAATAAAATAAAATTAAAAAAAAAAACAAAAAAACCCCAACAACTGAAAACGGGTAAGAAAGGGTTAAAGTTAATTAATTTAATTGGGGATGGGGAAAGGGAAAAAAATCCCGGGGGAAAATAGCGAAAAAATGGGAAAAAACGACGAAAAAATGGGAAAAAACGGCGTGAAAATGGGGAAAAAAACAGTAAAAAATGGGGGAAAAAACCGCAGCCTGGAAAACAAAACAAACGAAAAAAAAACCTAAAAAAACAAAAAAAAAACCCACAAAAAGCCCAAAAAAAGGCCTGAAAAGGGGAAAAAAAGCAAAAAAAAAAACAAAAAAAATGCAAAAAAAAAAACCAAAAAAAGGCCAAAAAAAAGCCAAAAAAAAAACCTTAAAAAGGAAAAAAAAAACCTAAAAACCGCCCAAAAAAGCAAAAAAAAAGGAAAAAAAAAGGGAAAAAAAAAAGCCAAAAAAAGCGAAAAAAAGCAAAAAAAAAAAGCCCCAAAAAACCAAAAAAAGAAAAAAAAACAAAATCAAAAAAAGCCGAAAAAAAGACCTCGAAAAAGCCTAAAAAATGTAAAAAAAGGGAAAAAAACACCAAAAAAGCCCAAAAAAATCCAAAAAAAGGAAAAAAAAATCACCAAGAAAAGCCCCAAAACCACCAAAAATACCAAAAAAAAGGGAAAAATAAAAACTAAAAAAACAAAACCCAGAAAAATCCAGGAATTTAACCCCAAAATTTCCCCTTTTTAAAATTTCATTTTCAGCCCGAAAATTCCCATTTTTTTCACCCAAAAAACTTCATTTTTTCACCCAAAAATTCCCTTTTTTCACCCAAAATTTCACTTTTTTTTAACCCAAAAATTCAAATTTTCACCCCAAAACTCACCGTGTGTCACCCCAAAATTTCCCCCTTTTAAAATTTCATTTTCAGCCCGAAAATTTCTGAAAAATCTTCATTTTCTCACCGAAAAATTCGCTTTTTTTCACCCAAAAAACTTCATTTTTTCACCCAAAAATTCGCTTTTTACACCCAAAAAACTTCATTTTTTCGCCCAAAAATTCGCTTTTTTCACCCAAAAAACTTCATTTTTTCGCCGAAAAATTCGCTTTTTTCACCCAAAAAACTTCATTTTTTCACCGAAAAATTTGTTTTCACCCAAAAATCTTCATTTTTTCGCCCAAAAATTCGCTTTTTTCACCCAAAAATCTTCATTTTTTCACTGAAAAATTCCCTTTTTACACCCAAAAATCTTCATTTTTTCACTGAAAAATTCCCTTTTTACACCCAAAAAACTTCATTTTTTCACCCAAAAATTCGCTTTTTTCACCCAAAAAACCTCATTTTTTCACCCAAAAATTCGCTTTTTACACCCAAAAAACTTCATTTTTTCGCCCAAAAATTCGCTTTTTTCACCCAAAAATCTTCATTTTTTCACCCAAAAATTCGCTTTTTTCACCCAAAAATCCTCATTTTTTCACCCAAAAATTCGCTTTTTTCACCCAAAAAACTTCATTTTTTCGCCCAAAAATTCCCTTTTTTCGCCCAAATTTTCGCCTTTTTCGCCCAAATTTTCGCGGTTTTTTTCCCTTTTTTTTTTCCTTTTTTCACCCCAAATTTCCCCCCCGGAATTTTTGGGGACCCCCCCCCCAAAATCCAGACCTGGGAATGGGGGTCGTAGTAGAGGCCGGTCAGGGGGTCGTAATAATAACCCGAGCTCTCGTCGTACTGGTAGGTGGAAACATCTGGAACAGCTGGGGGGGGAAATTTGGGAATTTTGGGGGGATTTTTTGGGATTTTTTTGGGGGTTTTGGGGGATTTTTTGGGGATTTTTTTGGGATTTTTTGGGGAATTTTTTGGGGGGTTTTTGGGGATTTTTTGGGGAATTTTTGGGGATTTTTTGGGGATTTTTTTGGAAGTTTTTTTTATTTTTTGGGGATTTTTGGGGGGATTTTTGGGGGATTTTTGGGGGGATTTTTGAGGGATTTTTTGGGGATTTTTTGGGATTTTTTGGGGGATTTTTTGGGAATTTTTGGGGATTTTTTTGGAATTTTTTTGGAATTTTTAGGTGATTTTTGGGAATTTTTGGGGGATTTTTTGGGAATTTTTGTGGATTTTTTGGGGAATTTTTTGGGGATTTTTTGGGGGGTTTTTGGGGATTTTTTTGGGATTTTTTGGGGAATTTTTGGGGGATTTTTGGGGATTTTTGGGGATTTTTTGGGGGAATTTTTTGGGGGGTTTTGGGGATTTTTTGGGGATTTTTTGGGGATTTTTTGGGGATTTTTTGGGGATTTTTTTGGAATTTTTTCGGATTTTTTGGGGGGATTTTTTGGGGATTTTTTCGGAATTTTTAGGTGATTTTTGGGAATTTTTTGGGGGATTTTTTGGGAATTTTTGGGGGTTTTTGGGGGAATTTTTTGGGGATTTTTTGGGGATTTTTTGGGGATTTTTGGGGATTTTTTGGGGACTTTTGGGGATTTTTGGGGGATTTTTTGGGGATTTTTTGGGGGGTTTTGGGGGGTTTTTGGGGGGTTTTGGGGATTTTTTGGGATTTTTTGGGGATTTTTGGGGATTTTTTGGGGATTTTTTGGGGGTTTTTGGGGAATTTTTGGGGGAATTTTTGGGGAATTTTTTTGGAATTTTTAGGCGATTTTGGGGAATTTTTGGGGGATTTTTTGGGGATTTTTGGGGATTTTTTGGGGGTTTTTGGGGGTTTTGGGGGGAATTTTTGGGGATTTTTTGGGGAATTTTTGGGGATTTTTGGGGGTTTTTTGGGGATTTTTTGGGGATTTTTTTGGGATTTTTTGGGGGATTTTTGGGGATTTTTTGGGGGGTTTTTGGGGATTTTTGGGGATTTTTTTGGGATTTTTTGGGGGATTTTGGGGGATTTTTGGGGGTTTTTTGGGGATTTTTGGGGATTTTTTTGGGATTTTTTGGGGGATTTTGGGGGATTTTTTTGGAATTTTTTTTGGATTTTTTGGGGATTTTTTGGGGAATTTTTGGGGATTTTTTGGGAATTTTTGTGGATTTTTTGGGGAATTTTTTGGGGATTTTTTGGGGGGTTTTTTGGGGATTTTTGGGGATTTTTTGGGGAATTTTTTGGGGATTTTTTGGGGGGTTTTTTGGGGGGTTTGGGGGATTTTTTGGGGATTTTTTGGGATTTTTTAGGGATTTTTTGGGGGATTTTTTTGGAATTTTTTCGGATTTTTTGGGGAATTTTTTGGGGATTTTTTTGGAATTTTTAGGTCATTTTTGGAAATTTTTTGGGGGATTTTTTGGGAATTTTTGGGGCTTTTTGGGGGAATTTTTTGGGGATTTTTTGGGGGATTTTTTGGGGATTTTTGGGGATTTTTTGGGGACTTTTGGGGATTTTTGGGGGATTTTTTGGGGGGTTTTTGGGGGTTTTTGGGGATTTTTTGGGGATTTTTTGGGGATTTTTGGGGATTTTTTGGGGATTTTTTGGGGATTTTTGGGGATTTTTTGGGGATTTTTGGGGATTTTTTGGGGATTTTTTGGGGGGTTTTTGGGGAATTTTTGGGGGAATTTTTTGGGGATTTTTTTTTGATTTTTCAGGTGTTTTTGGGGAATTTTGGGGGGATTTTTTGGGGATTTTTGGGGATTTTTTGGGGAATTTTTGGGGATTTTTTGGGGATTTTTTGGGGGATTTTTTGGAATTTTTAGGTGATTTTTGGGAATTTTTTGGGGGATTTTTTTGGAATTTTTGGGGGGTTTTGGGGATTTTTTGGGGATTTTTTGGGATTTTTTGGGGGATTTTGGGGGATTTTTTTGGAATTTTTGGGGGATTTTTTGGGGATTTTTTGGGGAACTTTTGGGGATTTTTGAGGGATTTTTTGGGGGATTTTTGGGGATTTTTTGGGGATTTTTGGGGGATTTTTTGGGGAATTTTTGGGGGATTTTTGGGGATTTTTTGGGAGTTTTTGGGGATTTTTTGGGGATTTTTTTGGGATTTTTTGGGGGATTTTTGGGGGATTTTTTGGGAATTTTTGAGGATTTTTGGGGAATTTTTTGGGATTTTCTGGGGAATTTTTGGGGATTTTTTGGGGAATTTTTTGGGGATTTTTGGGAATTTTGGGGGGATTTTTTGGGAATTTTTTGGGGAATTTTTTGGGGATTTTTTGGGGATTTTTGGAGATTTTTTTGGATTTTTTGGGGAATTTTTGGGGGATTTTTGGGGAATTTTTTGGGGATTTTTTGGGGATTTTTTGGGGAATTTTTGGGGAATTTTTTGGGGATTTTTTGGGGAATTTTTTGAGATTTTTGAGAGCATTTTTAGGCGATTTTGAGGAATTTTTTTGAGATTTTTGGGGATTTTGGGGGGATTTTTTGGGGAATTTTTGGGGAATTTTTTGGGATTTTTTGGGAATTTTTGGGGGATTTTTTTGGGATTTTTGGGGATTTTTTGGGGGATTTTGGAGAATTTTTTTGGGATTTTTTGGGGATTCTTGGAGATTTTGAGGGAATTTTTAGGCAATTTTTGGGAATTTTTTGGGATTTTTTGGGGGATTTTTGGGGGATTTTTTGGGGATTTTTTGGGGGGGTTTTGGGGGATTTTGGGGGAATTTTTGGGGATTTTTTCGTGATTTTTTGAGGGGATTTTTGGGAATTTTTTGGGATGTTTTGGGGTTTTTGGAGGGAATCTGGGAGAATTTTATGGGAATTTTTGAGGGGATTTTTGGGGGATTTAATGGGGTGAGGATTTGGAAACAGAAACGCTGAAAACATCACAAAATTTTTACAGATTTTCCCCAAATTTTCCCCAAATTCTCCCAAAATTCCCAAATTTTCCCCCCAAATTCTCCTCGAATCTCCCAAAGATTTTCCCCAAAACGGCCCCAAAATTCTCCCCAAACCTCCCAAAAATTTCCCCAAAATTCCTACAAAATCCTCCCAAAAATTCCTTCAAATTTCCCCCAAAATCCCCCCAGGACCCCCCAAAATCCCCTCAAATTTCCCAGAAGCACCCCCCCAAAAAAACCCTCCTCAAAAAAACCCCCAGGACCCCCCAAAATCCCTAAAATTCCCCCCTAAGACTCCCCAAAATCCCTCCAGGACCCCCCAAATCCCCCCAGGACGCCCCAAAATCCCCCCCAGGACCCCCAAAATCCCCCCCAGGACCCCCAAAATCCCCCTCAAATCCCCCTAAATCCCCCCCAGGACCCCCCAAATCCCCCCAGGACCCCCCAAATCCCCCCCAATTCCCCCTGGGACCCCCCAAATCCCTCCAGGACCCCCCAAAATCCCCCCAGGACGCCCCAAAATCCCCCTCAAATCCCCCCAGTTCCCCTCAGGACCCCCCAAAATCCCCCCAAAACCCCCCTAAGACCCCCCCAGGACCCCCCAAATCCCCCCCAAAATCCCCCTGGGACCCCCCAAATCCCTCCAGGACCCCCCAAATTTCCCCCAGGACGCCCCAAAATCCCCCTCAAATCCCCCCAGTTCCCCTCAGGACCCCCCAAAATCCCCCCAAAACCCCCCTAAGACCCCCCAAAACCCCCAAAATTGCTCAAGAATCCCCCAAATCCCCCCTGGGACCCCCCAAAATCCCCCCAGGACCCCCCAAAATCCCCCCCAGCCCCTCCCCCACTCACGGTACTGCCCGTAGGTGTCTCCGCTGGGGGGGGCGGCCGGGGGGGGCCCCGAATTTGGGGGTTCAGCCTTGAGGGGCCCCGAGTAGGTCTGGGGGGGGAGGGGGGAGAAGCCCAAAATTATCCCCCAGCCCCAAAATCCCCCCCAAACCCCCTCCCCCCACCCCCTTTTTTTGGGGTCTCTCCTCTCATTTTAAGCCCCTCCTCCCATTTTCCCAAATTTTGGGGTCCCCCCCCCCCCCGCCCGATCCAACTTTTGGGGTCCCCCCCTCAATTTTATGACCCCGCCCCCCTCCCGAATTTTGGGGTCCTCTCTCTCACTTTCAGGACCCCTCCCCCCCCAAATTTTGGCTCCTTTTTCTTTTCCTCCCCCCCAAATTTTTGGGGTTCCCCCCCCCTCACTTTTAGGATTTTTTTTCCCCCCAAAATTTTGGGGTCCCCCTCGTTTTGAAGACCCCTCGCCAAATTTTTGGGGTCCCCCCCTCACTTTCAGCCCCTCCCCCCCAAAATTTTGGCTCCTTTTCCTTCCCCTCCCCCCAAATTTTTGGGGTCCCCCCCCCCTCGCTTTTAGGATTTTTTTTCCCCCCAAAATTTTGGGGTTCCCCTCGTTTTGAAGACCCCTCCCCAAATTTTTGGGGTCCCCCCCTCACTTTGAGAACCCCCCCCCAGATTTGGGCTCATTTTCCTTCCCCTCTCCCCAAAATTTTGGGGTCCCTCCCCCTCAATTTCAGCCCCTCCCCCCCAATTTTTGGGGTCTCTCCCCCTCCATTTCAGGACCCTCCCCCCCAAAATTTTGGCTCCTTTTCCTTCCCCTCCCCCCAAAATTTTGGGGTCCCCCCCTCTCACTTTCAGGACCCTCCCCCCAATTTTTGGGGTTCCCCCCCTTCACTTTCAGCCCCTCCCCCCCCCAAATTTGGGCTCCTTTTGCTTCCCCTCCCCACAAAATTTTTGGCTCCTATTTCTTCCCTCCCCCCCCAAAATTTTGGGGTCCCCCCCCCTCACTTTCAGCCCCTCCCCCCCCCCCAAAGTTTTTGGGGTCTCACCTGTCCGGGGGGTCCCGGCGCTGTCGCCGCGGGGGTCTCGGCGGTGGGGGAGGGGTAGGGGGCGGCCCCGGGGGGGGCGCGGGGGGGGAAAGGCCCCGCCCCCCCTCCGGCCCCTCCCCCACCCCCTCCCCCCGCCGGCTCCGGGGGCGGCTCCTCCGAACCTGCAGGGGGCGCCAGGTGCTCAGGAAGTGACGTCATTGAGGGGAGGGGACACACCTGGGGCTGGGGAGGGGACACACCTGGGGACACCTGGGGACATCTGAGAACACCTGGGGACACCTGGGGGGAAGGGGACACACCTGGGGACACCTGGGGTGGGAGGGGGACACACCTGGGGACACCTGGGGACACTTGGGGGGGAGGGGACACACCTGGAAAGGGTCTGGGAACACCTGGGGACACCTGGAGGGGGAGGGGACACACATGAGAACACCTGGAGGGGGAGGGGACACACCTGGGGACACCTGGGGTGGGAGGTGACACACCTGGGGACACCTGGGGTGGGAGGGCACACACCTGGGAAGGGTCTGGGAACACCTGGGAACACCTGGGAAGGACTGGGAACACACCTGGGGGCATCTAAGAACACCTGGGGGGGGGAGGGAACACACCTGGGAACACCTGGAGAAGGAGGGGACATACCTGGGAACACCTGGAGGGAGAGGGGACACACCTGGGAACACCTGGAGGGGGAGGGGACACACCTGGAAACACCTGGGGGGGGAGGGGACACACCTGGGGACATCTGGGAACACCTGGGGGGGGAAGGGACACACCTGGGGACACCTGGGGGGGGAGGGGACACACCTGGGAAGGGTCTGGGAACACCTGGGAACACCTGGGAAGGACTGGGGACACACCTGGGGGCACCTAAGAACACCTGGGGGGGGAGGGAACACACCTGGGAACACCTGGAGGGGGAGGGGACACACCTGGGAACACCTGGAGGGGGAGGGGACACACCTGGGAATACCTGGAGGGGGAGGGGACACACCTGGAGACACCTGGGGACATCTAGGGAGGGTCTGGGAACACCTGGGGACACCTGAAAAGGACACTGGGAAGACCTGGGGACACCTGGAAGGGGAGAGGACACACCTGGGAACACCTGGGGAAGGCAAAGGTGACACCTGGGAACACCTGGGGGGGGTCAGGGACCACATCTGGGAACACCTGGGGACATTTGGGGACACCTGGGGTGAGGGAACCACACCTGGGGGGGGTCAGAGATCACACCTGGGGACACCTGGGGACAGGGAGTCACACCTGGCTCGGTGCCAGCACTCACCGGGGGCGGGGCCCTCGGCCTTGGTGGGGGCGGGGCCGGGCAGGGCGGGGCCGGGGGGCGGGGCCGAGGCTCCTTTCAGGTAGGCGGGGCCGTAGAGGGCGGGGCCAGGCCCGGGAAAGGGCTCCTCTGATTGGTAGAAGCTGCTGAAGTCAGAGCTGGGCTCCTCCCCCCCTGCCCAGGGCGAGTCAGCACCGGGGGCGGCCTGGGGGGGAGGGGACAGGTGAGGACACGCCCCTTGGGGCGGAAACCACGCCCACAAAGGGGGAAAACCACGCCCACAAAGGGGAAAAGTCCATGGAGAAAACCACGCCCCCACAAAGAGGAAGCCACGCCCACAATAGGAGGAAACCACGCCCACAAAGGAAAAAGACCTTGAGATGAAACCACGCCCACACCAAGAGGAAGCCACGCCCACAATGCTAGGAGACCACGCCCACAAAGAACTGGAGGGAGCCCCGCCCCCAGCGAGGGAAACCACGCCCATAAAAGGCGGAAACCACGCCCACAAAGTGGGAAACCACGCCCATAAGTCATGAAAGCAGCGCCCACCATGCGGGGAAGCCACGCCCCCTTCTCAGCAAACCACGCCCCCCGGTTTAAAGCCACGCCTCTTTCTCGTCAAGCCACGCCCCCATCGGGTAGAAACCACGCCCTGCACTCAGCTGGGCCCCGCCCCATCCTTTAAAGTCCCTCCCACTCATTGGCCACGCCCAGGTCACACCTCAGGCCCCGCCCACCTGCGCAGGTGTGGCTCTCACCTGTGACAGAGCCCCTCACCTGTCCAGGTGTGCCCTCACCTGTGACAGAGCCCCTTACCTGTCCAGGTGTGCCCTCACCTGTGACAGAGCCCCTCACCTGTCCAGGTGTGCCCTCACCTGTGACAGAGCCCCTCACCTGTCCAGGTGTGCCCTCACCTGTGACAGAGCCCACTGGGCAGCAGCGATGGCCGTGGAGGCGACGGAGGCGGCGCTGGCGCGGGGGGGCCCCTCCCCAGGCCCCGCCCCCTGCACGTCCCTGTGGGCGGAGCCTCGTGTTAGGGGCGGGGCCTGTACCCAGGTGCAGTGCCCAGGTGTGGTTCCCATGCCCAGGTGTGGTTCCCATGCCCAGCTGTGGTGCCCAAGTGCAGTGCCCAGGTGTGGCTCCATGCTCAGGTGTGGTTCCCATGCCCAGGTGTGGTTCCCAGGTGTGGTGCCCAGGTGTGATACCAAGGTGTGATGCCCAAGTGTGTCTCTGTGCCCAGGTGTGTCTCCGTGCCCAGATGTGTCTCTGTGCCCAGGTACAATGCCCAGGTGTGGTTCCCAGGTGTGTCTCTGTGCCCAGGTGTGTCTCTGTGCCCAGGTGTGTCTCCACGCCCAGGTGTGGTGCCCAGGTGTGTCCCCGTGCCCAGGTGCAGTGCCCAGGTGTGTCCCCATGCCCAGGTGCAGTGCCCAGGTGCGGTGCCCAGGTGTGTCCCCATGCCCAGGTGTGGTGCCCAGGTGCAGTGCCCAGGTGCGGTGCCCAGGTGTGTCCCCATGCCCAGGTGCAGTGCCCAGGTGCGGTGCCCAGGTGTGTCCCCATGCCCAGGTGCGGTGCCCAGGTGTGTCTCCATGCCCAGGTGTGGTTCCCAGGTGTGTCCCCATGCCCAGGTGTGGTGCCCAGGTGTGTCCCCGTGCCCAGGTGTGTCCCCGTGCCCAGGTGTGTCCCCGTGCCCAGGTGTGTCCCCGTGCCCAGGTGCAGTGCCCAGGTGTGTCCCCGTGCCCCGCTCACCTTTTGGAGCCCTTGGCGAACTCCACGTTGATGCTCTTGCCGTCGATGTGCAGGGGGGGGTGCAGGGCCTGCAACATCTGCAGCAGCTGTGCAGCTTCCTGGGGGAGGGGCAGGCTCAGGGCCCCAGTGCTCCCAGTTCATCCCAGTCCATCCCAGTGCTCCCAGTGCATCCCAGTGCTCCCAGTTCATCCCAGTTCATCCCAGTGCTCCCAGTTCATCCCAGTGCTCCCCAAATTCATCCCAGTGCTCCCAGTTCATCCCAGTTCATCCCAGTGCTCCCAGTTCATCCCAGTGCTCCCAGTTCATCCCAGTGCCCCCAGTTCATCCCAGTGCTCCCAGTTCATCCCAGTGCCCCCAGTTCATCCCAGTGCTCCCAGTTCATCCCAGTGCTCCCAATTCATCCCAGTGCCTCCCAGTTCATCCCAGTTCATCCCAGTGCCCCCAGCTCATCCCAGTGCTACCAATGCTCCCAATCCATCCCAGTGCCCCCCGTTCACCCCAGTCCCTCCCAGTTCATCCCAGTCCCTCCCAGTTCCCCCAATCCTTCTCCCAGTTCCCACAGTTCCTTCCCACTTTCCTCCAGTGTGCTCCAGTCCCCCCCAATCCCCTCCCAGTCCCTCCCAGTCCATCCCAGTTCATCCCACTCCCTCTCAATCCCTCTCCCACTCCCCCCCAGTAGCCCACGCTCCCCCCCAGTTCCCCTCAACCCCTCTCCCACTTCTCCCAGTCCCTCCCAATCCCCTCCCAGTCCCCCCCAATCCCCTCCCAGTCCCTCCCAGTCACTCCCAGTCCCTCCCAGTCCCTCCCAGTCCCTCCCACTCCCCGCCAATCCCCTCCCAGTCCCCGCCAATCCCCTCCCAGTCCCCCCCAATCCCTCCCAGTTCCCCCCAATCCCCTCCCACTCCCTCCCAGTCGCCCCGAATCCCCTCCCAGTCCCTCCCAGTCCCCCCGAATCCCCTCCCAGTCCCTCCCAGTCCCCCCGAATCCCCTCCCAGTCCCTCCCAGTCCCTCCCAGTCCCTCCCAGTCCCCCCGAATCCCCTCCCAGTCCCTCCCAGTCCCTCCCAGTCCCTCCCAGTCCCCCCCAGTCCCCCCAGTACCACGATGGTGCTGAGCTGCACGAAGGCGAAGCCGCGGTTCAGCTGCGTTTGCCGATCTTTGATCACGCGCACGTTGGAGGCCGAGAGGGCGGCGAAGGGAGCCAGGGCGGCCAGGATGGACTCCAGGCTGCTCTGGGGGTGCAGGTTCCGCAGGATGATGGCTGGGGGGCACACAGGGGCACACCTGGGCACACCTGAGCACACCTGGGTACACCTGGTATACCTGGGGACACACCTATGGGCACATCTATGGGCACACCTGGCACGGCGAAGGGAGCCAGGGCGGCCAGGATGGACTCCAGGCTGCTCTGGGGGTGCAGGTTCCGCAGGATGATGGCTGGGGGGCACACAGGGGCACACCTGGGCACACCTGGGCACACCTGGTATACCTGGGAGCACACCTGGGCACACCTGGAGGCACCCGGTATACGTAGGGGCACATCTAGGGGCACACCTGTGGGCATCTGGGACACCTAAGGATACACCTGGTACACAGGGGGGCACACCTGGGTACACCTGAGCACACCTGGTATACCTGGGAGCACACCTGGGCACACCTGAGCACACCTGGTATACCTGGGGACACACCTAGGAGCACACCTGGGGGCATCTGGCACACCTAAGGATGCACCTGGTACACTTAGCAGCACACCTGGCACACCTAGAGGCACATCTGGGCACACCTGGTATACCTGGGAGCACACCTGGACACACCTGAACACACCTGAGCACACCTGGGGGCACCTAGGAGCACACATCGTATACCTGGGGACGCACCTAGGGGCACACCTGGCACACCTGGGGGCACCTGGTACACGTAGGGGCACACCTGGGACACTTAGGGGCACACCTGGGCACACCTGAGCACACCTGGTATACCTGGGGACACACCTATGGGCACACCTGAGTACACCTGATGGCACCTGGTATACCTGGGAGCACATCTAGGGGCACACCTGGCACACCTGGGGGCACCTGAGCACACCTGGGGACACACCTGGGCGCACCTGAGCACACCTGGGGGCACCTGGGGCACACCTGGGGGCATCTGGGGCACACCTGGGGACACACCTGGCACAAAAAAACCCCAAACCCCTCCCCCAAATCCCCCAAATTTCCCCCAAAAATTAATTTTAAAATCCCCCCCCCAAAAAATCCTAAAAAATCCCCCAAATCCCCTTAAAAAAACCCCCAAAAAATTAAATTAAAAATTCCCCAAAAAATCCTAAAAAAATCCTCAAAATCCCTAAAAAACCCCAAAAATTAAATTTAAAAAATCCTAAAAAAATCCTTGAAAAGTAAAAAAAAATCCTAAAAAAATCCCAAAAAACCCCTTAAAAACCCTCAAAAATTAAATTAAAAATTCCCCAAAAAATCCTAAAAAATCCCCAAAATCCCTAAAAAAACCCCAAAATTAGTTTAATAAATCCTAAAAGAATTCTAAAAAAATCCTAAAAAAATCCTAAAAAAACCTAAAAAAATTAAATTAAAAATTCCCCCAAAAATCCTAAAATAATCTTTAAAAAATCCTAAAAAAATCCTAAAAAAATCCCCAAAAATCAAATTAAAAATTCCCAAAAAATCCAAAAAAATCCAAAAAAAATCCCCAAAATCCCTTAAAAAACCCCCAAAATTAAATTAAAAAATCCTAAAAAAATCCTAAAAAATCCCCAAAATCCCCTTAAAAATCCCCAAAATTTAAATTTAAAATTCCCCAAAAATCCTAAAAAATCCCCAAAAATCCCCCCAAAAACCCCCAAAATCCGTTAAAAAAACCCCAAAAATTAAATTAAAAATTCCCCAAACAATCCTAAAAATCTCCCCCAAAACCCCCTAAAAAAACCCAAAAATTTAAAAAATCCTTAAAAAATCCTTTAAAAATCAAAAAAAAAATCCAAAAAAAATCCTAAAAAAAAATCCAAAAAAATCCTAAAAAAATCCTAAAAAAAATCCTAAAAAAATAAAAAAATCCTAAAAAATAAAAAAACCCTAAAAAAATCCTAAAAAAATCCCCTAAAAAAACCCCCCAAAATTAAACTAAAAATCCCTAAAAAATCCCCCTAAAATCCCCCAAAAACCCCCAAAATTAACTTAAAAAATCCTAAAAAAATCCTAAAAAAACCCCAAAAATCAAATTAAAAATCCCCAAAAAAATTCCTAAAAAAATCCCCCAGCCCCTCCCCCACCCCCCCCCAGCCCCTCCCCCACTCACTGTCGTTGGCGTTGTCGGTTCCGGGTTCGGGACCCCCCTGGGACCCCCCGGGGGGACCCCCCAGGGTGGGGCCGAAGGGTTGGGGGAGGGGCAGGAGCCCCCCCCCTCCCCCTCCCCCCCCAGGGCCGCCCCCCCTCTGCTCGGCCTCTGCAAACCCGCCAAAAAAATAAGAAATAAAGTTAAAATAAAGTTAAAATAAAGTTAAAATAAAGTTAAAATAAATTAGAATAAATTGGAATAAACTTAGAATAAATTTAGAATAAATTCAGAATAAATTTAGAATAAATTCGAATAAAATCAGAATAAATTTAGAATAAATTTAGAATAAATTTAGAATAAATTCAGAATAAATTTAGAATAAATTCGAATAAAATCAGAATAAATTTAGAATAAATTTAGAATAAAATTAAAATAAAATGAGAATAGAATAAAATAAGTTAAAATAAAATTAAGGTATAATTGAAATAGAGTTAAAATAAAATTAAGTTAAAATAAAATTAAAAGTTAAAATAAAAGTAAAAAAGAATTAAAATAAACTTAAAATGAAATTAAAATGACATTAAAACAAAGTTAAATTAAAATTAAATTAAAACAAAATTAAAATGAAATTAAAATAAAGTTAAAATAAAATTAAAATAAAGTTAAAATAAAATTAGAATAAAATTAAAATAAAATTGACACTAAGTTAAAATAAAATTAAAACAAAATTAAAATAAAGTTAAAATAAAATTAAAATAAAGTTAAAATAAAATCAAAATAAAGTTATAATTTGGGGGATTTTGGGGTAAAATTTGGGGGATTTTGGGGTAAAATTTGGGGAATTTGGGGATAAAATCTGGGGAATTTTGGGGTAAAATTTGGGGGATTTGGGGTAAAATTTGGGGGAATTTTGGGGTAAAATTTGGGGAATTTTGGGGAAAAATTTGGGGAATTTTGGGGTAAAATTTGGGGAATTTTGGGGTAAAATTTGGGGGATTTGGGGTAAAATTTGGGGGATTTTGGGGTAAAATTTGGGGGATTTTGGGGGTGAAATTTGGGGGATTTTGGGGTAAAATTTGGGGGATTTGGGGATAAAATCTGGGGAATTTTGGGGTAAAATTTGGGGGATTTGGGGATAAAATCTGGGGAATTTTGGGGTAAAATTTGGGGGATTTGGGGGTAAAATTTGGGGGATTTTGGGGTAAAATTTGGGGGAATTTTGGGGTAAAATTTGGGGGATTTGGGGTAAAATTTGGGGGAATTTTGGGGTAAAATTTGGGGGATTTGGGGTAAAATTTGGGGGATTTTGGGGGTAAAATTTTGGGGAATTTTGGGGTAAAATTTTGGGGAATTTTGGGGTAAAATTTGGGGGATTTGGGGTAAAATTTGGGGGATTTTGGGGTAAAATTTGGGGAATTTTGGGGGTAAAATTTGGGGAATTTTGGGGTAAAATTTGGGGGATTTGGGGTAAAATTTTGGGGGATTTGGGGTAAAATTTGGGGAATTTTGGGGTAAAATTTGGGGGATTTTGGGGTAAAATTTGGGGGAATTTTGGGGTAAAATTTGGGGAATTTTGGGGTAAAATTTGGGGGATTTGGGGTAAAATTTGGGGGATTTGGGGTAAAATTTTGGGGGATTTGGGGTAAAATTTGGGGGATTTGGGGTAAAATTTGGGGAATTTTGGGGTAAAATTTGGGGGATTTTTGGGGTCACTCACCAGCTTTGGGGACTCCACACTTGAAACATTTCTCACGACGTTTGAAATTCTGCACCCCACACTGGGAACCCCAAAAATGAGAAATTTCAACATGAGAAACCCCAAAAATGGGAAATTTCAAAAATGGGAAATCCCAAAAATGGGAAATTTCAAAAATGAGAAATCCCAAAAATGGGAAATTTCAAACTGGGAAACCCCAAAAATGGGAAATTTCAACATGAGAAACCCCAAAAATGGGAAATCTCAAAAATGGGAAACCCCAAATGTGAGACCCCAATTCCCCTCCAGTGCTCCCCAGTCCCCCCAGTCCCCCCAGTCCCTCCCAGTGCCCCCCCAGTGCTCCCAGTTTCCTCCCAGTCCCTCCCAGTCCCTCCCAGTGCCCTCCCAGTCCCCCCAGTCCCTCCCAGTCCCTCCCAGTGCCCCCCCAGTCCCTCCCAGTGCCCTCCCAGTCCCCCCCAGTCCCTCCCAGTCCCCCCAGTGCCCCCCCAGTCCCTCCCAGTGCCCTCCCAGTCCCCCCCAGTCCCTCCCAGTCCCTCCCAGTCCCTCCCAGTGCCCCCCCAGTCCCTCCCAGTCCCTCCCAGTGCCCCCCCAGTCCCTCCCAGTCCCCCCCAGTGCCCTCCCAGTGCTCCCCCAGTCCCTCCCAGTGCCCTCCCAGTCCCCCCCCAGTCCCTCCCAGTGCTCCCAGTGCCCCCCAGTGCCCTCCCAGTGCTCCCAGTGCCCCCCAGTGCCCTCCCAGTGCCCTCCCAGTGCCCTCCCAGTCCCCCCCCAGTCCCTCTCAGTGCCCTCCCAGTGCCCCCCAGTGCCCTCCCAGTGCCCTCCCAGTGCCCCCCAGTGCCCCCCACCTTGGCACAGAGCCAGTCCTCGTTGATTTTGGGTTTGGGGTCGCTGTAGTGCAGGGACACGCGGTGCCCCAGCAGGGTCAGCCCGGCCTGGGGGGCACAGGGGGGGCACGGGGGGGACACGGGGGGGCACAGAGGGGTCAGGGGGGCACGGGGGGGTCAGGGGGGTCAGAGGGGGCACAGGGGGGTCAGAGGGGGTACAGGGGGGGCACAGGGGGGCACAGGGGGGGTCAGGGGGGCACAGGGGGGTCAGAGGGGCACAGGGGGGGCACAGAGAAATCAGGGGGGCACAGGGCGGTCAGGGGGGCACAGGGGGGGCACAGAGAAATCAGGGGGGCACAGAGGGGGCACAGGGGGGCACAGGGGGGCACAGGGGGGTCGGGGGGGCACAGAGGGGTCAGGGGGGCACAGGGGGATCAGGGGGGCACAGGGGGGGCACAGGGGGATCAGGGGGGGCACAGAGAAGTCAGGGGGTCAGAGGGGGCACAGGGGGGTCAGGGGGGCACAGGGGGGGCACAGGGGGATCAGGGGGGGCACAGAGAAGTCAGGGGGTCAGAGGGGGCACAGGGGGGTCAGGGGGGCACAGGGGGGCACAGGGGGGTCAGGGGGGCACAGGGGGATCAGGGGGGGCACAGAGAAGTCAGGGGGTCAGGGAGGCACAGAGGGGTCGGGGGGGCACAGGGGGGTCAGGGGGGCACAGGGGGGTCAGGGGGGCACAGAGGGGTCAGGGGGGCACAGGGGGGTCAGGGGGGCACAGAGGGGTCAGGGGGGCACAGAGGGGTCGGGGGGCACAGGGGGGTCAGGGGGGCACAGAGGGGTCAGGGGGGCACAGGGGGGTCAGGGGGGCACAGGGGGATCAGGGGGGGCACAGGGGGGCACAGGGGGATCAGGGGGGGCACAGAGAAGTCAGGGGGTCAGAGGGGGCACAGAGACACACGGTGGCCCAGCCTGGCCCGGGGGGGCACAGGGGGGGCACCACGATCTGAATTTGGGGGGCACCAGAACTCGTTTTGGGGGGGCACCAGGACGTGAACCAGGGGGGCACCTGGGGGGCACCAGGATGTGAATTTTGGGGGGCACCAGGACCTGTCTCAAGGGGCACCAGGGGAGCACCAGGACACGAACTGGGGGGTGCCAGGGGGACACCAGGGTGTGAATTTTGGGTCACCAGAGGGGCACCAGGATGAGAATTTTGGGGGGCACCAGGTCGTGAATTTTGGGGGCACCAGGATGAGAATTTTGGGGGGCACCAGGATGTGAATTTTGGGGGGCACCAGGATGAGAATTTTGGGGGCACCAGGATGTGAATTTGGGGGGCACCAGGACGTGAATTTGGGGGGCACCAGGATGAGAATTTTGGGGGTCACCAGGTCGTGAATTTGGGGGGCACCAGGATGTGAATTTGGGGGTCACCAGGATGTGAATTTTGGGGGTCACCAGGATGTGAATTTTGGGGGCACCAGGATGTGAATTTGGGGGTCACCAGGATGAGAATTTTGGGGTCACCAGGATGAGAATTTTGGGGGTCACCAGGACGTGAATTTTGGGGGTCACCAGGATGTGAATTTTGGGGGCACCAGGACGTGAATTTTGGGGGCACCAGGATGAGAATTTTGGGGGCACCAGGATGTGAATTTGGGGGTCACCAGGACGTGAATTTGGGGGTCACCAGGACGTGAATTTTGGGGTCACCAGGATGTGAATTTGGGGGCACCAGGATGAGAATTTTGGGGGCACCAGGATGTGAATTTGGGGGTCACCAGGACGTGAATTTGGGGGTCACCAGGATGTGAATTTGGGGGTCACCAGGTCGTGAATTTTGGGGTCACCAGGATGTGAATTTGGGGGTCACCAGGACGTGAATTTGGGGGGCACCAGGATGTGAATTTTGGGGGGCACCAGGATGAGAATTTGGGGGTCACCAGGATGTGAATTTGGGGGGCACCAGGATGTGAATTTTGGGGGCACCAGGATGTGAATTTGGGGGGCACCAGGATGAGAATTTTGGGGGCACCAGGACGTGAATTTGGGGAGGGGGGGGGGGGGGGGGGGGGGGGGGGGCGGGGGGGGGGTGGGGGGGGGGGGGTGGGGGAGGGGGGGGGGAGGGGGAGGGGCCGGATTGGGCACCGGATGTGAATTTGGGGGTCACCAGGATGTGAATTTGGGGGTCACCAGGACGTGAACCAGGGCAGTGCCAGGGCTGGAATTTGGGGCTACCAGGACAGGAACTGGGCCACCAGAGCACGTCCCAGATGGCACCAGCAGCTCGTACTGGGAACACTGGGACTCGCACAAGACCCCAATGCCCCTCGGACCAGCCACCAGTACAAACCAGTATAAACCAGTACAGACCAGTATAGACCAGTACAAACCAGTACAGACCAGTACAAACCAGTACAGACCAGTGTGAACCAGTACAGACCAGTACAAACCAGTAACGCCCCACCTCCATTGATCCCTCCCCTTACTTTTGGTCCCCCCCCACCTGGTTGTCCCTCCCCTTCCCTTTGGCCCCTCCCCCTTTCTTGTTGACCCCTCCCCTTTTATTGGTCCCTCCCCATTGACCACGCCCCTTCCTTTTGACCCCCCTTTATCACGCAGCCCCTCCCCTTTCTTGTTGACCACGCCCCTTCTCGCTCAGCCCCACCCCTTCAATTTGGCCCCTCCCCTTTCTTGTTGGCCCCTCCCCTTTCTTGTTGGCCCCGCCCCTTCTCGCTCAGCCCCTCCCCTTCTGTGTTGTCCCCTCCCCTTTCTTGTTGGCCCCGCCCCTTCTCAACCCCTCCCTTCTTGTTGGCCCCGCCCCTTCTCACTTAGCCCCTCCCCTTTCTTGTTGGCCCCGCCCCTCCCCTTCCATTTAGCCACACCCCTTCTGTGTTGGCTCCGCCCCCACCTGGTTGCCCCCCTTTCTTGTTGGCCCCGCCCCTTCTCACTCAGCCCCTCCCCCTTTTTGTTCCCCAGCCCTTCCTACTTGCCCCTCCCCCTTCCTTTTGGCCCCTCCCCCTTTCCTTTTGGCCCCTCCCCCTTCCTTTTGGCCCCTCCCCCTTCCTTTTGGCCCCTCCCCCTTCCCTTTGGCCCCTCCCCCTTCCTTTTGGCCCCTCCCCCTTCCTTTTGGCCCCTCCCCCACCTGGTTGGCCTCCATCCACCTGGCCGCCTCCTGCACGTGATGGAATTCCACGAAGGCGAATCCTCGGCTCTGACCTGGAACGGGCCGGGGGAGGGGGGGCACCCATGGGTGGGGCTGGGACCCCCTGGGGTGTGGGGGATGGGCACCCATGGGTGGGGCTGGGACCCTTGGGGGACCCCTACAGGTGAATCCCCCCCCCCCCCCCCCCCCCCGCAGGTGTTCCTGGTGCCCCTCGAGAGTTTGGGTGTGGCCTGGGGACGGGGACAGCACCCCTGGGTGCCCCCTGGGGACAGGGCCAGCAGCCCTGGCTTTGAATCTGGCACCCCTGGGTGCCCCCCCAAATCTGGTGCAGCACCCCTGGGTGCTCCCTAAGCCTGGCACAGCACCCCTGGGTGCTCCTGAGAAGGGAACAAGCACCTCTGGGTGCCCCTTGGGAGAGGACCAGCACCCCTGGGTGCTCCTAGGGAAGAGACTGGCACCCCTGGGTGCCCCTAGGGAGGGGACAGGCAGTCCTGGGTGCTCCTGAGGAGGGGACAGGCACCCCTGGGTGCCCCTAAAGATTGGGACCAGCACCCCTGGGTGCTCCTAGGGAAGGGACAAGCACCCCTGGGTGCCCCTAAAGATTGGGACCAGCACCCCTGGGTGCTCCTAGAGAAGGGACAGGCACCCCTGGGTGCCCCAGTGGAAAGGACAGACACTCCTGACTGCTCCTAAAGATGGGACAGGCACCCCTGGGTGCCCCTAAAGATGGGATCAGCACCCCTGGGTGCTCCTAGGGAATGGACAGGCACCCCTGGGTGCCCTGTGGGATGTTACCAGCACCCCTGGGTGCTCCTAGGGAAGAGACTCGGCACCCCTGGGTGCCCCTAGGGATGGGATCAGCACCCCTGGGTGCCCCCTGAGTCTGGCAGAGGCACCCCTGGGTGCCCCTAGGGAGGAGACAAGCACCCCTGGGTGCTCCTGAGGAGGGGACAGACACCCCTGGGTGTCCCTGGGGAACAGGACAAGCACCCCTGGGTGCTCCTTGGACGGGACTAGCACCCCTGGGTGCCCCTGAGGATGGCACCAGCACCCCTGGGTGCTCCTGAGAAGGTGACAGACACCCCTGGGGAGGTTATCAGCACCCCTGGGTGCTCCTAGGGAAGAGACCGGCACCCCTGGGTGCCCCTGGGGAAATGATGAGCGCCTCAGTTCCAGCACAGCACCCCTGGGTGCTCCTAGACATGGAACTGGCACCCCTGGGTGCCCCTAAGTGTGAGACAGGCACCCCTGGGTGCCCCTAAAGATGGGACAAGCACCCCTGGGTGCTTCTGAGAAGGGAACAGACACCCCTGGGTGTCCCTAGGGAGGGGACAGGCACCCCTGGGTGCCCCTAAAGATGGGACCAGCACCCCTGGGTGCCCCTGGGGATGGGACGGGTACCCCTGGGTGCCCCCTAAGGACAGAACCAGCACCCCTGGGTGTCCCCTGAGTCGGGCAGAGTCACCCCTGGGTGCCCCTTGGGAGAGGACAGACACCCCTGGGTGTCCCTAAAGATGGGACCAGCACCCCTGGGTGCTCTCTAGGGAAGACAATAGCACCCTTGGGTGTCCCTAGGGAATAGGACAGGTACCCCTGGGTGCCCCCGGGGATGGGACAGGTACCCCTGGGTGCCCCCTAAGGACAGAACCAGCACCCCTGGGTGCCCCCTGGCATGGGCAGGGCAGGGAGCCACCATCCCCTCCCCCACCAAGGGATCCAGGTGTGTCAGGGTGCCCCCACCCCAAAGGAGCCCAGGTGGGAAGGGGAGGGGCCCAGGTGAGCAGGGGAGGGGCCCAGGTGAGCAGGGGAGGGGCCCAGGTGAGCAGGGGAAGGACCCAGGTGAGCAGGGGAGGGGCTCAGGTGAGCAGGGGAGGGGCTCAGGTGAGCAGGGGAGGGGCTCAGGTGAGCAGGGGAGGGGCCCAGGTGAGCAGGGAAGGGGCTCAGGTGAGCAGGAAGGGCTCAGGTGAGCAGGAAGGGCCCAGGTGAGCAGGGGAGGGGCCCAGGTGTGGATGGGAGGGGCCCAGGTGAGCAGGGGAGGGGCCCAGGTGAGCAGGGGAAGGGCTCAGGTGAGCAGGGGAGGGGCCCAGGTGAGCAGGGGAAGGACCCAGGTGAGCAGGGGAAGGACCCAGGTGAGCAGGGGAGGGGCCCAGGTGAGCAGGGGAGGGGCCCAGGTGAGCAGGGGAGGGGCTCAGGTGAGCAGGGGAAGGACCCAGGTGAGCAGGGAAGGGGCTCAGGTGAGCAGGGGAGGGGCTCAGGTGAGAAGGGGAGGGGCTCAGGTGAGAAGGGGAAGGGGCTCAGGTGAGCAGGGGAGGGGCCCAGGTGAGCAGGAAGGGCCCAGGTGAGCAGGGAAGGGGCTCAGGTGAGCAGGGGAGGGGCTCAGGTGAGCAGGAAGGACCCAGGTGAGCAGGGGAGGGACCCAGGTAAGACTCACCTGAGGATTTGTTGCGCATCAGCCGCACCTCACGGGGCTGCACCCCCTGAGCCTGGAGCTGTGCCCGGATCTGGGGGGACACGGGGACAGTGACGTCATCAGGGACAGGGGCAGTGAGGTCATAGGAGCAGTGACGTCATCAGGGGCAGGGGACAGTGATGTCACCAGGGACAGGGGGACATGGGGACAATGACATCATCAGGGAGAGGGAGACATGGGAATAGTGATGTCATAAGGGGCAGGGGACAGGGGGATAGTGACGTCATCAGGGACAGGAGACAGTGACGTCACCAGGGAATGAGGAACAGTGATGTCATCAGGGAATAAGAAACAGCGACGTCATCAGAGACAGGGAACACTGACGTCACCAGGGACCAGGAACAGGGACGTCACCGGGGACACAGAACAATGACGTCATCAGGGACAGAAACATGGGGACAAGGGGACAGTGACGTCAGCAACCATCCCAGAAAAAAAGGGCGTGGCTATAAACAGGAGGGCGGAGTCTCCCAGGAAAATGGGGCGTGGTCACCCATGAAAAGGGGCGTGTCCAGGCGCAGGGGGGGCGTGGCTCACGCCGTTCTCTGTGGGGCGTGGCCCTCTCAGAAAAGGGGGCGTGGCCACCAACAGGAGACAGGGCTATCCCAGGAAAGGGGGCGTGATCACCCCATGAAAAGGGGGCGTGGTCACCCCCACACGAAAAGGGGCGTGTCCGGGGGCGTGGCTCACGTCGTTCTCAGTGGGGCGTGGCCACCCCAGGAAAAGGGGGCGTGTCCAGGCACGGTGGGGGCGTGGCTCACACCGTTCTCGGTGGGGCGTGGCCATCCCAGGAAAGGGGGCGTGACCATCCCAGGAAAGGGGGCGTGTCCACACACGAGGGGCAGGGCTACCCCAGGGAAAAGGGGCGTGGCTAGGCACAGGGGGCGTGGCTCACGCCGTTCTCGGCGGGGCGTGACCACCAACAGGGGGCGGGGCTATCACAGGAAAAGGGGGCGTATCCAGGCACGGGGGGGCGTGGCCATCCCAGGAAAGGGGGCGTGGCCATAAAACAAGAGGGCGGGGCTACCCCATGAAGGGGGCGTGGTCACCCACGAAAAGGGGGCGTGGCTCACGTCGTTCTCGGTGGCCGCCTGGGGCAGCATCCTGAGCATGACGATGGTGCTGGCGCGGGGCTCGTCGTCGGCTCCGCCCTCGCGGTAATCCTGGTCCCGGTAATCGCCGTCGGCCCCGAACGGCAGCGCCGGGGGGTCCCGGGGGGGCTCCCGGGGGGGGTCCCGGCTCGGGTCCCGCTTCCGGGGAGGCTCCGGGGGCTCGTAGGAGGCCTGGGGGGGGAGGCTCATTTATAACAAACAAAAAAAGAACAGAAAAAGAACAGAAAAAGAACAGAAAAAGGGCACAAAAAGAACAGAAAAAGGGCACAAAAAGAACAGAAAAAGGGCAGAAAAAGAGCAGAAAAAGAGCAGAAAAAGAGCAGAAAAAGAACAAAACAAAAACAGAAAAATAAAGAATTGTGGGAAAGAAAAGCAGGCACAGGAGGTGGATGAGGAACCAACGGAAAAGGGAAAACCTTCACGGATAAAAACTTCAATTCATTATAAATTTCACGATCGAGCAATAAAAATCCCATTTGAATCCGAGAGAATGAACACAACAAATTTTCCCTCGCCCCACTTTGATTTCTCTCTCTTTAGGATTCCAGCACCCACCCAAAGTGAGGCAAAAACTCACCTGAGGGGGGGTCCCGGCAGCGGGGGGTCCCTCGGGAGGACCCCCGTAGCCACGGTAGTCCATGTCGCGATAGTCGTGGTCACGCTGGCCTCGGGATCCGTCCTCGGAGGGGGGAGGGGCACCCCCATAACGCCCCGTTCGGTCCCCGCGGCCACCCCTGCACGAGGAGGGGGGGGGCGGGGTCAGGCGCGACCCCCAAATTTTGGATGGTTCCGCCCTTCCCCCCCCCCACCCTCCCCGAATGGTTTTTTCCATCCCCCAAAGTTCCCCCCGCAATGTCCCCTCCCCCCCTTGAACTCTTTGCTGTCGCATAAAATATTAAGTTTTATTTCACGTGGGGAGGTTATCAGGAGTTTTCCAGGTTTTTTGCGTTTTTTTTTTCCCCCCCCTCCGAATTCCCCGAAGTTTTTTTTTTTTTTTTACCTGCGCTCGTACTCCATGGTGCCAGCACCTGTGAAGGCAGCAACTGGTCAGACTGGGAGGAACTGGGCCAAACTGGGTTTTATGGGCAGGGAAATGAATGAAATGGGATGGAAAGGGAAGAAAGGCTCGAAAAATCGGTAAAAAAAAATTGGGAAAACAAAAAAGGGAAACGCGGGGGGGAAAGGAGGATGGAACTGGGATGAACTGGGATGAACTGGGCCCTGTGCAGGGGAGGAGCAGCAGGCAGGACCAACCTCACGCCCCGCCCATAATTAGCATAAAAATCCACTCCTCCTAATTAAGATATTAATCCACACCTCCTAATTAACATGCAACCCCCCCACACCTCCTAATTACCATGAAAATTCCAGGCCCGGGTACCGCTCTCACATCCCCTCCCTCACAAACTGCACCGGGAATTCCGGTAACCCCGCCCCTCCCGGTAACCCCGCCCATCCCGGTAAATCCCTCCCGTCCCGGTAAGTCCCTCCCGTCCCCATAGACCCCTCCCCATCCCGGCCAGGCCCATCCCTCCCCTCACGGACGTTCCGACCTTCCCGGGCGCCGCCGCCGCCGCCGCTCCTGAGCACCAAAATGGCGGCGCCGCTCCCGCTCAGCCGGGCCCGTCTCGCCCACCCGCCCCCGTCGCGCTCTCATTGGTCGAGGCTGCCGCCATTCAAAAGAGCTCGCGTTTCTATTGGTCCATGCTGTAAAAAGGGCGGTGCGGCGTTATGACTGGCTATGATTGGTTGCGGCTACAAAGAAGACGTGGCTATGTGAGGGAGTGGGTGGGACAAAGCAAACGCAGCTCTGTGATTGGCTGCGCGGCGCAGGGGCGGAACAAAACACCAATGCGAGGTCGTGATTGGTCGCATTGACCGGAAGAGGCGAGGCGGAGCGTCGGGGCAAGATGGCGGCGCTGTGGCGGGCGCTGCGGGCGCTGAGGGCGCTGCCCGCCGGGGCTCGGGGCCGCTCGGCGGGGTCCCCCGGGGCCGTGGCGCTGCCGAGGCCTCTCGGAGTGGACGCGCACGAGGAGGAGCCGATGTTGGTGGCGCAGAGGAAGGTGGGCGGCCAAGGACATCGCGGGAACAGCGGGGCGGGGCCTGTGGGGTCAATGGGCGTGGTCTGGGGGCGGGAGCTTTTTGGAGGGGTTGAATGGAAGTGCATGGAAGGGGCGTGGTTTATAGGATGTGGGCGGGGCTTTGGAGATGCGGTGGGTCTCAAAGGTGGGCGTGGCCTAATTTGGGGCGGGGGTGGTGGGGGCGTGGCCTGTGCTGAATTGGGGGAGGGGGACACACTTGGGGACCTTGGGTGTGACCTGGAAAGGGCGTGTCCCGTCTGAATTGGGGGAGGGGGACACACGTGGGGGTCCATGGGTGGGGCAGGGGGTTCAACACGCCCCTCTCCCCACCACACAGAACCCCGACTATCATGGCTTCTCTGCCGACCCCGACGCCGACACGCTAAACATGCGCGCCGCCTTCCTGGCCGGGATTTCCGTCGCCATCGTCCTCGGCTCCGTCTTCGTGCATTACCTGCCCGACTACGGGTGTGTGAGGGGGAGGGTCTCACCTGGGAAACCCCCCAGGGTAAAAGGGGGGAGGGGCCCAGCCCAAGGGGAGCTTGTGGGGATCCTACAGAGGGGCTCCCAATTACGTTTTTGGGGTCTACAGGGGGTTTTTGGAGGGTTTGTGGGTGTTGTAGGGTCTCTTGAGGGTTGAGAAGGGAAATTAGGAGCCAACAAGACCCCCCCCTGTAGAGCTTAGGGGGGTCTCCACGAATTCTTTTCGGGGTGTTTTGGGGCCTGTAGAGCCCTTGGCAGCTCTAGGGGTTTCTATAGGAGCCCATGGGGAGCTGGGGGAGAATATATGGGGGTCCTGGAAGAGGCTTTAGGGGGCTACAGAGTCCTGTGGAGGGGCTAAAGGAGGCTGAGGGGGGTTAGGGTGGACACTGGGGGGCTCATGAAGACCTAGAGGGACACCTGAGCTCTTGAGGAGGGAGGAATTTGGACACCTGGCGGGGGGTTTGGGATGTCCCCGTGGATCCCCAAGGTGTGTGTGGGGGGTGTCACCTGCCCATCCCTGACCCTCTCCCCGCAGGCTGCAGCAGTGGGCCCGGCGCGAGGCTGAGATCCAGGTACGGGAGCGGGAGCGCCGGGGGCTGCCCTTGCTCACCTCCAACTACTACGACCCCAAGCGCCTCCCCCTGCCCCCCCCCGGAGTGACCCTGGACCCCCAACTCTCCCCCCGGAGCCTCAACCGTCCCCCCGGAGCGACCCCGGACCTCCCTGTTGGTTTGTGAATAAAGTTCTGGGTCCTCTCTGACTCTCCGGCCTTTTATTTTGTGGGGAGGAACAAGAAACTACATCTCCCAGCGGACCTCGCGGCTCCGTGACGTCACCGGTCGGCGGCACCACGCGGAAGTGTCGCTCTGGCCCCCGTCGCCGCTTCAGTGCGCTCAAGAGACTACAGCTCCCAGCGGCCCTTGCGACGGTGTGACGTCACTAGACAGCGACACCAAGCGGAAATGGCGCCCTGGTCCCCCACGGCCCCTCCCATGTGCCCCCATAGGCTCCCATGGCCCCCTGCGGCCACTCAAACCCCACAAAAACGGCCGGTGAGCCCCTATAGGGATCTATAGAGCCCCGAGGCGCCCCACGCTCCTCCTGGGCTGCCGTTGACCCCCCTCCGCCCCCTGTAGCCCCCTCAGGTCCTCCTCACGCCCCTGTGCGTAGCATCCCCACAGACCCCTGTGGCTCTGGGTGGGCCCCATAGACTCCTTTAGGTTCTTGCGTTACTTCAGAGCTTCTTGCTTATATTTTTCTATACGTTTTTGTAGAGCTGCGAAATTCATCATGACGCTACATAAAATCTTCCGCGGTTTCTTGTGGGATCTTTAAAAGCTCCTACGGGCCTCTAATCGGCCCCTGTAGCCCCACACAAACGCCCTCGAGGTTCCTATAGCCCCCCACGGGTTCCTATAGCTCCCATACCCCCCCGTACACTCTCATGGCCCCCCCGCTCTCCGCCCTTTCCAGCCCCGTGTCCCCTCTCGGCCGCCGTCGGGGCGGCGCGCAGCGCGCCTTGTCACGAGGCCGCGCAGGGGGCGTGGCCTTCCTCATCCGGGGCCTTGCGGCAGGAAAAGGGGCGTGGCCAGCCGGGGCGCGCCCGCCCAATCCTCGCGTCGGGTGACGCGGAGAGGGAGGGGGCGGGCGGTGGCGGGAGGCAACAACCAATAGAAGCGCGGCTCCGGGCGGCGCCGACCAATGGGAGAGCGCGGAGGGCGTGGCCTCTCGCGCGCAGGGAGGGGGCGGCGGGTGGCAGCGGCCACGGCCGCCATCTTGTCGCGGAGGAGCCGAGCGGAGCGGGCGGGACCCGGCGGCGGGGCCTGGACAGCGACATTGGTGCGAGGCCGGGGGCGAGCCCGGTGGTCCTCGGGGGTTGCCCCGGGCTGGACGGGTGCGGGGAGGTGGCCCTGGGGCGGGCGGGTGCGGCTCCGCCTTAGGGGAACCGGCGCCGGGCCTGAGAGGGGCGGGGGGGAACCGTGAGGGGAGAACCGCGCCCCCCCCCCTCCTCATGGGGACCCTCAGGATGGGGAGCGCGGGCCGGGACTGCGACCCCCGCTCGGAGACCCCCGGGGATGGGGAACCCCCAAGAGTGGGACCCTCAGGGATGGGACCCCCCCCCCCTCAGATTAATGGGGACCTCTCTTGAAGGAGGCCCCGAGAGCGGGATCGGCCCGGGATGGGACCCCCGGGATCCCCGCGGGGCCCTCGGTGCTGGGAGCGCTCTCAGGTGTGGGGGCGGTGCTGGCCCTGGGTCTGGGGGGTGCTGCTGTGATGTGATGTCGCTTAGTGCCACCCTCGCTGTCCCCAAGTGTCCCCTCCCCACCTTTCTCTGTGCTCCTCCATCCCTTCGTGTCGCCCTGGCCATCCCCGGTGTCGCTGGGGCGGTGACAACCGATGGGACAGCGCGGGGGCTGTCGCACCTGGCGGCCCCGCCCGTGACCTCGGTCACCTGGTGTCACCTGGTGTCACCTGGTGCCACCCTCGGTGTCCCCCGTGTCACCCTGCATCACCCTGTCCATCCCTGGTGTCACTGCCTGTCCCTCAGTGCCACCCTCAGTGTCACCCGGTGCCACCTCCAGCATCATCCCCCTGTCCCTGGTGTCGCCTCGTGTCACCCGATGTGTCGCTGTGTCCCTCTCAGTGCCACCCTGTGTGTCACCCCCTGCTGTCCCCACCACTGTCCCCGTGTGACCCTGGCTGTCTTCTGTCCCTGTCCCCGAGTGTCCAGTTCCTTGCTGTCCCTGTCCCTGCATGTCCAGGTCCCCGCTGTCCCCAGCTGTCCCCTGACCTGTGTCCCTGTCCCCAGGTGTCCCCTGACCTGTCCCTGTCCTCAGGTGTCCCCTCACCTGTCCCTGTCCCCAGGGGTCCCCAGCTGTGTCCCCTGACCTGTCCCTGTCCCCAGGGGTCCCCTGACCTGTGTCCCTGTCCTCAGGTGTCCCCTGACCTGTGTCCCTGTCCCCAGGTGTCCCCAGCCGTCTCTCCCATGTCCCTGTCCCAACTTTCCCTGTCCCTGAGCTGTCCGTGTGTCTGTCCCTGTCCCAGTTATCCCTGTCCCCAGATGTCCCCTCACCTGTCCCTGTCTCCTCACCTGTCCATGTCCCCAGCTGTCCCTGACCTGTCCCTCACCTGTCCCCAGATGTCCCTCACCTGTCCCCAGCTGTCCCTCACCTGTCCCCTCACCTGTCCCTCACCTGTCCCCTCACCTGTCCCCAGCTGTCCCCTCACCTGTCCCCAGATGTCCTTCACCTGTCCCCAGATGTCCCTCGCCTGTCCCTCACCTGTCGCTCACCTGTCCCCAGATGTCCTTACCTGTCGCTCACCTGTCCCCAGATGTCCTTGTCCCCTCACCTGTCGCTCACCTGTCCCCAGATGTCCCCTCACCTGTCCCTCACCTGTCCCTCACCTGTCCCTCACCTGTCGCTCACCTGTCCCCAGATGTCCCCTCACCTGTCCCCTCACCTGTCGCTCACCTGTCCCCAGATGTCCCCTCACCTGTCGCTCACCTGTCCCCAGATGTCCCTGTCCCCTCACCTATCCCTCACCTGTCGCTCACCTGTCGCTCACCTGTCGCTCACCTGTCCCCAGATGTCCCTCACCTGTCGCTCACCTGTCGCTCACCTGTCCCCAGATGTCCCTGTCCCCTCACCTGTCGCTCACCTGTCCCCAGATGTCCCCTCACCTGTCACTCACCTGTCCCCAGCTGTCCCCTCACCTGTCGCTCACCTGTCCCCAGCTGTCCCTGTCCCCTCACCTGTCGCTCACCTGTCCCCAGATGTCCCTGTCCCCTCACCTGTCGCTCACCTGTCCCCAGCTGTCCCTGTCCCCTCACCTGTCGCTCACCTGTCCCCAGATGTCCCTCACCTGTCCCCTCACCTGTCACCTGTCGCTCACCTGTTCCCAGATGTCCCTGTCCCCTCACCTGTCGCTCACCTGTCCCCAGATGTCCCTCACCTGTCCCCTCACCTGTCGCTCACCTGTCGCTCACCTGTCCCCAGCTGTCCCCTCACCTGTCGCTCACCTGTCCCCAGATGTCCCCTCACCTGTCCCCTCACCTGTCGCTCACCTGTCCCCAGATGTCCAGCTCCCCGCTGTCGAAGAAGCGCCGCGTCTCTGGGTCTGAGCCACCGACGGGCTCCAGCCGCGCCCCCGCCCCCGCCGTGTCCCCGAGCGTCACCCCCGCCAACGTGAGTGTCCCCTCCCCCCCCTCCCCTCGGGGCTTTGTCACCTCCGGGGGTGGCACCGCCACCTCCGTGGCGCTCACAGCCGCTGCTGGCCACGTGGTGTCACCTCCCGGCTGTCACCTGGGGGTTTTGGGGGTGGCACGTGTCCCTCCGTGTCCCCTTTGCTCGGGGTCATTTCCTGTCCCTTGGTGTCCCTCTCATTGTCCTGAGGGTGACATTTGTCCCCTGGGTCCTCAGTGTCACCTCAGTGTCACCTCCCGGGTGTCACCTGTGGGTGCGGGGGGTCCCCCAGGTCCTCAATGTCCCCTCAGTGTCACCTCCTGGGTGTCACCTGGGGGTCCGGGGGGGTCCCTTCAGCCTGTTCAGGGTCATTTCTTGTCCTGAGGGTGACATTTGTCCCCCAGGTCCTCAGTGTCACCTCAGTGTCACCTCCTGGGTGTCACCTGGGAGTCTTGGGGGGTGGCACCTGTCCCTCCGTGTCACCTTTGCTCAGGGTCATTTCCTGTCCCTCTCCTTGTCCTGAGGGTGACATTTGTCCCCCTGTGTCCCCAGTGTCACCTCCCGGGTGTCACCTGGGGGTTTTGGGGGGTGGCACGTGTCCCTCCGTGTCCCCTTTGCTCGGGGTCATTTCCTGTCCCTTGGTGTCCCTCTCATTGTCCTGAGGGTGACATTTGTCCCCTGGGTCCTCAGTGTCACCTCAGTGTCACCTCCTGGGTGTCACCTGTGGGTCCGGGGGGTCCCCCAGGTCCTCGATGTCCCCTCAGTGTCACCTCCTGGGTGTCACCTGGGTGTCTGGGGGGATCCCTTCAGCCTGTTCAGGGTCATTTCTTGTCCTGAGGGTGACATTTGTCCCCCAGGTCCTCAGTGTCACCTCAGTGTCACCTCCTGGGTGTCACCTGGGAGTCTTGGGGGGTGGCACCTGTCCCTCCGTGTCACCTTTGCTCAGGGTCATTTCCTGTCCCTCTCTTTGTCCTGAGGGTGACATTTGTCCCCCTGTGTCCCCAGTGTCACCTCCCGGGTGTCACCTGGGAGTCTTGGGGGGTGGCACGTGTCCCTCCGTGTCCCCTTTGCTCGGGGTCATTTCCTGTCCCTTGGTGTCCCTCTCATTGTCCTGAGGGTGACATTTGTCCCCCAATGTCCCCTCACCATGGGCAATGTCACCTCCTGGGTGTCACCTGTGGGTGCGGGGGGTCCCCCAGGTCCTCAATGTCACCTCAGTGTCACCTCCTGGGTGTCACCTGGGGGTCCGGGGGGGTCCCTCCAACCTGCTCAGGGTCATTTCCTGTCCCTTGGTGTCCCTCTCATTATCCTGAGGGTGACATTTGTCCCCTGGGTCCTGGATGTCACCTCCTGGGTGTCACCTGCCCAGCTGCTGTCACCACAGGGTGACACCACCCCCTGCCACCCCCTGGGGGTCCTGCTGCTTGTCCCAGGGTGTCACAGCACCCAGTGCCACCCTCAGTGTCCCCGTGGTGACACTGCTGTCCCTGTGGTGACATTGCTGTCCCCATGGTGACATTGCTGTCCCTGTGGTGACGCTGCTGTCCCTGTGGTGACACTGCTGTCCCCGTGTCCCCATGGTGACGCTGCTGTCCCCGTGGTGACATTGCTGTCCCTGTGGTGACATTGCTGTCCTCTCTGTCCCCATGGTGACACCTCTGTCCCCTGTGTCCCCATGGTGACACTGCTGTCCCCTTTGTCCCCATGGTGACACTGCTGTCCCCGTGGTGACATTGCTGTCCCTGTGGTGACATTGCTGTCCCCGTGGTGACACTGCTGTCCCCATGGTGACACTGCTGTCCCTATGGTGACCCTGCTGTCCCTATGGTGACACTGCTGTCCCCGTGGTGACCCTGCTGTCCCTGTGTCCCCATGGTGACACTGCTGTCCCTGTGTCCCCGTGGTGACACTGCTGTCCCCCCTGTCCTCATGGTGACATTTCTGTCCCCGTGGTGACATTACTGTCCCCTGTGTCCCCATGGTGACCCTGCTGTCCCTATGGTGTCCCCGTGGTGACATTACTGTCCCCATGGTGTCCCCATGGTGACCCTGCTGTCCCCTCTGTCCCCATGGTGACATTTCTGTCCCCATGGTGACACTCCTGTCCCCGTGTCCCCAGGGAATGGCGAAGAACGGGGCCGAGGCCGAGATCGATGAGGGGCTGTACTCCCGCCAGCTGTGAGCGATGGGGGAGGGGGGTTTGGGGTCCCCAGGGGGGATTTGGGGTCCCCAGGGGGGGTTTGGGGTCACCAGGGGGATTTGGGGTCCCCAGGGGGGATTTGGGGTCACCAAGGGGGATTTGGGGTCACCAAGGGGGGTTTGGGGTCCCCAGGGGGGGTTTGGGGTCCCCCGGGGGGGGTTTGGGGTCCCCAGAGGAGTTTGGGGTCCCCGGGGGGGGATTTGGGGTCCCCAGCGGGGTTTTGGGTCACCAAGGGGGGATTTGGGGTCCCCCGGGGGGGGTTTGGGGTCCCCAGAGGAGTTTGGGGTCCCCGGGGGGGATTTGGGGTCCCCAGCGGGGTTTTGGGTCACCAAGGGGGGATTTGGGGTCCCCGAGGGGGTTTGGGGTCCCCAGAGGAGTTTGGGGTCCCCGGGGGGGATTTGGGGTCCCCAGCGGGGTTTTGGGTCACCAAGGGGGGATTTGGGGTCCCCCGGGGGGGGTTTGGGGTCCCCAGAGGAGTTTGGGGTCACCAAGGGGGATTTGGGGTCCCCAGAGAGGTTTTTGGGGTCCTCAGGGGGTTTCTGTGTGTTCCCATCAAATTTTTTGGGTTCCCATTGAGTTCCATCCATTTTTTTCCATCCTCCTGATTTTTTTTTTCTGTTCTCACTGAAATTTTTGGCTTCCCATCAAATTTTTTGGGCTCCTGTTAAATTTTTGGGGTTCCCATTCAGTTCCTTTTGTTCCAATCCATTTTTTTCTCTCCCCACTGATTTTTTTCTGTCCCCACTAATTTTTTTTTTCTATTCCCATCAAATTTTTTGGGCTTTTTCTCTCCCCGCTGATTTTTTTTCTCTCCCCACTGATTTTTCTTCTGTCCCCACTGATTTTTTTTTGTGTTCTCACTGAAATTTTTGGCTTCTCATCAAATTTTTTGGGCTTTTTCTGTCCCCACTAATATTTTTTTTCTATTCCCATCAAGTTTTTTGTGCTTTTTCTCTCCTCACTGATTTTTCTTCTGTCCCCACTGATTTTTTTTCTCTTCCCACCCATTTTTTTTCTATTCCCATCAAATTTTTGGTGCCTTTTCTCTCCCCACTGATTTTTTTTCTCTCCCCACTGATTTTTTTCTGTCCCCACTGATTTTTTTTCCCTCCCCACCCATTTTTTTTCTATTCCCATCCAATTTTTTTGTGCCTTTTCTCTCCCCACTGATTTTTTTTCTCTCCCCACTGATTTTTTTTTTCTATTCCCATCAAATTTTTTGGGCTTTTTCTCTCCCCACTGATTTTTTTCTGTCCCCACTAATTTTTTTTTTCTATTCCCATCAAATTTTTTGGGCTTTTTCTCTCCCCACTGATTTTTTTTCTTTCCCCACTGATTTTTCTTCTGTCCCCACTGATTTTTTTTTTGTGTTCTCACTGAAATTTTTGGGTTCCCATCAAATTTTTTGGGCTTTTTCTCTCCCCACTGATTTTTTTTTGGGGGTCCCATTTTTTTTTTTTTTTTCCCCTTTTTTTTTTTTTTTTTCCCCTTTTTTTTTTTTTTTCCCTCCATTTTTTGTGCCTTTTCTCTCCCCACTGATTTTTTTCCCTCCCCACTGATTTTTTTTCTCTCCCCTCTGATTTTTTTCTCTCCCCACCCATTTTTTTCTGTCCCCACTAATTTTTTTTTTCTATTCCCATCAAATTTTTTGGGCTTTTTCTCTCCCCACTGATTTTTTTCTCTCCCCACTGATTTTTTTTCTCTCCCCACCCATTTTTTTTCTATTCCCATCAAATTTTTTGGGCTTTTTCTCTCCCCACTGATTTTTTTTCCCTCCCCACCCATTTTTTCCCCATCCCCATCCATTTTTCCCCTTCCCACTAAAACATTTTAACATTTCACTGACTTTTTTTCCCACCCCACCGATTTTTTTTGGCTCCTTACACGAATTTTTCGTGCCCTATTGAACTTTTTTCGTTTCCCATCCCTTTTTTTCACCCCTTTTGACGTTTTAATTTAATTTTTTTTGGTTTTCAGGTACGTTTTGGGCCACGAGGCCATGAAATGCATGCAAACCTCCAACGTGTTGGTGTCTGGGCTCAGGGGGTTGGGATTGGAAGTGGCCAAAAATTTGGTGCTGGGAGGGGTCAAATCTGTGACCCTGCACGACCCCCAGCCCGCGGCCTGGGGAGACCTGGCCTCCCAGGTGGGTTCAGGGGGGGTTTTATTGGGGTTTATTGGGGTTTTATTGGGGTTTTATTCAGTTTTATTGGGGTTTTATTCAATTTTATTGGGGGTTTATTCAATGGGGTTTATTCAATTTTATTGGGGGTTTATTGGGGTTTTATTCAGTTTTATTGGGGTTTTATTCAATTTTATTGGGGGTTTATTGGGGTTTAGTGGGGGTTTATTGGGGTTTTATTCAGTTTTATTGGGGTTTTATTCAATTTTATTGGGGTTTTATTCAATTTTATTGGGGGTTTATTGGGGTTTATTGGGGTTTTATTCAATTTTATTGGGGGTTTATTGGGGTTTATTGGGGTTTATTGGGGTTTTATTGGGATTTATTGGGGGTTTATTGGGGTTTAGTGGGGGGTTATTGGGGGTTAGTGGGGTTTTATTCAATTTTATTGGGGGTTTATTTGGATTTATTGGAGGTTTATTGGGGTTTCATACAGTTTTAGTGGGGTTTTATTCCATTTTATTGGGGTTTTATTGGGGTTTATTGGGGTTTTATTTGGATTTATTGGGGTTTAGTGGGGGTTTATTGGGGTTTATTGGGGTTTTATTCAATTTTATTGGGGGTTTATTGGGGTTTTATTTGGATTTATTGGGGGTTTATTGGGGTTTATTGGGGTTTTATTGGGGTTTAGTGGGGTTTTATTGGGGTTTTTTTTGGATTTATTGGGGTTTTATTGGGGTTTAGTGGGGTTTATTGGTGTTTTATTCCATTTTATTGGGGGTTTATTGGGGTTTTATTCAGTTTTATTGGGGTTTTATTCAATTTTATTGGGGGTTTATTGGGGTTTTATTCAGTTTTATTGGGGTTTTATTGGGATTTATTGGGGTTTTATTCAGTTTTATTGGGATTTTTTGGGATTTAGTGGGGTTTAGTGGGGTTTTATTTGGGTTTTATTCAACTTTATTGGGGGTTTATTGGGGTTTTATTTGGATTTATTGGGGTTTTATTGGGGGTTTATCAGGATTTTTTGGGGGTTTATTGGGGTTTGTTGGGGTTTAGTGGGGTTTTATTCGGGTTTATTGGGGTTTTATTGGGGTTTTATTCGGGTTTATTGGGGTTTATTGGGGCTTTATTGGGGGTTAGTGGGGTTTTATTCAGTTTTACTGGGATTTTTTGGGATTTAGTGGGGTTTATTGGGGGTTTATTGGGGTTTTATTTGGGGTTTATTTGGGGTTTTATTGGGGTTGTTGTGAGGATATTTTGGAGATATTTTGGTGCCATTTTGGGGATATTTTGGGCATATTTTGGGGATATTTTGGGGCTATTTTTGGGGATATTTTGGGCATATTTTGGGGATATTTTGGGGCTATTTTTGGGGATATTTTGGGGCATATTTTGGGGCTATTTTTGGGGATATTTTGGGGATATTTTGGGGCTATTTTTGGGGATATTTTGGGGCTATTTTTGGGGATATTTTTGGGGCTATTTTTGGGGATATTTTTGGGGCTATTTTTGGGGATATTTTTGGGGCTATTTTTGGGGATATTTTTGGGGCTATTTTTGGGGATATTTTGGGGATATTTTGGGGCTATTTTGGGGCTATTTTTGGGGTGTTTTTGCCCAGTTTTACCTGCGGGAGGAGGACGTGGGGCGCAGCCGGGCCGAGGCGACGCTGCCGCGTTTGGCCGAGCTCAATTCCTACGTGGCCGTGAGCAGCAGCCGGGAACCGCTGAGTCAGCAACTGCTGGGCACCTTCCAGGTGAGACGGCACAGGTGGGACCACCTGGGGCTGGGGGTCACACCTCAGACAGGTGGGACCACCTGGGGCTGGGGGTGACACCTCAGGTGGGACCTCCTGGGGCTGGGGGTGACACCTCAGACAGGTGGGACCTCCTGGGGATGGGGGTGCCCACCTGGGGCTGGGGGTGGCACCTCAGGTGTGGCCTCCTGGGGCTGGGGGTGACACCTCAGACAGGTGTGCCCACCTGTGATCCCTCAGGTGTGCCCACCTGGGGCTGGGGGTGACCTCCTGGGGCTGGGGGTGACACCTCAGACAGGTGTGCCCACCTGGGGACAGGTGGAACCCTCAGGTGTGCCCACCTGGGGCTGGGAGTGAGCATCTGCAGCTGAGGGTGACACCTCAGACAGGTGTGACCTCCTGGGGCTGGGGGTGACACCTCAGACAGGTGGGACCTCCTGGGGATGGGGGTGACACCTCAGACAGGTGTGACCTCCTGGGGCTGGGGGTGACACCTCAGACAGGTGTGACCTCCTGGGGCTGGGGGTGACACCTCAGGTGTGACCTCCTGGGGCTGGGGGTGACACCTCAGACAGGTGTGACCTCCTGGGGCTGGGGGTGACACCTCAGACAGGTGTGACCTCCTGGGGCTGGGGGTGCCCTCCTGGGGTTGGGGGTGACACCTCAGACAGGTGTGACCACCTGGGGCTGGGGGTGACACCTCAGGTGTGACCTCCTGGGGCTGGGGGTGACACCTCAGACAGGTGTGACCTCCTGGGGTTGAGGGTGCCCACCTGGGGCTGGGGGTGACACCTCAGGTGGGCTCACCTGGGGCTGGGGGTGACACCTCAGACAGGTGTGCCCACCTGGGGACATGACAGGTGGAACCCTCAGGTGTGCCCACCTGGGGCTGGGGGTGAGCACCTGCAGCTGGGGTGACACCTCAGACAGGTGTGACCTCCTGGGGTTGGGGGTGACTCCTCAGGTGTGACCTCCTGGGGCTGGGGGTGCCCACCTGGGGCTGGGGGTGACACCTCAGACAGGTGTGCCCACCTGTGATCCCTCAGGTGTGATCTCCTGGGGCTGGGGGTGACACCTCAGACAGGTGTGACCTCCTGGAGACAGGTGAAACTCTCAGGTGTGACCTCCTGGGGCTGGGGGTGCCCACCTGGGGCTGGGGGTGACACCTCAGACAGGTGTGCCCACCTGGGACAGTATGATGTCTCAGACAAGTGTGCCCACCTGGGGGCCAGGTGGCCCAGGTGGGTGCCCAGTATCCAGGTGTCCCAGGTGAGTGGCTAGGTGAGCCAGGTGTAATCGCACAGACAGGTGTGCCCACCTGCAGCAGTGTGACCCCCTCAGGTGTGCCCACCTGGGGCTGGGTGTGCTCTCAGACAGGTGTGCCCATTTAGAGGCCAGGTGGCCCAGGTAGGTGAACCGGGTGGGTGCCCAGTATTCTAGATGTTCCAGGTGGGTGCCCAGGTGTATCAAGTGCATGCCCAGGTGTGCCAGGTGCATGCCCAGGTGGTGCCCAGGTGTGCCAGGTGCATGCTCAGGTGTACCAGGCGCATGCTCAGGTGGTGCCCAGGTGTACTAGGTGCATGCCCAGGTGTGCCAGGTGCGTGCCCAGGCGTGCCCAGGTGTGCCCGGTGCATGCCCAGGTGGTGCCCAGGTGTGCCAGGTGCATGCCCAGGTGTGCCAGGTGCATGCCCAGGTGGTGCCCAGGTGTACTAGGTGCATGCCCAGGTGTACCAGGTGCGTGCCCAGGTGTACCAGGTGCGTGCCCAGGTGTGCCAGGTGCATGCCCAGGTGGTGCCCAGGTGTACTAGGTGCATGCCCAGGTGTGCCAGGTGCGTGCCCAGGTGTACCAGGTGCGTGCCCAGGTGTGCCAGGTGCATGCCCAGGTGTGCCAGGTGCGTGCCCAGGTGTGCCAGGTGCCCCTCCCCCGCAGGTGGTGGTGCTCACCAACTCCCCCCTGGAGGAGCAGCTCTGGGTGGGCGATTTCTGCCACAGCCGCGGCATCAAACTCGTGGTGGCCGATACGAGGGGGCTCTTCGGGTGAGGGGCTGGGGGCTGGGGGGGCCTTTGGGGTGGGGTCTGTGGGGTGGGGGAGCCTTTTGGGGTGGGGTCTGTGGAATGGGAGATCCCTTTTGGGGTGGGGGAGCCCTTTTGGGGTGGGAGAGCCTTTTGGGGTGGGGGAGCCCTTTTGGGGTGGGGGTCTGTGGAATGGGAGATCCCTTTTGGGGTGGGGGAGCCCTTTTGGGGTGGGAGAATCTTTATGGGGTGGGGGATCCCTTTTGGGGTGGGGTCTGTGGGGTGGGAGATTCTTTATGGGGTGGGGTCTGTGGGGTGGGGGAGCCCTTTTGGGGTGGGAGAGCCCTTTGGGGTGGGAGAGTCTTTATGGGATGGGGGATCCCTTTTGGGGTGGGGTCTGTGGAATGGGAGATCCCTTTTGGGGTGGGGGAGCCTTTTGCGGTGGGGGTCTGTGGGGTGGAAGAATTTTTATGGGGTGGGGTCTGTGGGGTGGGGGAGCCTTTTGGGGTGGGGGAGCCTTTGTGGGGTGAGGGAGCCTTTTGGGGTGGGGGTCTGTGGGGTGGGGGAGCCTTTTTGGGGTCTGTGGGGATCCTTTGTGGGGTGGGGGAGCCTTTGTGGGGTGGGGGAGCCTTTTGGGGTGGGGTCTGTGGGGTGGGGGAGCCTTTTTGGGGTCTGTGGGGTGGGGGAGCCTTTTGGGATCTGTGGGGATCCTTTGTGGGGTGAGGGAGCCTTTTGGGGTGGGGTCTGTGGGGTGAGGGAGCCTTTTGGGGTGGGGGAGCCTTTTTGGGATGGGAGATCCCTTATGGGGTGGGGGAGGCTTTTGGGGTGGGGTCTGTGGGTTGGGGATTGGGGTGGGGGATCCTTTATGGGGTGGGCATTTTGGGGTGGGGAATCTTTTGGGGTGGGGGCTGTGGAGTGAGGGAGCCTTTGTGGGGTGGGGGAGCCCTTTATGGGGTGGGGTCTGTGGGGTGCGGGAGCCTTTTGGGGTCTTTGGGGATCCTTTGTGGGGTGGGGGATCCTTTATGGGGTGGGAGAGCCTTTATGGGGTGGGGGATCCCTTTTGGGGTGGGGTCTGTGGAATGGGAGATCCCTTTTGGGGTGGGGGAGCCTTTTGGGGTGGGGTCTGTGGGGTGGGGATTGGGGTGGGGGATCCTTTGTGGAATGGGATTTTGGGGTGGGGAATCTTTTTTGGGGTGGGGGCTGTGGGTTGAGGGAGCCTTTGTGGGGTGGGGGAGCCTTTTATGGGGTGGGGGAGCCTTTATGGGGTGGGGGAGCATTTGTGGTGTGGCGGAGCCCTTTTGGGGTGGGAGATCCTGTTTGGGGTGGGGGTCTGTGGGGTGGGAGATCCTTTATGGAGTGGGGGATCATTTTTGGGGTGGGGTCTTTGGGATGGGGGAGCCTTATTGGGGTGTGGGAGCCCTTTTTGGGGTGGGGTCTTCTGAGGGGGATTCTTATTGGGGTGGGAGGTTCTTTATGGGGTGGGGGAGCCTTTTGGGGTGGGGGTCTCTGGGGTGGGGGAGCCTTTATGGGGTCTGTGGGGATCCTTTGTGGGGTGGGGATTGGGGTGGGAGATCCTTTTTGGGGTGGGGGATTCTTTTTAGGATGGGATTTTGGGGTGGATTCCTTTTGGGATAGGACTTCTGGGGTGGGATTTTTTTGGGGTGAGTTCCTTTTGGGATGGGATTTTTTTGGGGTGGGAATTTTGGGATAGGATTTTCGGGATGGGATTTTTTGGGGGTGAATCCCTTTTGGGATGGGATTTTTGGGGTGGGATTTTCGGGATGGGATTTTTTGGGGGTGGGATTTTTAGGGTGGGATTTTCGGGCTGGGATTTTTTTGGGGTGGGATTTTTTTGGGGATGGGATTTTTGGGGTGGGAATTTTGGGGTGGGATTTTTTGGGGGTGGGATTTTCGGGATGGGACTTTTGGGGTGGGGTTTTTTTGGGATGGGATTTTTTTGGGGTGGGATTTTTGGGGTGGGATTTTCAGGATGGGGTTTTTGGGGGTGGGATTTTTTTGGGATGGATCCCTTTTGGGCTGGGATTTTTTTAGGATGGGATTTTTTCGGGATGGGATTTTTGGGATGGGATTTTTGGGATGGGATTTTTTTGGGTTGGGATTTTTTTAGGGTGGGATTTTTTGGGGGATGGGATTTTCGGGGTGGGATTTTTTGGGGGTGGGATTTTTAGGGTGGGATTTTTTTGGGATGGGATTTTTTTGGGGTGGGATTTTCAGGATGGGATTTTCGGGATGGGATTTTTTTGGGGTGGGATTTTTGGGATGGGATTTTCAGGATGGGGTTTTTGGGGGTGGGATTTTTTTGGGATGGATCCCTTTTGGGCTGGGATTTTTTTAGGATGGGATTTTTTCGGGGTGGGATTTTTTTGGGGTGGGATTTTTTTGGGGATGGGATTTTTAGGGTGGGAATTTTGGGGTGGGATTTTCAGGATGGGATTTTTTGGATGCGGTTTTTGGGGTGGGATTTTTTTGGGATGGGATTTTTTTAGGGTGGGATTTTTTTGGGATGGGTCCCTTTTGGGATGGGATTTTTTTGGGGTGGGATTTGTACGGTGGGATTCTTGGGGTGAGTCCTTTGGGGATGGGATTTTTTTAGGGTGGGATTTTTGGGATGGGATTTTTTGGATGGGACTTTTTGGGGTGGGTTTTTTTTGGGGTGAATCCTTTGGAGATGGGATTTTTTTGGGATGGGATTTTTTTGGGGTGGGATTTTTAGGGTGGGATTTTTGGGGTGGGATTTTCAGGATGGGATTTTTTGGATGAGATTTTTTGGGGTGGGATTTTTTTGGGGTGAATCCTTTGGAGATGGGATTTTTAGAGTGGGATTTTTTTAGGGTGGGTTTTTTTCGGGATGGGATTTTTTTGGGGGGTGGGATTTTTTTTAGGGTGGGATTTTTTTGGGGGTGGGATTTTTTGGATGGGACTTTTTGGGGTGGGATTTTTTTGGGGTGAATCCTTTGGGGACGGGATTTTTTTAGGGTGGGATTTTCGGGATGGGATTTTTTCGGGCTGGAATTTTTAGGGTGGGATTTTTTTGGGGGTGAATCCCTTTTAGGGTTCCCCAAAAACTGACCCCTTTCTCTCCCCACAGGCAGCTGTTCTGTGACTTTGGGGACGACATGGTGGTGACAGACCCCAACGGGGAGCAGCCCCTCAGTGCCATGGTGTCCATGGTCACCAAGGTGGGGGACACGGGGGGGACAGATCTGGGTGTCCCCAAAAGGAGAGGGGACAGCTCTGGGTGTCACCAGGGTGGGGGGGGGACAGGTCTGGGGTGTCACCAGGGTGGGAGGGACAGGTCTGGGGTGTCCCCAAGGGGAGAGGGGACAGCTCTGGGGTGTCACCAGGGTGGGGGGGACAGGTCTGGGGTGTCACCAGGGTGGGGGGGGACAGCTCTGGGTGTCACCAAGGGAGGGGGCATGGGGGGGACAGCTCTGGGTGTCACCAAGGGGAGGGGACAGTTCTGGGGTGTCACTTTGGGGAGGTGGGGACAGCTCTGGGTGTCCCCAAAGGGAGAGGGGAGAGCTCTGGGTGTCACCAGGGTGGGGGGGACAGCTCTGGGTGTCACTATGGGGAGGGGGAGGGGTCTGGGTGTCCCCAAAGTTGGGGGGGACACGGGGAGACAGTTCTGGGTGTCCCCAGGGGGCAGGGGACAGTTCTGGGTGTCACCATGGTGGGAGGGGACAGGTCTGGGTGTCACCAAGGGAGGGGACAGCTCTGGGTGTCACCAGAGTGGGAGGGGACAGGTCTGGGTGTCACCAAGGGAGGGGACATGGGGGGGACGGCTCTGGGTGTCACCATGGTGGGAGGGGACAGGTCTGGGTGTCCCCAAGGGGAGAGGGGACAGCTCTGGGGTGTCACCAGGGTGGGGGGGACAGCTCTGGGTGTCGCTATGGGGAGGGGGGACAGGTCTGGGTGTCCCCAAAGTTGGGGGGGACACGGGGGGGGACAGCTCTGGGTGTCACCAAGGGGAGGGGACAGTTCTGGGGTGTCACTTTGGGGAGGTGGGGACAGCTCTGGGTGTCACCAGGGTGGGGGGGGACAGGTCTGGGTGTCACCAAGGGAGGGGACAGATCTGGGGTGTCACCAGGGTGGGGGGGGGACAGATCTGGGTGTCACCAGGGTGGGAGGGGACAGTTCTGGATGTCACCAGGGTGGGGGGGGACACGGGGGGACAATTCTGGGTGTCACCAGGGTGGGGGGGACAGTTCTGGGTGTCACGAGGGGGGGGGGGACAGTTCTGGGTGTCACCAGGGGAGGGGACACGGGGGGGACAGCTCTGGGTGTCACCAGGGGGCAGAGGACAGGTCTGGGTGTCACCAGGGGGGAAGGGACACGGGGTGGGGGGGGACAGGTCTGGGTGTCACCAGGGTGGGGGACAGGTCTGGGTGTCCCTAAAGTTGGGGGGGACACGGGGGGGGACAGCTCTGGGTGTCACCAAGGGGAGGGGACAGTTTTGGGGTGTCACTTTGGGGAGGTGGGAACAGCTCTGGGTGTCACCAGGGTGGGAGGGGACAGTTCTGGGTGTCACCAGGGTGGGAGGGGACAGCTCTGGGTATCACCAGGGTGGGAGGGGACAGGTCTGGGTGTCACCAAGGGAGGGGACATGGGGGGGACGGCTCTGGGTGTCACCATGGTGGGAGGGACAGGTCTGCGGTGTCCCCAAGGGGAGAGGGGACAGCTCTGGGGTGTCACCAGGGTGGGGGGGGACAGGTCTGGGTGTCACCAGGGTGGGGGACAGGTCTGGGTGTCCCCAAAGTTGGGGGGGACACGGGGGGGGACAGCTCTGGGTGTCACCAAGGGGAGGGGACAGTTCTGGGGTGTCACTTTGGGGAGGTGGGGACAGCTCTGGGTGTCACCAGGGTGGGAGGGGACAGTTCTGGGTGTCACCAGGGTGGGAGGGGACAGGTCTGGGTGTCACCAAGGGAGGGGACATGGGGGGGACGGCTCTGGGTGTCACCATGGTGGGAGGGACAGGTCTGGGGTGTCCCCAAGGCAGGGGACAGGTCTGGGGTGTCACTATGGGGAGAGGGTGACATTGGGGATGTCACCCAGGGGTGACAGATCTGGGGTGTCCCCACATGGGTGCCCAGGGGATTTTTGGGGTGTCCTTGTCCCTTCAGCACCCCCTGTGTCCCCCTCGTGTCCCCTCCGTGTCCCCTCCGTGTCCCTCCCTGTCCCCTCTCCGTGTCCCCAAGTTTGTCCCTGTCCTGTTACCTGCCCAGGTGAGGTTACCTGTCAGGACAAGGCCTGGTTGTCCCCCCCCTGACCCTGTCCCCACCCCCCCCGTGTCCCCAGGGCTGCCCAGGTGAGGTTACCTGTCTGGTTGTCCCCCCCTGACCCTGTCCCCCCCCCCCCCGTGTCCCCAGGGCTGCCCAGGTGAGGTTACCTGTCTGGTTGTCCCCCCCTGACCCTGTCCCCCCCCCTCCCCCGTGTCCCCAGGGCTGCCCAGGTGAGGTTACCTGTCTGGACGAGGCCAGGCACGGTTTCGAGACCGGGGACTTTGTCACCTTCACGGAGGTGGAGGGGATGGAGGAGCTCAACACCTGCGGGCCCGTGGAGATCAGAGTGCTGGGTGAGGGGGGTGACACACCTGGGGGGGGTGACACACCTGGGCTGACACACCTGGGGAGGGGGTGACACACCTGGGCTGACACACCTGGGGAAGGGTGACACACCTGGGGGAGGGTGACACACCTGGGAGGGGGTGACACACCTGAGGGGGCTGACACACCTGGTCTGACACACCTGGCGGGGACTGACACACCTGTGGGGGGGGTGACACACCTGGGGGTGCCCCCTCACCTGGGGGTGCTCTAGGGGGGTCTCTGAGGCACCTGGGTCCCTTTTTGGGGTACCTCCCACACCTGAGCCCCTTTTTGGGGTACCTGCCACATACCTGTGTCCATTTTTGGGTTGCCCTGCACACCTTGATCCTTTTTTTGGGTTGTCTTGCACACCTGGGGCTGCTCTGGGGGGGTCCCTGAGGCACCTGAGCCCCTTTTTGGGGTGCCCTGCACACCTGGGGCTGCTCTGGAGGGGTCCCTGAGGCACCTGAGCCCCTTTTTGGGGTGCCCTGCACACCTGGGGCTGCTCTGGGGGGGTCCCTGAGGCACCTGAGCCCCTTTTTGGGGTGCCCTGCACACCTGGGGCTGCTCTGGGGGGGTCCCTGAAGCACCTGTGTCCGTTTTTGGGTTGCCCTGCACACCTGGGGCTGCTCTGGGGGGGTCCCTGAGGCACCTGAGCCCCTTTTTGGGGTGCCCTGCACACCTGGGGCTGCTCTGGGGGTGTCCCTGAAGCACCTGGGTCCGTGTTTGGGTTGCCCTGCACACCTGGGGCTGCTCTGGGGGGTCCCTGAGGCACCTGGGTCCCTTTTTGGAGCACCTCCGCACCTGAATCCGTTTTTTGGGTGCCCCGCACACCTGGGGCTGCTCTTGGGGGTACTTCCCGACAGCACCTGTGTCCGTTTTTGGGGTGCCCTGCACACCTGGGGCTGCTCTGGGGGGGTCCCTGAAGCACCTGAGCCCCTTTTTGGGGTGCCCCGGTGCCACCCCCGTGTCCCCCCGGTGTCCCCAGGCCCCTACACGTTCAGCATTGGGGACACCAGTGGCTACGGGGACTACGTGAGGGGGGGCATCGTCACCCAGGTCAAGATGCCCAAACACATCCACTTCGTGAGTGATACTGGGAGCACTGGGAGGGACTGGGAGGGGGTTGGGGGGCACTGGGAGGGGATTGGGATGGGATTGGGAGGGACTGGGGGGCTCTGGGAGGGACTGGGAGCACTGGGAGGGCACTGAGAGGGAATGGGAGGGGATGGGGAGGGACTGGGGGGCACTGGGAGGGATTTGGAGGGGACTGGGAGCACTGGGAGAGGATTGGGAGGGAACTGGGAGGGACTGGGATGGAATTGGGGGGGGGCCTGGGAGGGGATTGGGAAGAACTGGGAGTACTGGGAGGGGATTGGGGGGGACTGGGAGGGGATTGGGAGGGACTGGGGGGAACTGGAAGGGGACTGGGAAGGGTTGATAGGGGATTGGGGGGCACTGGGATGGACTGGGAGGAACTGGAGGGCACTGGGAGGGGATTGGGAGGGACTGGGGGGCACTGGGGGGAACTGGGAAGGACTGATAAGGGATTGGGGGGGGGATTGGGAGGGGATTGGGGGGCACTGGAAGGGACTGGGATTGGATTGGGAGGGACTGGGATTGGATTGGGAGGGACTGGGATTGGATTGGGAGGGACTGGGAGGGGATTGAGGGAAACTGGGAGGAACTGGGGGGCACTGGGAGGGACTGGGTTATATTGGGTTGGACTGGGTTGTAATGGGGTGTATTGGTGTATACTGGGTCATGTTGGGATATATTGGGCTGTACTGGTTTGTACTGGTTCATGGTGGGTTATACTGGTCCATCTTAGTCTGTACTGGTGTATACTGGGCTATACTGGTTCATACCACGCTGTAGTGGCTTATCCTGGTCTGTACTGGTTTATACCAGTTTGTAGTGGTTTATACTGGTCTGTACTTGTCCGTACTAGTCTGTACTGGTTTGTACTGATCCATACTGATCTATACTGATTTGTACTGGTCCATACTGGTCCGTACTGGTCTATACTGGTCCGTACTGGTCCATACTGGTCTATACCAGTCTGTACTTGTCCGTACTAGTCCGTACTGGTCTGTACTGGTCTATACTGGTCCGTACTGGTCCATACTGGTCTATACCAGTCTGTACTTGTCCATACTAGTCTGTACTGGTCCGTACTGGTCCATACTGGTCCGTGCTGGTCCATACTGGTCTATAATGCTCCATACTGGTCCATACTGGTCTATACTGATCCGTACTGGTCCACACTGGTGTATACTGGTCCATACTGGTCCGTACTGGTCCATACTGGTTTATACCAGTCTGTACTTGTCCATACTAGTCTGTACTTGTCCATACTAGTCTGTATTGGTCCGTACTGGTCCATACTGGTCTATAATGCTCCATACTGGTCCATACTGATCTATACTGATCCGTACTGGTCCACACTGGTCTATACTGGTCCATACTGGTCTGTACTGGTCCGTACTGGTCCGTACTGGTCCATATTGGTCCATACTGGTCCGTACTGGTCCGTACTGGTCCATACTGGTCCATACTGGTCCATACTGGTTGACGCCGGGTGTCCCGTGGCAGAAACGGTTGCGGGAGGCGCTGGCCGAGCCCGAGATGTTGGTGACGGATTTCGGGAAGGCCGAGAGGCCCTCGGTGCTGCACTGGGCGTGGCAGGGCCTGCACCAGTTCCTGCGGCAGCACGGGCGGCCACCCCGGCCCCGCCACCAGGTGGGGACACTGAGGGGACACTGAGGGGACAATGGGGACACTGAGGGGACAGTGGGGACACCTGGGACACCATGGGGACAATGGGGACACCGAGGGGACAGTGGGGACACCTGGGACACCATTGGGACACAATGGGGACACTGAGGGGACAGTGGGGACACTGAGGGGACACTGAGGGGACAATGGGGACACTGAGGGGACATTGGGGACACTGAGGGGACAGTGGGGACACTGAGGGGACAGTGGGGACACTGAGGGGACACTGAGGGGACAGTGGGGACACTGAGGGGACACTGAGGGGACAATGGGGACACTTAGGGGACACTGAGGGGACAATGGGGACACTGAGGGGACAGTGGGGATACTGAGGGGACATTGGGGACACTGAGGGGACAGTGGGGACACTGAGGGGGCACTGAGGGGACAATGGGGACACCGAGGGGACACTGAGGGGACAATGGGGACACCATGGGACACCATGGGGAGAATGGGGACACTGAGGGGACAATGGGGACACCATGGGGACAATGGGGACACTGAGGGGACAATGGGGACAATGGGGACACTGAGGGGACAATGGGGACAGCGGGGACACTGTGGGGACAATGGGGACACTGAGGGGACAATGGGGACACATGGGACACCATGGGGACAATGGGGACACTGAGGGGACAATGGGGACACTGAGGGGACAATGGGGACACTGTGGGGACAATGGGGACAGTGGGGACACTGTGGGGACATTGGGGATACTGAGGGGACAATGGGGACACACTGAGGACACAATGGGAACAATGGGGACACCGAGGGGACATTGGGGACACAGTGGGGACACCACAGGGACACCGGGGGTACACTGGGAACAATGGGGACAGTGCAGGGACACCAGGGACACCAGAGACACAGTGGGGACAGTGAAGACACAACAGGGACAGTGGAGACACAATTGGGACACGAGGGGACACAATGGGGACACGGGAAACACCAGGGGGACACAAGGGACACCATTGGGCATGGTGGAGGCCACCTGGTGTGTCCCATCATGGCCACCCCCATGGCCCTGTCACTGGTTGGGGACATTGGGGACATCGAGGGTCTTGGGGACATTGGGGACATTGAGAGTGTTGGGGACATTGGGGACATGGAGGGTGTTGGGGACATTGGGGACATGGAGGGTGTTGGGGACATTGAGGCCACCACGATCTGCACCACCATGGCCACCCCCATGGCGCTGTCACCAATTGGTGACACCGGGGACATGGAGGGCCCCCAGCAGAATTTGGGGACAATTTGGGGACATCAGAGGAGCTGGGGACTTGCAAGGACATTGGGGACACAGAACCCGTGGCTCCTGCACCACCAGCGCCCCCCCACTGTGGCCTGGTGACACCGGTGACATCATTTGGGGAACGACCCCGTGGAGCCACCAACCCCTTTCCCCAGCCCCAGGGCCATCCCCAGCGCCGTGTCCCCTGTCCTTGTCCCCTGGCAGGGTGACGCTGCCGAGGTGGTGGCCCTGACCAAGGCGGTGGCCGCGGGGGCCGAGCTGGACGAGGAGCTGGTTCGGGAATTGGCCTTCCAGGCCACCGGCGACCTGGCCCCGGTCAACGCCTTCATCGGCGGCCTGGCAGCCCAGGAGGTCATGAAGGTACCGTGGCCGTGTCCCCAAGGGCCACCTGGGGGTGTCGCTGTCGCTGTGTGTCGTCCCCCCCCCCCCCCCACGTGGCACAGCTGGCGACTGCTGGTCCTGCCTGGGCGAGCAGAGTTGGGGTTTGTGCGCCCTGCTGTCGCCTGGGGGCGCTGCTGTGTCCCTGAGGTGTGAGGTCATGTCCTTGTCATTGTCCTTGTCCTGTCCCTGTCGTGTCACCCTGAGGTCGCTGCCTTGTCCTTGTCCTGTCCCTGATGTGTCCCCTTGTCCCTCGTGTGTCCCCCAGTGTCCTTGTCCTGTCCCTGATGTGTCCCCCAGTGTCCTTGTCCTGTCCCTGATGTGTCCCCCAGTGTCCTTGTCCTGTCCCTGATGTGTCCCCTTGTCCCTGATGTGTCCCCCAGTGTCCTTGTCCTGTCCCTGTCGTGTCACCCTGAGGTCACTGCCTTGTCCTTGTCCTGTCCCTGATGTGTCCCCCCAATGTTATTGTCCTGTCCCTCGTGTGTCCCCCAGTGTCCTTGTCCTGTTTCTGATGTGTCCCCCAGTGTCATTGTCCTGTCCCTGATGTGTCCCCTTGTCCCTGATGTGTCCCCCAGTGTCCTTGTCCTGTCCCTCGTGTGTCCCCCAGTGTCATTGTCCTGTCCCTGATGTGTCCCCTTGTCCCTGATGTGTCCCCCAGTGTCCTTGTCCTGTCCCTGATGTGTCCCCTTGTCCCTGATGTGTCCCCCAGTGTCCTTGTCCTGTCCCTGATGTGTCCCCTTGTCCCTGATGTGTCCCCCAGTGTCATTGTCCTGTCTCTGATGTGTCCCTAGGCTGTCCCTGTCCCTTTCATGTCCCTTTCACGTCCCTTTCCTGTCGCTGTCCCCCCAGGCCGTGTCGGGGAAGTTCACGCCCATCACTCAGTGGCTTTACTTCGACGCCCTCGAGTGTCTGCCCGAGGAGAACCGCGACACGCTGCTCACCGAGGAGCAGTGCCGGCCGGTGAGGGGACACCTGGGGACACCTGGGGACACCTGAGGGGGCTGGGGACACCTGGGGACACCTGGGGACACCTGGGGGGCTGGGGACACCCAGGGAACCGCGACACGCTGCTCACCGAGGAGCAGTGCCGGCCGGTGAGGGGACACACCTGGGGACACCTGGGGACACCTGGGGGGGCTGGGGACACCTGGGGACACCTGGGGGGGCTGGGGACATTGGGGACACCCAGGGAACCGCGACACGCTGCTCACCGAGGAGCAGTGCCGGCCGGTGAGGGGACACACCTGGGGACACCTGGGGGGGCTGGGGACACCTGGGGACACCTGGGGGGGCTGGGGACATCTGAGGAGCAGTGCCAGCCAGTGAGGGGACACTGGGGGATACCTGGGGGGGTTTGGGGACACTCGAGGAGCAGTGTTGGCCAGTGAGGGGACACTGGGGACACCTTGGGGGGCTGGGGACACCCAAGGAGCAGTGCCACCCAGTGAGGGGACATTAGGGACATTGAGGACACCTGGGGGGGTTTGGTGACACTCGAGGAGCAGTGCCACCCAGTGAGGGGACATTAGGGACAACTGGGGGGGTTGGGGGACACTCCTTGGGTTAGGGAACACCCCTGGGTGTAGGGGACATCCTTGGGGACACCTGTGGGGCTGAGGGGACACCGTGGGTGCTGGGGACATCCTTGCGGGCTGGGGGGTCACCCCTGGGTGCTGGGGACACCTGTGGGGCTGAGGGGACACCCCTGGGTGCTGGGGACACCTGTGGGGCTGAGGGGACACCCCTGGGTGCTGGGGACACCTGCAGGCCAGGGGGGACACCCCTGGGTGGTGTCACCTCATGGCAGGGGACATCAACTGGAAGATTCCCATTGGTCACCCCGTTGGGGACAGCAGGTGCCACACAGGGCTCAGGGTGGCCATTCCTTGGGGACACCGAGCCACAGCTGCTGTCACCTCCCCCCCTCGGGTCCCCTTGGTGGCTCCACAGCCCCCCGGGGGTGTCCCCTGGCGGGTGACACAGGCGGGTGACACCCGTGTCACGTTGTCCCCAGCGCAACAGCCGCTACGACGGGCAGATCGCCGTGTTCGGGGCCGAGCTGCAGGCCAAGCTGGGCGCCCAGAAATACTTTGTGGTCAGTGTCCCCAATGTCCCCAACGTCCCCAGTGTCCCCAATGTCCCCAACGTCCCCAATGTCCCCAATGTCCCCAATGTCCCCACCCGTGTCCTCCATCGTCCACGAGTCTCTTGTGTTGTCACCCGTTTCTCAAATGTCACCCAATTTCCCTTTGTGGATTTGCTGGCTGTCACCTCTGCCAGTCGTCCTAAATGTCCCCACGTGTCACTCAGGTGTCACCCGGTGTCGTCACCTGGTTGTTCCTTTGTGTCATCTCCCTGTCCTCAATGTCCCCAGTTCTGTTCGAGTGTCCTTGGAGTGTCCCAAAATGTCCCCTCACCCCCATCCCAACCCCACCGCGTGTCCCCAACCCTTGGGCCACCTCATGATGTGTCCCCACGTGTCCCTGTCTTTGTCCCTGTGTGTCCCCAAGCCACCTGGGCCACCTCCTGTTGTGTCCCCACATGTCCCCACCTGTCCCCAACCCCTCTGGGCCACTTCATGATGTGTCCCCACATGTCCCCACCTCAATCCCCACATGTCCCCGTGTGTCCCTAAGTCACCTGGGCCACCTCCTGCAGTGTCCCCACCTGTCCCCACCTGTCCCCAACTCCCTGGGTCACTTTATGGTGTGTCCCCACATGTCCCCATATGTCCCTAAGTCACCTGGGCCACCTCCTGCTGTGTCCCCACCTGTCCCCAACTCCCTGGGCCACCTCCTGTTCTGTCCCCACATGTCCCCAGCCCCTCTGAGCCACTTCATGATGTGTCCCCACATGTCCCCAAGTCACCTGGGCCACCACCTGCTGTGTCCCCACACGTCCTTACCTGTCCCCAACCCCATGGGCCACCACCTGCTGTGTCCCCACCTGTCCCCAACTCCCTGGGTCACCTTGTGCTCTGTCCCCACATCGGTCCCCACACATCCCCACCTGTCCCCAGCCCCGTGATCCCCCTCGTGCCGTGTCCCCACGTGTCCCCTCGTGTCCCCACGTGTCCCCTCGTGTCCCCGGCAGGTGGGGGCGGGGGCCATCGGCTGCGAGCTGCTCAAGAACTTTGCCATGGTGGGGCTGGGCTGCGGCCCCGAGGGCAGCGTCACCGTCACCGACATGGACACCATCGAGAAGTCCAACCTCAACCGCCAGTTCCTCTTCCGGCCGTGGGACGTCACGGTGAGGGCTGAGGGTTGGTCAGTGTTGGGTTGGTCAATGTTGGGTTGGTCAATGTTGAGTTGGTCAATGTTGGGTTGGCCAATGTTGGGTTGGTCAGTGTTGGGTTGGTCAGTGTTGGGTTGGTCAATGTTGGGTTGGTCGGTGTTGGGTTGGGCAGTGTTGGGTTGGTCGGTGTTGGGTTGGTCAATGTTGGGTTGGCCGGTGTTGGGTTGGCCAATGTTGGGTTGGCCGGTGTTGGGTTGGTCGGTGTTGGGTTGGTCGGTGTTGGGTTGGCCAATGTTGGGTTGGTCAGTGTTGGGTTGGTCAATGTTGGGTTGGCCAATGTTGGGTTGGGCAGTGTTGGGTTGGGCAGTGTTGGGTTGGTCAGTGTTGGGTTGGTCAATGTTGGGTTGGTCAGTGTTGGGTTGGTCGAGGTTGGGTTGGCCAACGTTGGGTTGGTCGAGGTTGGGTTGGCCAATGTTGGGTTGGTCGAGGTTGGGTTGGCCAGCGTTGGGTTGGCCAGTGTTGGGTTGGCCAATGTTGGGTTGGTCAATGCTAATGGTTGGTTTTCTTGGCCAACGTCAACGATTGAGTTTCTTGGCCAATATCAACAATTTTCTTGGTAAACATCCACAATTGAGTTTCTTGGCCAACGCCAACAATTGAGTTTCTTGGCCAACACCAACAGTTGAGTTTCTTGGCCAACACCAACAGTTGAGTATTTTGGCCAACACGAACGACTGAGTTTCTTATCCAATGCCAACAATTGAGTTTCTTGGCCAACATCAACAATTGAGTTTCTTGGCCAACACACAAAGTTGAGTTTCTTGGCCAATGCCAACAATTGAGTTTCTTGGCCAACGCCAACAGTTGAGTTTCTTGGCCAACGCCAACGATTGAGTTTCTTGGCCAACGTCAACAGTTGAGTTTCTTGGCCAACGCCAACGGTTGAGTTTCTTGGCCAACGTCAACAATTGAGTTTCTTGGCCAATGCACAAAGTTGAGTTTCTTGGCCAACGCCAACACTTGAGTCACCGACTGCGTTTTTGCGACGCATCATCTGATTGGGGAAAGGGGCGTGGCCTAAAGGGGCGTGTCCCAGGGGGCGGGGCGTGTCCCAAGGGGCGTGGCTCACAGCCAGGTGTGTCCCCCCCTCACCTGCAGAAGCTGAAGTCGGAGCGCGCGGCGGCGGCGGCGCGGGAGATGAACCCGGCGCTGCGCGTCTGCAGCCGCACCGACCGCGTGGGCCCCGACACCGAGCGCGTCTACGACGACGACTTCTTCGAGGGCCTGGACGGCGTCGCCAACGCGCTCGACAACGTGGACGCGCGTGAGCGCGGGGCCTGGGGGGGGGGCCGGGGTACTTGGGGGGCTGCCCCACAACCACTGGGGTGCCCCATGTTTGGGTGCCCCACAACCACTGGGGTGCCCCATATCAAAGTGTCCCATATTTGGGTGCCCCACAACCACTGGGGTGCCCCATATTTGGGTTCCCCATGTCAAAGTGCCCCATATTTGGGTGCCCCCACAACCACTGGGGTGCCCCATATTTGGGTGCCCCATATCAAAGTGTCCCATATTTGGGTGCCCCACAACCACTGGGGTGCCCCATATCAAGGTGTCCCATATTTGGGTGCCCCATATTTGGGTGCCCCATAGGCCCTGGGGGTGCCCCATATCTGGGTGCCTCATATTTGAGGACACCCCATATTGAGGTGCCCCATATCAAAGTGTCGCATATTTGAGGTTGCCCCATATTTGTGTGCCCCACAGCCCCTGGGGGTGCCCCATATTTGAGGTTGCCCCATATTTGTGTGCCCCACAGCCCCTGGGGTGCCCCATATCAAAGTGTCCCATGTTTGGGTGCCTCATATTTGAGGATGCCCCATATTTGCTATAGGGTCCCTTATATCCCCCAATCATTCCCCATATCCAGGGGTGCCCCACTGCCCCTTGGGGTGCCCCACGACCCTTTAGGGTGCCCCACACCCCCTTGCCCACCCCATAACCGCCCCCCCATCCCCTGGCAGGGCTGTACATGGACCGGCGCTATACTCGCTATAGGGTCCCTTAAATGCCCCAGTGATTCCATATATCCAGACGTGTCCTACAACACTTTGGGGTGCCCCACAGCCCTTTAGGGTGCCCCACAGCCCCTTTAGGGTGCCCCACACCCCCTTTCCCACCCCATAACCGCCCCCCATCCCTGGCAGGGCTGTACATGGACCGGCGCTGCGTTTATTACCGGAAGCCTCTGCTGGAGTCGGGCACGTTGGGCACCAAGGGCAACGTGCAGGTGGTGATCCCGTTCCTCAGTGAGTCCTACAGCTCCAGCCAGGACCCCCCCGAGAAGGCCATTCCCATCTGCACCCTCAAAAACTTCCCCAACGCCATCGAGCACACGCTGCAGGTGAGTCCAGGTGTGCCCAAGAGGGTGGGGGGCACACCTGGAGGGTGCTGTGCCCACCTGGAGGGTGCTGTGCCCACCTAGAGGGTGCCCAGGTGGTGTTTTAGGGGGGTTGAATATGGGTGGGTGATGTTTGAGGGGTTGTGGAGAGCATAGGGGTCTTGTTTTGGGGGATCCCAGACTCTGGGTTTGCTGATTTGGGGGGGTTCTGGATGCGGGGTTGTGGTTTGGGGGGGTCCTGGGTTCTGGTTTGGGGGGTTCTGGACACTGGGGTCGTGTTTTGGGGGATCCCAGACTCTGAGTTTCCTGATTTGGGGGGTCTTGGGCACTGGAGTTGTTGTTTTGGGGGATTGTGGACACCAGGTTCCCTGGTTTTTGGGGGGTCTTGGACACTGGGGTCACGTTTTGGGGGATCCCAGACTCTGGGTTTCTGTATTGGGGGGTCCTGGAGAGCACAGGAGTCCCATTTTGGGGGATCCCAGACTCTGGGTTCCCTGGTTTGGGGTGTCCTGGACACTGCAGTCCCAATTTGGGGGGGTTTTGGGCACTGGGGTTCTGTTTTGGGGTGTCCTGGACACTGCAGTGTCCATTTTTGGGGGATTTTGGACACTGCAGTGCCCATTTTTGGGGTGCCCCTGGTGCCAGCCCCCCCAGTGACCCCCCCTCACCCACAGTGGGCCCGTGACGAGTTCGAGGGGCTCTTCAAGCAGCCGGCCGAGAACGTGAACCAGTACCTGATGTGAGTGTGGGGCACCCCAGGGACCCCAAATTCCTGGAGCAGATCCCCTCACCTTTTTGGGACCCCTATAACCCTTTCATAACACCCTGTACCCCCAATTTTCACCCCAGAGCCCTCAAGTTCCTGGAGTGCATGCTGCACCTTTTTGGGATCCCTGTGACCCCCCCCTTGACCCCCTGTTCCCAAAATTTTCCCCCCAGCGACCTCAAGTTCCTGGAGCAGATCCTGTGGCCCCTCCTGACCCTCTGTACCCCCTTTTTCCCCAGGGACCCCAAGTTTCTGGAGCCCATACAGCACCTGGCAGGGACCCCTGTGACCCCCCCCTACCCCCTGTCACCCCATTTTCCCCCATAGGGACCCGAAGTTCCTGGAACAGAACAGACTCCTTCACCTTTTTGGGACCCCTGTGACACCCCCCTAAACCCCTGCACCCCAAATTTCCGCAGGGATCTCAAGTTCCTGGAGCAGACCCCCTTAATCCCCTGTGACCCCCCCTGACTTCCTGCACCTTTTTGGGACCCCCATAACCCTTTCATAACCCCTTGTGACTCCCCGACCCCCTGCACCTTTTAGGGACCCCTGTGACCCCCCCGACCCCCTGGGACCCCCTGCACCCCAAATTTCCCTCCAGGAACCCCAAGTTCGTGGAGCTGACCCTGTGATCCCCCTGACCCTCCGTGACCCCCTGCACCTTTTTGGGACCCCTGTGACCCCCCTGCACCCCAAATTCCCGCAGGGACCCCAAGTTCCTGGAGCGCACGCTGTGCCTGGCGGGGACCCCTGTGACCCCCCGACCCCCTGTGACCCCCCCCGACCCCCTGCACTTTTGGGGACCCCTGTGACCCCCCATAACCCCCTGTGACCCCCTTTTCCCCCCGCAGGGACCCCAAGTTCCTGGAGCGCATACAGCACCTGGCAGGGACCCCTGTGACCCCCCCCGACCCCCTGCACCTTTTAGGGACCCCTGTGACCCCCCCCTGTGACTCCCCCCGACCCCCTGAGACCCCTGTGACCCCCCTGTGACCCCCCTGCACCCCAAATTTCCCCCGCAGGGACCCCAAGTTCCTGGAGCGCACGCTGCGCCTGGCGGGGACCCCTGAGACCCCTGTGACCCCCCGACCCCCTGCACCTTTTAGGGACCCCTGTGACCCCAAATTCTCCCCACAGGGACCCCAAGTTCCTGGAGCTGACCTTGCACCCCCTGTGACCCCCCCATAACCCCCTGTGTCCCCCCCTGTGACCCCCTTTTTCCGCAGGGACCCCAAATTCCTGGAGCGCACGCTGCGCCTGGCGGGGACCCCTGAGACCCCTGGGACCCCCCGACCCCCTGCACTTTTTAGGGACCCCTGTGACCCCCCTGTGACCCCCCTGTGACCCCCCTGCACCCCAAATTTCCCCCGCAGGGACCCCAAGTTCCTGGAGCGCACGCTGCGCCTGGCGGGGACCCCTGACACCCCTGTGACACCCCCGACCCCCTGTGACACCCCCGACCCCCTGCACCTTTTAGGGACCCCTGTGACCCCCTTTTTCCCCCATAGGGACCCCAAGTTCCTGGAGCTGACCTTGCACCCCCTGTGACCCCCCTGCACCCCCTTTTTCCCCCGCAGGGACCCCAAGTTCCTGGAGCGCACGCTGCGCCTGGCAGGGACCCCGGAGACCCCCCGACCCCCTGTGACCCTCCCTGACCCCCTGCGACCCCCCATAAGCCCCTGTGACCCCCCTGTGACCCCCCTGCACCCCAAATTTCCCCCGCAGGGACCCCAAGTTCCTGGAGCAGACCCTGTGACCCCCCTGCACCCCCTTTTTCACCCCATAGGGACCCCAAGTTCCTGGAGCGCACGCTGCGCCTGGCGGGGACCCCTGAGACCCCTGTGACCCCCTGCACCTTTTAGGGACCCCTGTGACCCCCCCCCGTGACTCCCCCCGACCCCCTGTGACCCCCCTGCACCCCAAATTTCCCCCGCAGGGACCCCAAGTTCCTGGAGCGCACGCTGCGCCTGGCGGGGACCCCTGAGACCCCTGTGACCCCCCCCGACCCCCTGTGACCCCAAATTCCCACAGGGACCCCAAGTTCCTGGAGCAGATTCCTTCACCTTTTTGGGACTGCTGTGGCCCCCCCCCATAACCCCCTGCACCCCAAATTTCCCCCATAGGGACCCCAAGTTCCTGGAGCAGACCCTGTGACCCCCCTGCACCCCCTTTTTCACCCCATAGGGACCCCAAGTTCCTGGAGCACACGCTGCGCCTGGCGGGGACCCCTGTGACCCCCCGACTCCCTGTGACCCTCCCTGACCCCCTGCGACCCCCCATAACCCCCTGTGACCCCCCCTGTGACCCCCCCTGACCCCCTGTGACCCCAAATTCTCCCCACAGGGACCCCAAGTTCCTGGAGCTGACCCTGCACCCCCTGTGACCCCCCTGACCCCCTGTGACCCCCCTGCACCCCATTTTTTCCCCATAGGGACCCCAAGTTCCTGGAGCGCATACAGCACCTAGCAGGGACCCTTGTGACCCCCCCCGACCCCCTGCACTTTTTAGGGACCCCTGTGACCCCCCCCTGTGACTCCCCCCGACCCCCTGAGACCCCTGTGACCCCCCTGCACCCCAAATTCCCGCAGGGACCCCAAGTTCCTGGAGCAGATTCCTTCACCTTTTTGGGACTGCTGTGGCCCCCCCCATAACCCCCTGCACCCCAAATTTCCCCCGCAGGGACCCCAAGTTCCTGGAGCACACGCTGCGCCTGGCGGGGACCCCTGTGACCCCCTGCACCTTTTTGGGACCCCTGTGACCCCCTCCTGTGACTCCCCCCGACCCCCTGAGACCCCTGTGACCCCCCTGTGACCCCCCTGCACCCCAAATTTCCCCCGCAGGGACCCCAAGTTCCTGGAGCGCACGCTGCGCCTGGCGGGGACGCAGCCGCTGGAGGTGCTGGAGGCCGTGCAGCGCAGCCTCGTCACCGAGCGGCCCCGAGGCTGGCCCGACTGCGTGGCCTGGGCCTGCAGGCACTGGCACCGCCAGTACAGCAACAACATCCGCCAGCTGCTGCACAACTTCCCCCCGGGACAGGTGGGCACCCCTTAATTACCTAATTAACACTAATTAGTTACACTCTTATCATTGGTTAATGATCCGTTAACCCCAAATAGTTCATTTATATTTGTTGCCCCCAATGTCATTTATAAACCCCAACATCCCCAGCTGCTGCACAACTTCCCCCGGGACAGGTGGGCACCCCTTAATTACCTAATTAACACTAATTAGTTACATTGTTAACCTCGGTTAACGATCCGTTAACCCCAAATAGTTCGTTTATCCCAATCAATTACCCCACTTACCTCAGCCTCATTTACCCCAACATCCATCAGCTGCTGCACAACTTCCCCCCGGGACAGGTGGGCACTCCTTAATTACCTAATTAACACTAATTAGTTACATTGTTAACCTCGGTTAACGATCTCATTAACCCCAAATAGTTCGTTTAAATCTGTTACCCCCAACCTCATTTACCAACCCAAACATCCCCAGCTGCTGCACAACTTCACCCCGGGACAGGTGGGCACCCCTTAATTACCTAATTAACACTAATTAGTTACATTGTTAACCTTGGGTAACGATCCCATTAACCTCAAATAGTTCGTTTAAATCTGTTACCCCCAATGTCATTTACCAACCCAAACATCCCCAGCTGCTGCACAGCTTCCCCCGGGACAGGTGGGCACCCCTTAATTACCTAATTAACACTAATTAGTTACATTGTTAAGCTTGGTTAACAACCCAATTAACCCCAAATAGCTCGTTTAAATCCATTGCCCCCAATGTCATTTATAAACTTTATAAACCCCAACCCCTGGCAGCTGCTGCACAACTTCCCCCCCGTCACAGGTGGGCACGTGTTAATTACCTAATTAACACTAATTAGTTACGCTGTTAATCTCAATTAACAACCCTGTTAACCTCAAATAGTTCATTTATGCCAATTATTTCATTTACTTCAATCTCATTTATAAACCCCAATATCCACCAGTTGCTGCATAACTTCCACCCAGGACAGGTGGGCAAGCCTTAATTACCTCATTAACACTAATTAATTACGTCGTTAACCCCAATTAACCCCATTAATTACCTCATTTATCCCCATTAATTACCTCATCTACCCCAACACCCAACAGCTGCTGCACACCTTCCCCCTGTACAGGTGGGCCCCCCTTAATTACCTCATTAACGCCAATTAATAACCTCATTATCTTGACTCGTTAACTCCATTTAATTAGCTCATTATCTCAATTAATTGCCTCGTTAATGCCGGTGGTTTTTGTCCCCACAGAAAACGAACTCGGGGACGCTGTTCTGGTCGGGGCCCAAGCGCTGCCCCCACCCCCTCGTGTTCGACCCCGACAACGTGAGTGGGACACCTGAGTGTCACCTGTGTCACCTGAGTGTCACCTGTGTGTCACCTGTGTGTCACCTGTTACCTGTGTGTCACCTCTGTGTCACCTGTGTGTCACCTGTGTGTCACCTGTGTGTCACCTGTGTATCATTAATGTCCCGTGTGTCACCTGTGTGTAACCTGTCACCTGTGTGTCACCTGTCCTCTGTGTCACCTGTGTCACCTGTGTGTCATTAATGTCACCTGTGTCATCTGTTATCTGTGTCACCTGTGTGTCATTAATGTCATCTGTGTCACCTGTTACCTGTGTCACCTATGTGTCATTAATGTCATCTGTGTCACCTGTGTGTCATCTGAGTGTCAGCTGTGTCCCCTCTGTCACCTGTGTATCATTAATGTCACCTGTGTGTCACCTGTCATCTGTGTCACCTGTGTCACCTGTGTGTCATGTGTGTCACCTGAGTGTCATCTGTGTGTCACCTGTGTCACCTGAGTGCCCCCTGCACCCACCTGAGTGCCCCCTGCACCCACCTGAGTGCCCCCTGTGCCCCCTGTACCCCCTCCGAGCGCCCCCTGCACCCACCTGAGCGCCCCCTGCACCCACCTGAGCGCCCCCTGCACCCACCTGAGCGCCCCCTGCACCCACCTGAGCGCCCCCTGCACCCACCTGAGCGCCCGCTGTGCCCGCAGCCCCTTCACCTGGATTACGTGGTGGCCGCTGCCAACCTGTTCGCTCAGAGTTACGGCATCGCGGGCTCGCGGGACCGCGCGGCCGTGGCCGAGCTGCTGCGGCACGTCAGCGTCCCCCCGTTCGTGCCCAAGGCCGGCGTGCGCATCCACGTGTCCGACCAGGAGCTGCAGAGCGCCAGCGCCGCCCTGGGTATGGACTGGGATATACTGGGATGGACTGGGGGGACTGGGAATGTCAGATCAGGAGCTGCAGAGCGCCAGCGCCGCCCTGGGTATGGACTGGGATATACTGGGATGGACTGGGGGGACTGGGATATACTGGGAGTGTCCAACCAGGAACTGCAGAGCGCCAGTGCCGCGCTGGGTATGGAACTGGTGGGACTGGGATGTACTGGGATGTACTGGGATATACTGGGGGGACTGGGAATGTCAGATCAGGAGCTGCAGAGCGCCAGCGCTGCCCTGGGTATGGACTGGGATATACTGGGATGGACTGGGAGAGGGGCTGGGGGGACTGGGAGTGTCCGACCAGGAGCTGCAGAGCGCCAGCGCCGCCCTGGGTATGGACTGGGATATACTGGGATGGACTGGGGGGACTGGGAATGTCAAATCAGGAGCTGCAGAGCGCCAGTGCCGCACTGGATATGGATTGGGATATACTGGGATGGACTGGGGGGACTGGGATATACTGGGAGTGTCCGACCAGGAGCTGCAGAGCGCCAGTGCCGCCCTGAGTATGGACTGGGATATACTGGGATGGACTGGGATATACTGGGATGTACTGGGGGTACTGGGAGTGTCAGCGCCAGCGCCGCCCTGGGTATGGGACTGGGGGGGGCTGGCAATGCGACTTTGGGTGAGGGGCTCAGGGGGTCCCGTGGGTGCCGTGGGGGTCCCGTGGGTGCCGTGGGGGTCCCGTGGGTGCCGTGGGGGTCCCGTGGGGGTCCCGTGGGGGTCCCGTGGGGGTCCCGTGGGTGCCGTGGGGGTCCCGTGGGTGCTGTGGGGGTCCCGTGAGGGTCCCGTGGGTGCCGTGAGGGTCCCGTGGGTGCCGTGGGGGTCCCGTGGGTGCCGTGGGGGTGCCGTGGGTGTGCCGTGGGGGTGCCGTGGGTGCCGTGGGGGTCCCATGGGTGCCCCTCCCCACAGACGACGGGCGCCTGGAGGAGCTGAAGGCATCTCTGCCCAGCCCCGAGGAGCTGCCGGGCTTCAGAATGTTCCCCATCGACTTCGAGAAGGTGGGTGCTGCCCCCCAACCCCCTCTGGGTGCCCTCCAACCCCTCTGGGTGCTGCCCCCCACCCCGCTCAGTGTCCCCCACCACCCCTGGGTGCCCCCCCGGGTGCCCCCCGCCCACCCTGGCTGTCCCCAGGACGATGACTCCAATTTCCACATGGATTTCATCGTGGCCGCCTCCAACCTGAGAGCGGAGAACTACGACATCCCCCCGGCTGACCGCCACAAGGTGGGAACTGGGAGCACTGGGAGAGGGACTGGAAGCACTGGGAGAGGGGCTGGGGGATACTGGGAGCACTGGGAGAGGGGCTGGGGGATACTGGGAGAGGGACTGGGGGATACTGGGAGCACTGGGAGAGGGGCTGGGGGCACTGGGAGAGGGACGGGGGAATACTGGGAGCACTGGGAGAGGGACGGGGGGATACTGGGAGCACTGGGAGAGGGGCTGGGGGATACTGGGAGCACTGGGAGAGGGGCTGGGGGATACTGGGAGTACTGGGAGAGGGGCTGGGGGTTACTGGGAGCACTGGGAGAGGGGCTGGGGATACTGGGAGCACTGGGAAAGGGACTGGGGGATACTGGGAGCACTGGGAGAGGGGCTGGGGGATACTGGGAGCACTGGGAGAGGGGCTGGGGGATACTGGGAGCACTGGGAGAGGGGCTGGGGATACTGGGAGCACTGGGAGAGGGGCTGGGGGATACTGGGAGCACTGGGAGAGGGGCTGGGGGATACTGGGAGCACTGGGAAAGGGACTGGGGGATACTGGGAGCACTGGGAGAGGGGCTGGGGGATACTGGGAGCACTGGGAGAGGGGCTGGGGGATACTGGGAGCACTGGGAGAGGGGCTGGGGGATACTGGGAGCACTGGGAGAGGGACTGGGGATACTGGGAGCACTGGGAGAGGGGCTGGGGGACTGGGGGATACTGGGAGCACTGGAAATGCCACCTTGGGTGCGGGTCTGGGGGTTCTGTGGGGTTGCTATGGGGTGTCAGTGGTGCTGTGGGGTTATTATGGGATGCTGTGGGGTTTTTATGATGTGCTGTGTGGTTATTATGGGATGCTGTGGGGTTTTTATGATATGCTATGGGGTTATTATGGGATGCCGTGTATTTTTTATGCACTATTATGGCTTCTATGGCACATTCCAGTGCTTATTATGGGATACACACCCCACAGAAATCCCACAGCACACCACCCTAGAACGGGACATTCCTTCTCCAAACCCCTCAAATCATTCTTTTTTCCCATCCCCAACCCCTAAATCCCCTTTTTTTACATTTTTTTCTTACTTTTTCCCCTTTTCCAGAGCAAACTGATCGCGGGTAAGATCATCCCAGCCATTGCCACCACCACGGCAGCCGTGGTGGGCCTGGCCTGCCTGGAGCTCTTCAAGCTGGTTCAGGGGCACCGCAGGCTGAGCTCCTACAAAAACGCTTTCCTCAACCTGGCACTGCCCTTCGTGGGCTTCTCCGAGCCCCTGGCCTGCCCCCGAAACAAGGTGGGCACCCACGGGGGGGGAGTGAGGGGAGAGGGGGTTTGGGGTCATTGTGGGGGGGGGTGAGGGGAGAGGGGGTTTGGGGTCATGGGGGGTGAGGGGAGAGGGGGTTTGGGGTCAGGGGGGAGAGGGGGTTTGGGGTCATGGGAGTGAGGGGAGAGGGGGTTTGGGGTCATTGTGGGGGGGGGAGTGAGGGGAGAGGGGTTTTGGGGTCGTGGGGAGTGAGGGGAGAGGGGGTTTGGGGTTATGGGGAGTGAGGGGAGAGGGGGTTTGGGGTCATTGTGGGGGGGGAGTGAGGGGAGAGGGGGTTTGGGGTCATTGTGGGGGGGGAGTGAGGGGAGAGGGGGTTTGGGGTCGTGGGGGTGAGGGGAGAGGGAATTTGGACTCACTGTGGGGCTGGGGGTCACTCCCAGAGGGGGTTTGGGGTTATGGGGGAGTGAGGGGAGAGGGGGTTTGGGGTCACTCTGGGGCCAGGAATCATTTCCAGAGGGGTTATGGGGTCATGGAGGGGGTTTGGGTCACCTCCAGATGGGATTTAGGGTCACAGTGGGCATTGGGGACCTTGGGGGCTGGGATTCCCTTCCAGAGGAGATTTGGGGTCGCAGTGGGGCTGGGGGTCACTCCCAGAGGGGATTTGGGGTCTTGGGGTCCCTCCCAGAGGGGATTTGGAGTCTTGGGGTCACTCCCAGAGGGGCTTTGGGGTCTTGGGGTCACTCCCAGAGAAGATTTGGGGTCTCGGGGTCACTCCCAGAGGGGATTGGGGGTCCTGGGGTCACTCCCAGAGGGGATTTGGAGTCTCATGGTCACTCCCGGAGGGGATTTGGGGTCTTGGGGGCTGAGGGTCACTCCCAGAGGGGCTTTGGGGTCCCTCCCAGAGGGGCTTTGGGGTCCCCCCGTGGCTCTGAGCGTCCCCTGCCGTGTCCCAGTACTATGAGGTGGAGTGGACGCTGTGGGACCGGTTCGAGGTGCAGGGGCTGCAGCCCGACGGGCAGGAGATGACCCTGCGCCAGTTCCTCGCCTACTTCAAGGTACTGGGAGCCACTGGGAGGGACTGGGAGCCACTGGGAGGGGACAACTGGGGGACTTCGAGCAAGAGGGGAGCACTGGGAAAGGGGGAGAGGTCAAGGCCCTGTGGTGGCTCCAAGCCCCACTGACCCCTGTGGTGGCCGATGTCCCCAAGTCCTGCTGACCCCCCATGGTGGCCGATGTCCCCAGGCTTTGCTGACCCCGTGTCCCCCCTTGTCCCCCCTTGTCCCTCCTGCCCCGTGTGTCCCCCCGTGTCCCCCCTGTCCCCCATGTCTCCCCTGTCCCCCCGTGTCCCCACTATCCCCGTGTCCCCCATGTCCCCTGTCCCCCCTGTGTCCCCCGTGTCCCACATGTGTCCCCTGTCCCCCGTGTCCCCCCTGTCCTCCATGTCCCCTGTGTCCCCATGTCCCCTGTGTCCCCGTGTCCCCCATGTCCCCCTCGCCCCCCGTGTCCCCCCCTGTCCCCGTGTCCCCACAGGAGGTTCACCGGCTGGAGATCACGATGCTGTCCCAGGGCGTGTCCATGCTCTATTCCTTCTTCATGCCGGCGGCGAAACTGCGCGAGCGCCACGACCAACCGTAGGGACACTGGGGACACTGGGGGACACTGGGGACACTGGGGGACACTGGGGGACACTGGTGGGGTCCAGGGCAGGGAGGTGTCCTGGTGACAGGAACGCTGTCCTGGGGTGGGGACAGGGCGTGGCTGTGTCCCCTCCCTGTGTGTGCCCATCCCCTGGGGGTGCTGGCATTCCTGGTGTCCCCTCCTGCCCCCATAGGATGATCTGTGCCACGTGTCCCTGCCGTGTCCCCCTGTCCTGGCAGGGTGACAAGAGACCAGATCCCATGTCCCTGCCATGTCCCTGCCATGTCCCTGCCATGTTTCTTCATGTCCCCTTGCCCCCATAGGGTGACACGGATCATCCCCCATGTCCCCTGTCCTTGCAGGGTGACAGAAATCACAGCTCACGTCCTGCCATGTCCCCCACTGTCCCCACAGGGTGACAGAGACCAGACCCCATGTCCCTCCATGTCCCCTGTCCCCACAGGGTGACAGATACTGTCCCTCATGTCCCCTGTCCCTGCAGGATGACACACACCATCCCCCCATGTCCCCCTTGTCCCCACAGGGTGACACACACCGTCCCCCCACATCCCCTGTCCCCACAGGGTGACACACACCATCCCCCCATGTCCCTGCCGTGTCCCCTGTCCCCACAGGGTGACACACACCGTCCCCCCATGTCCCCCCTGTCCCCACGGGGTGACACACACCGTCCCCCCATGTCCCCCCTGTCCCCACGGGGTGACACACGCCGTCCCCCCATGTCCCTGCCGTGTCCCCTGTCCCCACAGGGTGACACACACCATCCCCCCATGTCCCCCCTGTCCCCACAGGGTGACACACGCCGTCCCCCCCATGTCCCCCCTGTCCCCACGGGGTGACACACGCCGTCCCCCCATGTCCCCCCTGTCCCCACGGGGTGACACACACCGTCCCCCCATGTCCCCCCTGTCCCCACGGGGTGACACACGCCGTCCCCCCATGTCCCCCCCTGTCCCCGCAGGATGACGGAGATCGTCACGAGGGTGTCCAAGAAGAAGCTGGGCCGCCACGTCAAGGCTCTGGTGTTCGAGCTCTGCTGCAACGACGACAGCGACACCGACATCGAGGTGCCCTACGTGCGCTACACCATCCGCTAGGGGGCGCCCCGGCCACGCCCCCTCCGCATGGCCACGCCCCCAGCACAGGCCACGCCCCTCCTCGTCACGCCCCGCCCCCTCCCCCCATAGTCGTTGTTGTGTCGGCCCCGCCCCCTGGGACGGGGGTGGGGTTTGGGGGCGGGGCGAGGGCCCCGCCCAATAAACATAGACCTTGGCAAAAAAAAAGGGGGGGCGTGTCCGAGTCACGTGGTGCTGGCGCGGATGGCACGTGACGGCGGTGACAAATGAGGGGATGGTGGCACTGGCCATGGCCAACATGTGACAGTGGTGACAAATGAGGGGATGGTGGCACTGGCCATGGCCAACATGTGACAGCGGTGACAAATGACCCTGTGGTGGCACTGGCACAGCCAGGACGTGACAGCAGTGACACTGGCCATGGCCAACATGGGACAGTGGTGACAAATGAGGGGATGGTGGCACTGGCCATGGCCAACATGGGACAGTGGTGACAAATGACCCCACACTGGCACTGGCCATGGTGGCACTGGCACAGCCAGGACATGACAGCAGTGACAAATGACCCTGTGGTGGCATTGACCATGGTGGCACTGTCACAACCAGGACATGACAGCAGTGACAAATGACCCCACAGTGGCACCAAGATGGCAGCAAGTCAGGGGGCACCACGGTGGCTTTATTGGGGGTGGGTGACACAGAGGGACCCCCACCTTGGTCACATCGTGCAGGGCTCTGTGTCACCTGCAAAGTCCTCGGTGTCACCATCTGTGTCACCTGAGGTCACTGTGTCACCCTCGGTGTCCCCAGGGGTTCCTGCGGGGGTCTGGCTGTCCCTGCTGTCCCCTCTGTCCCCAGCCAGGTGACATTTCTGCCTCAGGAGTTGCCGGTACCGGGTGGCTGCAGCTTCCATGGTGGCCTGGAGCTCGGCCACCTCCACTGCCAGTGTCACCCCTGGGGACAGAGGGGACACAGAAGGGACCAAGGAGGTCACGGGGGTCTTGACCTTTAGTCCCTCCCTCCCCAGATTTGGGGCATTCCCCCCATTCCAGGGACCCCCCCCCTAGTTTGGGGATCCTCGCTCTTTTTTTGGGGATCCCCCAGTTCCTCCCAGTTTCTCCCAGTTCCCCCAGTCCTCACCCTTCTGGAAGCTTCCCTGAGCGTGCCGCAGACTGGGGGGCACCAGGACCCCAAACCAGCCCAGGGGGTCTGGGGGGGGTCGGGTGGGGGTCCCCCCTTTTTCCGGGGCTCCCCGGCGCTGCCGCAGCCCTGGGGGAGACAGAAAAGTCAGAGACCCCCTCCCAAAAAAAACAACTCAAGAGCACCCCAAATTTTCCCCCAGTTCCTCCCCTTCACCCCCCCCAGCACCCATGGGTGACATCCCCAGACCTCCCAGTCTGTCCCCAGCACCCACTGGGGACCTTTTGGGGACCCCACCCCCACCCAGGGACCACCCAGCCCCCGCCTCACCGTCACCCCCCCCCCTGCTGGGGGTCGGGGTCCTCGGGGTCCCCCCCTGTTCCAGGCACCTCCTCAAAGTGGGGGCGTCCCTCTGGGTCCTGCCTGGGGGTGACACAGTGGGGACAGTGTCACCACCGTGCCCTGGTGTCCCTTTGCCACCACAAGCACCCCCCTGTCACCCCCCTGCACTATTAAACCTCCCCCCACATTGGGGACATCGGTGTCACCCCTGTGTCACCTCCCCAAACTGGGGACACCCCAGTGTGTCCCCAATGTCCCATTGTCCCTGTCACCCCTCACAGTGTCCCAAATGTCCCTTCCTGTGTCCCTGTCACCCCCTCCAGTGTGTCCCCAATGTCCCATTGTCCCCCCCACTGTCCTCCCCATTGTCCCTGTCCCCCGATGTCCCCTCACCTGTGGCACACACGGACTCGGGGCACCATGGTGGCCCCGTACTGCAGGGACGAGACACGGTGACAGCCCAGGGAATAGCGGGCCTGAGCCAGGGACAGCCACCCCTGTGGGGACATTGGGGACACTGGGGACACAGCACGGGGACAGCCACCCCTGTGGGGACATTGGGGACACTGGGGACACAACACGGGGACAGCTACCCCTGTGGGGACATTGGGGACACAACACGGGGACAGCCACCCCTGTGGGGACATTGGGGACACTGGGGACACAGCACGGGGACAGCCACCCCTGTGGGGACATTGGGGACACTGGGGACACAACACGGGGACAGCTACCCCTGTGGGGACATTGGGGACACAACACGGGGACAGCCACCCCTGTGGGGACATTGGGGACACTGGGGACACAGCACGGGGACAGCCGCCCCTGTGGGGACATTGGGGACACTGGGGACACAGCACGGGGACAGCCGCCCCTGTGGGGACATTGGGGACACTGGGGACACAGCACGGGGACAGCCGCCCCTGTGGGGACATTGGGGACACTGGGGACACAGCACGGGGACAGCCGCCCCTGTGGGGACACACAGCCCTGAGGACACAGGGACATGGGGTCAGGGACACTCACCTGTGGGGACATAAGTCACAGCCAGCCCTGGGGACATGCGGAGCCCCGTGGCATGTCCCTTTGTATCCCCACAGTGGGTGACATGTCCCCTCAACATGTCCCAGGATGAATGGGGTGTCCCCAGCCATGTCCCTACAGCAGGGGACTGTCCCCAGGTGTGTCCCCGTGGGGTTGGCACATCCCTGTAGTGGGTGACACCCGCCAGGTGTGTCCCTGTGGCACCTCCTCACACGTGTCCCCACGAGGGATGGTGTGTCCCCGTTGTGTCCCCTCACCTGCCGCAGGTGCTGCTCCAGCTGCTCCCTCCGCTGCTGCAGCAGCTCCAGCGCCTCCATCACCTCCAGCGCGGCCGCGTCCAGGGACAGCGCCAGCGACCCTGAGGGGGGACCCGGCTCAGGACCCCGCATCAACACCCGGGGGGACCCTACGAGCTCCCCCACACCCACCAAAACCGCTCCCCTCGCCCCAGGACCGGCTCAGCGTCCTCAGGGTGTCACCCGTGTCCCCGGAGACCCCCCCAGACACCCCCGGGACCCCCAAAAACCCCCCCGGAACCTCCGGCCCTCCCTCACCGTCCATCGCTGCCCTCAGCGCGGCCTCAGGCCCGGCCCCGCCTCGTCCAATCGCAGCCCGCCCCGGCTCCTCTCAGCCAATCAGAACGCGCAGAAATCCGAGGGGCGGGGCCTGCGTGAGGGCCGGCAGCGAGGCGGGGTGACGCCGACCCGGCCGCCATCTTGAGTGAGGGCACTCAGTTCCCGCCCCATTCCGGCAGCATCGCGCGCTCTCATTGGTCCGCCGGCTCCCGGCCAATAGGAGGCGGCGGTGCTGGGAGGTGCCGGCATGTGAGGAGCGGCGTGGAGCGGAGAGGCCGCCACCATGGTGAGGGGGGCGGGGAGTTTTGGGGTCCCGTGTCGCCCTCGTGTCCTCCCCTTGTCCCTGCGTCTCCCCTCCGTGTCGTCTCCTTGTCCCCGCGTGTCCCCCATCCCTCCACGGCGCCTCCGACCTCCCCCTACATCGCTCCCGCGTCCATCCTCTCACCTCTCCACGTCCCCCACAGCAGGCCCTTCCCCACTCCTCATGTCCCCCTCACGTGTCCCTCACTCTTTATCCGCTGTCCCCCATCCCTCGATGTCACCTCCAATCCCCCCTCAGCCGCGTCCCCCATCCCCTCATCGCTCGGTGTCCCCTTCCCCACCTCCCCCGCCGTGTGTCACCCCCGGTGTCACCCCCGGTGTCACCCCCGGTGTCACCCCCGTCTGTCGCCGTGTCGCAGCTGCGGCGCCAGGCCCGGGAGCGCCGGGAGTACCTGCAGCGCCGGGCGAGGGAGCAGCAGCAGCAGCGGCAGCGGGAGCGCAGGGAGAGCCTGCGGCGAGCGCTCGACGGTACCGGGACACGGGGACGGGACGAGAGAGGGGGGGAAAAGGCAGCGAGGGGGGTAAAAAAGGGGCAGGGAGGAATTTGGGGGGGGTTTGGGAAGAGCTAAGGGGTGTTAAAAGAGATTCCAGGAGTATAAAAATGGGGCTGGAGGCAGCAAAGGAGATCTGGAGGAGTTAAGGAGAGCTTGGGGGGGGATAGAGAAGAGTTTAAGGGGATTTGGGGTTGTTAAAGAGGAATTAAAAGGGGAGACTGGGGGTGTTGCGTGCCCAGGGGTTTATTTGGGGCTGGGGGCTTTGTTTAGGCTTTTATTTGAAATGGGGAGGGTTGGGGGGGGTCCTGTGTGAGCCCCCCCTGTTTCTCTGCCCCCCCCAGAGAATCGGCTGCTGCCCACGGAGCTGCGGCACGAGGCCCTGGCCCTGCAGAAAGAGCTCGAGTTCGACTTCGAGGCACCGGGGGGTGAGTGGGACCCCCAAACTGGGGGGGAGGGTGGGGAGAGGGACCCCCAAATTGGGGGAAAGGGTGGGGAGAGGGACCCTCAAAATTTGGGGAGATGGGAATCCTGGATGAGGAGGGAGGCAGCCCAAAAAAGACCTAAAAAAAAAAAGTGACTGGCCCCAGCTTTAGGATTAAATTTGCCACGTTTCCCTAAATTATGTCTGGGTTTTTTAATTCCTCAGACAAGATTAAATTCAGCCCAAAATGAGTGGGGGACTGAACCCCAAATCGGGGCTTCATTCCCCCCACAATGAGCCATGAATTCCCCAAAATGGGAATTAAATCCACCTCGCCCTAAAATCCTCCCAAAAACCTGAATTGCCCCCAACTGACCCTGGGGTGGGCGGGGCTGGGAATGCAGGGGGGTGTGGCCTGACAAAGCCCCGCCCCCCAGGGACAGGTGACAGCCAGGATGACGAGTACAGGTGGGCGGGGCTGGAGCCCCCCAAGGTGATGGTGACAACGTCACGTGACCCCAGCTCCCGGCTGAGGCTGTTTGCCAAGGTGGGCGTGGCCAGGTGTGGGTGTGGCCTGACCTGGGTGTGGCTCTGGGGTGGGAGGGGCTGGGTTTGGGGTGTGGTCTGATCTGGGTGTGGCTCTGGGGTGGGAGGGGCTGGGTTTGGGTGTGGTCTAATCTGGGTGGGGCTCTCGGGGGTGGGTGTGGCCGGTTTGGGGTGTGGCACTGGAGTGGGTGTGGGCTTATCTGGGTGTGGCTCTGGGGGCGTGGCTAGATTTGGGTGTGGTTTAACCTGGATGTGGCCAAATTTGGGCACGGCCCGAGGTGGGTGTGGCTCTGGGGTGGGTGTGGCCATGCTTGGGGTGTGGCCCTGGCCCAGCTTGAGCACCTTGACCCCATTCCCGTGGGGGGCGTGGCTTCAATAAGGGGTGGGGTTTGGGTGGGTGTGGTTTGGCAGTGGGAGGGGCTTGTTCGGCCCCACCCCTTGGGGGGGCTGAGCCAATGCTGGGGGTGAAACCAATGGGAGTGGGAGGGGTCTTTGTGGGCGTGGTCTCGATGTGGGTGTGGTTTTGGTGTGGGTTTTGTGTGGGAGTGGTCTCGATGTGGGCGTGGTCTCGATGTGGGCGTGGCTCGGCGTCCCTAAACCGGCGAAAGGGGCGTGGCCAGAAATGGGTGTGTCCTCGTCACCCCGTGTTGGGGGGACAAACGGGGACCCGACGGGGTTGATTTGGGGGGGGACACCGAGGTGCCACACACAGGGCGTGTGTCCCCCCCCACCACCGACCCCACGCCACGTCCCCCTGGGCAGGAGCTGTGCCTGCTGCTGCCGGGGGCTCGCCGGATGAACCGGGGCCGTGCCGAGCTGGGCGCCCTGGTGGGGGCGTGCCGGGCCGCGGGGGTCACCGACCTGCTGGTGCTGCACGAGACCCGCGGGAGACCCGGTCAGTGCACAATTTGGGTGGGGGGTCTGGGGGTGGGGGGGGTGTCTCATTTTTTGGGGACCTTACCAAGTGTCACCTCCCTTCCCCCCCAGATGGGCTGACCGTGTCCCACCTGCCCCACGGCCCCACGGCCCATTTCACCCTGAGCGGGGCCGTGCTGCGCCAGGAGGTCGGGGGGCTCGGGGGGGCCCCGCTGGCCGCCCCCCACCTGCTGCTGCTGCGTCTGGATTCCACTCTTGGAAAAAGGGTACGGCCTGGGGGAAGGGGACAAAGTGGGGGATGTGAGGGGACACGGGAGGTCCCGAGGGTGGCGTGACGCCATCGCTGTCCCCCCCCCCACCTTAGGTTGGGACCATCCTCAAGCACCTGTTCCCCGTTCCCCGTCCCGACAGCCGCCGCGTGGTCACCTTCGCCAACGAGGATGACGTCATCTTAGTGAGGTGGGTGACACATGGGGACAATGACAGACCCCACCCCCCCACCACAGGGCCCCCTCTGACCCTCCCCCTTCCCCCCACAGGAACCACGTGTACCGGCGCCGGGGGCGGACAGTGGAGCTGGAGGAGGTTGGACCTCGTTTCCAGCTGAGGCGTGAGTGTCCCCGACTGTCCCCAACAGCCCTAAAAGGGTCCCCGCGCGTGTCCCCAAACATCCCAACACCCCCCCCGTGTCCCCCCCCCAGCCTACCTGATCCGCCTGGGCACCCTGGAGCAGGGGGATGCAGCCGACGTGGAGTGGCGCTGGCACCCGTACACGGCCACGGCCCCCAAGCGCCGCCTGCTCAGCGCCACCTGAGCCCCCCCAGGACCCTCCCCAGCACCTGGAGAACCCCCCCCCAGATGGGACCCACCCACAGCCCTGAGACCACCTGGGGAGCTGAGCCCGCTCTGGACTCCCCCAGGCACGTCTGGGTCTCAGAATCGGTTTTTATTTGTCATAATAAATCATATTTCTCGATAACGATTGGCCAGGTTCTGCTGCGGCCCCTCCTCTGCGGGGGGGGCCTCAGGGATCCAGGCCCCCCTCCTCACACCTGGGACCACTCGGCCGGGGGGTCCCGCGGGCCCTTGGGCTTCCCAATGCGGAAATTAAACCCTGGAGGGGGGAGCAGGGGGTCAGTGAGGTGGGGGGGGTGGACAGTGATGTCCCCCCCGAACCCCCCTGGACACCGGGGCCCCCCAAACTCCCCCCAGGACACTGTAGCCCCCCAAACTCCCCCCCCAGGACACTGTAGCCCCCCCCGTGCTCACCGAGGCAGGGGCTGCTGCCGGGATCTGTGGGGGGAGTCACGACCTCGTAGGCGCCATCCGTGGGTCTGGGGGAGCCTGGGGGTGGGGAACAGGGTGAGAATTCTCGATCCTGGGGGGGGTCCCTGAACCCCTTAACCCCCCCCAAACCCCCCCACTCACCTGCCGGGCTGGGGGAGGGGCGGCGCACGGGGCTGCCCGGGAGCGAGCACGTGCCCGAGGGGGCGGAGTCTCTCGCCAAGGGGGCGTGGTCTCTGTCCAAGGGGGTGTGGCCTCTCCCCGCGGCCCCGCCCCCCCGGCGGGGTTTGTTGACCACAGCGTAGGTGACATCCATGGCGGGGGGCGCGGGGGGCTCGGCCGGCACCGAAACGCTCCTGGGGGTGGGGGGAGCAGGGGAGGGGAGGGGCAGGACACCTGTCCGGCTCACCTGTCTCCCACACCTGTCCCCCACTGGCGAGTACTCACCTGAGCAAGGTGGGCCGCAGTGCCCGGCGAGCGACAGCGTCCTGGTACAGCGGGGGCTGGGGAAGCAACGGGGGGGGGTCACCTGCAGCCCCCCAAAATGGGGGCTGCCGGAGCTCCCGCGTCCCCCCAAGCTCTCGGGGTCCCCTCTCTTTGCTTTCACTTCCCCTTTCCGGAGGCAGGAAGTGCCGCGGCCGCCCTCGTGCCCCCACCCCGCCCCGGATGCTCGCCGCCCCCCTGAGCTCCGGGCTCTTCCCCAGCCGGGTCCCCCCCAGCCCGGGTGTTCCTCTCACCTGGACCCCGCGGGCCAGGCTGAGGTGGCCGGGGGGCGGCGGAGGTGCCATGGGGGTCCTAGGGGAGGGCTGGGGGGACTCTCAGGTGTGTGGGGCAGGGAGAGGATCTCGGAGGGGTTTTCAGTCCTCAGGCCCCACCCCTGGGCTGGAGCCCGGCCCCTGGGCTGGAACCGAGGTGGGGGCCTGGGAAATCCCTGGGGCACTTTGGGGGGCTCCTGTGAGAGCCTCGGGGTCCCTGGAGACACTGGAGGGGCTGTTCAGGGGCTCTGTGGGGCTTTTTGGGGTCCCTATTGCCCCTGCATGTGTCTGAGGGGGCTCTAGACACCCCATGGAGTCGCTGTAGAGATTTTGGGTGTCCTCACAGACTCTACATAGGTCCCCTAAAGCTCTTCGGGGGGTGCCTATAGAACCCTAAAGCGCCCCTGGTGCGCCTGTGGCTCCTAGAGCTCATCTGGGAGTCCCTGAAGGCCCAGTGGGGCCGTGAAGGGGGGTCAGGGCCTCTGCGGTGCCCCCAGAGACATTTGGGGGTCCCCTATGGCCCCTGGGCCCTATAGCCCCTATAGGGATCCCTCTGGCCCCGCCCCTCGTCACGAGGCTGCGTCCAGGCCCCGCCCCGTGTGACGTCACGGGGAGCATGAGGGACGGGGGTGGAGCGGGAGAACCCGCCAAAAGAGGCGGTGCTCCTTAGGCCCCGCCCCGCGCCCGCTGATTGGTCGGCTCGCAGTGGCCCTGCCCCCTTCCTCCGCGCGGCGCGGCGATTGGTGGATGCGGAGGCGCGGTGACGTCACGGGGCGCGCGGCGCGGAGGCCCCGGAAGCGGCGGTGGCGGCGGGAGCGGGAGCGCGGCCGGTGAGCGCGCGCGGGGCGGGGACAGCGCGGGGGCGGGGCCGGGGGGCGGGCACTGCTGTGGGCGGGGCCAGCGCGGGGGCGGGGCCGAGCGGGGAGGGGGCGGCCGGGGGGCGATCGAGCCAGAGGGGGGGGGGGGGCTCTGTGAGGGGGCGGAGTTAAAGTGGTTCGGGGGTGGGGCTTAGTGTTGGGGGCGTGGTTTGGTTCTAGGGGCGTGGCCAGAAAGGCACGTGTGGGGTGTTCCGGGGTGCCCCTCTATGGGGGCGTGGCTTGATGTCAGTGGGCGTGGCCTTGGGAAGACCACCAGGGCTGGGGCTGTGGTCACAAGGTATAAATTGGGGGTGTGGCTTGTGGAGCCACGCCCCTTCTGACCCCACCCCACATCCCCCACAGGTACCGTGGCCAAGGCAGTGCCCAGGATCCCTGACCCCGCCCTTGGTGAGGGCAGGGTGGGGCAGGGCGGGGCTGTTCAGGTGTGCCGGCACCGCCCCGGCGCCCCCTGCTGGTCAGCGGTGTGGCAGAGATGGAGCCAGCGAGGACAGTGGACACAGCGTCCCCGAGTTGTCACCACAGTGGAGAGGATGAGGATGCGACAGCAGTGGCAGCCATGACATCATCCGTGTGTCACCCTGCTGGGAATGAGGAGGACAAGGAGGTGGCAGCAGTGGTGACAGCCACAATGTCCCCGGGGTGCCACCCCAGTGAGGAGAAGGAGGAGGTGGCAGTGGCCGTGACACCCCAAGGTGGCAGGGATGAGGATGTGGTGGCACCAGTGACAGCAGAAGCAGCCACAACGTCCCAGGGCTGTCATGTCGGTGATGAGGAGGAGGTGACCACAGCGGTGACATCCCTGAGGTGTCCCCCACTTGGGCAAGAGGAGGAGGAGGTGACCACAGCAGTGACAACGGCGGTGACATCCCCAGACATTCAACCCAGTGAGGAGATGACGATGGCAGCAACGTCCCCAGCCCATCCTCCCATAGGGGATAAAGAGGAGGTGACAGCAGCAGTGACATCCCCGGAGTGTCACCCCGGTGAGGAAGAGGAGAAGGTCACAGCAGCAGTGACATCCTCAGCGTGTCACCCTGAGGAGGAGGAGGTGGCAGCAGTGACATCCCCGGAGTGTCACCCTGGTGAGGAAGAGGAGGAGGTGACGGCAGCAGTGACATCCCCAGAGTGTCACCCCGGTGAGGAAGAGGAGGAGGTGACAGCAGCAGTGACAGCAGCAGCGGCCACCTCTGCCCCGGGTGGGCGGCGCGGCGCGGACGAGGACGTGGCGGCCGCGGGCTGGCGAGCGCGGCGCAAACACGTGTTCGTGCTCAGCGAGGCGGGGAAGCCGATCTACTCCCGGCACGGCAACGAGGAGGCGCTGGCGGCCACCATGGGTGTCATGATGGCCCTCGTGTCCTTCATCCAGAGCGGCGGCAACGCCATCCGTGCCATCTGCTCCGGTACGGGACCGCGGAACCCCCACATTTACACAGAGCTAGCCATGGGGAACCCCAAACCTGCCCGGCCCTGCCCTCAGGTAGCCCCGAAACAGCCCCTACAGGTACAGCCATCCCTGCTCAGAACAGCCCCCTCCAAACACAACATCCCACCCCCAAAAACACCTCTCCCAGGTACAGCTGAATCTACCAAATCAACCAGCCCCCCCAAAACTCTCTTCCACTCCAAACCCTTCCTGGGGTGCTACCACGCCCCCCCCCAAAAAAACCCTCCTTGCTACACCCACTCTCCAAAAACAACCGCACCCCCCCAAACCAACCATTCCCCCAAACCCCTCCGTGTCCCCCCACCCCGTGTGACCGCCGTGTCCCTTCTCTCTCCCGCAGAGGACCGCACGCTGGTGTTCGAGCAGCGGGGCCCGCTGCTGCTGGTGTCGGTGTCCCGCACTCGGCAATCGGCGGCGCAGCTGCGGCGGGAGCTGGCCTTCGTTCACGAGCAGATCCTGTCGCTGCTGACCCGCGGCGGCATCGCCCGCGTCTTCGCTCGCCGCCGCGGCTTCGACCTCCGCCGGTTGCTGGCGGGTGCCGAGGCCGTGCTGGACCGGCTGCTCTGCGGGGCCGCCGCTGATGGGCGCCTGCTGCTGGGAGCCGCTCGCTGCTTGCCTTTACCTGGGGGTCTCCGCCGCGCCGTGTCCGGGGCTCTGCGCCGCGCCGCCGCCGCCGCTCGCCCCGCGCCCGCCCTGGCCGTGCTGGCGGCCCGGGGCCGCTTGGTGACAGCGGCGAGGCAGCGAGCGCTGGCCGAGGGTGGGCGACTCTGCGCCAGCGACCTCCACCTGCTGCTCAACCTGCTGGGCGGCGGGGCGGGAGCGGGGGCGGGCGAGGTGTGGACCCCCGTGTGTTTGCCCCGTTTCAACCCCGATGGGTATTTCTATGCGTACGCGGCGAGGTTGGGAGAGGAGGAGGAGGATGAAGGCGGCGTGACGCTGATCCTGCTGTCCACGGAACGCGAGGGATTCTACGCGGCGGCTGCGTGCCGGCGGCAGCTGGAGGACACGCTGCGGGCTCAGGGCTGGCTGGCCGAGCTGGCCGCGGCCGTGAGAGGGGGAGCGGGGTACGGCCCGTCCCGCCCCGGTGCCCCCGAGCTCCGGCATTTCCTCTACAAACCCTTGGAGGGGCCGGAGGAGATGCAGCAGCTGCCGCAGTTCACCAGGTGGGCGGGGATGGGGGGGGACACACCCCAGAATTGGGGCGGTGGGGGTGTTCCCGGTGTTTATCTGCCTCCCGTGTCTCTCCTCCTTCGCTGGACGCAGCCCCGAGCTGGAGGAGCCCTACACCAGCGAGGAGGAGCAGCACCGGCTCTTCGACCTGTACCATTACCTGCACAGCCGAGTGCACAGCCCGCACCGGCCCCTGCGCCTGCTCTACCACGTGGCTGAGAAGGAAACGCTCCTGGCCTGGGTGAGCCGCGGGGAAGGAGCCTGAGCAGGGCCCAGAGTCACCAGCACGTGTTTGTGCTGTCCTGAGAGGGTTCCGGAGTTAGTGGGGGGCACGAGTTGGTGGTGCTGTCAGTAGATCCCACAATTAATGGGATGCGGTGTCATCAGTAAATCCCACAATTAATGGGATGTGGTGTCATCAGTAAATCCCAGTTACTGGGATGCTCACTGGCAGTGCCATCAGTAAATCCCACAATTAATGGGATGCTCTCTGTCAGTATCAGTAAATCTCACAGCTAATGGGATAGTTACTGTCAGTATCAGTAAATCCCACAATTATTGGGATGCTCACTGGCAGTACCATCAGTAAATCCCAATTACTAGGATGCTCACTGTCAGTAGCAGTAAATCCCACAGTTAACGGGATGCTCTCTGTCAGTATCAGTAAATCCCACAATTAACGGGATGCTCACTGGTGTCATCAGTAAATCCCACAATTAACGGGATGCTCACCATCAGTATCAGTAAATCCCACAGGTAACAGGTGTGGTTTCCCACAGGTGACCAGCAAGTTCGAGCTGTACAGCTGCTTCAGCCCGCTGGTGACGAAGGCGGGCGCCATCGCCGTGCTGACCAAGCTGCTGCGCTGGCTCAAGAAGGAGGAGGACTGGCTGTTCATCCGCTACCCGGCACCGTTCTGTGCCGCCCCTGCGCGCCCCGAGGCGCCCGAGCCTGAGGGCTGACAATAAACACTGAGACCCTGGGGAGAGTCCTGAGTCTGGGGGGGCTGGGGGACGAGGGGACACGGGCTGAGGGGTGAGAGAACAAGGGGACATGGTCTGAGGGTTGAGAAGATGAGGGGACATGGCCTGAAGGGTGATAGGACAAGGGGACATGGCCTGAGGTGTGAGAGGATGAGGGGACATGGCCTGAAGGGTGAGGTGGCAAGGACATGGCCTGAGGGGTGAGAGGATGAGGGGACATGGCCTGATGGGTGAGAAGATGAGGGGACATGGCCTGAAGGGTGAGAGGGTGAGGGGACATGGCCTGGAGGGTGAAGGGACATGGCCTGAGGGGTGAGGGGACAAGGCCTGAGGGGTGAGAGGATGAGGGGACATGGCCTGAAGAGTGAGGGGACGAGGGGACACAGGCTGAGGGGTGAAAGGACACAACCTGAGGGGTGAGAGGATGAGGGGACATGGCCTGAAGGGTGAGGGGATATGGGGACACAGCCTGAGGGGACATGGCCTGAGGGGTAAAGGGACTGGGGAACGAGGGGACACAGCCTGAGGGGTGAGGGGACAAAGGGACAAGGCCTGAAGGGACGAGGGGACAAGGCCTGAGGGGTGAGGGGAAGAAGGAAGGGGGAAGAGGAGATGAGAACAGGGAGGAGGCGGGACAGAGAAGGAGGAAAAGGGAAGCAAAAATGAGAGGAATGCAGGAGAAAAAATGGGGAGAAAACCCAAAAGGAAAGGTGGACAGAAAGAGCAGACAGAAAAGAACGAAAATGGGACAGAAAAGAGAGGGATGAGGGGATAGAAATCAGTGAGAAAATGGTGGGAAAATGTGACAGGAAAAGCTGGAAGAGGTGACAAGAAATGGACAGCAAAAATAGACGGGAGGGGGAGCAGAAAAGAGGGAAGAGAATATACTGGAAAAAATGACAGACTGGGGGTGAAACAGGTACAGAAAATGGCACAAGGAAGGGACAGAAACACCTGGAAAAGGGGACAAAAATTAGGGCAAAGAGTGGACGGAAAATGGTGGGAGGATGTGAGGGGGAAAGGCAGGAAAACATGAGGGGAAATGGTGGAAAAATTAGGGAAAAAAGCAGGAAAATGTGAGGGGAAAAGGGCGGGAAAACATGAGGGGGAAAAAAGGGCAGGAAAACGTGAGGGGAAAAAAGGGCGGGAAAACGTGAGGGGAAAAAAGGGCGGGAAAACGTGAGGGGAAAAAAGGGCGGGAAAACGTGAGGGGGAAAAAAGGGCGGGAAAACGTGAGGGGAAAAAAGGGCGGGAAAACGTGAGGGGAAAAGGCAAGAAAACGTGAGGGGGGAAAGGCAGGAAAACATCAGGGGGAAGGGTGGGAAAAATTAGGGGGAAAAGCAGGAAAATGTGAGGGGAAAAGGGCAAGAACAAACCAGGGAATTGGAAGGAGAGGGGCTGAGAAAGCTGCAGAAAGAAGGTGAGGGGAAATGGGGGATAAAAAGGGACAAAGTGGAAGGACACAAGAGAGGAAAGTGTGAAAAGGGGACTGGGAAGAGAGTGTTGGTGGCAGAAAATGGAAAAAGGGGAAAGAGGGGAAAGGAGGGACAGAAATGGAAGGGACGGAGGCGGCAGGAACCGGAGGAAGGAGGTGACAGAAACGGGAGAAACCATGGAGAAAAAAAAGATAAGCAGGAGGGAGGAAATGGTGAAATGTGACCGAAAATGTGGGGCTGAGGGTGGCAAAAGGGGGTGACGAAGGTGACAGGAAGGGACACCATCATCATCATCATCCCCGCCGTGTCCCTCCGGGCTGCAGCGATGGACGCGGACCCACCCAGCGAGGAGCTCAACGGGAAAGACCCCCCGAGACCCCCCGTGTCCCCCCGCCCCAGGGGCAAGGTGTTGCCAGGTGTCCCCAAGAGGAGCAGCGTCCCTGTGTCCCCAGGTCGCCCTGAGGGGACGCCACGGTTGGAGATGCTGCAGAGGCAGGTCCGCAGCCTGCAGAAAGGTGGGTGTGAGGAGCCCTGTGTCCCCTCCGTGCTGCCGTGTCCCCACATGTCCCTCTGTCCGTCCCATCGTGTCCCACAGTCCATCGGGCCGCGGTGCAGGACCTGGCGAAGGCACAAGATGTTAGTGAGGGGTTGCGCCGGCAGCTGGAGCAGCGTGAGTCACCTGGGGGGGGACATTGAGAGGGCTGGGGGGTCCCTGAGGGGTCTGGATGGGGACATTGAGAGGAGGGGGACACTGAGAATTCTGGGGGGGTCCCTTAGGGGTCTGGATGGGGACATTGAGAGGTTGGGAGGGGGACATTGAGAGAGCTGGGGGTTCCTGAGAGGTCTGGAGGGGGACACTGAGAAGTCTGGGGGTCCTTTAGGGGTCTGAAGGGGGACACTGAGAGGAGGGGGTCCCTGAGGGGTCTGGGGGATGTCCTCGTTTGGGACAGAGGGCTCTGAGCTCATTTCCCCCTCCCCACAGTGGAGCAGCACAAGGAGGGACTGGAGGAGTCCCAGAAGCAGGTGCAAGGTGAGCCCAGGGGTCTCTGAGATCTTTGAGACCCCCCCCAAACCCTCCCTTGATGCCCCCCATGATCCCCTGACCCTTATGGCCCCTCCTGAGGGGGTGACCCCCACTGTGTGTCCCCCCCACTCAGAGGGACCCCCTTGGCTCCTGTGACCCCCCCTGACCCCCGTGATCCCCCTGACCTCTCCCATGAACCCCCAATAGTCCTCCTTGACCCCTGTGACCCCCCCGACCCCCCCAGAATCACTGCAGAGAGTGCAGCTGCGCAGGAAAGAGATGGAGGCCAAAGGCCAGAGGTGAGTGGGGACACCTGAGATCCTCCTCACCTGTGCCCACGTGACCTCTGACCTCCCCTCTCCCCCAACACACCTGGTACCCCCCTGACCCCCTCACAGGCGCCTCGGGCTCTTCCTGAATGAGCAGCAGGAACTGGAAGGGACAGAGCAGGAGTGGGAGCAGCTCCAACACCTGCGCCGGCAACAGAGGTGAGGCTGGGGACACAGGTGGGGTTGGGGACACAGGTGAGGCTGGGGGACACAGGTGGGGTTGGGGACACAGGTGAGGTTAGGGACACAGGTGGGGTTGGGGACACAGGTGGGGTTGGGGACACAGGGCTGAGTGACACAGGTGGGGCTGGGGGACACAGGTGGGGCTGGGGGACACAGGTGGGGCTGGGAGCAGCACCAGGTGACCCACACAGGTCATGTGACCCCCGTGTCACCCCTGTGTCCCCTCCCCGACAGGTGGCAGTACTGCCAGGAGCTCGATACCATCACGGACAAGCTCAATCACCTGCATGTCACTCACGTGAGCCCTGGGCTGAGGTCCCTCCCACACCTGGGGGTCCCACACACACCTGGGTGCCCTCACACACCCTGGGATCACCCCCCCTCCCCCCGTGTCCCCCCACAGACTCCAGACCACCTGAAGGCTGAACTGATGAAGCTGGAGAAGATGGAGGAGAAGTTGCTGAGCTGGGGTGAGCCCCTGACACCTGAGTGACCTCCTGGGACCCCCCTCAATCACCTGAGTGTCCCTCCTGACACCTGAGTGACCCCCTGGGATGCCCCTCAATCACCTGAGTGTCCCTCCTGACACCTGAGTGACCCCCTGGGACCCCCCTCAATCACCTGAGTGTCCCTCCTGACACCTGAGTGACCCCTCTGGACACCTGAGGGATGCCCTTGGACACTTCAGTGACCTCCACCAACACCTGAGTGACCTCCTGAGCTCCTCCCTTAGAACACCTGACTGACCTGAGGCCACCTGAGCCCCTGAGTGACCCCCTGGACACCTGAGCCCCCCTTAACCCAGGTGTGTCCCCCCCTTGCCCAGAGCGCCGTGTGATGGAGACCGAGAAGCTGCTGGGCCCAGAGGCACCTGTGGTCATGTGAGTGCCCAGCCGCTGGCCCCGCCCCCTCACAGGTGACCCCGCCCCCTCGGGTTTGTCCCCACCCCCCCCACCCGCCATTCTTGCAGGCGATTGGTGCAGGAGGAGCAGGAGTGGGTGGAGCGAAAGCTGGAAGTGGAGCTGGGCCGGCAGCAGCGGAGCCTGGAGTGCCATGACAGGTGTGTGACCCTGGGGACAGGTGTGAGACAGGTATGTGACCTCCAAGGACAGGTGTGTGACCCTGGGGACAGGTGTGGGATAGGTGTGTGACCCCCTCAGGACAGGTGTGTGACCCTGGGGGACCAAGGGTGTGACCTCCAAGGACAGGTGTGTGACCCTGGGGACAGGTGTGGGACAGGTGTATGACCTCCAAGGACAGGTGTCTGACCCTGGGGACAGGTGTGTGACCTCCAAGGACAGGTGTGTGACCCTGGGGACAAGTGTTGGACAGGTGTATGACCTCCAAGGACAGGTGTGTGACCCTGGAGACAGGTGTGACCCCCTCAGGACAGGTGTGTGACCCCCCTTTTTCAAGGCCCCGCCCACCTCCAGCCCCACCCCTTTCTCTGGCCCCGCCCCCAGGTTGGCGGAGGAGCTGCAGCAGCTGCAGAGCTCCCTGGAGACTGAGCCAGAGCAACGAGATGGACACACCCATGGGACACCTGTGGCACCTGTGTGACACCTCTGTGACACACCTGTGCATTACCTGCGGGCCACCTGTGTCCTGTTCTCGTGTTCCTCCCATGTTCTCATGTCCCCCAGACCCCTCAAGTTTCCCCCCCATCCTCCCCATATTGCCCAGTTGTCCCTCATGTCTCCATTTTCCCCATGTGTCCCCCAATGTCCCCAATGTTCCCCCATGTCCCCAGTGTCCCCCCCAATGTCCCCCATGTCCCTCCATGTCCCCAGTTCCTCCCCAATGTCCCCAATGTCCCCCATGTCCCCCCCATGTCCCCAGTTCCCCCCTAATGTCCCCCATGTCCCTCCATGTCCCCAATGTCCCCCATGTCCCCCCATGTCCCCCCAATGTCCCCAATGTCCCCCCATGTCCCCAGTTCCCCCTCAATGTTCTCCCATGTTCTCATGTCCCCAATAAACTTTCTGCCACCACTGCTGTCTCACGTGTCTCTTTATTGAGAGTGATATTTATTTATATTTATTTAAGTTTATTTATATTTATTACATTGAGCGCGGTATTTATATAAATAAGTATCTCTGGTTATATTTATTTAGCGGATGACCCTTCTCCCAACCATGGCGGCCCCCTATACCCGCCGCTATCGCTCTCCCCAGGCCGCCGCCATGTTGTGGGCGGGAGCGCCATTAACCGGAAGCGGAAGTTGGACACTCCCCCGCTTCCGGTCGGGGTTGGGCCTAGCCGGGAGCGTCGCTCGGTGGCGGCGGCAGCGATGGTGAGGCGGGAGCCGAGGGTTTGTGAGGGCCTGGGCGGGTCTGCGGTGGGAGATGAGGGGGTTTTGAGAGGCGGGCGGGGTGTCTGTGGTGTCTGGGTGACATCCCCCGCCATTACTCCCCTCAGGACAGCGAATTCTCGGACGCGGAGGCGGCCCCGGGCGGGGAGGAGAACGCGCCGGTTTATTGCGTGTGCCGCAAGCCGGACATCAACTGCTTCATGATGTGAGGGGTGAACGGGGGTATTGGGGTCCGCAACTGTGTCAGGGTGTGAGGGGGAATCTGGGGGACCCCAGTTGTGTCAGGATGTGAGGGGGGAACGGAGGGATCGGGGTCCGGAGCTGTGTCAGGGTGTGAGGGGGGGAATGGGGGTTCCCAACTGTGTCAGAATGTGAGGGAGGGTCTTGAGGGGGGTCCCCAACTGTATCAAGGTGTGACGGGGTGTCTGGAGGTCCCCAACTTTATCAGGACGTGAGGGAGGGTCTTGAGGGGGGTCCCCAACTGTGTCAGGATATGAGGGGGGGTCTGGGGGGGCCGCAGCAGATCTGAGGGGGCTGCGAGGGGGGGACACAGGGCTGGGGGTCCCGGGTACCTCTCAGGGTGCTAGTTTGGGGGTCCCAGGTTGTTTTGGCCCCTGGGGGTCCTTTGAAGCGGGGGAAGGATTCAGGGTCCCCTCGGGGGGCTTTTTGGGGGGGCTGCCCGGCTGAGGGTCTCGGTTTCTCCCCTTCCCCACAGCGGCTGCGACAACTGCAACGAGTGGTTCCATGGGGACTGCATCAACATCACGGAGCGCATGGCCAAGGCCATCCGGGAGTGGTACTGCCGGCAGTGCCGCGGTGAGGGGGGCTTCGGGGGGCTTTTGAGGGGCTCTGGGGGGGCTTTTGAGGGGCTCTGGGGGAGTTTGAGGGGCTCGAGGGGGGCTTTTGATGGCTCTAGGAGGGTTTGAGGGGCTCGAGGGGGGCTTTTGATGGCTCTGGGGGGGGTTGAGGAGCTCTGGAGGGGCTCTGGAGGTGTCAGTGCCACAGTGAGAAAGGCTGGGGGGCTCTGGGTGATTTCTGGGGGGGTCTGGGTGATTTTTGGGGAGGGGTCTCAGACACCTGAGTGTGATCTGGGGGGGCCAGGGGTGATCTGAGGGCTCTGTGCTGAGGTGGGGAGGGGTCCAGGCCCCACCTGAGCCCTCTGTGACCCCTCCCCAGAGAAGGACCCGTCCCTGGAGATCCGGTACCGGCACAAGAAGTGGCGGGAGAAGGAGCACGAGGGGACCAAGGGGCAGGAGCTGGAGCAGGGCCGGGCTGCCAAGGTGAGCACCCCACAAAAAGCGGGGGGGGAGACCCCCAAGAACCCCGAGATCTGGTGGGGGGGAGGCTGGAAGTCCCTTTGGATGAGGATTTGGGGTGCACCAGAGGGCTCAGTGGCGATTTGGGGGAGATTTGGGGGGGTCCCTGACCCTCTCCAGGTGCTTGGGACACCCACAGGTTGGGTTTTGGGGTGTTCCTGGGTGGCTTTTGGGGTGCTTTGGGTGTGTTTTGGGGTATCCCAGGTGGTTTTTGGGGTGCCTGACCCCATTTTTGGGGTGCCTGACCCCGTTTTCGGGGTGCCCGACCCCAGATCAAGCGCTCAGCCCGGATGTGTGGTGAGTGCGAGGCAGGGGTATCCCAGGTGATTTTTGGGGTGTCTGACCCCATTTCTGGGGTGCCTGATCCCGTTTTCGGGGTGTCTGACCCTATTTCTGGGGTGCCTGACCCCGTTTCTGGGGTGCCTGACCCCGTTTTTGGGGTGCCTGACCCCGTTTTCGGGGTTCCCGACCCCAGATCAAGCGCTCAGCCCGGATGTGTGGCGAGTGTGAGGCAGGGGTGTCCCAGGTGGGATTTGGGGTATCCCAGGTGATTTTTGGGGTGCCTGACCCCGTTTTCGGGGTGCCTGACCCCGTTTTTGGGGTGCCTGACCCCGTTTTCGGGGTGCCCGACCCCAGATCAAGCGCTCAGCCCGGATGTGTGGCGAGTGTGAGGCAGGGGTGTCCCAGGTGGGATTTGGGGTATCACAGGTGATTTTCGGGGTGCCTTACCCCGTTTTCGGGGTGCCTGACCCCGTTTTTGAGGTGCCTGACCCCGTTTTCGGGGTTCCCGACCCCAGATCAAGCGCTCAGCCCGGATGTGTGGCGAGTGTGAGGCAGGGGTGTCCCAGGTGGGATTTGGGGTATCACAGGTGATTTTTGGGGTGCCTGACCCCGTTTTCGGGGTGCCTGACCCCGTTTTCGGGGTTCCCGACCCCAGATCAAGCGCTCAGCCCGGATGTGTGGTGAGTGCGAGGCGTGCCGGCGCCCCGAGGACTGCGGGCAGTGCGATTTCTGCCGGGACATGAAGAAATTCGGGGGCCCCAACAAGATCCGCCAGAAGTGTCGCCTGCGGCAGTGCCAGCTGCGGGCACGGGTGAGCCTGCCATGTCCCCAGTGTGTCCCCAGTGTGTCCCCAGTGTGTCTCCAGTGTCCCCAAGGTGTCCCCAATGTGTCCTCAACGTGTCCTTAGCATGTCCCCAACGTGTCCCCAGTGTGTCCTCAGCATGTGTTCAGTGTGTCCCCAGTGTGTCCCCATCATGTCCCAAATGTGTCCTCAACGTGTCCTTAGCATGTCTCCAATGTGTCCCCAACATGTCCCCAGCGTGTCCCCAAGGTGTCTCCAGTGTGTCCCCAGCGTGTCCCCAGCGTGTCCCCAACATGTCCCCAGTGTGTTCTCAGTGTGTCCTTAACATGTCCTCAATGTGTCCCCAAGGTGTCCCCAGCATATCCCCAGTGTGTCCCAATTGTGTCTGCAGTGTGTCTCCAACATGTCCCCAGTGTGTCCTCAACATGTCCTTAGCATGTCCCCAGTGTGTCCCCACCATGTTCATGTGTCCCTGGTGTGTCCCCAGTGTGTCCCCAAGGTGTCCCCAGCACGTCCCCAATGTGTCCCCAGTGTGTCCCCAATGTGGTTTTTTTGTCACTGTGTCCCTGTCGTGTGGTTCTGCCATTGCCTCGTGTCCCTGTGTCACCCTGTCCCGTGTCCCTTTGTCACCATGTCCCGTGTCCCTGTGTCACCCTGTCCCGTGTCCCTTTGTCACCATGTCCCGTGTCCCTGTGTCCCGTGTCCCTGTGTCCCTCTGTCCCGTGTCCCTGTGTCACCCTGTCCCGTGTCCCTGTGTCCCTGTGTCCCGTGTCCCTGTGTCACCCTGTCCCGTGTTCCTTTGTCACCCTGTCTTGTGTCACGACACGTCCTTTGTCACCGTCTCACCCCGTCCTCGTGTCTCTGTGTCACCTGGTGCCACGTCCCTGACGTGTCCCCACTGTCCCCACAGGAGTCCTACAAGTACTTCCCCACCTCGGTGAGTCCCGGGGGCCCCTGGGGGAGGGGTGGGGTGGGGTGGGGGAGGGGAATGGGGACCCCGCACCCCCCCCGGGGAGGGGCCAGGCCTGGCTGGGGGTGGGGAGGGGCACCCCAAAATCCTCTGTGCCCCTTGGGATGAGGGGGGGGGGTTGCCCAGGAAGGTGCTGACATCCCCCCCCAGTTGATGAGGGGGTCCCTGGGGTGCCATGGGGGCGTCCTGGGGGTCCCAAAAGGGTCCCAGGGGTGCCTGGGGGGTGTCCTGGGGGTCCCAAGGGTGCCATGGGGGGGTCCTGGGGGGTCCCTGGCAGTGCTGACCCTCCCCCCCAATTGATGAGGGGGTCCTGGGTGGTCCCAGGGTGCCATTGGGGGTCCCAGGGGTGTCCCAAGGGTGCCATGGGGAGGTCCCTGGCAGTGCTGACCCCCTCCCCAGAACTGATGGGGTGGTCCCAGGGGTGCCACTGGGGGTCCCAGGGGTGCCATGGGGGGATCCCAAGGGTGCCATTGGGGGTCCCAGGGGGGTCCCAAGGGTGCCGTGGGGGGGTCCCTGGCAGTGCTGACCCCCTCCCCAGCTGGCCCGGGGGCGTGAGGGGGACCTGGAGCTGCTGAAGGCGCAGCTGGGGGGGCCGGGGCCCCCCGAGAGCCTCTCGGACGAGGAGCTGCCCCTCGACCCCCGGCTCTACCAGGAGCTCTGCGCCGGCGCCTTCGACGAGCACGGCCTGGTGAGCCCCCAAAAAACTGCCCTGGGACCCCAAAAAACTGCCCTGGGACCCCAAAAAACTGCTCTGGGACCCCAAAAAACTGCCCTGGGACCTCAAAAACTGCCCTGGGACCTCAAAAAACTGCCCTGGGACCCCAAAAACTGCCCTGGGACCCCAAGAAACTGCCCTGGGACCACAGAAACTGCCCTGGGACCCCAAAAACTGCCCTGGGACCACAAAAAACTGCCCTGGGACCCCAAAAACTGCCCTGGGACCCCAAAAAACTGCCCTGGGACCACAAAAACTGCCCTGGGACCCCAAAAACTGCACCCTTGGGACCCCAAAAAACTGCCCTGGGACCACAAAAAACTGCCCTGGGACCACAAAAATTGCCCTGAGACCTCAAAAAACTGCCCTGGGACCCCAAAAACTGCACCCTTGGGACCCCCAAAAACTGCCCTGGGACCCCAAAAAACTGCCCTGGGACCCAAAAAAACTGCCCTGGGACCCCAAAAAACTGCCCTGGGACCACAAAAATTGCCCTGGGACCTCAAAAAACTCCCCTGGGACCCCAAAAAACTGCCCTGGGACCACAAAAAACTGCCCTGGGACCACAGAAATTGCCCTGGGACCCCAAAAAACTGCCCTGGGACCCCAAAAACTGCACCCTCGGGACCCCCAAACTGCACCGGGACCCCAAAAAACTGCTCTGGGACCCCAAAAAACTGCCCTGGGACCACAAAAATTGCCCTGGGACCTCAAAAACTGCCCTGGGACCCAAAAAAACTGCCGTGGGACCCCAAAAACTGCACCCTCGGGACCCCCAAACTGCACCGGGACCCCAAAAAACTGCTCTGGGACCCCCAAAAACTGCCCTGGGACCTCAAAAAACTGCCCTGGGACCCCAAAAACTGCCCTGGGACCACAAGAAACTGCCCTGGGACCCCAAAATCTGCCCTGGGACCTCAAAAAACTGCCCTGGGACCACAAAAACTGCCCTGGGACCTCAAAAAACTGCTCTGGGACCCCAAAAAACTGCTCTGGGATCCCAAAAAACTGCTCTGGGATCCCAAAAAACTGCCCTGGGACCACAAAAAACTGCCCTGGGACCCCAAAAACTGCCCTGCGACCCCAAAAAACTGCCCTGGGACCACAAAAAACTGCACCCTCGGACCCCCAAACTGCACCAGGACCCCAAAAACTGCACCCCTGGGACCCCAAAAACTGCACCCCTGGGACTTGAGACATGTCCCCAAATGTCCCCAGGCTTGTCTTGCTACATTCCTACACCAGTCTGTGCTCTAAGGCGTGTCCCCAGATGTCCCCAAGTGTGTCCTGGCACATCCCCACACCAGGCCATGCCCTGAGGGGTGTCCCCAAGTGTCCCCAAGCGTGTCCTGGCATGTCCCCACATCAGTCTGTGCCCTGAGGGGTGTCCCCAAGTGTCCCTAAGCATGTCCTGGCACATCCCCAGACCAGGCTGTGCCCTGAGGGGTGTCCCCAAGTGTGTCCCCAAGTGTCCCCCCCCACACCAGGCCATGCCCTGAGGGGTGTCCCCAGATGTCCCCAAGTGTCCCCAGATATCCCCTAGTGTCCCCAGATGTCCCCAAGTGTCCCCAGATGTCCCCAGGTGTCCCCAGATATCCCCAAGTGTCCCCAGATGTCCCCAGATATCCCCAGATGTCCCCAAGTATCCCCAGATATCCCCAAGTGTCCCCAGATATCCCCAAGTGTCCTCAGATATCCCCAGGTGTCCCCAGATGTCCCCAAGTGTCCCCAGATATCCCCAGATGTCCCCAAGTGTCCTCAGATATCCCCTAGTGTCCCCAGATGTCCCCAAGTGTCCCCAGATATCCCCAAGTGTCCTCAGATATCCCCAGGTGTCCCCAGATGTCCCCAAGTGTCCCCAGATATCCCCAGATGTCCCCAAGTGTCCTCAGATATCCCCTAGTGTCCCCAGATATCCCCAGGTGTCCCCAGGTGTCCCCAGATGTCCCCAAGTGTCCCCACACCACACTCGGAGCCACCTCAGGCCGCGTTGTCCCCACGTGTCCCTTCACGGGCCACACTCTGAGGCACATCAGGGCTGTCACCCTGCGTGTCCCCTGGTGTCCCCAACGTGTCCCCAACGTGTCCCCTGGTGTCCCCAACGTGTCCCCTGGTGTCCCCTGGTGTCCCCACCCCGCCAGCCGTGGCTCAGTGACGCCGAGGACGCGCCGTTCCTGGACCCCGTCCTGCGCAAACGCGCCGTGAAGGTCAAACACGTCAAACGGAGAGAGAAGAAATCCGACAAGAAGGTGGGGGGCACTGGGAGATACTGGGGGTTACTGGGAGCTACTGGGAGGCTCCAAGGGTTGCTGGGAGAGGCACTGGGAGATACTGGGTTTTACTGGGAGATACTGGGTGTTACTGGGAGAGCCAGTGGGAGTTGTTGGGAGTTACTGGGAGGCTCCAAGGGTTGCTGGGAGGGCCACTGCGAGCTGCTGGAGGTTACTGGGAGCCACTGGGAGCTACTGGGGGTTACTGGGAGTTACTGGGAGGCTCCAAGGGTTGCTGGGAGAGCCACTGGGAACTGCTGGAGGTTACTGGGAGTTACTGGGGGTTACTGGGAGGCTCCAAGGGTTGCTGGGAGGGCCACTGGGAGCTACTGGGAGCTACTGGGGGTTACTGGCAGGCTCCAAGGGTTGTCAGGAGAGCCAGTGGGAGCTGTTGGGAGTTACTGGGAGTTACTGGGGGTTACTGGGAAGCTCCAAGGTTTGTCGTTAGAGCCACTGGGAGATACTGGGTTTTACTGGGAGATACTGGGCGTTACTGGGAGAGGCAGTGGGAGTTGTTGGGAGTTACTGGGAGGCTCCAAGGGTTGCTGGGAGAGCCACTGGGAGCTGCTGGAGGTTACTGGGAGCTAGTGGGAGCTACTGGGGGTTACTGGGAGCTACTGGGAGGCTCCAAGGGTTGTTGGGAGAGCCACTGGGAACTGCTGGAGGTTACTGGGAGTTACTGGGGGTTACTGGGAGGCTCCAGGGGTTACTGGGAGAGCTGCTGGGAGTTACTGGGAGACTTTAAGGGCTGCTGGGAGGGCTCTGGGAGTTTACTGGGCTATGAGGGGTGGTTACTGGGAGGCTACTGGGAGGTCACTGGGATGTTACAGGGTGGTTACTGGGAGGTCACTGGTGCTAACTGGTGCTCACTAGTCCCGAAGGAAGAGCGCTACAAGCAGCACCAGCAGGGGGCGCTGTACTGGGAGCACTGGGCTATGAGTGGTGGTTACTGGGAGGTTACTGGGCAATGAGGGGTGGTTACTGGGATGTTACTGGGAGGTTACTGGGAGGTTACTGGTGCTAACTGGTGCTCACTGGTGCAGAAGGAAGAGCGCTACAAGCGGCACCGGCAGGGGGCGCTGTACTGGGAGCACTGGGCTATGAGTGGTGGTTACTGGGCTATGAGTGATGGTTACTGGGAGGTCACTGGGATGTTACAGGGGTGGTTACTGGGAGGTCACTGGTGCTAACTGGTGCTCACTAGTCCCGAAGGAAGAGTGCTACAAGCAGCACCAGCAGGGGGCGCTGTACTGGGAGCACTGGGCTATGAGTGATGGTTACTGGGAGGTTACTGGGCTATGAGTGGTGGTTACTGGGCTATGAGTGGTGGTTAATGGGAGGTTACTGGGATGTTACAGGGGTGGTTACTGGGAGGTCACTGGTGCTAACTGGTGCTCACTAGTCCCAAAGGAAGAGCGCTACAAGCAGCACCAGCAGGGGGCGCTGTACTGGGAGCACTGGGCTATGAGTGACGGTTACTGGGAGGTTACTGGGATGTTACAGGGTGGTTACTGGGAGGTCACTGGTACTAACTGGTGCTCACTGGCGGAGAAGGAGGAGCGCTACAAGCGGCACCGGCAGGGGGCGCTGTACTGGGAGCACCGGGCTATGAGGGGAGGTTACTGGGAGGTTACTGGGAGGTTACTGGGAGGTCACTGGTGCTAACTGGTGCTCACTGGCGGAGAAGGAGGAGCGCTACAAGCGGCACCGGCAGGGGGCGCTGTACTGGGAGCACTGGGCAATGAGGGGTGGTTACTGGGATGTTACTGGGAGGTTACTGGTGCTAACTGGTTCTCACTGGCGCAGAAGGAGGAGCGCTACAAGCGGCACCGGCAGCGGGCGCGGCACCGCGAGCGCCGCGGGCACCCCGAGCGCGCCGACGCCCGCGACCCCGCGGGGCTGGGCCAGTGCCTGGGCCCCGGCTGCACCCGGCCCGCTCGCCCCCCCTCCAAGTACTGCAGCGAGGCCTGCGGCATCAAACTGGCTGCCAAGTGAGTGCCCACCAGTACGGACCAGTATGGACCAGTGCGGGGCGGTACGGACTGGTATAGAACGGTATAGACCGGTATAGACCAGTACAGAGCAATACAGACCAGTATAGACCAGTGCAGGACAGTACAGACTGCTGTGGAGCAATATGAAGCAGTATAGAATGGTATAGACCAGTATAGACCAGTACAGGCCAGTGTAGACCAGTGCGAGGCACAGACTGCTATGGAGCAATATGAACCAGTATAGAATGGTATAGACCAGTACAGACCAGTATAGACCAGTGCGAGGCACAGACTGGTATGGAATAGTATGAACCAGTTTAGAATGGTATAGACCAGTACAGAGCAATACAGACCAGTATGAACCAGTGCGGGGTGGTATGAACTGGTATGGAGCAGTATGAACCAGTATAGAATGGTACAGACCAGTATAGACCAGTACAGAAAAGTATAGACCACTGTGGGGCGGTACACACTGGTATGGAGTGGTATGAACCAGTATAGAACGGTATAGACCAGTACAGACCAGTATGAACCAGTGCGGGGTTGGTATGGGGTGGTATGAACCAGTATAGAACGGTATAGACCAGTACAGACCAGTATGAACCAGTGCGGGGTTGGTATGGGGTAGTATGAACTGGTATAGAATGGTGTAGACCAGTACAGACCAGTATAGACCAGTGCGAGGCACAGCCTGGTATGGAATAGTATGAACCAGTATAGAATGGTATAGACCAGTATAGACCAGTATGGGGTGGTACAGACTGGTATGGAGCGATATGAACCAGAATATACCAGTACAGAATAGGACAGACCAGTATGAACCAGTGCGGGGTTGGTACGGAGTAGTATGGGGTGGTATGAACTGGTATAGAATGGTGTAGACCAGTATAGACCAGTATGAACCAGTGAGGGGTGGTACGGACTGGTATGGAGCGATATGAACCAGTATAGACCAGTACAGAATAGGACAGACCAGTATGAACCAGTGCAGGACAGTACAGACCAGTATAAACCAGTATAGAATACTACAGACTGGTATAGACCAGTATGAACCAGTGCAGAACAGTACAGACCAGTATAGACCAGTCTAAACTAGTACAGAATGGCACAGACCAGTATAAACCAGTACAAAACAGTATAGACCAGTATAAACTTGTACAGAATGGTATAAACCAGTACAGAAGTGAGCAGACCAGTATAGACCAGTATAAACCAGTTCTATAAACAGATCCTGCCCCAGCAGATCCCAGTGATCCCGGAGTCCCCATTAACCCTTTCCTCCCCCTGATTCCAGCTGGATTTATGAAATCCTGTCCCAGTGGATCCCAGTGATCCTGGAGCCCCCATTAACCCTTTCCCTCCCTCAATCCCAGCCGGATCTACGAGATCCTTCCGCAGCGGATCCAGCCCCCATTAACCCTTTCCTCCCCCCGATCCCAGCCGGATCTACGAGATCCTTCCCCAGCGGATCCAGCCCCCATTAACCCTTTCCTCCCCCTCGATCCCAGCCGGATCTACGAGATCCTTCCGCAGCGGATCCAGCAGTGGATCCCAATGATCCCGGAGCCCCCATTAACCCTTTCCCCCCCCCCCGATCCCAGCCGGATCTACGAGATCCTTCCCCAGCAGATCCAGCCCTCGTTAACCCTTTCCCTCCCTCAATCCCAGCCGGATCTACGAGATCCTTCCGCAGCGGATCCAGCCCCCATTAACCCTTTCCTCCCCCCACCCCGATCCCAGCCGGATCTACCAGATCCTTCCACAGCGGATCCAGCCCCCATTAACCCTTTCCTCCCCCCCCGATCCCAGCCGGATCTACGAGATCCTTCCGCAGCGGATCCAGCCCCCCATTAACCCTTTCCTCCCCCCGATCCCAGCCGGATCTACGAGATCCTTCCGCAGCGGATCCAGCCCCCATTAACCCTTTCCTCCCCCCACCCCGATCCCAGCCGGATCTACGAGATCCTTCCGCAGCGGATCCAGCCCCCATTAACCCTTTCCTCCCCCCCCCCCGATCCCAGCCGGATCTACGAGATCCTTCCGCAGCGGATCCAGCCCCCATTAACCCTTTCCTCCCCCCACCCCGATCCCAGCCGGATCTACGAGATCCTTCCCCAGCAGATCCAGCCCCCATTAACCCTTTCCTCCCCCCCGATCCCAGCCGGATCTACGAGATCCTTCCGCAGCGGATCCAGCCCCCATTAACCCTTTCCTCCCCCTCCCCCGATCCCAGCCGGATCTACGAGATCCTTCCGCAGCGGATCCAGCAGTGGCAGCAGAGCCCGTGCGTGGCGGAGGAACACGGCAAGCGGCTGCTGGAGCGCATCCGGCGCGAGCAGCACCAGGCGCGGCTGCGGCTGCAGGAGATGGAGCGGCGCTTCCACGAGCTCGAGGGGCTCATCGCCCGCGCCAAGGGCCACCCGCCCCGCGAGGATGAGGAGGTGGGCGCCCCTCCCCCGGGGCTGCTGGAGGGGCGGGGAGCCCAAAAACTTTTTATTTTTACCCCATTTTGGGTCCCCTTTGAGGCCCTGTAATTTTATCTATTTTGGGTCCTTCTTGTGATCCCCCCACCTTGGCCCTTCATGAAGCCCTGGGTGCCCCCAAATCCTTTAATCCTCCCCATTTTGGGTCCCCTTTGAGATCCCCACTTGACCCTTTATGAACTCCTGGGTGCCCCCAAATCCTTTAATCCTCCCCATTTTGGGTCCCTTTTGAGATGCCCCCCTAACCCTTCATGAACTCCTGGGTGCCCCCAAATCCTTTAATTCTCATTCTGGGTCCCCTTTGAGATCCCCCCCAACCCCTCATGAACCCCTGGGTGCCCCCAAATCCTTTAATTCTCCCAATTTTGAGTCCCTTTTACAGCCCTTCTGTTCCCCTGGGCACCCCCACGTGGCTCCTGGAGGGTTGGGGACCCCAAATCCTTCAATTCTCCCTGTGCTGGGTCACCTTTGAGGCCACTTTGCTCCCCTGGGGACACCTGGGTGACCCCCCCGGGGCTGCTGGAGGGACGGGGAGCCCAAAAACTTTTTATTTTTACCCCATTTTGGGTCCCCTTTGAGGTCCTGTAATTTTATCTATTTTGGGTCCTTCTTGTGATCCCCCCACCTTGGCCCTTCATGAAGCCCTGGGTGCCCCCAAATCCTTTAATCCTCCCCATTCTGGGTCCCCTTTGAGATCCCCACTTGACCCTTCATGAACTCCTGGGTGCCCCCAAATCCTTTAATTCTCATTCTGGGTCCCCTTTGAGGCCCCTCTGCTCACCTGGGCAGGCAACCCCTCATGAACCCCTGGGTGCCCCCAAATCCTTTAATCCTCCCCATTCTGGGTCCCTTTTGAGATCCCTCCTAACCCTTCATGAACCCCTGGGTGCCCCCAAATCCTTTAATCCTCCCCATTCTGGGTCCCCTTTGAGCCCCTGGGCATCCCCCAAATCTCTGAGCCCTGGGTCCCCCATGGACACCTGGGTCCACCCCAAACCTTGGGGTGTCCCTTTGACCCCCCCTGACCCCGTTGTCCCCCCCAGAGCACGGAGGGGGACAGCGAGGACACGGACCTGCAGATCTTCTGCGTGTCCTGTGGCCACCCCATCAACCCCAAGGTGGCCCTGAGGCACATGGAGCGCTGCTACGCCAAGGTGACCCCGAGATGGGGGGCTCTGGGGGGGCTGGGGGGGCCTCTGGGATCTGTGGGGTCACCTGTGGGGTCATCCATGGGGTCTGTGGGATCGTCTGTGGGATCCATGGGACGTGTGGGGTCACCTGTGGGATCTGTGGGGTCGTCCATGGGATCTGTGGGATCATCTGTGGGGTCACCTGTGGGATCTGAGGGATCATCTGTGGGATCCATGGGATCTGTGGGGTCACCTGTGGGATCTGTGGGGTCACCTGTGGGGTCTGTGGGGTCACCTGTGGGATCTGTGGGGTCATCTCTGGGATCTGTGGGGTCACCTGTGGGATCTGAAGGATCGTCTGTGGGATCCATGGGACCTGTGGGGTCATCCATGGGATCTCTAGGATCGTCTGTGGGATCTGTGGGGTCGTCCATGGGATCTGTGGGATCATCTGTGGGGTCACCTGTGGGATCTGAGGGATCATCTGTGGGATCCATGGGATCTGTGGGGTCACCTGTGGGATCTGTGGGATCGTCTCTGGGATCTGTGGGGTCACCTGTGGGATCTGTGGGATCATCTCTGGGATCTGTGGGGTCATCCATGGGATCTGTGGGATCATCTCTGGGATCTGTGGGATCATCTCTGGGATCTGTGGGGTCATCCTTGGGATCTGTGGGGTCATCCATGGGATCTGTGGGGTCACCTGTGGGATCTGTGGGGTCATCCATGGGACCTGTGGGATCATCATTGGCACTCTTTGGGCTCCTGGGATCTGTGGGGTCACCTGTGGGATCTGTGGGATCATCTCTGGGATCTGTGGGGTCACCTGTGGGATCATCCATGGGATCTGTGGGGTCATCTGTGGGATCATAATTGGCACTCTCTGGGCTCCTGGGGTCTCTGGCATCATCCATGGGATCTATGGGATCACCCCTGGCACTCTCCAGGCTCCTGTGGGATTTTTGGAGGGATCCTTTTAGGGGAACTTTGGGAACCCCCAATCCCCCCCACCCCCAGATCCCACACAGGCCACGGGGGTCCCTTTCCTCAGCTCATGGGGGTCTGGGGGGGCTGGAGGGACCCTGTGAAGGAACTTTGGGGGTCTCTATAGGGGCTGGGGGGGTTCCTGGGGGTCTGAGGGAACCCTGTGAAGGAACTTTGGGGGTCTCTATAGGGGCTGGGGGGGTTCCTGGGGGGCTGAGGGGACCCTGTGAAGGAACTTTGGGGGTCTCTATAGTGGCTGGAGGGGCTGTAGGGACCCACTGGGAGCTCTATAGGGCCTAGGGGGCCATGGGGGGGCTCTATAGGGTCTGGGGGTCCATAGGATCCTGGGGGGGGGGTCTCAGGGGTCCCATCCCTGCCCCCCTTTTTGACCCCCCCCCCACCCCATTGCAGTACGAGAGCCAAACGTCCTTCGGGTCCATGTACCCCACCCGCATCGAGGGGTGAGTGGGGAGGGGGCTGGGGGGCAGGGGGGCACCCTGGGGGGGCTTTCTGGGGAGGAGGGGGGGCCGTCCCAGCCCCCCTAAATCCTCCTGGGAAGGATGTGGGGCACTTTGGGTGGGGGTCTCAAACCCCCTAAATCCTCCTGGAAATGTGGGGGGAGCACCCAGGGGAGGATTTTTGGGGAGGGGGTGTCACCCTGGGGGTGGGCACCAGGGATGGAGCACCCGGGGTGGCACTTTGGGGACAAGGTGAGGGTCCTGGACCCCCTAAATCCTCCTGGAAAATGGGGGGGTAGCACCTTGGGGGGGTCCCGGATCCCCTAAACCCTCCTGGAAATGTGGGGGGAGCACCCAGGGGAGGATTTTTAGGGAGGGGGTGTCACCCTGAGGAGGGGGCACTGGGCAGGGGGAGTACCCAGGGTGGCACTTTGGGGACAGGGGGAGGTCTCAGACCCCCTAAACCCCCCTGGAAATGGGAGGGGAGCACCCAGGGGAGGATTTTTGGGGAGGGGGTGTCACCCTGGGGGTGGGCACCAGGGATGGAGCACCCGGGGTGGCACTTTGGGGACAAAGTGAGGGTCCTGGACCCCCTAAATCCTCCTGGAAAATGGGGGGGTAGCACCTTGGGGGGGTCCCGGACCCCCTAAACCCTCCTGGAAATGTGGGGGGAGCACCCAGGGGAGGATTTTTAGGGAGGGGGTGTCACCCTGGGGGTGGGCACCAGGGATGGAGCACCCGGGGTGGCACTTTGGGGACAAATTGGGGGGTCCCAGACCCCCTAAACCCTCCTGAGAAATGGGTGGGGGGAGCACCTTGGGGGGGGTCCCGGACCCCCTAAACCCGCCTGGAAATGTGGGGGGAGCACCCAGGGGAGGATTTTTGGGGAGGGGGTGTCACCCTGGGAGTGGGCACCAGGGATGGAGCACCCGGGGTGGCACTTTGGGGACAAATTGGGGGGTCCCAGACCCCCTAAACCCCCCTGGAAATGCGGGGGGAGCACCCAGGGGAGGATTTTTAGGGAGGGGGTGTCACCCTGAGGAGGGGGCACTGGGCAGGGGGAGTACCCAGGGTGGCACTTTGGGGACAGGGGGAGGTCTCGGACCCCCTAAACCCCCCTGGAAATGCGGGGGGAGCACCCAGGGGAGGCTTTTTGGGGAAGGGGAGTCACCCTGGGGAGGGGGCACCATGAGGGGAGATTGAGGGGGGGGGGTCGGGGGGTTGTGGCTGTTTTGGGGGGAGGGTCCCTCAGCCCTCTGTCCCCCCACCCCACCTCAGGACACTTCTCGTGTCCCCCCAGGGCCACCCGGCTGTTCTGTGACGTTTACAACCCCCAGAGCAAAACCTACTGCAAGAGGCTGCAGGTGCTGTGCCCGGAGCACTCCCGGGACCCCAAGGTGGGCACGGGGGGTTTAGGGGGGCAGGGGCAGTGCCAGGACACTCCTGAGACCCCCCAAGGTGGGCACGGGGTGGGGACAGGAGAGGGACAGTGCCCAGGACACCAAGGTGGGCACGGGAGGGTTTAGGGGAGCAGGGGCAGTGCCAGGACACTCCCGGGACCCCAAGGTGGGCACGGGGGGTTTAGGGGGGCAGGGGCAGTGCCAGGACACTCCTGAGACCCCCAAGGTGGGCACGGGGTGGGGACAGGACAGGGACAATGCCCAGGACACTCCCAGGACACCAAGATGGGCACAGGGGACAGGGGCAGTGCCCAGGACACCAAGGTGGGCATGGGAGGGGACAGGGGCAGTGCCCAGGACACTCCTGAGACCCCAAGGAGGACATGAAGGGACAGAAGAACCCCAGGACACTCCCGGGCCACTCCTGAGACCCCCCCAAGGAGGACCCGGAGGTGGCCGAGGGGCTCTGGGTGTCCCCAGCCCGGCGCTGACCCCGTGCCCGCCCAGGTGCCCGCGGACGAGGTGTGCGGGTGCCCGCTGGTGCGCGACGTCTTCGAGCTCACCGGGGACTTCTGCCGTGTCCCCAAGCGCAAGTGCCACCGTCACTACTGCTGGGAGAAGCTGCGCCGCGCCGAGGTGGACCTGGAGCGTGTCCGCGTGGTGAGTGTCCCCAAAGTGTCCCCACACTGTCCCCAGAGTGTCCCCGTGTCCCTGTTGGTGTCACTGCATCACCAAGCGAGTTCCCCACAAGCGTTCCTGCATCTCTGGGGTGGCTCCAGAGGTGTCCCCGTGTCGCCAGGGGTGTCCTCATGTCCCTGCTGATGGATTTCATGATGTCCCCGTGTCCCCAAGGCTGTCCCCATGTTCCTGCATCCCCACACTGTCCGTGTCCCCACCCTGTCCCTGTCCCCACCCTGTCCCTTTCCCCCCACTGTCCCCACGCTGTCCCAACACTGTCCCTGTCCCCACCCTGTCCCTGAACCCATCCCCATGCTGTACCCACATTGTCCCCACCCTGTCCCTGTCCCCACACTGTCCCCAACCTGTCCCTGTCCCCACCCTGTCCCTGTCCCGCTCCCTGTCCCCACATTGTCCCCACAGTGTCCCTCTCCCTGTCCTCACACTGTCCCCACGCTGTCCCCACACTGTCCCCACCCTGTCCCTGTCCCCATCCCCACACTGTCCCCACGCTGTCCCTATCCCCACACTGTCCCTGTTCCTGTCCCAACGCTGTCCCTGTCCCCACCCTGTCCCTGTCTCCATCCCTATGCTGTCCCCACACTGTCCCCCCACCGTCCCCATCCCCACCCTGTCCCTGTCCCCACACTGTCCCCAACCTGTCCCTGTTCCTGTCCCCACCCTGTCCCCACGCTGTCCCTATCCCCGCACTGTCCCTGTTCCTGTCCCAACACTGTCCCTGTCCCCACCCTGTCCCTGTCTCCATCCCCATGCTGTCCCCACACTGTCCCCCCACTGTCCCTGTTCCTGTCCCCTCACTGTCCCTGTCCCCACACTGTCCCCCCACTGTCCCTGTTCCTGTCCCCACGCTGTCCCCTCGCTGTCCCTGTCCCCACACTGTCCCCACGCTGTCCCTGTTCCTGTCCCCACGCTGTCCCTGTCCCCACACTGTCCCCACGCTGTCCCTGTTCCTGTCCCCACGCTGTCCCCGTTCCTGTCCCCACGCTGTCCCCTCACTGTCCCTGTCCCCACACTGTCCCCACGCTGTCCCCACGCTGTCCCCTCACTGTCCCCACACTGTTACTGTCCCCACACTGTTCCTGTCCCCACGCTGTCCCTGTTCCTGTCCCCACGCTGTCCCCACACTGTCCCTGTCTCTGTCCCCACACTGTTCCTCTCCCTGTCCCCACACTGTCCCTGTCTCTGTCCCCTCACTGTCCCCTCGCTGTCCCCTCTCGCAGTGGTACAAGCTGGACGAGCTGTTCGAGCAGGAGCGCAATGTGCGGGCGGCCATGACCAACCGTGCGGGGCTGCTGGCGCTGATGCTGCACCAAACCATCCAGCACGACCCTCTGACCACGGACCTGCGCTCGGACCGCTGACCGCCCCCCCCCCCGGGACCCCCCAAAAACCCCCCAGACCCCTCCCACATCCCCCACCCCTCACTCACATTCCTGGGTCCCCCCCCCCCATCCCTAAATAAACCGGGTGTGCAAAAGGAGTCTGGGGGCGTCTGTGGGATCCTGTGGGGTCTCTGGGCTCCTGGGGGGTCTCTTTTGGAGGAATTTTGGGAGCCCCTGAGTTCTGGTACCACCCCAGATCCTGCAGAGATCATGGGGATCCCTTTGCTGGCCTTGGAGGTGGCTGTGGGGGGGTCCTGAGAAGATTTGGGGGGGGTCCTTAAAGGACAAGGGGGGTGGAAATGGGAGCAGCATCCTTGGGGGGGATTGAGGGGTCCCTGACGGTTTTGGGGTTTCCTTTGGGGGGAAAATGGGAGCAGCATCCTTGGGGGGATTTGAGGGGGTCCCTGACGGTTTTGGGGAGTCCTGGGGGGCGAAATGGGAACAAGCAGCATCCTTGGGGGGATTGAGGGGGTCCCTGGCAGTTTTGGGGTTTCCATTGGGGGGGAAATGGGAGCAGCATCTTTGGGGGGGATTGAGGGGTCCCTGGCGGTTTTGGGGTTTCCATTGGGGGGAAATGGGAGCAGCATCTTTGGGGGGGATTGAGGGGTCCCTGGCGGTTTTGGGGAGTCCTTTGGGGGGGAAATGGGAGCAAGCAGCATCTTTGGAGGCCTTGACGGGTCCCTGGCGGTTTTTAGGGGGTTCCGGGGGGTCCTGAGAGTGGGAGAAGGGTCCCGATAAAGCGGAGGAAAATGCTCAAGGCTTATTAGCACAGCCACGCCCACGCGTCGCTTTATTAGCATAACCCCGCCCCTACATCACGTGTCGCGCCGTCACGTGCCCGCAGCTCCGCGGGTCGCGTGACGCCCCGCCCGTCCCTGGCGATGTCTTTCCCCATTGGTTGAAGCCGCATCACGTGATCAATAAACCCCGCCTCCTAATCTTCCCGCCCTGTATTTCCGCTTCCGGCGCGGGGCCACGCCCCCTCCGCCCCCCGCGGCCTCGCGGCGTCGCCGGAGGAAGAGGAGGAGGAAGAGGAGGAGGAAGAGGAAGAGCTGCGCCACAGGCGGGGGCGGATGGGAACGGTGAGGGGCTGGGGGTGTGCGGGGGCGCGGCGGGGTACAGGGGTGGAACGGGGAGCCTGAGGGATCCCGGCGGGGAGACGCGGCCGGTAGGGAAAGGGGGGCCGTGAGGGGGGCGGTTGGGGAGTGTTTGTGAGGGGGAAGGGGCGTGAGGAAGGGAGGATGTGAGGGGGGAAGGGGGGTTTGGGGGCAGTTTGTGAGGGGGAGAGGCAATTTGGGGGTAGTTTTCGAGGGGGAGGGGCAGTTTGTGAGGAGGAGGAGGGGGAGTTTAGGGGGCTGTTGGTGAGGGAGAGGCGCAGTTTGTGAGGGGGAGAGGGAGCCTGGGGGAGTGATCGTGAGGGGGGCGCATTTTTTGACGGGGAGGGGCAGTTTGGGGGCAGCTTTTGAGGCGAAAGGGGAGAGTTTATGAGGGAGAGGGGGAGTTTGGGGGATGTTTAGGGTGGGGGTCGTAACTCTTTGGGGTGCGAGGATGGCCGGAGGGGGCGACTTTTGGGGGTGTCCGTGAGGGGAGGGGGGGAGGGGCGGATTTAGAGCTGTGTTTGTGTGGGGGAGGGGCAGCTGGCGGTGGGGGGAGGGGAGGCTGGGGTCACGTGGGGAGGGGGCGCGGCCGGGCTGTGTTTTGGGGGAGGGGTCCCGGGGGTGTTTTGGGGGTTTTAGGACCCTCACCCCCCCTCTCTCCATGGGCTATCAGCCCCCCCGCAGGATGGCCGAGGGCTGGGCCGAGTGCCCGGCGCTGGGCCCGGGGTGGCAGCGCCGCGAAGCTTTTCGGAAATCCGGGGCCACCAGCGGCCGCAGCGACACCTACTACAGGAGGTGCTCCTCCCCCGGCCCCCATTTCCCCCCCAAAAAAAACCCCCCAGAACTGACAGTGGGGTCAGTTCTGCCTTTTCACCCTCATCTGTAGCTCCCTCCTGCCATCCTCGACCTCATCCCGGGTCCATTTGGGGGTTTCCCCTTAATTCCCCCCCCAGCCCCTTGTGGTGTTTCAAAAGGGGATTTCAGAACCCACCCCCCCCTCCAGGATCTCCCCGAGGCCACTTTCAGTGCCCTTTTCCCCAAATATTTCCACCCCCTCTCAGATTTTTTCCAGGCTATTTTGGGGCTCGGAGGAGGGAGGGGGGGGGAAGAGTTGAAATCACAGGGGGAGTTTTGTGAGCTCTGTTTGTTCCCCCTTTCCCGTTCTCCCGCTGTTTCCCTTTGACATTTGGGGGCTCCCCCAGGCTCTGTGACCCCTCCTCTGGGGTTTTGGGGTCTCTCCTTGGGATTTTTGAGCCCCTGTCTGACCCGAGCTCCCCGGCAGCCCCACAGGGCAGAAGTTCCGCAGTAAGATCGAGCTGAGGCGGTTCCTGGGCCCCGGGCACGACCTGAGCAACTTCGACTTCAAATCGGGGCTTCAACGGCCCAGCCCCACCCGGGTACGGGGGATTGGAACCCGGGAGGGGGCACCAAAATCCCAAAAAAACCTGGGGAGGGAAACCTGGAGCTCCCTGGGGGAAAAAAACCCCATAACAAGGAGTGGAATAAAGAGATGGGATGGGGGGAAATGAGGGTGAGGAGACCCTAAATTGGTGTGGGGGGGGTTGGAATTGAATTTAAGGGGTCCTTAAATTAAATTAAAGGAGCAGAAATGGGGGTTTTGAAGTGGGGGGGGGAGGAATCATAAGGGGTTCTGTCTCCATTTTGTGACCCCCACCCCATTTTCTGCTTTTCAGACCAAGAAGGGCCCCAAATGGCACCTGCCCGCCGTGCCCCTCCCAGAGCCCCCCAAAATCTTCAAGAAAGAGGAGGAGGAGGAGGAGGCGGTGGGCGGCGCTGAGGCCGAGAAAACCCCGCCCCTTCCCCAAGAGGCTCCGCCCCCATCGCTGCAGACCCCGCCCATCCCCATCCAGGCCCCGCCCCCTCCCGGCCCGGCTCCACTTCCGGTCGTTCAGGCCACGCCCCTTTCGGTCGAGGCCACGCCCCCTCCGGAGCCCCCCCTGCGCCGGACCCGGAAGCGGCCGCTCCTGGAGCCCCCCCAGGATGGGGTGGTGGCGTGAGTGGGGGAAGGGAAATTGGGGGGTCGTGGGGTCCCCCAGGTGTGGGTGGGGGTCCCCTGGAAGTCTTGGTGTGGGGAGGGGCTCCCAGGAGCAGGGGGTGACCCCAGCAGGGAGGGGGTTGGGGTTCCCCCGAGGGAAGTTTGGGGAGATCCCTGGGGGCTGGGGGGGGGCACTGGGGGTGTTGGGGTTCCCTCCTGAGCCCCCTCCCCAAAATGTCACCGCTCCTCTGCAGGCTTTGTGCCAGCTGCCAGACCCTGTTCCCAGGGGTATCCCTGCCCCCCCAGCGCCGCTGCCGCTGGCTCTGCCCTGACTGCCGTGGTGAGCTTCGGCCTCAGCGCCCTCTTCCTCATCCTCTCCGTGCTCCTTTTCCTCCTCTGAGTCTTCTCCCACCTTCCTCAGCTCTCTCAGAGCTTTGTCTGGTTTATCTTCTTCCATGTTTTCCTGCTCTTCTTGTCCTTCATTCCCTGGGGTTTTCCTTCTCCACCATCATCATCATCATCGTTCCCTGAGTTGCTTCAACCCCATAATTATCATTTTATTCCTCTGAAACTTCCTGTTCCTCCTCCTCGATTCCCCTTTGCCTCCTTTTCCCTCTGTTTTGGATCATTTTTGGGGAGGGGGGGAGGGAAAGGAGCCTGAAGGATTTTGGGAGGGGGGTCAGGGTGGGATCCCAGGAAAGTTGGGGTGACCCTGACCCACTCCCTGCATCTCCCCCCAGCCCAGAGACGAGACTTCAACAGGGAGCAGCGATTCTACAAGGTACCCCAAATCCCTCGGGGGGGGTGAATTGTACCCCTGGGTGTCCCCCAAATCCCTCAGGGGGGTGAATCCTCCCCTTGGGTGTCCCCCAAATCCTTCAGGGGGGTAAAATCGTCCCCCTGGGTGTCCCCCAGATCCTTCGGGGGGGTGAATTGTACCCCGGGGTGTCCCCCAAATCCCTCAGGGGGTTAAAATTGTACCCCTGGGTGTCCCCCAAATCCCTCAGGGGGGGTGAATTGTACCCCTGGGTGTCCCCCAGATCCTTCGGGGGGGTGAATTGTACCCCTGGGTGTCCCCCAAATCCCTCAGGGGGTTAAAATTGTACCCCTGGGTGTCCCCAAAATCCATCAGGGGTGTGAATTGTACCCCTGGGTGTCCCCCAAATCCCTCAGAGGGGTAAAATTGTACCCCTGGGTGTCCCCCAAATCCCTCAGAGGGGTAAAATTGTACCCCTGGGTGTCCCCCAGATCCCTCAGGGGGGGTGAATTGTACCCCGGGGTGTCCCCCAGATCCCTCAGGGGGTTAAAATTGTACCCCTGGGTGTCCCCCAAATCCCTCAGGGGGTTAAAATTGTACCCCGGGGTGTCCCCAAAATCCATCAGGGGTGTGAATTGTACCCCTGGGTGTCCCCCAAATCCCTCAGAGGGGTAAAATTGTACCCCTGGGTGTCCCCAAAATCCATCAGGGGGGTAAAATTGTACCCCGGGGTGTCCCCCAAATCCCTCAGGGGGTTCGGGGGGCCCCCCCAGACCCCTGACCCCCCCCCGTCCCCACAGCGGGTGGGCTGTGGCACGTGCCAGGCCTGTCGCATTCCCGAGGACTGCGGGATCTGCAGCGCCTGTTCCCGCAGCCCCCCCGGGGGCCCCTCCGGGCCGGGCCGGACCCCCAAGTGCCTCCTGCGCCGCTGCCTGCGCATCGTCAAGAAGGTACCGGCACCCCCCTGTCACTGTCACCCCCCCCCGGTGTCACCAGAACCCCCCCATGTCACTGTCACCCCCCCTCGGTGTCACCAGCGCCCCTCTATGTCAGTGTCATCCCCCCAATGTCGCCATAATCCTCTCTCTCCCAGTGTCACTGTCACCCCCTGTCCCTCTGTCCCTTGTCTGTGGCTGCACATTCACCCGTGTTATCCCATGTTCTCCCCCTATTATCCCATATTCTCCCCCTATTATCCCATAATCTCCCCTATTATCCCATGTTATTCCATATTATCCCATATTTTCATGTCCCTGCCCTGTGTCCCTGCAGGGCCTGGGCTGCAGCTCCTGCCTGTCCCTCTGTCCCTTGTCTGTGGCACACACTGACCCATTTTTTCCCCTATTCTCCCCTATTATCCCACATTTTTCCCCTATTATCCCACATTTTTTCCCCTATTATCCCACATTTTTTCCCCTATTATCCCACATTTTTCCCCCTATTATCCCACATTTCCCCCTATTATCCCATATTCTCCCCTATTATCCCATTTTTTCCCCTATTCTCCCCTATTATCCCACATTTTTTCCCCTATTATCCCACATTTTTTCCCCTATTATCCCACATTCTCCCCCTATTATCCCACATTTTCCCCTATTATCTCCTATTATCCCATATTTTCCCACATTTCCCCCTATTATCCCATATTCTCCCCTATTATCCCATATTTTCCCCTATTCTTCCCCTATTATCCCACATTTTTTCCCCTATAATCCCATATTCTCCCCCTATTATCCCCTATTATCCCCTATTATCCCACATTTTCCCCTATTATCCCATGTTTTCCCACATTTTTTCCCCTATTCTCCCACATTTTCCCCCGTTTCCCGTGTAACCCCCGGTGTCCCCGCAGGGTCTGGGCTGCGGCTCCTGCTCGGGCTGCCTGAGCACCGAGGACTGCGGCAGCTGCTGCATCTGCGTGCGGCGCCTGCAGCCCGGCCTCAAGCGCCAGTGGCGCTGCCTGCGGCGCCGCTGCCTGCGCCCCAAGGTGGGACTGGCCCCGCTCCGTGTCCCCCCGGAGTCACCCCAACATCCCCGACCCCCTCCGTGTCACCCCGGAGTCACCCCAGCATCCCCGACCCCCCAGAGTCACCCCGGAGTCACCCCGGCATCCCCGACCCCCCAGAGTCACCCCGGAGTCACCCCGGCATCCCCGACCCCCCAGAGTCACCCCAGAGTCACCCCAGCATCCCCGACCTCTCTGTGTCACCCTGGAGTCACCCCAGCATCCCCGACCCCCTCCGTGTCCCCCCGGAGTCACCCCGACCTTCCCCGACCCCCCAGAGTCACCCCAGAGTCACCCCGACCTTCCCTCATCCCCCAGAGTCCCCCCAGAGTCACCCCGACCTTCCCTCATCCCCCAGAGTCACCCCAGAGTCACCCTGACCTTCCCTCACCCCCCAGAGTCACCCCGGAGTCACCCCGGCATCCCCGACCCCCTCCGTGTCACCCCGGAGTCACCCCGACCTTCCCCGACCCCCCAGAGTCACCCTAGCATCTCTGACCCCTCTGTGTCCCCCCAGAGTCACCCCGACCATCCCCGACCCCCCAGAGTCACCCCGGAGTCACCCCGGCATCCCCGACCCCCTCCGTGTCACCCCGGAGTCACCCTGACCTTCCCCGACCCCCCAGAGTCACCCCAGCATCTCTGACCCCCCAGAGTCACCCCATCATCCCCGACCCCCTCCGTGTCCCCCCAGAGTCACCCCGACCTTCCCTCACTCCCCAGAGTCACCCCAGAGTCACCCCAGCATCTCTGACCCCTCTGTGTCCCCCCAGAGTCACCCCGACCTTCCCCGACCCCCCAGAGTCACCCCAGCATCTCCGACCCCCCAGAGTCACCCCAGCATCCCCGACCCCCCAGAGTCACCCCAACACTCCCGACCTTCCCCCCCACCCCGTATCCCCTCCTGACCCCCAAATCTCTGTGTTTCCCCCCCCCCAGAAAGCCAGGGTGGCCAAGAAGAGCCAGAGCCCCCTGCCCCTGACAGAGGTGAGTGTGGGACCCCCGGGGTGGGGAGGGGCACAGTGAGGACCCCCGGGTGTTTCTGGGGACCCCTCAGGTGTTTCTGGGGACCCCTCAGGTGTTTCTGGGCACCCTCAGGTGTTTCTGGGGACCCCCTCACCCCCATTTCTCCCTCCTCCCCCCCCAGAAATGGAAGCCCCCCGTGGAGCGGGAGCCCAGCGACACCTCCAGCATCAGGCACAGAGTGAGTGGGGCATACCTGGGCACACCTGGGCACACCTGGGCGCACCTGGAACCCCCAGACCCCCCTCACTGACCCTCACCCCTCCCTCCCAGAAGACGCTGACCAAGGGCAAGGAGAAGAAGAAGCCGGGGCGACCCCCGAAGCCCCCCGGGCCCCGCGGGGTGAGTGACAGGCCGTGACCACGCCCCTTGTGTGTTTGCCCCGCCCCTTCACCCATGGCCACGCCCCTCCCACAGCAGCTATTAGAGGTGGGGGAAGCCGTAATGCCCTTAATAGAAGAGCCTGAAAAAGGGGGTAGAATTGGGGTGCGGGTACCGTAATGATCCTAAAGGCTGTGCCAGGTGATAATAGTGGGGGTCAGGCCCTGCCATAATGGGGTGCAGGTACCGTAATGATCCTATGAGCCGTTCCAAGGCTGAATATTGGGGTTCAGCACATTTAAATCCCATAAATATTGGGGTGCCGGTACCATAATACCCCTAATGCTGGGGCCAGGTCACTGTGACACCCCAAAAACTCTTCACAGCTGATGGTGGGGTCTGAACAACCCTGGCTGTGGGGTTGTTGTTCTGTAATACCCCAAATAACGGGGTTCAGGTACCCCCAAACCCACCATAGCAGGGTTTGCTTACCGCAATCCTCCTAATAACCGCTCCCGGTTTAATGGCAGGTACCAATATTGGGGTGCAGGTACCGTAATGCCTCAAATACCAGGGCATCACGTACCTTAATGCCTCTAATAGCTGCTCCTACCGTAATCCCCGCCTTCAGCTTAACGCGCTGCTGCCGCTGCCGCAATGCTCCTAATATCGCCGCACTTACCGTAACGCTGCTAATAGCTGCTCGTGCCTTAATATCACTAATACCGCCGCAATTGTAACGCTGCTAATAGCCGCTCATCCCGTAATACTCCTAATACCGCCGCACGTACCGTAACGCCGTTAATAGCCGCTCCTACAGTAATACTCCTAATACCGCCGCACTTACCGTAACGCTGCTAATAGGCGCTAGCACCACCCCCTTCCCCCATAACGCCGGGCCCTTGGGGACAGCTGGGGGACCCGGGGGTGACGCCGCTCTCTGCCGGCAGCGGGGGGTGCGGAGCCGGGCCAGCCGGCGCTGCGGGGTGTGCACGGCCTGCCGGCGCCCGGCCGACTGCGGCCGCTGCGACTTCTGCCGGGACAAGCCCAAGTTCGGGGGGCAGAACCTCAAGCGCCAGAAGTGCCGCTGGAGGCAGTGCCTGCGCTGCGCCATGGTGGGTGCCCCCCCCGGTGCTTCTTTTCCCCCCCAGTGCCTCCCAGTAACGATCCCAGCGAGCCCCAAGCCTCTCCCCCTCCGCCCCCCTCTCCTCAGCGACCCGACTCCTTCGGCTGGGGAAACTGAGGCACGCTCCAGGTTCAGGCTCGCCCTGCCCGCCCCGGCGCTGGGTGCAGCCCAGTTTGGACCAGTATGGACAAATTCGGGGTGGGAGGCGGAAGGGGGTGGGGCGTTGGTTGGCACCCAGGTGGCACCTGGACACCTGGGTCCTGATTTTTGAAGGGGGCGGGGAGGGGTCGCCCCGACGCCTGGGTCCTTCCTGCATTGCTTGGCTTTGGGTCCCTTTATTTGGGGGGGGGGGTCTGGGGGTCCCTCTGCCAGCCAGGCCCACCTTGGGTGGGTGGCGGGGGGGTGAGGAGGTGGGATTTATTCCTTCCGAAATCCACATCCCCCCCCTCCTCCCCTTCGGCACTCGGGGTGCCCCAGCCCCTCTGAGGTCTCTCTCCTGGCGCAGAGGCGGCTGCTGCCGGTGGGGGGGGGTCGCTGGGGGCCCCCCTGGAGCCGCCGCCCCCTCCCCCCATCCAGGCCCCGCCGCCGCCGGCCCCCCCGGCCCCCCCACGCCGCCGCCCGGAGCCGCCGCCACCGCCTGCCCCGCCCCCCCCGCAAGGTAACGGGACCCCAAAAATGCTCCCCCCACCACCCCACCCCCCCCATGGGACCCCCACCCATCCATTTTGCTGTGCTTGCTTCGCTGCTTCGCTGCTTTGCTCCCCCCCTCGGTGCGACCCAGGCGTCGGGGGAGGGGGACCCAGGTGTCCCCATCCCCCCTCCCCCCCCAGATGCCTCGGTCCCCTCTCCTGTGACCCCCCAAGTGTGTGCCTCAGTTTCCCCACGAGGGATGAGGTTTTGGGGGGGGGGGTCTTCTGCACACCTGGGTCTATTTTTGGGGGAGTGCTGGGGGGGTCTCCTGGATACCTGGAGGGGATTGGGGGAGGGGTCTCACCTTGCCCTGATGTTCCCCCCCCCCCCACAGGACAAGGAGGAGCTGCTGGGGGGGGCTGAGAACCGCCCTGGACCCCTGCCAGGCCCCCCCCTGCGCCTCTGCCCCATCAAGGAGGAGGCAGGACCCCTCCCCCGCCTCGAGGTGAGACCCCCCGGCCGCCTGGGACCCTCCCTGGACACCTGGGACCCCCCTCTGACCCCCCCTGCCCCCCAGGACCCCCGCCTGGGGCTCCTCATCGCTTCCGCCCCCCGCCTCAAAGGAGCCCCCCCGGAGCCCAGCGTCGCCCCCCAGAGGGTGAGTGAGACCCCCTCCCCCCCCAAAAAACTCCCTGAACCTCCTCAAGGTGCTTGGGACCCCCCCCATAACTCCCCTGCCCCCCATTTTCCAGCCCCCCCCGGGGGATTTGGGGGTCCTGATCGCCGCCACCCCCCGCGTGAAGCAGGAGCAGCCTCAGCCCAGCGCGTCCCTGGTGCCGGTAAGGGGGACCCTGAGCTTTTTTTGGGGGGTCCTTGAGGTTTGTGGGGGTCTTTGAGCCTCTGTCTTCACCCCCAGGTTCCCCCCCGACCCCCCCCTGCCCAGCTGGTGGTGCTGGATGAGAGCGAGGAGGAGGAAGAGGAGGAAGAGGAGGAGGAGGGAGGCAGCAGAGTGGTGAGGAAGAGGAGGGGGAAACTCCTCGGGGAGGAATTTGGGGGGTCCTGGGGGGTCGCTCGTGATGGGTCGAGGGGTCTTGGGAAGGGGTTGGGGGTGTCTTGGGGGTGAGGTCTGAGAAATGAGAACTTGGGGGTCCTGGTGATTTGGGGAGGGGGATTTTGGGGGGAGTCCTTGGAGTTTGGGGGTCCTGGTGATTTGAGGAGGGACTTTTTTAGGGGGTCCATGATTTTTTGGGTTCTTGGTGACTTTTGGGGGGAATCTTTGGGGTTTTTGGGGTCCTGGTGATTTGAGGAGGGACTTTTTTAGGGGGTCCATGATTTTTTGGGTTCTTGGTGACTTTTGGGGGGAATCTTTGGGGTTTTTGGGGTCCTGGTGATTTGAGGACGGACTTTTTGGGGCGGTCCATGATTTTTTGGGGTCCTGGTGACTTTTGGGGGTGGGAGGTCCTTGGAGTTTTTGGGGTCCTGGGGGAATTTGGGGAAGGGACTTTTTGGTGGGTGGTCCTTGGGGATTTTGTGGTTTTGGTGAGTTTTGGGGAGATCTTTGGGATTTTTGGGGTCCTGGTGACTTTTAGGGAGATCTTTGGGATTTTTGGGGTCCTGGTGACTTTTAGGGGAGATCTTTGGGATTTTTGGGGTCCTGGTGACTTTTGGGGAGATCTTTGGGGTTTTTGGGGTCCTGGTGACTGTTGGGGAGATCTTTGGGGTGCTGATGAGTTAAGGAAGGGAGTTTTGAGGGGGGTCCTTGGGATTTTGGGGGTCCTGATGACTTTTGGGGGATATTATCGTGGTTTTTGAGTGATTTGGGGAAGGGTCTCCATGACGGACCCTTGTATTTTCGGGGGAGGGTCTCAGGGCTGTTCATAACGTGGGCTGAGGGGATTCTTGGTGGGGTTGGGGGGGGTCTCTTAAGTTACCCCCTCACCCCATTAACCCCTTCTCTCCCCCCCCCAGCCCTTCCCGTTGCCCCCAGCTCCCCAACTCTGGCCCGGCTCCTTCCTGGAGGAACTGGCCGAGATTCCCCTCCCGGCTCACTGGGGGGTCGTGGGGGCTGACGGTGGCCCCGGGCCGTGCCCGGCTCGGGGTTTGCGCCTCGTCCAGCGCTGCCCCCGCTCGTCCATGGCCGCGGCCGCCGTTCTGCTCAACCCGGGCTTGGCTTTCCGCGTTTTGGTCGCCCGTGGTCGCCCGGTGCCCCCCGGCCATGAAGTGCTGGCCCGGCGCCCCCCGCTGCGCTCAGTGCTGGACCTGGTGGAGCTGCTTTGTGATCTCGAGGCTTACGGGCCGTGCCCGGGACCCCCGGGACCCCCGGGCCGACCCCCAGCCCCCCGGTGCCACGTCCTGGTGAGGGGGGGGCGATGCTGCCAGCCCTGCCAGATGTTGGCGGGGGGGGAGGGGAGGGGAAATTTGGGGTGAGGGGGGGGGTGGGAGGAAAGGATCGGGGTGAATTCGGGGAGGGGGGTTTAATGGGGAACCGAAATTTTTTGGGGGTGGGATTGGGAAGCGATGGTTGAACTGGAATTGGGTGGGGGGGGGGGGGGGGGAATAAAATTGGGAGGGGGAGAATAAAATGAGGGACCTAAAAGTGGGGGAGGGGAAGGTGGGGGTGGGGGGATGGGGTGTTGCACCTTTGGGGTGGGGAGTGGATTTGGGGATGGAGCCCGGGGGGTGGGGTGGGGTGGGGGTCCCCAGAGCGGGACTGGCACCCCTGGACCCCCAGAGAGTCACTGGGGGGGATTCTGGGGTGCCTTCCCCCCCCCCCCCCCAGGTTTGTGGGGGATCCTGGACCCCGCTGTCACCCCAGGGTGACACCCCCGATTTTGGGGACCCCCCCACCCCTCCCCCCCCGGGCTCCTCCCCCAGGGACACCACGAGGCTGAGGGACCCCAGTAGTGGCATTTTGAGGGGGGGGGGAGTCCCCAGTTTGGTACCACTCCCCCCGTTCGGTTTCCCAGGGATATTGGGGTGCCCCCCCCAGCACCCTTTTTTTTTTTTTTTTTTTTTTTTTTTAAGGGGGGGTTTGCCCCCCACCCCCCAGGTTTATGGGGACATCAGGTTTATGGGGCCCCGAGTTTGTTCCTTCTCCCAGTTCCCCCAGTGCCATACTGGGGCCCCTCCCTCCCCCCTCCAGAGCTTCTATTTTTGACACTGGAACCGCCCCCCGAAATGGGGGCGCGGCCCCTTTAAGAGCCCTCCCCCACCCCTTTAGAGATTTAACTCTTTAAGGCGCGGGGAGGGGCGTGGCTTTCCACAAGCCCCGCCCCTCCGATCAGGCCCCGCCCACTTTTCGCATCTCACTGCTGTTGCTTCCTCAGACCACGCCCTTTCATGGTAAAAGAGGCGTGGTCTTCGCTGCTTAAGCCACGCCCACTTCCCCCCGCCCCCGCGCTGCCTTCAGGGAGTTTCGCGCCGAAGCCATAGCCCCGCCCCTTCCCCTTTGGCCCCGCCCCCCTCGGCAGAATTTAAAGAGACCGCGAGGAATTATTTTTGTTAAGAGTAATAAAACTTTTAAAGGAGAAAAAAATAAAACGTTTCGTAGTCTTTGAGAAAGGCCTCGGTGTCCGGAGAGGGTCCTGGTGTGCGAGGGGACCTTCCCAGACACCTGAGACCACCCCCCCCAAATTTGAGGAGGGGGTCGGGGGTCTCACCTCCCTGCCCCAAAAATCTTCTCCAGCAGCGTTTGGGGGGGCGCGGCCGGGGGGGGCCGAGCTTTGCGTTTCCAAATCTCCTCCTCGGTTTTTCGTTGGGTGAAACCCCAGGTCGGGGGAGGGGCGGCGGGGTCTCCCGAGGTTTTGGGGGGGTCTTTGGTGCTTTTGGAGGCGCGGTGGGCGTAGAACGCCCCCTCACGTTTGGCCTGGGCCACCTCGGCCCGCAGGCGCTGAGCCCTCACCTGGCGCTCGTAGCTGAGCCGCTCGCTCAGGTGAGGCCACCGGAAGCCGGGCAGGTACTGGGGGAGGGGGAAGGACAAGTCAGGGGAGCCCCCAAAAAACATCGGAACCCCCTTCCCTATAAGGTTTTGGGGTGCTCAAACCCCCCTCACCTGCTGGCCCAGGTGTGTGGGAGAGGACACCCAGCCCAACCCCCCCACCCAGGGTCCCCCTTGAACCCTAAAACAGGAACCCCCAGTGGGTCAAAACCACCCGAGACCCCCCAAAAAGGGACCCAGGGGCTCCCTACAACGGACCCAAGGTCTGGGACCCCCAAAAAAGGGACCCAGGTGCTCCCTACAAAGGACCCAAGGTCTGGGACCCCCAAAAAAGGGATCCAGGTGCTCCCTACAACGGACCCAAGGTCTGGGACCCCCAAAAAAGGGATCCAGGTGCTCCCTACAACGGACCCACGGTCAGGGACCCCCAAAAAAGGGATCCAGGGGCTCCTTACAATGGACCCAAGGTCTGGGACCCCCAAAAAAGGGATCCAGGTGCTCCCTACAACGGACCCAAGGTCTGGGACCCCCAAAAAAGGGACCCAGGGGCTCCCTACAATGGACCCAAGGTCTGGGACCCCCAAAAAAGGGATCCAGGTGCTCCCTACAACGGACCCACGGTCTGGGACCCCAAAAAAGGGATCCAGGTGCTCCCTACAACGGACCCAAGGTCTGGGACCCCAAAAAGGGACTCGGGGCTACCCCAACCCCTCATCCATAAAAGAACCCACAGGTCTCCCTCCCTCCCACAAAGGTATCCAAAAGTCCGAGACCCCCCAAAAAGGAATCCAAGGCTTCCCGAGACTTTTCTGGGCCATCCTGGACCCCCTGAGACCCCTCCCCAGGATCCCCCCCGAGCCCTCACCTTGATGCTCCAGCAGTGATGGCGGAAGGGGCTGCGGGGCCGGGGGGCCATGGGGGCCCCGTGCAGGATTTTGGCCGCGCGTTTGGCCGCGCGTTTGTCCCGAAATTCCACCCAGCCCTCGGCGAACGCCACGGCCGGGGGTCCCCCCGGGCGCTGCCGCCGCCGCCGCACGGAGCCTCCTGGGCAGGGAGAAAAAGGGGTGAGACCCCCACCCAAGGGTGCTGGACCCCCCACCCAAGGGTGCTGGACCCCCCTCCATGGTTTAGGAAGGGTCCTGTCCCCAAAATTCTCTACCTGGGGGGGGTCTGTGGGGACACCCAGCTCCTCTCCAGGATCCCCCATTGCTGGGGCTCTGTGGGGCACCCTGACACCCCCCCAAGGGCACCCTGACCCCCCCAGGGGCACCCTGACCCCCCCAGGGGCACCCTGACCCCCTCCCAAAAGCCTTCAGGACCCCCGAACTCACCGCGGGGCTGCAGGAAGACCCTGCCCAGCTCCCCGTGCGGCCGCAGCAGCGCCCGGGCCTGGCGGGGGCCGAAGCCCGGGGGGAGGAAGGACAAATAAAGGACCCCCGGTACCACCGGCTTTGGAGGGGGCTCGGAGGGGGCTTCGGCAGCGGGAGAGCCCTCGGGACCCTCCTCTTCCTCCTCCTTTTCTTCCTCCTTCTCTTCTTCTTCCTCCTTTTCTTCCTCTTCTTGCTCTTTCTCCTCTTCTAACTCTTCTTCCTCCTCCTCCTCACCCCTCCCGTGCAGGTCCCGCTTGGCCCCGGCCATGGCCCCTGCGATGCGCAGGAAGGGGTTAAAGGGAGGCGACCACCCCCAGGGCCCCCCCGCCCCTCTCCAGGCTCTTCCGAACCCCCGAATTCCCCCCGGGACCCCCCAAAAACCCCCCCGGGACCCCCCGGCCCCGCACCCGCGCAACGCTGCCGGCCGCGGTCGTAAAACACTAACACAGCCGTAAAGCACCGCCAGCAGGAGGCGGGGCAGTCGCGAAAAAGCCGTAAAGCGAGGGGGGGGAGCGTGGTTTACTTGAGATGACGTGATCACGCGCTGGAGGGGCGTGGCTACGCACTGAGGGGGCGTGGTTGGAGTTGGGGGCGTGGCCTGGCGGCGCGCCGCGGTTTGGGCGGGAACGGCTGAGGGGGAGTTTTGGCGGGAACGGCCCCGCCCGCTCTGGGGCCCACGGAACCCCCCCAGTGCCCCCCCCCAGGACCCACTGACCCCTCCCCAATTCTCACTGACCCCTCCCCAATTCTCACTGACCCCTCCCGGGGCCGTCAAACCACACGGGACCCGTCCCAGGACCCACTGACCCCCTTAGGACCCCCCCCGAACCCACTGGCCCCCCCTCCGGACCCACTGATCCCCACCTGAACGCCCCCCAGGACCCACTGACCCCCTTAGGACCCCCCCAGGACCCACTGACCACCCCCCGAACCTACCTGGACCCCCCAGGACTCCCTGACCCCCCCGGGACCCCCTGACCCCCCCCTGAACCCACTGGCCCCCCCTCCGGACCCACTGACCCCCCCCTGAACTCCCCCCAGGACCCACTGACCCCCTTAGGACCCCCCCAGGACCCACTGACCCCCCTCCAGGACCCCCTGACCCCCCCCGGGACCCACCGACCCCCTCTAGGACCCCCCTGAACCCACTGACCCCCCCCCCCCGGACCCACCGACCCCCCTGCTGTCCATAAATCCCCCCCAGTGCCCCCCGGGTCATTCCATGACCCCCCCCCCCACCAGCCCCCCAAATATCCCCCAGAGCCCCCCAAGATCCCCCTCACCCTCTCAGAATCCCCATAGCCCCCCCAAATCCCCCCCCCCATATCCCCCCTCATCTGGTGCTGGGGGGGGGTCCTGGCTGCAGATGAGCAGTGGATTATCCCCCCCCCCATAATAATCCCACAGCTGGGGGGGGGGGGATTAGAGCCCTCCCGGCCCCCCCCAAACCCCCCCTGAGGGTCTCAGCCCCACCTGGGGATGTTTTGGGGAGGGGGGGGAGTCACCCCAAATCCCCTTCACCATCTCCCCCCCGCCCTCTCCAAAATAATTAACACCTGGTTTAATTGGGGGTGGGTGGGGGGCTCAGGGTGGGGTTTTGGGAATTCGGCCAATCCTGGGGGTGGGGGGGCGACTCCTCCCCCTCCCCTCTCCATCAGCATCTGGAGGGACCCCGGGGGGGGGAATTGGGGGGGATTTGGGGGGGTCAGGACGGGGGGCGGCCCCCCCCACCCACCCCGCAGTCCCCAGCGGCTGCGCAGGGAGCGGAGCACCCACGGCCCAGGTGAGCGGCATTGGGGACCCCCAAACACCTGGAAACCCAAATTTGGGACCCCCAAACCCCCCCATGGGGAGCTGCCCCATACTTTGGGGGGTGTCCCCGCCCCATGGGGTGTCATTGCCCCCCTCCCCACCCCATTGAGATCCTCCCATCCCAATGGGTGCCACCCCCCCCCCCGTGCCCTCCTGCCCACCCTGGTGTCCCTGTGCCCCCCTGCCCCACAGAGAGCCACTCCTGCCCCATAGGGACCCCACCCCACTGTCCCTGTGCCCCCCTGCCCCACAGAAAGTCACCCTTGCCCCATGGGGTGCCCCACCCCGCTGTCCCTGTGCCCCTCTGCCCCACAGGGCAGCCACTCCTGCCCCATGGCGACCTCACCCCACTGTTCCTTTGCCCCCTGGCACCCATCCTGCCCCACAGGGAGCCACCCCTGCCCCACGGGGACCTCACCCCACTATTCTTTTGCCCCCCTGGCACCCACCCTGCCCCATAGGGAGCCACCCCTGCCCCATGGCGACTTCACCCCACTGTTCCTTTGCCCCCCTGGCACCCACCCTGCCCCATAGGGAGCCACCCCTGCCCCATAGGGAGCCACCTCTGCCCCACAGGGAGCCACCTCTGCCCCACAGGGAGCCACCCCTGCCCCATAGGACCCCACTCCCACTGCCCCTGTGCCCCTCTGCCCCACAGGGCACCCACCCTGCCCCATGGAGGGCCACCCCTGCCCTATAGGGAGCCACCCCTGCCCCCCCCCATCACCCCCTAACCCCCCCCCGCCCACCTTCTCTTTTCCCCCAGCCCACCATGCCACCACCGCCCACCCTGCTGGCCACCCTGCTGGCCACCCTGCTGTCCCTGTGCCCACCCGGCCGCTGCCCCCCGGCCCCCACTCAGCCCCACGCCATCCGCCTGGAGGGTGACCTGACTTTGGGGGGGCTGTTCCCGGTGCACGCCCGCGGCCCCGCCGGCGTTCCCTGCGGGCCGGTCAAGAAGGAGAAAGGCATCCACCGGCTGGAAGCCATGCTGTACGCGCTGGACCGGGTCAACGGCGACCCAAGGGTGCTGCCCAACCTGACGCTGGGCGCTCGCATCCTCGATACCTGCTCCAGGGACACGTACGCGCTGGAGCAGGCGCTGAGCTTCGTGCGCAGCCTCCTGCCCCCCGAGGGGGGCGAGGGCAGCTGCCCCGACGGGTCAGCCCCGCGCCGACCCCCGCCCGAGCGCCTGGTCGGGGTCATCGGGGCTTCGGCCAGCTCCGTGTCCATCATGGTGGCCAACGTGCTGCGGCTGTTCGCGGTGGGTTTGGGGGGGTTTGGGGGGGTTGGGGACATGGAGGGACATTGGGGACATGGAGGGACATTGGTGCCTCAGGGCCATCATGGTGGCCAACGTGCTGTGGCTGTTTGCCGTGAGTTTGGGAGGGTTTGGAGGGTTTGGGGACATGGAGGGACACTGGGGATCCAGAGGGGTATTGAGGATATTGGGGACATGGAGGGACATTGGGGACATAGAGGGGACATTGGGGACATGGAGGGTGTTGGGGACATGGAGGGACATTGGTGCCTTGGCCAGCTCCGTGTCCATCATGGTGGCCAACGTGCTGCGGCTGTTTGCGGTGGGTTTGGGGGGGTTTGGGGGGGTTGGGGACACGGAGGGACATTGGGGACATGGAGGGACATTGGTGCCTCGGGGCCATCATGGTGGCCAACGTGCTGTGGCTGTTTGGGGGGGTTTTGGGGGGGTTTGGGGGCGTTGGGGACATGGAGGGGCACTGGGGACATGGAGGGGACATTGGGGACATGGAGGGTGTTTGGGACATTGGGGACATGGAGGGTGTTGGGGACACGGAGGGACATTGGGGACATTGGGGGTGTTGGGGACATTGGGGACAAGGAGGGTATTGGGGACATCGGGGACACTGGGGACATGGAGGGTATTGGGGACATCAGGGACACTGGGGACATGGAGGGTGTTGGGGACATGGAGGGACATTGGTGCCTCAGGGCCATCATGGTGGCCAACGTGCTGTGGCTGTTTGCCGTGAGTTTGGGAGGGTTTGAGGGTGTTGGGGACATGGAGGGACACTGGGGATCCAGAGGGGTATTGAGGATATTGGGGACATGGAGGGACATTGGGGACATGGAGGGGACATTGGGGACATGGAGGGTGTTGGGGACACGGAGGGACATTGGGGACATTGGGGGTGTTGGGGACATTGGGGACATGGAGGGTGTTGGGGACATGGAGGGACGTTGGTGCCTTGGCCAGCTCCGTGTCCATCATGGTGGCCAACGTGCTGCGGCTGTTTGCGGTGGGTTTGGGGGGGTTTGGGGGCGTTGGGGACATGGAGGGACATTGGGGACATTGAGGAGTGTTGGGGACATTGGGGACATTGGGGATCCAGAGGGGTATTGAGGACATTGGGGACAAGGAGGGTATTGGGGACATCGGGGACATTGGGGACATCAGGGACATTGGGGACATGGAGGGTATTGGGGACATCGGGGACACTGGGGACATGGAGGGTATTGGGGACATCAGGGACACTGGGGACATGGAGGGTGTTGGGGACATGGAGGGACATTGGTGCCTCGGGGCCATCATGGTGGCCAACGTGCTGTGGCTGTTTGCCGTGAGTTTGGGAGGGTTTGGGGGCGTTGGGGACATGGAGGGACATTGGGCACATTGGGGACATGGAGGGACACTGGGGATCCAGAGGGGTATTGAGGATATTGGGGACATGGAGGGACATTGGGGACATAGAGGGGACATTGGGGACATGGAGGGTGTTGGGGACATGGAGGGACATTGGTGCCTCGGGGCCATCATGGTGGCCAACGTGCTGTGGCTGTTTGCCATGAGTTTGGGGGGGTTGGGGACATTGGGGACATGGAGGGTGTTGGGGACATTGGGGATTCAGAGGGGTATTGAGGATATTGGGGACAAGGACGGTATTGGGGACATTGGGGACATTGGGGACATTGGGGACATGGAGAGTGTTGGGGACATGGAGGGACATTGGTGCCTTGGCCAGCTCTGTGTCCATCATGGTGGCCAATGTCCAGCAGCTCTTTGTGGTCACTGGGGCGTTGGGGACACTGGGGGGGCGTTGGGGACACTGGGGGGGTGTTGGGGACATTTGGGGGATGTTTGGGACACTGGGGGGGGTGTTGGGGACAGTGGGGGGGGGGTGTTGGGGACATTTGGGGGGTGTTGGGGACACTGGGGGGGCGTTGGGGACATTTAGGGGGTGTTGGGGACACTGGGGGGGGTGTTGGGGACACTGGGGGGGTGTTGGGGACACTGGGGGGGGTGTTGGGGACATTTGGGGGGGGCGTTGGGGACACTGGGGGGGCGTTGGGGACATTTAGGGGGTGTTGGGGACACTGGGGGGGGTGTTGGGGACACTGAGGGGGGTGTTGGGGACACTGGGGGGAACATGGAGGTGTTTTGGCTGGGGAGACTCTGAGGGGACATGGGACAGCGCTGTCCCCGGTGTCCTCGTGGTGTCCCCTGTTAAGGGGGGGCCTTGTCCCCCTCTGTCCCCCCCCCACCCACGGATCCCTTCCAGAACCTTCTCCCCTCCCCCCTGGGTGTTACCCACAATCCCCTGGGACGGCAGCAAATGGCCCAGGGGGATTAGGGGGGATTAGGGACAGCGACAGGGACAGCGAGGGGGGGTCCCCCTGTGCCAGGTCCCCTGGGTGTCCCTCGATGTCCCCAATGTCCCTCCAGACCCCTCCTGCATCGACAGCCCCGCACTGAGCCCCCCCGTGTCCCCTCAGCCCCAAACCCCACAATGTCCCCAAACCCTCGCGATGTCCTCCTGGCCCTGGCGTGTCCCTGATGTCCCCAATGTCCCCACATCCCCAACATGTCCCTGATGTCCCCCTGTGTCCCCAGATCAGCTACACCTGCACAGCCCCTGAGTTGTTGGACCCGTGTCTATCCCCTTGTCCCCATGTCCCTGAGGTCCCCAGTGTCCCCATGTCCCTGACATGTCCCTGATGTCCCCAATGTCCTCGATGTCCCCAATGTCCCCACATCCCCCTGATGTCCCCAACGTTCCCAAGTCCCTGACATGTCCCCAGTGTCCTCGATGTCCCCAATGTCCCCATGCCCCTGACGTGTCACTGACATGTCCCCAATGTCCCTGGCGTGTCCCCAGTGTCCCCAATGCCCCCAAGGTCCCCAATGTCCCCAGATCCCTGACATGTCCCTGATGTCCCCAGTGCCCCTGATGTCCCCCTGTGTCCCCAGATCCCCCAGATCAGCTACGCCTCCACGGCCCCCGAGCTGTCAGATCCTTGTCTGTCCCCTCATCCCCAACATGTCCCCAGTGTCCCCAATGTCCCCATGCCCCTGACATGTCCCTGATGTCCCCGATGTCCCCAGTGTCCCCAATGTCCCCATGCCCCTGACATGTCCCTGATGTCCCCAATGTCCCCATGTCCCTGACATGTCCCTGATGTCCCCAATGTCCCCAGATCCCCCACATGTCCCTGATGTCCCCAAGGTCCCCAATGCCCCCATGTCCCTGACATGTCCCCGATGTCCCCAGTGTCCCCAATGTCCCCATGCCCCTGACATGTCCCTGATGTCCCCAATGCCCCCATGATCCCCTAGATCATGCTACGCCTCCATGGCCCCCGAGTGTCGGACCCCTGTGTGTCCCCAGATCCCCCACATGTCCCTGATGTCCCCAATGTCCCTGATGTCCCCAATGTCCCCAGATCCCTCACATGTCCCTGATGTCCCCAATGTCCCCATGCCCCTGACATGTCCCTGATGTCCCCGATGTCCCCCTGTGTCCCCAGATCCCCCAGATCAGCTACGCCTCCACAGCCCCAGAGCTGTCAGACCCCTGTGTGTCCCCATGCCCCTGACATGTCCCTGATGTCCCCAATGTCCCCAGATCCCCCACATGTCCCTGATGTCCCCAGTGTCCCTGATGTCCCCAGTGTCCCCGATGTCCCCATGCCCCTGACATGTCCCTGATGTCCCCGATGTCCCCCTGTGTCCCCAGATCCCCCAGATCAGCTACGCCTCCACGGCCCCCGAGCTGTCGGACCCCGGGCGTTACGAGTTCTTCTCGCGGGTGGTGCCGCCGGACTCGTACCAGGCCCAGGCCATGGTGGCCGTGGTGAGGGCGCTGGGCTGGAGCTACGTCAGCACGCTGGCCTCGGAGGGCAACTACGGCGAGAGCGGCGTCGAGGCCTTCGTGCAGAGCTCCCGGGAGGCTGGTGAGCACTGGGTTATACTGGGAGTACTGGGATGTACTGGGTTATACTGGGTTATACTGGGAGTACTGGGTTGTACTGGGTTATACTGGGCTGGAGCTACGTCAGCACGCTGGCCTCGGAGGGCAACTACGGCGAGAGCGGCGTCGAGGCCTTCGTGCAGAGCTCCCGGGAGGCTGGTGAGCACTGGTTTGTACTGGGTTATACTGGGAGTACTGGGTTGTACTGGGTTGTACTGGGTTGTACCGGGCTGGAGCTGAGCGGCGTCGAGGCCTTCGTGCAGAGCTCCCGGGAGGCCGGTGAGCACTGGTTTATACTGGGAGTACTGGGATGTACTGGGTTATACTGGGTTATACTGGGAGTACTGGGTTATACTGGGTTATACTGGGCTGGAGCTACGTCAGCACGCTGGCCTCGGAGGGCAACTACGGCGAGAGCGGCGTCGAGGCCTTCGTGCAGAGCTCCCGGGAGGCTGGTGAGCACTGGTTTGTACTGGGTTATACTGGGAGTACTGGGTTGTACTGGGAGTACTGGGTTGTACTGGGTTAGACTGGGCTGGAGCTGAGCGGCATCGAGGCCTTCGTGCAGAGCTCCCGGGAGGCTGGTGAGTGCTGGGAGTACTGGGTTATACTGGTTTGTACTGGGAGTACTGGGTTGTATTGGGTTATACTGGGAGTACTGAGTTGTACTGGGTTATACTGGGAGTACTGGGTTGTACTGGGTTATACTGGGAGTACTGGGTTGTACTGGGTTATACTGGGCTGGAGCTACGTCAGCACGCTGGCCTCGGAGGGCAACTACGGCGAGAGCGGCGTCGAGGCCTTCGTGCAGAGCTCCCGGGAGGCTGGTGAGCACTGGTTTGTACTGGGTTATACTGGGAGTACTGGGTTGTACTGGGTTGTACTGGGTTATACTGGGCTGGAGCTACGTCAGCACGCTGGCCTCGGAGGGCAACTACGGCGAGAGCGGCGTCGAGGCCTTCGTGCAGAGCTCCCGGGAGGCTGGTGAGTGCTGGGGGTACTGGGTTATACTGGTTTGTACTGGGAGTACTGGGTTGTACTGGGTTATACTGGGAGTACTGGGTTATACTGGGCTGGAGCTGAGCGGCGTCGAGGCCTTCGTGCAGAGCTCCCGGGAGGCTGGTGAGCGCTGGGGGTACTGGGTTATACTGGTTTGTACTGGTTGTACTGGGTTATACTGGGAGTACTGGGTTATACTGGTTTGTACTGGGTTATACTGGGAGTACTGGGTTATACTGGGTTGTACTGGGTTATACTGGGTTGTACTGGGCTGGAGCTGAGTGGTGTCGAGGCCTTCGTGCAGAGCTCCTGGGAGGCCGGTGAGTACTGGGTTGTACTGGGTTATACTGGGTTAGATTGGGTTTTACTGGGTTGTACTGGGAGTACTGGGTTATACTGGGTTATACTGGGTTGTACTGAGCTGGAGCTGAGCAGCGTCGAGGCCTTCATGCAGAGCTCCCGGGAGGCTGGTGAGCACTGGGGGTACTGGGTTGTACTGGGTTGTACTGGGTTTTACTGGGTTTTACTGGGTTTTACTGGGTTGTACTGGGTTAGATTGGGTTATACTGGGTTGTACTGGGTTAGATTGGATTATACTGGGATAAACTGGGAGTACTGGGTTATATTGAATTGTACTGGGTTATACCGGGAATACTGAGGGTACGGGGTTGTACAGGGTTATACTGGGAGTACTGGGTTGTACTGGGGGTACTGGGTTATATTGGGAGTACTCGGTTGTACTGGGATTACTGGGTTAGATTGGGTTTTACTGGGTTGTACTGGGTTATACTGGGAGTACTGGGTTATACTGGGTTGTACTTGGAGGGGCACTGGGAGCACTGGTTTATACTGGGATAGGCACTAAGAAGGCACAGGGTTATACTGGGAAGGGTGCTGGGAGCACTGGCAGGGCACTGGTCCATACTGGGATGAACTGGGAGGGTGAGCTCTGCAGGGAAGGGGGAGGCTCCGCTCAGTGACTGCTGAGCCTGGGACCGGCCCATACTGGTCCATACTGGTCTGTACTGGTCCGTACTGGTCCATACTGGTCCGAACTGGTGCAGGGGGCCTGTGCATCGCCCAGTCCATCAAGATCCCGCGGGAGCCGAAGCCGGGCGAGTTCGCCAAGGTCATCGGGCGCCTGATGGAGACGTCGACGGCGCGCGGGGTGGTGCTGTTCGCCAACGAGGACGACATCCGGTGAGACCAGTACAAACCAGTACAAACCAGTACACCCTGCTGTGCCTCCCAGTGCTCCCCAGTGCCCCTCAGTGCTCCCCAGTACACACCAGTGACATCCCAGTACACACCAGTGCACACCGCGCGGGGTGGTGCTGTTCGCCAACGAGGACGACATCCGGTGAGACCAGTACAAACCAGTACAAACCAGTACACCCTGCTGTGCCTCCCAGTGCTCCCCAGTGCCCCTCAGTGCTCCCCAGTGCTCCCCAGTACACACCAGTGCACACCGCGCGGGGTGGTGCTGTTCGCCAATGAGGATGACATCTGGTGAGACCAGTGCACACCAGTATAAACCAGTAACATCCCAGTGCCCTTCAGTGCCCCCCAGTGCCCCTCAGTGCCCCCCAGTGCTCCCCAGTACACACCAGTCCCTCCCCAGTGCTCCTCAGCCCACTGGAGTTAATCCCAGTTTGCCCAGTTTGCCCAGTTTGCCCAGTTTGCCGTGTCCCCGAAGGCAGGCGGGTGCTGTAGTCCATCCCAGTCCATCCCAGTTTGCCCAGTTTGCCCAGTTTGCCGTGTCCCCGCAGGCAGGCAGGTGCTGTAGTCCATCCCAGCAGCCCCCAGTCCATCCCAGTTTGCCCAGTTTGCCCAGTTTGCCGTGTCCCTGCACGCAGGAGGGTGCTGTAGTCCATCCCAGTCCATCCCAGTTTGCCCAGTTTGCCGTGTCCCTGCAGGCAGGAGGGTGCTGTAGTCCATCCCAGTCCATCCCAGTCCATCCCAGTTTGCCCAGTTTGCCCAGTTTGCCCAGTTTGCCGTGTCCCCGCAGGCAGGAGGGTGCTGTAGTCCATCCCAGTTTGCCCAGTTTGCCCAGTTTGCCCAGTTTGCCGTGTCCCTGCAGGCAGGAGGGTGCTGTAGTCCATCCCAGTCCATCCCAGTCCATCCCAGTTTGCCCAGTTTGCCCAGTTTGCCGTGTCCCCGCAGGCGGGTGCTCGAGGCCGCCACCCTGGCCAACCTCTCGGGCCATTTCTCCTGGGTGGGCTCGGACAGTTGGGGCTCCAAGATGGCGCCGGTGCAGGGCCTGGAGGAGGCGGCGCACGGGGCCATCACCATCCTGCCCAAACGAGCCTCGGTGCCCGGTGGGCTACTGGGAACACTGGGGGGGACTGGGAACACTGGGGGGGAGTGGGGAGGGACTGGGGAGGGGCACTGGGCGGGCACTGGGAGGGATTGGGAACACTGGGGGGGCAATGGGGGGGCACTGGGAGCGACTGGGAACACTGGGAGGGACTGGGAGGAAATGGGGGGGGCACTGGGGAAAGGCAGTGGGGGGACACTGGGAGGGACTGGGTGGGCAATGGGAGCACTGGGAGGGACTGGGAACACTGGGGGGGAATGGGGGGACACTGGGAGTGACTGGGAGCACTGGGAGTGACTGGGAGGAAATGGGGGGGCACTGGGAGGGACTGGGAGGGCAATGGGAGGGACACTGGGACACCCCTGTGGGGTTCCCCCGACCCCTTGGTGTCCCCGTGTCCCCCGGTGTCCCCTGACCCCTGTGGGGTCCCCGTGTCCCTCATGGTGTCCCCCTTGACCCCTTGATGTCCCCCCGACCCCTCGATGTCCCCTCGATGTCCCCCCTGTCCCCTCGATGTCCCCCCTGTCCCCTATTGGGTCCCCCCGTCCCCTCGATGTCCCCCCTGTCCCCTCGATGTCCCCCCTGTCCCCATGGTGTCCCCCCTGTCCCCTCGATATCCCCTTGTCCCCATGATGTCCCCCCTGTCCCCTCAATGTCCCCCCTGTCCCCTCGATGTCCCCCCTGTCCCCTCGATATCCCCTTGTCCCCTCGATGTCCCCCCTGTCCCCATGGTGTCCCCCCTGTCCCCTCGATGTCCTCCCTGTCCCCATGGTGTCCCCCCTGTCCCCTCGATATCCCCTTGTCCCCTCGATGTCCCCCCTGTCCCCATGGTGTCCCCCCTGTCCCCTCGATGTCCCCCTGTCCCCATGATGTCCCCCCTGTCCCCTCAATGTCCCCCCTGTCCCCTCGATGTCCCCCCTGTCCCCATGGTGTCCCCCCTGTCCCCTCGATGTCCCCCCTGACCCCTCGATGTCCCCCCTGTCCCCATGGTGTCCCCCCTGACCCCTCGATGTCCCCCCTGTCCCCATGATGTCCCCCCTGACCCCTCGATGTCCCCCCCCGTCCCCCAGGATTTGACGAGTACTTCACGTCGCGCTCCCTGGAGAACAATCGCCGCAATCTCTGGTTCCACGAGTTCTGGGAGGACGATTTCAATTGCCGGCTGCCCCACGGCACCGCGCCCCACGGCGAGCCCGGGGGGGCCCAGGGGGCGCCCGTGCGCAAGTGCACAGGTACCGGACCCATAGAGACACATAGAAACCCCGTAGGGACCCCATAGATCCCATAGAGACCCCATAGATCCCATAGAGACCCATAGAGACACATAGAAACCCCATAGGGACCCCATAGATCCCATAGATCCCATAGAGACCCCATAGATCCCATAGAGACCCATAGAGACACATAGAAACCCCATAAACCCCATAGATCCCATAGGGACCCATAGAGACACATAGAAACCCCATAGGGACCCCATAGATCCCATAGAGTCCCCATAGATCCCATAGAGACACATAGAAACCCCATAGGGACCCCATAGAGACCCCATAGAGACCCCATAGATCCCATAGAGACCCCATAGATCCCATAGAGACCCCATAGACCCCATAGAGACCCCATAGATCCCATAGAGACCCATAGACCCCATAGGGACCCATAGACCCCATAGATCCCATAGTCCCCATAGAGACCCCATAGATCCCATAGGGACCCATAGATCCCATAGAGACCCCATAGACCCCATAGAGACCCCATAGACCCCATAGATCCCATAGAGACCCCATAGATCCCATAGGGACCCATAGATCCCATAGAGACCCCATAGACCCCATAGATCCCATAGGGACCCTTAGACCCCACAGACCTCATAGGGACCATAGAGACACATAGGGACCCATAGAGACACATAGGGACCTCATAGGGACCCATAGATCCCATAGAGACCCCATAGACCCCATAGAGACCCCATAGACCCCATAGATCCCATAGAGACCCCATAGATCCCATAGGGACCCATAGATCCCATAGAGACCCCATAGACCCCATAGATCCCATAGGGACCCTTAGACCCCACAGACCTCATAGGGACCATAGAGACACATAGGGACCTCATAGGGACCCATAGATCCCATAGAGACCCCATAGACCCCATAGGGACCCCACAGACCCCATAGACACCCATAGGGACCCAACAGAGACCCCAAAGGGATCCCACAAAGATCCCACAGATCACCCTAAGAGCAGGAGGGGAAGGTTTGGGGTGTCCATGGCAGGTTTGGGGTGCCCATGGAGGATTTGGGATTTAGGATTTGGGATTTGGGATTTGGGGTCCCCAGGCAGGGAGCGCATCGGGCGGGACTCGCCCTACGAGCAGGAGGGGAAGGTTTGGGGTGTCCCTGGCAGGTTTGGGGTGTCCCTGGCGGGTTTAGGGTGTCCATGGAGGATTTGGGATTTAGGATGTGGGATTTAGGATTTGGGATTTGGGGTCCCCAGGCAGGGAGCGCATCGGGCGGGACTCGCCCTACGAGCAGGAGGGGAAGGTTTGGGGTGTCCCTGGCAGATTTGGGATGCCCATAGCAGGTTTAGGGTGTCCCTGGTGGGTTTGGGGTGTCCATGGAGGATTTGGGATTTAGGATTTGGGATTTGGGGTCCCCAGGCAGGGAGCGCATCGGGCGGGACTCGCCCTACGAGCAGGAGGGGAAGGTGCAGTTCGTCATCGACGCCGTGCTGGCCATGGCCCACGGGCTGCACTCCATGCTGGGCGAGGCCTGCCCGGGCGGGGGGCTCTGTGCCCACATGGACCCCCCCGATGGGCGCCGCCTGCTCACCCACATCCGCAGGGTGGCCTTCAACGGTACTGGGAGCACTGGGAGGGAGCTGGGATATGGGGGGGGGGGGGCACTGGGAGGGAGCTGGAAGCACTGGGAGTGTACTGGGATATAGGGGGGGGCACTGGGAGGGAGCTGGGATATGGGGGGGGGGCACTGGGAGGGAGCAGGGGGCACTGGGAGGGAGCTGGGATATGGGGGGGGCACTGGGAGGGAGCAGGGGGCACTGGGAGGGAGCTGGGGACACTGGGAGAGTACTGGGATATGGGGAGGAGCACTGGGAGGGAGCTGGGAGCACTGGGATTGTACTGGGATATGGGTGGGGGGCACTGGGAGGGATATGGGGGGACACTGGGATATGGGGGGGGCACTGGGAGGGAGCTGGGGACACTGGGAGAGTACTGGGATATGGGGAGGGGCACTGGGAGGGAGCTGGGGGCACTGGGATTGTACTGGGATATGGGTGGGGGGCACTGGGAGGGATATGGGGGCACTGGGATTGTACTGGGATATAGGGGGGGCACTGGGATTGTACTGGGATATGGGTGGGGGGGCACTGGGAGGGAGCTGGGGGCACTGGGATTGTACTGGGATATGGGGAGGGGGGCACTGGGGGGGAGCTGGGGGCACTGGGATTGTACTGGGATATGGGGAGGGGGGCACTGGGGGCACTGGGATTGTACTGGGATATGGGGAGGGGGGCACTGGGAGGGAGCTGGGGGCACTGGGATTGTACTGGGATATGGGGAGGGGGGCACTGGGAGGGATATGGGGGCACTGGGGACCATTCTGGGAACCACTGGGGGGCACTGATGAACATACTGGGACATACTGGGAAACACTGGGATATGTGAGGGTGGGCACTGGGAGGGGGCTAGGAGCACTAAAGAGCGCATTGGGATGTACTGGGAGACACTGGGATATACTGGGGGGCATTGAAGAAGTTACTGGGACATACTGGGAAGCGCTGGGATGTACTGGAGAGCAGTGGGAGGGAGCTGAGGGCACTGGAGAGCTTACTGGGACGTACTGGGAGGAACTGGGAGCAGGATGGGAGCACTGGAGACCATACTGGGACGTACTGGGAGGAACTGGGAGCAGGATGGGAGCACTGGAGACCGTACTGGGATGTACTGGGAGGAACTGGGAGCGGGATGGGAGCACTGGAGACCATACTGGGATGTACTGGGAGGCACTGGGATGTATTGGAGGGTACCGGGAGCGGGATGGGAGCACTGGAGACCATACTGGGACGTACTGGGAGGAACTGGGAGCGGGATGGGAGCACTGGAGACCGTACTGGGAGGAACTGGGAGCGGGATGGGAGCACTGGAGACCGTACTGGGAGCACTGGTTTGCCCAGTACGGGGGGCACACTGGCTCTGGGGGTTCCCTGACCCTTCCCGCGGGGTGGCAGGGGATGTCCCTGACCCACAGCCGTGCTTACTGGTTTATACTGGTCCGTACTGGTGCGCAGGCAGCGCGGGGACGCCGGTGTCCTTCAACGAGAACGGCGACGCCCCCGGGCGCTACGACATCTTCCAGTTCCAGGGGGGCAACGGCAGCGGCGCCTACCGGGCTGTGGGGCAGTGGGTGCAGGGGCTGCACCTGCAGGTGGGTCTGGGACCCCCCCCCGGCACCCAGGGGTGCCCCCAGGGGTGACCCCTGTGACCCCCAGGTGAATTGGGGTGGGTGGGGTGGGACCAGATCCCAGGGGTGCCCCCCCTCCCAGATCAAATGGGGTGGGACTCACAGAGACCCCATGGGTGCCCCCCAGATCAACTGGGGACCTCACCCCAGCACCCAGGGGTGCCCCACAGACCCCATGGGTGCCCCCCGTGACCCCCAAATCAACCCCCCCGGGTGTGACCCCCACCCCAGACCCCATAGGTGCCCCCCATGGGTGCCCCCCGTGACCCCCAGGTCAACTGGGGGGATGCCAGTGGCCAACTGGGAGGCACTGGGTGGGGGGCGGTCTGTTCCCCCTCTGGGGGGGGAATGTACAAGGGGGGCTTGGGGAGGGTCCCTGAGGAGGTTTGGGGTGTCCATGGGGAATTTGGGGTGTCCATGAGGAGTTTTGGGGTGTCCCTGAGGAGGTTTGTGGGATCCATGGGGTATTTGGGGTGTCCCTGGGGGATTTGGGGAATCCATAGAGGGTTTGTAGGATCCATGGGGGATTTGGGGGATCCATAGAGGGTTTGTGGGATCCAAGGGGGATTTGGGGGATCCATAGAGGGTTTGTAGGATCCATGAGGAATTCGGGGGATCCATGAGGAATTCGGGGTGTCCATGGGGTGGTCCCTGACTGTCCCCTCCCCAGCAGGACGCCATGGCTCCAATCATTGTCACTGTCACCCTCGGTGTGCAGCCTCTCTTTTGAGGGGTGTCCCATGGGGAATTTGGGGACCCATAGGGAATTCGGGGGATCCATGGAGTGGTCCCTGACTGTCCCCCTCCCCAGGAGGACGCCATGTCCTGGGGCTCCAACTCTTCGTCGCCCCCACCCTCGGTGTGCAGCCTCCCGTGTGCAGGGGGTGTCCCTGGGGAATTTGGGGTGTCCATAGAGGGTTTGTAGGATCCCTGGGGAATTTGGAGTATCCCTGGGGGATTTGGGGGATCCATGGGGGATTTGGGGTGTCCATGGAGGGTTTGGGGGACCCATGGAGAGTTTATGATGTCCATAGGAGATTTGGGGTGTCCATGGGGAATCTGGGATGTCCCTGGGGGATTTGGGGGATCCATAGAGGGTTTGTAGGATCCATGAGGAATTCGGGGGATCCATGGGGAATTCGGGGTATCCATGGGGTGGTCCCTGACTGTCCCCCTCCCCAGGAGGACGCCATGTCCTGGGGCTCCAACTCTTCGTCGCCGCCGCCCTCGGTGTGCAGCCTCCCGTGCGGCCCCGGCGAGCGCAAGAAGCCGGTGAAGGGGGTGCCGTGCTGTTGGCACTGCGAGCTCTGCGGGGGCTACCAATACCGAGCCGACCTCCTCACCTGCCTGCCGTGCGCCCCTCACCTGCGCCCCACCCCCAACCGCACCGCCTGCCGCCCCACACCTGTCCTGCGCCTCCGCTGGGGCGACCCCTGCGCCGCCGTGCCGCTGGCTCTGGCCACGCTGGGGCTCATGGCCACCGCCTTCGTGTTGGCCACTTTCGTGCGACACCACGAGACGCCGATCGTGAAAGCGTCGGGGAGGGAGCTGAGTTACGTCCTGCTGGCCGGCATCGCCCTGGTGTACGCCATCACCTTCGTCATGGTGGCCGAGCCCGGCGTGGGGGTCTGTGCCCTGCGGAGACTCTTCCTGGGCATGGGCATGAGCCTGACGTACGCTGCGCTGCTGACCAAGACCAACCGCATCTACCGCATCTTCGAGCAGGGTCAGGGCACGGGGGGCACGGGGGGCACGGGGGGCGCGGGGTGAGGGGCTGGGGGGCACAGAGGGCAGGGGGTGAGGGGCTGGGGGGCACGGGGTGAAGGGATGGGGGGCACAGAGGGCAGGGGGTGAGGGGCTGGGGGTTATTGGGGGCACGGGGTGAGGGGCTGGGGGGCATGGGGGGGCACAGGAGGGGCTGGGGGGCACGGGGTGAGGGGCTGGGGTCTCACCTGTGCCATGCTGGTCACCAAGACCAAAGGCATTGCCACATCTTCGAGCAGGGTCAGGGGTTGGGGGGCACGGGGGGCACGGGCTAAGGGGATGGGGGCCACGGGGGGCACAGGGTGAGGGGCTGGGGGGTATTGGGGGCACGGGGTGAGGGGCTGGGGTCTCACCTGTGCCATGCTGGTCACCAAGACCAAAGGCATTGCCACATCTTCGAGCAGGGTCAGGGGTTGGGGGGCACGGGGGGCACGGGGTGAGGGGCTGGGGGGCACAGGGGGCACGGGGTGAGGGGCTGGGGTCTCACCTGTGCCATGCTGGTCACCAAAACCAAAGGCATTGCCACATCTTCGAGCAGGGTCAGGGGATGGGGGTCACGGGGTGAGGGGTTGGGGTCTCACCTGTGCCGTGCTGGTCACCATGACCAATGGCATCGCCACATCTTCGAGCAGGTGAGCGGCACGGGGGGCACAGTGGGGTGGGAAGGAAGGGTGGGGGGCTCTGGGTGAGGGGCTCGGGGTGAGGGTGGGGGGCTCTGGGGGGTGGCAGCTTGGGGTGAAGGACCCCACCCTCCCCTCCACATCCCCAATGGACGTGACTTCAGGACCTCCAAACATTTTTGGGGCTTCCAAACCAACCCGGAATGACTCGGGGTACCCTGACCCCAAATCCTTCAAACCAGGTGAGTTCTGGGGGTGCCACCAGCCCCCCCAAAACCCTCCGTACCCCACAGGGAAACGCTCAGTGACCCCACCCCGCTTCATCAGCCCCACATCGCAGCTCGTCATCACCTTCACCCTCAGCGGGCTGCAACTCGTGGCCGCGGCCACTTGGCTACTGATCCGGCCACCCCACGCCCTCATCGACTACGAGATGGGCAGGACCCCCGATCCTGAGGCTGCCAGGGGGGTCCTGAGGTGCGACATGGCCGAGGGGGCCACTCTGGCCTGCCTGGCCTATGCCCTGCTGCTCATGCTCACCTGCACCGTGTACGCCGTCAAAGCCCGCGGCGTCCCCGAGACCTTCAACGAGGCCAAACCCATCGGCTTCGCCATGTACACGACGTGCGTGGTGTGGCTGGCCTTCGGACCCATCTTCTTTGGGGCTGCCCAGTCGGCTGAGAGGGTGAGGAGGGGGATTTGGGGTGATTTTGGGGGTCCCTGGGGGGTCTTGGGGGTTCCTGGGGGGTCTCTGGGGGGGTCTATGGGGCACACGTGGTGCGGTTTGCCTTCGGACCCATCTTCATTGGGGCTGCCCAGTCGGCTGAGAGGGTGAGGAGGGGGATTTGGGGTGATTTTGGGGGGTATTTGGGGGTTCCTGGGGGTATTTGGGGGGTTCCTGGGGGGGTCTCTAGGGGTCTCTGGGGGGGGCCTATGGGGCACACGTGGTGTGGTTTGCCTTCGGACCCATCTTCTTTGGGGCTGCCCAGTCGGCTGAGAGGGTGAGGAGGGGGATTTGGGGGTTCCTGGGGGTGTTTGGGGGTCCCTGGGGGTGTTTGGGGGTCCCTGGGGGGTCTCTGGGGGGGTCTATGGGGCACACGTGGGGTGGCTGGTCTTCGGACCCATCTTCTTTGGGGCTGCCCAGTCGGCTGAGAGGGTGAGGAGGGGGATTTGGGGGGTCTTGGGGTGTCCCTCTTTTGGGGTCATTGAGATTTTAGGGTGCCGTTTTTGGGATCAGTGGGATTTTGGAGTCACTGGGATTTCGGGTTCCGTTTTTGGGATCAGTGGGGTTTTGGGATCAGTAAGATTTTGGGGTCCCGTTTTTGGGGTCAGTAAATTTTAGGGTGCCGCTTCTGGGTCCATGGGATTTTAGGGTCCTGTTTTCTGGGTCAGTGGGGTTTTGGGGTCAGTAAAATTTTAGGGTTCCCGTTTTTGGGGTCAGTAAATTTTAGGGTCCCGTTTTCTGGGTCAGTGGGATTTTGGGATCATTGGGATTTTGGGGTCAGTAAATTTTGGGGTCCCGTTTTTGGGATCAGTGGGATTTTGGGGTCCCGTTTTTGGGATCACTGGGGTTTTGGGGTCAGTAAATTTTGGGGTTCCCGTTTTTGGGGGTCAGTGGGATTCTGGGGTCAGTAAAATTTTAGGGTTCCGTTTTTGGGATCAGTGGGATTTTAGGGTCCCGTTTTTGGGTCCGTGGGATTTTGGGGTCCTGTTTTCTGGGTCAGTGGGATTCTGGGGTTCAGTAAAATTTTGGGGTTCCCGTTTTTTGGGGCGCAGGTGCACGTGCAGACGGCCACCCTGACCGTGTCCATGAACCCCTGGGACGGTGGGGTTGGGTTTGGGGGGTCAGTGGGATTTTGGGTTCCCGTTTTTGGGGTCAGTAAATTTTAGGGTTCCCGTTTTTTGGGTCCATGGGATTTTGGGGTCCTGTTTTCTCGGTCAGTGGGATTTTGGGATCAGTGGGATTTTAGGGTTCCGTTTTTGGGGGTCAGTAAGATTTTGGGGTCCTGTTTTCTGGGTCAGTGGGATTTTGGGTTCCGTTTTTGGGATCATTGGGATTTTGGGATCATTGGGATTTTAGGGTCCCGTTTTTGGGGTCAGTAAATTTTAGGGTCCCGTTTTTGGGTCCGTGGGATTTTAGGGTGCCGTTTTTAGGATCAGGGGGATTTTGGGGTTCCCGTTTTTGGGGTCAGTGGGATTCTGGGGTCAGTAAAATTCTAGGATTCCGTTTTTGGGATCAGTGGGATTTTGGGATCATTGGGGTTTTGGGGTCAGTAAAATTTCGGGGTTCCCGTTTTTGGGGGTCAGTGGGATTCTGGGGTCAGTAAAATTTTAGGGTTCCGTTTTTGGGATCAGTGGGATTTTGGGATCCCGTTTTTGGGATCAGTGGGATTTTGGGGTTCCGTTTTTGGGATCATTGGGATTTTAGGGTCCCGTTTTCTGGGTCAGTGGGATTTTGGGATCATTGGGATTTTGGGGTCAGTAAAATTTTAGGGTTCCGTTTTTTGGGTCAGTGGGATTTTAGGGTCCCGTTTTTGGGGTCAGTGGGATTTTGGGGTCCCGTTTTTGGGGATCAGTGGGATTTTGGGATCCCGTTTTTTGGGATCATTGCGATTCTGGGGTTCAGTAAAATTTTGGGGTTCCCGTTTTTGGGGGTCAGTAAAATTTTGGGGTTCCCGTTTTTTTGGGGTCAGTAAATTTTGGGGTTCCCGTTTTTTGGGGCGCAGGTGCACGTGCAGACGGCCACCCTGACCGTGTCCATGTCCCTGTCGGCCTCGGTGCCCCTGGGGCTCCTCTACGCCCCCAAAGTTTACGTCATCCTGCTGCACCCCGAGCGCAACCAACCCAAACGGCCCCGCGCCGACCCCCCCCCATAGAGACCCCCCCCCACATAGAGACCCCCAACCTGCACCCCAAAACCCCCCACAGCGCCCCCTCCCCCACAATAAAGCCGCTCCTGGAAACCCCCGGAAATTTTTGGGGTTTTTTTTTTGGGGGGGGGGGTGAGGCAGAGCTGGAGGAGCAAGGGGGGGGGAATTTGGGGTTTTTTTTTTGGGGGGGGGTTTATTTTTTAAGGGGATCCCCCGTTTTTTAGGGAGCCCCCCACCAGTAGCTCCAGCCACTGGGTCAGAGTTGGGGGGTCTGGGGGTGCCTGTGGAGGGAAAAGGGGGGGTCGTCATTCCCAGGACCCCCAAAACCCACCCTAAAAACCATCCCTGGGATGCCCAAGTGTCTCTGGGACCCCCCCAAATTTGCCCTCAGACCCCCCAAGTGACCCCAAAATCACCCCCAAGACCCCCCATTCCTTCTGGGACCCCCCCAAATTTGTCCTCAGACCCCCCAAGTGACCCCAAAATCACCCCCAAGACCCCCCATTCCTTCTGGGACCCCCCCCAAATTGCTCTCAGATCCACCCAGTGACCCCAAAACCACCCCCAAGACCCCTCATTGTCTTTGGGACCCCCCTAAATTTGCCCTCAGACCCCCCAAATGACCCCAAAATCACCCCCAGGACCCCCCATTCCTTCTGGGACCCCCTCAAATTGCTCTCAGATCCACCCAGGGACCCCAAAACCACCCCCAGACCCCCCCAAATTTGCCCTCAGATCCCCCAAGTGACCCCAAAACCACCCCCAAGACCCCTCATTGTCTTTGGGACCCCCCCAAATTGCTCTCAGACCCCCAAGTGACCCCAAAACCACCCCCAGGACCCCTCACTGTCTTTGGGACCCCCCCCAAATTTGCCCTCAGACCCCCAAGTGACCCCAAAACCACCCCCAAGACCCCTCATGGTCCTTGAGACCACCCCCCAAATTTGCCCTCAGACCCTCCCAGGGACCCCCATTGTCCCTGGGACCCCCAACCCATCCCCAGGGACCCTCAAATTGCCCCTGGATCCCCAAACCTGCCCCACAGACCCCGCCCCCCCCCCCAGAGCACTCACAGGGATGGGGGGCGCCCCTTTGGGGGGGGGCAGCACGCGGACCCCCCCACTCTGGGGGTACCCCGGCTCCAGCTCCAGGGTCCAGAGGGTTTGGGCACCTCGGGGACCCCCCAGGACCTGCAGGAGCCCCAGCTCGGGCTGCCAGTCCAGGGCAAACCTGGGGGAGGGTGGGGGGAGCCCCCCAATTAACCCCCAGATCCCTTAATTAACCCTCGGCCCCCCAATTAACCCCCAGACCCCCTAACTGGCCTCCCAAATCCCCTAATTAATCCCCAGATCCCCTAATTAATCCCCAGTCTCCCTATTTAACCCCCAGCCCCCCAATTGACCCCCCCAAACTCCTCCCAATTAACCCCCAGATCCCCTAATTAACCCCCAGCCCCACTAATTAACCCCCAGCCCCCCCCCCCCCCCCCCAAACCCCCAGATCCCCTAATTAACTCCCAGATCCCCTAATTAACCCCAGCCCCCCTAATTGACCTCCCAAACCCCTCCCAATTAACCTCCAGATCCCTTAATTAACCCCCAGCCCCCCTGACCTCCCAAACCCCTCCCAATTAACCCCCAGCCCCACTAATTAACCCCCAGATCCCCTAATTAACTCCCAGCCCCCCTAATTAACCCCCCAAACCCCTCCCAGTTACCCCCCCAGACCCTTCAGACCTGCCCGAGACCCCCCCAGCCCCCCAAACTTCTCTCAAAGACCCCCCAGCCCTCCTCAAAGACCCTCCTAGCCCCCCTCAAACCCCCCCAGCCCCCCTTAAACCCTCCCCGACCCCCCCCAGCCCCCCTCGAACCCTCCCCCCAGCCCCCCTCCAAACCCCCCCCAGCCCCCCAAACTTCTCTCAAAGACCCCCCAGCCCCCCTCAAAGACCCTCCAAGCCCCCCCAGCCCCCCTCAAACCCCCCCCGACCCCCTCAAACCCCCCCCAGCCCCCTCAAAGACCCCCAGCCCCCTCGACCCCCCCCTTAAGCCCCCCAGCCCCCCTCAAAAACCCTCAAACCCCCCAGCCCCCGCAAACCCCCCCCCAGCCCCCCTCCAGCCCCCCCCCCCCAGCCCCCTCACCTGTTCCTCAGGTGTGTCACCTCTGCCCAGAGGTCCCAGCCCCCCCAGCAGCGCTGCTGCAGCTCCAGCAGCCCCGGGCCCAGGGGAGGGGGCAACCCCAGGGGGGGATTCTGGGGTGGGGGGGGATAAAGGGGGGGATGGTGAGACCCCCCCAAAACCCGCCCTGAACCCCCCAGAACTTTCTTTGGACTCCCCCCCCCAAAAAAAAATTTTCCCCCATGGAGGTTTCCAAGTGTTCCCCCAAAAGTTTTACAAAACCTTCACAGTGTCCCCCCAGCCCCCAAACCCCCTCCCCAAAATCCCCCCCAAGCCCCCCCAAATCCCCCCAGGCCCCCAAATCCCCCCCCCCCAACTCCCCCCCAAATTCCCCCCAGGCCCCCAAATCCCCCCCAAATCCTCCCAGTGCCTCCTCAGCCCCCAAACCCCCTCCCCAAAATCCCCAAATTCTCCCCCCATTCCCCCCCAAGCCCCTAAATCCTCCCAGTGCCCCCCCCAGCCCCCAAATCTCCCCCAAATCCCCCCAAAATCCCCAAATTCTCCCCCAAATCCTCCCCGTGCCCCCCCCAGCCCCCCAAACCCCCTCCCCAAAATCCCCCAAATCCTCCCAGTGCCCCCCCCAGCCCCCCAAAACCCCCCCAAATCCCCTCCCCCAAATCCTCCCAGTGCCCCCTCAGCCCCCAATTCCACCCCCAAATTCCCCCCAAAATCCTCCTCGTGCCCCCTCAGCCCCCAAATCCCCTCCCCAAAATCCCCCCAAAATCCTCCCAAGCCTTTCCATGCCCCCCCAGGCCCCAAACCCCCTCCCCAAAATCCCCAAATTCCCCCCCAAATCCTCCCAGTGCCCCCCCAGCCCCCCAAACCCCCTCCCCAAAATCCCCCAATTCCCCCCCCCAAGCCCCCAAATCCTCCCAGTGCCCCCTCAGCCCCCCCAAATCCCCTTCCCCAAAATCCTCCCAAGCCTTTCCAGTGCCCCCCCAAACCCCCTCCCCAAAATCCCCAAATTCTCCCCCAAATCCTCCCAGTGCCCCCTCAGCCCCCAAATCCCCTTCCCCAATTCCCCCCCAAGCCCCCAAATCTCCTCCCCCCAAGCCCTCCCAGTGCCCTCTCAGCCCCCAAACCCCCTCCCCAAAATCCCCAAATTCTCCCCCAACCCCCCCCCCCCCCCCCCCCCCCCCCCGCCCCCAAATCCTCCCAGTGCCCCCTCAGCCCCCAAATCCCCTCCCCAAAAATCCCCCCAAGCCTTCCCAGTGCCCCCCCAGCCCCCCCAAACCCCCTCCCCAAAATCCCCAAATTCTCCCCCAATTCCCCCCCGTGCCCCCTCAGCCCCCCAAATCCCCTCCCCAAAAATCCCCCCAAGCCTTCCCAGTGCCCCCCCAGCCCCCCAAAACCCCCCCAAACCCCCTCCCCCCCCCAATCCCCCCCCCCCCCAACCCCTCCCCAAAATCCCCCAAACTCCCCCCCACCCCAAACCCCCTCCCCAAAATCCCCAAATTCTCCCCCAATCCCCCCGTACCCCCTCAGCTCCCAAATCCCCTTCCCCAAAATCCCCCCAAGCCTTCCCAGTGCCCCCCCAGCCCCCCAAAACCCCCCCAAGCCCCCCTGACCTGCAGCCGGGCCCCCCCGCGGGGGGTGAGGCTCAGGTGAATGGGGGGCAGGGCGTGGGGGGTGCCGGGGGGGGGGTCTCAGCTCCAGCCGCAGCTCGGGGGTCCCTGGGGTGGGGGGCAGCACCTGGAGCCCCGCCGGGGCCTGGTAGAGCTGGCACGAGGCCTCCAGCCTGTGGCAAATGATAGCCCGGGGTGGGTGGGGGGAGGGGGGACAAGACCACCCCCCCCAAAATCCCAGAATTCCAGCAGCCTCACCTGGATGGACACACCTGGTCACTGCCCTGTCATGGAGGATCCCCCAAATTTCTGGATACGCCCCCCACCCAAATTCCAGGGTCCCCCAATGCCACACCTGAACCTCCTCACCTGTGGCCTCCCATTATCCTCTTACCTGTTCGTCCTCTCGTCTGTCCCCTCCCTTACCTGTCCCTCCCCTCCACTCACCTGTTCCCTCACCTGTCCTTTCTCTTATCCTCTCACCTGTTTCTCCCCTGTCCCCTCACCTGTCCTATCTCTCCCTTCACCTGTCCCCTCCCCTCACCTGGCCGCTGTCTCTCCCCTTACCTGTCTCCTGTTCCTTACCTGTCCCCCCCCCTTACCTGGCCGCTGTCTCTCCCTTCACCTGTCCCGTGTCCCTCACCTGTTACCTGTCCTCACCTGTTCCTTCCCCTTACCTGTCCCCCCCTTCATCTGTCCCATCTCTCCCTTCACCTGTCCCGTCCCTTACCTGTCCCATCTCTCCCTTCTCCTGTCCCCTGTCCCTCACCTGTCCCCCCCTTCACCTGTCCCCTGACCTGTCCCCTGTCCCTCACCTGTTCCCTCACCTGTCCCATCTGTCCCTCACCTGTCCCCTGTCCCCTCACCTGTCCCCCCGGTCACCTGTCCCATCTCTCCCTTCACCTGATCCCTCGCCTCACCTGTCCCTTGTCCCTCACCTGTCCCATCTCTCCCCTCACCTGTCCCTTGTCTCTCACCTGTCCCATTTCTCCCTTCACCTGTTCCCTCACCTGTCCCATCTCTCCCCTCACCTGTCCCCTGTCCCTCAACTGTCCCATCTCTCCCTTCACCTGTCCCATCTCTCCCTTCACCTGTTCCCTCACCTGTCCCCTGTCCCTCACCTGTCCCCTGTTCCCTCACCTGTCCCATCTCTCCCTTTACCTGTTCCACCCCTCACCTGTTCCCTCACCTGTTCCCTCACCTGTTCCATCTCTCCCCTCACCTGTCCCCTGTTCCCTCACCTGTCCCTTGTCCCTCACCTGTCCCCTGTCCCCTCACCTGTCCCCTGTCCCTCACCTGTCCCCTCACCTGTCCCCTGCCCCTCACCTGTCCCCTCACCTGTCCCCTCACCTGTCCCCTGTTCCCTCACCTGTCCCTCCTTTTTCCCCCTCTCCCTTTCTCTCCCTCCCTTCACCTGTTCCCTCACCTGTCCCCTCACCTGTCCCCTGTCCCCTCACCTGTCCCGTGTCCCTCACCTGTCCCCTCACCTGTCCCCTGTCCCTCACCTGGCCGCTGTCTCCCGCAGTCCCTGCAGCGCCTCCTGCCGGTGGAGCCGCTGCAGGCGCCGCTCCTGAACGCGCCGGAGCAGCTGGGGGGGAAAAGACCCCAAATTTGGGGGGGGGAACGAGACCCCAAATTTGGGGGTAAGGGACCCCAAATTTGGGGGGAAAGACCCGATTTTTGTGAGGAAAGAGATCCCAAATTAGGCGACAACAAGAGCCCAAATTTGGGGGTACAATGAGAAATTGGGGGGCACTGAGGCTCCAAATTTTGGGGGGAAAAGACCCCAAATTTAAGGGGGAACAAGACCCCAAACTGAAGGAGAAAGAGATCCCAAATCGGGGTGACCCCAACATGGCGGGAAGGGGGCTCAGACCCGAAATGGACCCCAAAGGGGCACCCCAAAGGTGAGGGGGACCCCAAAAGTGTCCCCCGGCCTCACCTGGTCCCGTCTCTCTGTGGCCTCGCTCACCTTCACCTTCAGCTCTTCTTGCTGAGGGGGGAGGGAGGGAGGGATGGCACCCATGGGAGCCCCCAGACCCACACTGAACCCCCCCAGCACCCATGGGAGCCCCCAGACCCACATTGAACCCCCCCAGCACCCATGGGAGCCCCCAGACCCACATTGAACCCCCCAGCACCCATGGGAGCCCCCAGACCCACATTGAACCCCCCCAGCACCCATGGGAGCCCCCAGACCCGCACTGAACCCCCCCAGCACCCATGGGAGCCCCCAGACCCGCATTGAACCCCCCAGCACCCATGGGAGCCCCCAGACCCGCATTGAACCCCCCCAGCACCCATGGGAGCCCCCAGACCCACAGTGAACCCATGGGACCCCCAGCACCCCTGGGACCCCAGTACCCCCATACTTGTTGCAGCCGTGCCCCCAGCACCCCTGGGACCCCCCAGGACTCAAAGGGACCCCCAGGACCCCCACTCCCAGCACCCCTGGGACCCCCAGGACCCCTCCAGCACCCCTGGGACCCCCCCCAGCCCCCCTGGGACCCCCTGGGACTCAAAGGGACCCCCCGAGACTCCCACTCCCAGCACCCCTGGGACCCCCCAGGACCCCTCCAGCACCCCTGGGACCCACCCCCAACACCCTTGGGACCCCCAGGACCCCCCCCAGCACCCTTGGGACCCCTGTACCCGTTGCAGCTGTGCCCCCAGCACCCCTGGGACCCCCCAGGACTCAAAGGGATCCCCCCGAGACTCCACTCCCCGCACCCCTGGGACCCCCCCAGCACCCTTGGGACCCCCGTACCCGTTGCAGCCGTGCCCCCAGCACCCCTGGGAACCCTCCGGGACCCCCACTCCCAGCACGCCTGGGAACCCCAGGACCCCTCCAGCACCCCTGGGACCCCTCCAGCACCCTTGGGACCCCCCAGGACTCAAAGGGACCCCCAGGACCCCCACTCCCAGCACGCCTGGGAACCCCAGGACCCCTCCAGCACCCCTGGGACCTCCCCCAGCACCCCTGGGACCCCCGTACCTGTTGCAGCCGTGCCCCCAGCACCCCTGGGAACCCTCCGGGACCCCCAGGACCCCCACTCCCAGCACGCCTGGGAACCCCAGGACCCCTCCAGCACCCCTGGGACCCCTCCAGCACCCTTGGGACCCCCCAGGACTCAAAGGGACCCCCAGGACCCCCACTCCCAGCACCCCTGGGACCTCCCCCAGCACCCTTGGGACCCCCGTACCTGTTGCAGCCGTGCCCCCAGGGCCGCCCTCCCTCGCTGCAGCAGCTGCTGGCCCCTCTCCAGCTGTGCCAGGGCGGGGGGCACGGCCTCCCCCAGGACCCCCAGGGCCCCCCCGTGCCTCGCCTTCAGCTCCTGCCAGCGCCGCCGCGCCTGCGCCGCCGCCTCGCCTGGGGGGACCCCAAAACGGGGAGGGGGGTCCTCAAAAGGGAGCTGGGAATCATCAATCCCTCCCAAAGGGGAACCAGGAATCCCCAAACCGGACCCAGGAACCCTCAAAACCGGATCCAGGAATCCCCAAATCCCAGCCCCAAAGGGGAACCAGGAATCCCCAAACGGGATCCAGGAACCCCCAAATCCCAGCCCCAAACGGGATCCAGGAACCCCCAAATCCCAGCCCCAGGAACCCCCAAAACCGGACCCAGGAACCCCCAAATCCCAGCCCCAAAGGGGAACCAGGAATCCCCAAAGGGGCCCCAGGAACCCCAAATCCCTGTCCCAAACCAGACACAAGAACCCCCAAACCAGACCCAGGAACCCCCAAATCCCAGCCCCAAAGGGGAACCAGGAACTCCCAAAACCGAACTCAGGAATCCCAAATCCCAGCCCCAAACCGGACCCAGGAACCCCCAAATCCCAGCCCCAAACCAGACCCAGGAATCCCCAAATCCCAGCCCCAAAACCGGACCCAGGAACCCCCAAATCCCAGCCCCAAACCAGACCCAGGAACCCCCAAATCCCAGCCCCAAAGGGGCCCCAGGAACCCCCAAATCCCAGCCCCAAAAACGGACCCAGGAACCCCCAAATCCCAGCCCCAAAGGGGAACCAGGAAGTCCCAAACCAGACCCAGGAACCCCCAAACCCGTGTCCCAAACCGGACACAAGAACCCCCAAACCAGACCCAGGAATCCCCAAACCCCTGTCCCAAACCAGACTCAGGAACCCCCAAATCCCAGCCCAAAAAGGACCCAGAAACCCCCAAACTGAACACAGGAACCCCCAAAATCCCTGCCCCAAAGGGGGTCCAGGAACCCCCAAAATGGACCCAGGAACTCCCAAACTGGAGCATCAAGGGGTTCAGGGTCATCCCAGGTTTGGATGGTTTAGGTCAGGAGATTTTGGGGTTCATTTTTTGGGGGGGTCAGGGGGTTTCAGGGTTCATTTTTGGGGAGTTCAGAGTGGTTTTGGGGTTCATTTTTGGGGGGTCAGGGGGTTTCGTGGTTTATTTTGGGGGGGTCAGGGGGTTTCAAGGTTCAGTTTGGGGGAGTCAAGGAGTTTCAGGGTTCATTTTGGGGGAGTCAAGGAGTTTCAGGGTTCATTTTTGGGGGGCTCAGGGGGTTTCAGGATTCAGTTTGGGGGGGGGTCAGGGGGTTTTGGGGGGCTCACGCAGGTTGGTGGGGGTCAGGGGCAGCCCCGGATTCTCGATGACCCCCAGGAGCAGCTTCAGCACCCGGAGCTGGGACAGGAGCAGCTTCTGCTTCCGACGAGTGTCCTGAGGGGAAAATTTGGGGTGTCAGGGGCAGATCTGGGGTGCCGAGGGGTGAGGGGGGAGGTCACAGAGCAGGTGTTGGAGGTGTGGGGTAAAAACGGGGTGTAAATGGGAAAATTGGGGTGACAAAGGAGAATTACTTGAGGAAAATATGGGGTCAAAGATGACAGAGAACAGAACAGCTGAGAAAATTTAGAGAATACAGGAGATCACTAAAAGAATCAAGACCACACAGAGGAACTGTGAGAAATTATGGGGAGGGGTCAGAAGTGATTTTAGAGGAGATGTGAGAGCATTGGGGATCAAATGGAAAACCCAAGGACAATTTTTGAGGTGCTGTGGGGCAGTTTTGGGGTCTCACCATTTGATGATCCACCAGGACCAGCGTGGGGACATCACCCTCCTCTTCCTCCAAGGCCAGGGCGGCCTCGAGCGCTGCCAGCGCCCTGGGGACACGCGTGGGGACAGAGTGGGGGAAATGAGGGGACACCTCCGGGAACGAAGGGATCCCCCCCGATACTCCGCAGTGACACGAGTGGGGACACGGAGACAAGCAGGGGAGAACCCATGAGGACGGGGGACCCTCCCTCTCAACATGGGGGGACCCCCCTCGTTCCCGGAGCCCTCAGGATACGCTGAGGGCACGGAGACACTGCAGTGCTCCGTGTGGGGCTAAGCGTCACTCAGGGACCCCGTAAGGCCCCGAGGAACCTTTAAAGGCCCCGGTGAAAAGCCCGAAAAGTTGTGGGGGTTGCCCCCCCATCCAAGATGGCGGCCGGGCAGCCCTCAGGGGTCCCCCCCTGGGCGGGGGTCGCGCGCTCACCCCCGGGCGCGCTCCAGCCGCGCCGCCATCGCCGCCGCCGCGTCTTCCCGCTCTCCCGCCTCGCCCCGCCCACCCGAGCGGCGCCGGCCAATCAGCGCCCGCGCCCTCCCGTTTTGAGTCTAGCCGACCAATCGCCGCTCGCCCGCTCCTTCGCCAACCAATCACGGCGCGAGAAGGGCGTTCCCGCCCGTGCGAAGTGACAGCCAATCACAACACGAGGTAAGGAGGCCACGCCCCTCGCTGCCATGGAGCCCTCAGCGCGGCCGCCATGATGGGCGGGTTTGGGCGGAGGCACTGGGAGGGACTGGGTTATACTGGGAGGGAGCTCTGGGGCTCGCTAAGCGACCTCTCCTTCCAATAACCACACGACGCCTCTTCCCACACCCCCATGGGGGGAAAGGCCTTTATTCCCCCCCAGTTTGGGGAGCAGGGTAGGGGAGGGGTGTCCCCCAAACTGGGGGGGAGAGGGACACACACACACACACACACAGGACACCCCTCCCCGCCATCATCGCCGCCGCCGCCGCTGCACCACGGTCCAGCCGTCCGAGGGGGCGGGGGTGTCCCGCACTCCATCGCCTGGGGGGGGGGACAATGACGTCATCAGTGTGAGTCCCCAGTGACGTCATCGGTGTCACACACACAGCCCCTTTGTGACATCATCACCCCCCCACCCCAGCTTCCCCATTTGATGACATCATCAGGAATGACGTCATCAGCCCCAAGTCCCTCCTCGCTTGGGGGTCCTGGGGAGTCACCACCCCCCAATTTAATGACATCATCAGTATCCCTCCCCAGGGTTACACCCCATGATGTCATCACCATATTCCCACTGGCTGATGACACCATCAGGAATGACATCATCACTGGAGCCCCCAGCCCTCCCTCACCTGGGGGTCCTGAGGAGCCCCCACCCCTCTAATTTAATGACATCACCAGTATCCCCATGACCTCACCACCACATTCCCACCCCCTCTGATGACATCATCAGCACCCTCCCCAATCTGACAGCCCCCCAAACAATGACATCATCCCAGTGACATCACCCCCTCACCTCCTCCTCGCCGCTCTCTTCCTCTTCCTCCTCCTGCCCCCCTGGCTCCGGGGGGCTCCGGGGGGCTGTGGGGGGGGTCCCGGGGGGGCTCTGGGGGTCTCCCCCCGGGCGGGCACTGGCCAGGGCAGCGGCCAGGGCGGGGCCACGGCGGGCGAGAGCCCCCAGGGCCGCCCCCACCCCCCCCACGTCCCCACCCCGTGCTCGGGCAAAGAGTGTCACCAGCTCCCGGCTCACCTGCACGGGGGGACACTGGGATGGACTGGGGAGGGGACTGGGATGGACTGGGATGGGTCTGGGGGGCGATGTGTGGGACTGGGATGGACTGGGGAGGGGACTGGGATGGACTGGGATGGGTCTGGGGGGGTGATGTGTGGGACTGGGATGGACTGGGATGTACTGGGATGGGTCTGGGGTGGGTGATGTGTGGGACTGGGATGGACTGGGATGGGTCTGGGGGGTGATGTGTGGGACTGGGATGGGTCTGGGGGGTGATGTGTGGGACTGGGATGGACTGGGATGGGTCTGGGGGGCGATGTGTGGGACTGGGATGGACTGGGAAGAAGTAAAACAGTACTGGGATGTACTGGGAGGAAGTAAAAGAACACTGGGATGTACTGGGATGGGTCTAGAGGGTGATGTGTGGGACTGGGATGTACTGGGATGGGTCTAGAGGGTGATGTGTGGGACTGGGATGTACTGGGATGGGTCTAGGGGGTGATGTGTGGGACTGGGATGGACTGGGATGTACTGGGATGGGTCTGGGGGGTGATGTGTGGGACTGGGATGGACTGGGAGGAAGTAAAAGAGCACTGAGAGCAGACTGGTCTGTACTGGGAGCACTGAGGGAGGACGGTAAGAGCCTGGGGATGAAATGGGATGAACTGGGAGTGCCTGGGGGTGGCTGCTGGGAGCATCCTTGTCCATACTGGTTTATACTGGGAGCTACCGGGAGTACATGGGAAGGCACCAAGGGTACCAGGAGGGGACAAAGGCCATTAAAAGATGCTGAGAGCAGCCTGAGGACAAACTGGGCTGTACTGGGAGTGACTGGGAGAGGCTGACCAGCTGCTGGGAGCACGCTGCTCCATACTGGTCCATACTGGTCCATACTGGGAGCCCACCTGCTGCAGGCTGCCGTCCTCCACCACCGTGTCGAACTCGTTGTCCATCACCTCGGCCAGGAAATCCTCCACCTCCTCCTGCTCCAGGTCAGCTGGGGGTGGAGGGGGGGAGAGGATGAGGGGGGTGGGGGGTGTCACCTCTGCCCCTCCCCCACCCCGGGTGGGGGGGCGGGGAAGGGTCGGGGGTGGGGGGTTGGGGGGATGGGGGGGAGGGGCAGCACTCACCGTTCTGGGTGAAGAAGTCGAGCAGCGCCGAGCTGAGCCACGCGGCTTTTTCAGCGCCCTGCGGCCCCCCGAAACCCTGCGCCACCGCCAGCTGAGGGGACACCCGGGTGAAGGGGGGGGACACGACATGGGGACACCTCGCGCTGGCCTCGGGGTGTCCCCCCTTTGTGTCCCCAAGCGCCCCCCCCCCCCACCAAAGATGTCCCCCAAGGTGTGTCCCCCTCACCTGCAGCGCCGCCCACCCCCCCAGCACTGCCCGCACCCCCTCGGCGAACAGGGCCCGCGCCTCCAGGCCGGGGGCCGCCATGACGGCGCTGCGCAGGCGGCGCGGCCGAGCCCCGAACGATCGAACGAGGAACCGAGAGATCCCCGAGGCACCGATGGCAGAGCTGGGAGGGGGCGTGGCGAGGGGCGGGGCCTCAGGCAGAGGCGGGGCGGGACTACAGATCCCGACAGCCCCCGCGCGGCGGTGATCACGTGACGCAGGTGAGAGGGCGGGAGTGTAGGGGGCGCTAGGGGGGGATGTGGGGCACAAGGGGGGGTGTGAGGGGTATGGGGGCTATGGGGCACAGGGGGCTGAGGGACAGAGGGGGGATATGGGGCACAGTGGGGATATGGGGGCACAGGGAGATATGGGGGATATGGGGCACAATGGGGATATGGGGGCACAAGCGGGATAGGGGGCACAGGAGGGTGTGGGGGATATGGGGCACAGGGAGATATGGGGGCACAGGAGGGTGTGGGGGATATAGGGCACAGTAGGGATATGGGGGCACAGTAGGGATATGGGGGCACAGGAGGGATATGGGGGATATGGGGCACAATGGGGATTTGGGGCACAGTGGAGATATGGGGGCACAGGGGGGGATATGGGGCACAGGAGGGATATGGGGTCACAGGCGGGATAGGGGGCACAGGAGGGTGTGGGGGATATGGGGCACAATGGGGATATGGGGCACAGAAGGGTGTGGGGGATATGGGGCACAGGTGGGATATGGGAGATATGGGGCACACACAGGTGGCTGTGGGGGATGTGGGGCACAGGTGGGATATGGGAGCACTATAGGGGGTGGAGGGCACACAGGGGCTGGAGGGATGTGGAGAAGCTCTAGGGGGGGCTATAGGGGCTGGGGGTCTCTATGGGGTACAGGGGGGGCTATAGGGGCCACACAGGAACTAAGGGGGGGCTATAGGGGCTGGGGGCTCTATGGGGGAGAGGCGTTTTAGGGGCTGGGGGCTCTATGGGGTACAGGGGGGGCTATAGGGGCCACACAGGAACTGGGGTGGCTATAGGGGCTGGGGGCCCTATGTGGGGTAGGGGCTATAGGGGCTGGGGGCTCTATGGGGTACAGGGGGGGCTATAGGGGCTGGGGGCTCTATGGGGTACAGGGGCTATAGGGGCTGGGGGCTCTATGGGGGAGAGGCGTTTTAGGGGCTGGGGGCTCTATGGGGTTCAGGGGGGCTATAGGGGGCACACAGGAACTGGGGGGGGCTATAGGGGCTGGGGGCTCTATGGGGTACAGGGGGGGCTATAGGGGCCACACAGGAACTGGGGTGGCTATAGGGGCTGGGGGCTCTATGTGGGGTAGGGGCTATAGGGGCTGGGGGCTCTATGGGGTACAGGGGGGGCTATAGGGGCTGGGGGCTCTATGGGGTACAGGGGGGGCTATAGGGGCTGGGGGCTCTATGGGGTACAAGGGGGGCTATAGGGGCTGGGGGCTCTATGGGGTACAGGGGGGCTATAGGGGGCACACAGGAACTGGGGGGGCTATAGGGGCTGGGGGCTCTACGGGGTACAGAGGGGGCTATGGGGGGCTATAGGGGCTGGGGGGTTCTATGGGGTACGGGGGGCTATAGGGGGCACACAGGAACTGGAGGAGAGGGGGTGGGCTATGGGGGGGGGCTATAAGGGGTGGGCTATGGTGGTCCACGAGGGCTATAGGGGCCAGAACCGAGCACACCCCTCCCCTATAGAACACACAGTGAGCCCCACACCGGCGGGGGGGGGGTCTGTGCCATCCTTGGGGTGGGGGGTCCCTATAGCAGCCGGGGGTACCTGCGGCACCCTTGGGGGCGGGCGTACCTGTAGCATCCCTTTTTTGGGGAGGGGGGGCTGCCCCCGGAAGTCCTTCCTCCGCAGGAAGAGCGGCCTCTGTGTGTGTGGGGGGGGGGGGTCGGGGGGATGCTTCCACCCCCCCCAGATTTCGGGGAAACCCCCCCCAATTAACCCCGCTGCTCTTATTAATTATCCCCCCCCCTCCCCTTATCGATTATCCTCCCTCCCCCACCCCACCGAATCCTCTTTGTTCCCCCCCCCCAAAAAAAGGGGGGAGGGGGCGACGCGGCCACCGCGGGTGACACCCGAGGGGTGGTGGGGGGGGGGGGAGAGGGGGACACCCCTAAAATCGAGGTGACCCCTCCCCAAAAAAAATCCCCTAAACCACCCCCGGCCACGCGGCCCCCTCTCCCCCCTCCCCATCCATAGGGGCAGGGGGCGTGAAGAGGGGGTCACCCCCTAAAAATTTTCGGGTGTTTGTGGGGGGGAGAGGGGGGTGGTGGGTGAGGACAACCATGGCCGCCGATTTGGGGGACCCCAAAACTCCCCCAGCGTCCCCCCCAAAACGCTTCTTCCGAAAGAGCGTGGAGGTGCTGGAGGAAGAGGAGGAGGAAGAGCGGGGCGAGCGAGGCGGCGACCCCGGCCCGAGGGGCGACCCCCGGCTGGGAGGAGGGGGCGAGGAAGGCGAGGAAGAGGCGGAGATGAAGGCCGTGGCCACTTCGCCCGGTGGGCGATTCCTCAAATTCGACATCGAGCTGGGGAGAGGAGCCTTCAAAACCGTGTTCAAAGGTTTCGACACCGACACCTGGGTGGAGGTGGCCTGGTGTGAGCTGCAGGTGAGCCCCCGGGGGTTGGGGGGGGGGTGAATTTTGGGGAGGAGGGGGGGATGTGTGAATTTTGGGGTCGTGGATTGGTGGGCGGGAGGTGAAATTGGGATTTTTTTAACGGGGGGAGCCGGGTTGGGTTTTTTTGTGGGGGGGGGCGGTGGGTTTGAGGTTTTTCTGAAAATGGGGACGGGTCTGAAATTTCTGATGAATGCCCTGATTGGTTTCTCAAGTTGGTGTTGAACTTATCCCAGAGCTCCTCAAAGTCGGTTTGAGGATTTTCTGATATCAAAGATCCCCAAAATCCACCCTTGGTCCTCTGAGCTCATCTTGAGCCCTTCCCAAAGATGGGGACACCCCAAAATTCATCGTGGACCTTCTCAAATTCATCACTGTCCCCTCAAATTGATGTTGAAGCTTTTCCAAAGCTGTGATTGATCCCTCAAATTCTTCTTGAGGATTTTCTGGTATCAGAGATCCCCAAAATCCACCCTTGGTCCTCTGAGCTCATCTTGAACCCCTCCCCCAAAACCAGGACACCCCAAAATTCATCGTGGACCCCCCAATTGACCCCTCAAATTGATGTTGAAGCTTTTCCAAAGCTGTGATTGATCCTTTCAAATTCCTCTTGAGGTTTTTCTGATATCAGAGATCCCCAAAATCCACTCTTGGATCCCACATTTGATCCTCTGAGCTCACCTTGAGCCCCTCCCCCAAAACCAGGACACCCCAAAATTCATCGTGGACCCCTCGATTGACCCCTCAAATTGATGTTGAAGCTTTTCCAAAGCTGTGATTGATCCTCTCAAATTCCTCTTGAGGTTTTTCTGATATCAGAGATCCCCAAAATCCACATTTGATCTTCTGAGCTCACCTTGAACCCCTCCCCAAAAACCGGGACACCCCAAAATTCATCGTGGACCCCCCAATTGACCCCTCAAATTGATGTTGAAGCTTTTCCAAAGCTGTGATTGATCCCTCAAATTCCTCTTGAGGATTTTCTGATATCAAAGATCCCCAAAATCCACATTTGATCCTCTGAGCTCACCTTGAGCCCCTCCCAAAAACCGGGACACCCCAAAATTCATCGTGGACCCCCCAATTGACCCCTCAAATTGATGTTGAAGCTTTTCCAAAGCTGTGATTGATCCTCTCAAATTCCTCTTGAGGTTTTTCTGATATCAGAGATCCCCAAAATCCACATTTGATCCTCTGAGCTCACCTTGAGCCCCTCCCAAAAACCGGGACACCCCAAAATTCATCGTGGACCCCCCTCAAATTGAGACCCCAAATTCTCCACGAGCCCCACGGGCGACCCCTGTCCCAGCTCTGCCCCCCAAATCCCACAAATTCCCCCCAGACTGAGCCCAAAAATGTCCCCCAAAATGTCACCCCTGGGACTGGGGGTGAGGAAGATGAGCCTGGAGCTGGGGGAGGATGATGATGATGATGATGATGATGATGATGATGATGGAGTTTGGGAGTGAGGAAGATGACCCTGGAGTTGGAGGATGATGATGATGATGATAATATTGGGGTTTGGGAGTTGCAGTCCTGAGATGAGGATGAGGATGGTGATGACCCTGGGGTTTGAGGATGATGATGATGGTGATACTGGAGTTGGGGGATGATGATGATGATGATGATGATGATGGTGATGATGATGGTGATACTGGAGTTGGGGGATGATGATGATGATGATGATGATGATACTGGAGTTGGGGGATGATGATGATGATACTGGAGTTGAGGGATGATGATGATGATGATGGTACTGGAGTTGAGGGATGATGATGATGATGATACTGGAGTTGGGGGATGATGATGGCGAGGATGATGATGATGATTCTGGGATTGGAAAATGATGATGACAATGATGACAATGATGATGATGATGATCACAATCATGATGACCATGATGATGATGACAATGATGACGATGATGATGATGATGATCACAATCATGATGACCATGATGATGATGACCATGATGACGATGATGATGACGATGATGATGATGATACTGGAGTTGGGGGATGATGATGGTGAGGATGATGATTCTGGGATTGGAGAATGACGATGACAATGATGACCATGATGATGATGATGACAATGACGATGATGATGACAATGACAATGATGATAACGATGATGATGATGACGATGATGATGACGATGATGATGACAATGACGATGATGACGATGATGATGACGATGACAATGATGATGACGATGATAACGATGATGACGATGACAATGATGATGACGATGATAACGATGATGATGATGACAATGACAATGATGATGACGATGATAACGACGATGACGATGATGATGACAATGACAATCCTGAGGGCTGGAACCGCCCCCTCTGACCCCAGACTCCACCTCTAACTCCCCTGCCCACCTTTGGGCCGCGCCTTTGCCCTTCCAGGACCGCAAACTGACCAAGGCAGAGCAGCAGCGCTTCAAGGAGGAGGCCGAGATGCTCAAGGGGCTGCAGCACCCCAACATCGTCCGCTTCTACGACTCCTGGGAGTCCTCCCTGCGCGGCAAGAAATGCATCGTCCTCGTCACCGAGCTCATGACCTCGGGCACCCTCAAAACGTGAGTTGGGGGGCGCTGGGAGGGTGTGGGGGGGACACCTGGTGTCAGAAATCCTGAATATTGGAATATAAAGCGTGGAAACCATACTAGTAGTAGTAATGCTAAGGCTTGGAGAGTGCAGTTCCCAGAGGAGGCCCTGGGAAACTAACTTAGGGATGTGCTGTGCTGAGGAAACAACGTTCAAAAGATTTAGCAGAGCGTGCAGAACTGTTAGTTATAAGGTTAAAGTATAATCATAAATAAAGTACTGGTGGTGGGTAAGAGAGAGATTAAGGGGGAGAACACTATAGTCCTAGGATAAGCAACCATGTAGGATTTATGATGTAAAATGTTATCTACAAGGTGAATGCATCTCTATTATTTAGAAAAACGTGCACTTCTGCACGTAAACCATTTGTAAAAAGGGTATAAAAACTCTCTAAAGAAAGGGAACCGGCGGGATCCTGACTTTGGACGCGAGTCTGCAGGTCCCCGAATAAAGCCCCGCATAAAGTGACACTCTGTTACTTTGTGTTTTAATTTGGGGCTTGGGGCAGCACTGGGAGGGGTCAGGGCGTGGCTGACGGGATCCCGCAGGTACCTGAAGAGGTTCAAGGTGATGAAGCCCAAGGTGCTGCGGAGCTGGTGCCGCCAGATCCTGAAGGGGCTGCAGTTCCTGCACACCAGGACTCCGCCCATCATCCACCGCGACCTCAAGTGCGACAACATCTTCATCACGGGCCCCACGGGCTCGGTCAAGATCGGCGACCTGGGGCTGGCCACGCTCATGCGAACGTCCTTCGCCAAGAGCGTCATCGGTGAGCGCCCCGGGGACAGCCCTGGGGACCTTCCCCTGTGGTTACCGGGCTGAAAAGAGAGAGAAAAGGCAGCAAAAAGGAGGAAAAAAAGGGCAATTTGTTGTACGGACATTCTGTATTTAAATCATGTTGTTTGAAGGTAGGACAGGACAGGAGCTCGTTGGACAATTGGGAAAAACATCCTTGGGACAGCACCTCGGGATGTGTCCCACGGGAAAGACACCAGGGGTTAATTTTTATTTATTCTGTTTATCACCCTGGGAGATTTCCTCCCTAACTGAAGCTGCAGTCAGCCTGGGAATGGAGCTGAGAGTCAGGAGCAATCCAGGCCTGGAGAGAGAATTCCAGGCTGTGATTCCCTGTCTCTGTCTAAATGTGTGTGTGTGGTCACTGGGCTGCAAAGAGAGAGAAAAGGCAGCAAAAGGGAGGAAAAAAAAGGCCAATTTATTGTACAGACATTCTGTATTTAAATCACGTTATTTGAAGCTAGGACAGGACAGGAGCTCGTTGGAAAATTGGGAAAAACATCCTTGGGATGTATCCTCAGGATGTGTCCCACGGGAAAGACACCAGGGGTTAATTTTTATTTATTCTGTTTATCACCCTGGGAGATTTCCTCCCTAACTGAAGCTGCAGTCAGCCTGGGGATGGAGCTGAGAGTCAGGAGAAATCCAGGCCTGGAGAGAGAATTCCAGGCTGTAATTCCGTGTCTCCCTGTGAGTGTGTGTGTGTGTGTCCCCCCACCCCGCAGGGACCCCCGAGTTCATGGCTCCCGAGATGTACGAGGAGCGCTACGACGAGTCCGTGGACGTTTACGCCTTCGGGATGTGCATGCTGGAGATGGGCACGTCCGAGTATCCCTACTCCGAGTGCCAGAACGCCGCGCAGATCTACCGCAAAGTCACCAGCGTGGGTGTCCCGAGAGCCCCGAGACCCCCACACTGAGACCCCCCCGGAGACCCCCACTGAGACCCCCTGAGACTCCCCGAGACCCCCGAGTCACCGCGTCCCCCCCACAGGGCATCAAACCGGCGAGTTTCCACAAGGTGACGGACCCCGAGGTGAAGGAGATCATCGAGGGCTGCATCCGGCAGAACAAGGCTGAGAGGTGGGGTGGGATGGACTGGGATGGACTGGGATGGACTGGGATGGACTGGGCTGGGATGGACTGGGATGGGCTGGGATGGGCTGGGCTGGGATGGACTGGGCTGGACTGGGATGGGCTGGGATGGGCTGGGATGGGATGGACTGGGCTGGGATGGACTGGGCTGGACTGGGATGGGCTGGGATGGGATGGACTGGGATGGGATGGACTGGGATGGGATGGGCTGGGATGGACTGGGGGTCTGGGACACCTCGGGACTGACCACAGTGACCACAGTGACAACCCCCAGGACTGACCACAGTGCCCCGCCCGCCCCCCCCCCCCCCCCCCCCCCCCCCTCCCCCCCCCCCCCCCCCCCCCCCCCCCCCCCTCCCCCCCCCCCCCCCCCCCCCCCTCCCCTCCCCCCCCCCCCCCTGCCCCCCCCCCCCCCCCCCCCCCCCCCCCCCCCCCCCCCCCCCCCCCCCCCGCCCCCCCCCCCCCCCCCCCCCCCCCTCCCCCCCCCCCCCGCCCCGCCCCCCCCCCCCTGCCCCCTGCCCCCCCCTGCCCGTGCCATAGTGCCCCCCGCCCCCCTGCCACCCCCCTTCCCCCGCCCCCCGTCCCCCCGCCCCCCCCCCGGACCCGGTGCCCCTGCCCAGTGACTCCCTGCCCCTGCCCCCCCGGCTCCACAGTGACCACACTGACCACCCTGACCATGCTGACCACCCTGACCACCCCCTGAACTGACCACAGTGACCACCCTGACCATACTGACCACCCCCAGGACTGACCACCCTGACTGCAGTGACCACACTGACCACCCTGACCACCCCAGGACTGACCACAGTGACCACACTGACCACATCCCAGGACTGACCACCCTGACCACAGTGACCACCCCCAGGACTGACCACACTGACCACAGTGACCACCCCCAGGACTGACCACACTGACCACTCTGACCACACCACCCTGACCTCACTGACCATGCTGAGCACCCTCAGGACTGACCACAGTGACCACACTGGCCACCCTGACCACCTCAGGACTGACCACAGTGATCATAGTGACCACCCTGAGACCACCCTGACCACATTGACCACTCCCACGACCCCAGGACTGACCACAGTGACCACCCTGTGACCACCCTGACCAAGCTGACCACCCTGATCACACTGAGCACTCCCAGGACTGACCACCCTGACCCCACTGACCACCCTGACCACTCCCAGGACTGACCACAGTGACCACCCTGTGACCACCCTGACCATGCTGACCAACCACCCTGACCATCCCCAGGACTGACCACAGTGACCACAACGACCACCCTCTGACCACCCTGACCACCCCAGCACTGACCACAGTGACCACCCTGACCACCTTGACTAGTGACCACACTGACCATACTGACCAAGCTGACCACCCTGATTGCCCTGACCACCCTGACCACCCCAGCACTGACCACAGTGACCACCCTGATCACAGTGACCGCCCTGACCATCTTGACTAGTGACCACACTGACCATACTGACCAAGCTGACCACCCTGATTGCCCTGACCACCCTGACCACCCCCAGGAATGACCACAGTGACCACCCTGACCACAGTGACTGCCCTGACCACCTTGACTAGTGACCACACTGACCATACTGACCAAGCTGACCACCCTGATTGCACTGACCACCCCCAGGACTGACCACACTGACCACACTGACCACATCCCAGGACTGACCACCCTGACCACAGTGACCACTCTGACCACACCACCCTGACCTCACTGACCATGCTGAGCACCCCCAGGACTGACCACCCTGACCACAGTGACCACACTGACCACCCTGTGACCACCCTGACCACCCTCAGGACTGACCACAGTGACCACACTGACCACCCTGTGACCACCCTGTGACCGCCCTGACCAAGCTGACCACCCTGATCACACTGACCACTCCCAGGACTGACCACAGTGACCACCCTGTGACCACCCTGTGACCACCCTGATCCCACTGCCCACCCTGACCACCCCCAGGACTGACCCCCCTGTCCCCCCCGCCCCCCAGGCTGTCCATCCGGGACCTTCTGGACCACGCCTTCTTTGCCGAGGACACGGGGCTGCGGGTGGAGCTCGCCGAGGACGACGCGGGGCTGGAGCCGGCGCTGGCGCTGCGCCTCTGGGTGGAGGATCCCAAAAAACTCAAGGGCAAGCACAAGGACAACGAGGCCATCGAGTTCAGCTTCAACCTGGAGGCTGATGTCCCCGAGGAGGTGGCCTATGAGATGGTGAGGGAGAGGCCCCAAAATTCCCAAATTTCGGGCGCTGGTCGGTCTCTGTTCTCTCCAAATCAGTCTCCAAAAATTGTGGGTCAGGCTCAGCTGGAGCAGCCCCAAAGGCAGTGACACCCCCAAAATCCACCCAGGAACCCGACACTTGGTCACTCCAACTCTGCTTGAGCTCCTTCCCGAGCAAAAGTCACCCCGAAATTTATCCCTGAGACTCTCCCAGAACCAAGAACACCCCAAAAATTCATCCTTTAACCTGGAACCTCTCCCCCAAAATTGACTCCTAAACCTCACCTTGAACCTCTCCCAAAACTGACACCCCAAAATTTATCCTTTAACCTCATCTGGAACCTCTCTTTCAAAATTCATCCCTGAGCCTCTTCCACCCCAAAATTCATCCCTGAACCTCTCCCAGAACCAACAACACCCCCAAAATTCATCCTTTACCCTCACCTGGAACCTTTCCCCTGAAATTAATCCCTGAACCTCACCTTGAACCTGTCCCAAAATTGACACCCCAAAATTCATCCTTTACCCTCACCTGGAACCTTTCCCCTGAAATTAATCCCTGAACCTCACCTTGAACCTGTCCCAAAATTGACACCCCAAAATTCATCCTTTACCCTCACCTGGAACTTCTCCCTCAAAATTAATCCCTAAACCTCACCTTGAACCTGTCCCAAAACTGAGAACCCAAAATTCATCCTTCAGTCTCTCTTTGAATCTCTCAAAACTGACATCCTAAAATTAATCCTTAAACCTCACCTTGAACCTGTCCCAAAACTGACATCCCAAAATTCATCCTTTAACCTGGAACCTCTCCCCCAAAATTAATCCTTAAACCTCACCTGGAACCTGTCCCAAAATTGACACCCCAAAATTTATCCTTTAACCTCATCTGGATCCTCTCTCCAAAATTAATCCCTAAACCTCACCTTGAACCTGTCCCAAAACTGAGAACCCAAAATTCAACCTTTAACCTTTAACCTGGAACCTCTCCCCCAAAATTAATCCTTAAACCTCACCTTGAACCTCTCCCAAAACTGACACCCCAAAATTTATCCTTTAACCTCACCTGGAACCTCTCCCCCAAAATTGATTCTTGAACCTGTCCCAAAACTGACACCCCAAAATTCATCCCTGAACCTCACCTGGAACCTGTCCCAAAACTGACACCCCAAAATTTATCCTTTAACCTCATCTGGAACCTCTCTTTCAAAATTCATCCCTGAGCCTCTTCCAGAGCCAAAGCACCCCCAAAATTCATCCCTGAACCTCTCCCAGAACCAACAACACCCCCAAAATTCATCCTTTACCCTCACCTGGAACCTTTCCCCTGAAATTAATCCCTAAACCTCACCTTGAACCTGTCCCAAAACTGACACCCCAAAATTTATCCTTTAACCTCACCTGGAACTTCTCCCTCAAAATGAATCCCTAAACCTCACCTTGAACCTGTCCCAAAACTGACATCCCAAAATTCCCCATGGAAATGACCCCCTTGGCGCCCCCCCCCCCAGACACCCCAAATTTCCCCCCTGAGCCCCCCTGGACCCCCCAAATTCCTCCCCCCCAGGTGAAATCCGGGTTCTTCCACGAGAGCGACTCCAAGGCCGTGGCCAAATCCATCCGGGACCGGCTGGCTCTGGTGAGGAAGACGAGGGAGAGGAAGCAGGCAGAGAGCAGGGGGGTCCCCGAAATCCGGGGGGTCCCCGAAATCCGGGGGGGCCCCGAAATCCGGGGGGGCCCCGAGAGCGAGGACACGGAGGTGGATCAGCACGTGAGGCAGCAGCTGCTGCGGGAGCAGCCCCCGCCCCGGCCTGGTGAGACCCCGAAAGTGCCCCCCAAAACTGCCCCCCAGAACTGCCCCCAGCCTCTCAAAACTGCCCCCCAAAACTGTCCCCAGCCTCTCAAAACTGACCCCTAAAACTGCCCCTGGACACTCAAAACTGCCCCCCAAAACTGCCCCTGAAACTGCCCCCAACCCCTCAAAACCGACCCCTGAAACTGTCCCCCAAAACTGCCCCTTGAAACTGCCCCCAAGCCCTTAAAACTGCCCCCTGAAACTGCCCCCCAGAACTGTCCCCAACCTCTCAAAACTGCCCCCCAAAACTGCCCCCAACCCCTCAAAACTGACCCCTGAAACTGCCCCCCAAAACTGCCCCCAGCCTCTCAAAACTGCCCCCCAAAACTGTCCCCAGCCTCTCAAAACTGCCCCCCAAAACTGCTCCTCAAAACTGCCCCCAACCCCTCAAAACTGCCCCCTGAAACTGTCCCTGGACACCTAAAACTGCCCCCGAAACTGCCCCCCAGAACTGTCCCCAGCCTCTCAAAACTGCCCCCTGAAACTGCCCCCAGCCTCTCAAAACTGCCCCCCAAAACTGCCCCCAGCCCCTCAAAACTGCCCCCTGAAACTGCCCCCCAAAACTGTCCCCAACCTCTCAAAACTGCCCCCCAAAACTGCCCCCAACCCCTCAAAACTGACCCCTGAAACTGCCCCCCAGAACTGCCCCCAACCCCTCAAAACTGCCCCCTGAAACTGCCCCCAGCCTCTCAAAACTGCCCCCTGAAACTGCCCCTGGACACCCAAAACTGCTCCCCAAAACTGCCCCTGAAACTGCCCCCAACCCCTCAAAACTGACCCCTGAAACTGCCCCTGAACACTCAAAACTGCCCCCCAAAACTGCCCCCAGCCTCTCAAAACTGCCCCTGGACACCTAAAACTGCCCCCTAAAACTGCCCCTGAAACTGCCCCCAGCCTCTCAAAACTGCCCCCTGAAACTGCCCCCCAAAACTGCCCCCAGCCTCTCAAAACTGACCCCTGAAACTGCCCCCAGCCCCTCAAAACTGACCCCTGAAACTGCCCCCCAAAACTGCCCCCAGCCTCTCAAAACTGCCCCCTGAAACTGCCCCTGGACACTCAAAACTGTCCCCCAAAACTGCTCCCCAAAACTGCCCCCCAAAACTGCCCCTAAAACTGACCCCAACCCCTCAAGACTGCCCCCTGAAACTGCCCCTGAAACTGCCCCCAAGCCCTTAAAACTGCCCCCCAAAAGTGCCCCTGAAACTGCCCCCAAGCCCTCAAAACTGCCCCCCAAAAGTGCCCCTGGACACTCAAAACTGCCCCCAAACTGCCCCCAAACTGCCCCCAGTGCCCCCAAAACCACCCCTAACCCCCCCAAAACTGCCCCCCCTTGTCCCCCAGACTGCCCCCAGCCCCCCCCAAAGTGTCCCCCCCTTGTCCCCCAGACTGCCCCCAGCCCCCCCAAAGTGCCCCCCCCCGTCCCCCAGACTGCCCCCAGCCCCCCCAAAGTGCCCCCCCCTTGTCCCCCAGACTGCCCCCAGCCCCCCCAAAGTGCCCCCCTGCCCCCTGGCAGTGACCCCCCCCCCCCATTGCTCCCCACAGCCGAGGGGCTCCCGGACAGTGCCCCCCCCCACGATGTCCCCGGTGTCACCGGGGCACCCGAGCAGCTCTGGGGGTACCCACAGGGACCCCAGGACGGGGTGTCCCCCCCTGTGCCACCACAGGTAAGTCTCTGTCACATTTGGGGGGGGGTCCTGGGCGGTCCGGACCCCCCTGGCACTGTCCCCGTGTCCTGCAGGTGACCCAGGAGGGGACAGCAGGGGATGGCACCGGAGGAGCCACCGCGGAGCCACCTGGTCGTGACGGGGAGCCCTGGGGCCCGGGAGGGGGGTCGGTGACACTGGGGACACAGGCACAGGTGGCACCGGGGGCACCGGGGCCGGGGGTGGCACCGAGAGTGGCACTGCCACCCGCGGGGGTGACAGCGGCTCCTGGAGTGTCACCAGCGCAGGGGGTGGCACCGGTGCAGGGGGTGACACCCGTGCAGGGGGTGACACCCGTGCAGGGGGTGGCACCTGCAGCTGGAATGCCACCAGCTCTGGGAGTGCCACCAGCCCAGGGGATGTCACCTGCTCCAGGGGTGCCACCAGCCCAGGGGATGTCACCTGCTCCAGGAGTGACACCAGCCCAGGGGATGCCACCAGCCCAGGGGATGCCACCGTCTCTAGGGGTGCCACCTCCAGCTGGAATGCCACCAGCTCTGGGAATGCCACCAGCCCAGGGGATGGCACCTGCTCCGGGAGTGCCACCAGCCCAGGGGGTGTCACCTGCTCCAGGGGTGCCACCAGCCCAGGGGATGGCACCTGCTCCGGGAGTGCCACCAGCCCAGGGGATGTCACCTGCTCCGGGAGTGCCACCAGCCCAGGGGATGGCACCTGCTCCAGGGGTGCCACCAGCCCAGGGGATGCCACCACAGTTGGTGCCCATGGTGCAGCTGCAGCCAGGCCCGGGGATGGCACCTGCTCCAGCAATGCCACCAGCCCAGGGGGTGACACCACAGCACGTCCCCGCCATGCAGCCACAGCTGGTGCCAGGGATGTCACCGGCTCTGGGGGTGCCACCACTGTCGGTGATGCCACCAGCCATGGGGATGTCACCGGCCCCGGAGATGCCACCTCCATCCATGATGCCACCAGCCCTGGGGATGCCACCGGCCCCAGGGGTGTCACCAGCCCAAGGGATGCCACCACCATCCCCAATGCCACCAGCCCAAGGAATGCCACCTCCATCCATGATGCCACAAGCCCAAGGGATGCCACCACCGTCCCCGATGCCACCAGCCTCAGAGATGCCACCACCATCCATGATGCCACCACCAGCCATGGGGATGCCACCAGCCCAAGGAATGCCACTGCCATCCCTGATGCCACCAGCCCCAGAGATGCCACCACCATCCCCAATGCCACCACCAGCCCAAGGAATGCCACCTCCATCCATGATGCCACAAGCCCAAGGGATGCCACCAGCCCTAGAGATGCCACCACCGTCCCCGATGCCCCCTGGCCCCGAGGAACCCTCGGTGCCAGCCGAGGCCGTGTCCCTGCTGCGTGTCCCCGATGTCCCCGAGGTGCCAGGGCCGCGTGCCCGGCAGCGCCGCGCCTCGTGCCAGCGCTCTGCCCGCTTCCAGCTCACCGTGCTGCAGGTCAGGGACGTTTGGGGACATCTGGGGACATCTGGGGACATCCCCGCACGGTCACAGAGTGTCACCGCCCCCCCTCCCAGGTGTCCTCGGCTGGGGACAACACGGTGGAGTGCCAGCTGGAGACCCACGACAGCAAAATGGTGACGTTCAGGTTTGATGTGGATGGGGACGCGCCCGAGGACATCGCCTGCTACATGGTGACCCCCGTGTCCCCAACCCCTGTCCCCGTGTCCCCACCCCTGTCCCCGTGTCCCCAATCCCTGTCCCTGTGTCCCCAAACCCTGTCCCCGTGTCCCCAACCCCTGTCCCTGTGTCCCCAGTCCCTGTCCCTGTGTCCCCAACTCTGTCCTCGTGTCCCCAACCCCTGTCCCCTTCCCCGGGTTCTGTCCCTGTGTCCCCAGTCCATGTCCCTGTGTCCCCAATCTGTGTCCTTGTGTCCCCAAACCCTGTCCCCGTGTCCCCAACCCCTGTCCCTTTCCCCAGGTTCTATCCCCCGTGTTCCCAGCCCCTGTCCCCGTGTCCCCAACTCTGTCCCTATGTCCCCAATCTCTGTCCCCTTCCCCAACCCGTGTCCCTTTTCCCAACCCGTGTCCCCCCCAGCCCCTGTCCCCCCACCCAACCCGTGTCCCCCTCCCCCCGCAGGTCGAGGACAATTTTGTGCTGGAGGGGGAACGGGACAAGTTCGTGGAGGAGCTCAAGGCCATCGTGGCCCAGGCCCGGGGGCTCCTCGGGACCCCCGCCCCGGACCCCCAGGTGCTCCCCCCGCCCCCTCCCCACCCTCCCCTTCCCCACCCAGACCCCCCCACTGCAACCCCCCCCCCCAAAAAAAAAAAATGTGTCTCCCCCCAGGTGGGACCCCCGGAGCCGTCAGCAGGGGGTGAGTAGCGGGGGGGGAGGGGAGGGGGCTGGGGTCGCCCCTCCCCCCCCACACCTGCTGACCCCTCCCCCCCTCCCCCAGCAGGGGAAGGACCCCCCCAATCATCGCCCGTGGGGCGCTGGAGGTTCTGCATCAACCGAACCATCCGGAACCGCGAGGCCACCGGTGCGTCCCCGGGGGGGGACACGGGGACGTGTCACCACCCCCCGAGATGGGGGTGTCACCCCAATCCCTGACAGTGTCACCCCAGTCCCTGACGGTGTCACCCCCCAATCCCTGACAGTGTCACCCTCACACCCCTGACAGTGTCACCCCCCCATCCCTGACAATGTCACCCCCCATCTCTGACGGTGTCACCCCCAATCCCTGACAATGTCACCCCAATCCCTGACAGTGTCACCCCCCAATCCCTGACAATGTCACCCCAATCCCTGACGGTGTCACCCCCAATCCCTGACAATGTCACCCCAATCCCTGACAGTGTCACCTCCAATCCTTGACGGTGTCACCCCCCATCCCTGACGGTGTCACCCCCCAATCCCTGACAGTGTCACCCCCCAATCCCTGACAGTGTCACCCCCCCATCCCTGACAGTGTCACCCCAATCCCTGACAGTGTCACCCCCCCATCCCTGACGGTGTCACCCCAATCCCTGACAGTGTCACCTCCAATCCTTGACGGTGTCACCCCCAATCCCTTATTGGGTGTCCCCTCCCCACAGGCCCTGGGGGACCCCCGCCCACCCGGAGAGCCTTGGGGACATCGCAGGGGGGTCCCCAAGGACAGGGGACAAACAAGAGCACGGCGTCGGAGCAGGATGGGCCTGGGGGGCCGGAGCTGGGGGTCCCCAAAACCCAGGAGCTGGGGGTCCCCAAAACCCAGGAGCTGGGGGTCCCCCAGGGACAGGGGCCAGCTGTCCCCAAACCAGAGGAGCTGGGTGTCCCCCCGGCTTTGGGGACAGCTGGCACTGACCCCCGGGAAGTGGCTGAACCCACGGGACCAGAACGGATCAACCCCGAACCCCAAGATCTGGGGGGTCCCCAAAACCCAGGGCTGAGTGTCGCCAGCCCCTGGCACCAGGAGGGACCTGGACACTCGCACGTGGCTGTCCCCAAACCTCCCGAGCTCGACGGGCACCACGAGTCGCTGGTCCCTGGGGACACCGAGCTGGCTGTCCCCCAGGGACAGGGGCAGGAGGGACCCGGGGAACCGGGGCTGGCTGTGCCCGAGCCCCCCGAGCCGGGTGACCCCCAAGGATTGGGGACATTTGTCACCGGACCCCCAGAGCCACGTGACCCCCAAGGATTGGGGACATTTGTCACCGGTGCTGGGGGACAAGAGGGACCCCCGGGAGCAGAGGTGAGTGTCCCCCCACCCCCAGAGCTGGACACCCCAAATTCTCCGTGTCCCTCAAGGACCGGAGGTCACTGTCCCCATCCCCAGAATTTTTTGGTGTCCCCCAAACCCCGAGACCTCATTGATCCCCAAATATCGGGAGTGATTGTCCCCAACCCCAAACTCCCTGTCCCCCAAAAGCTGAGTCCTTGGTGTTCCTGAACCCAAACCCAATCCCCAAACTCCAATCCCATATTGCTAGTTCCCAAACCCCAATCCCATATTCCCATTCTCCAATCCCATATTCCCATACCCCAATCCCATATTCCCATACCCCAACCCCCAATCCCACATCCCCATCACCTCATTCCCCAGTCCCCCAATCCCCATTCCCCAATTCCCCAATCCCATTCCCCAATCCCATATCCCCATTCCCCATTCCCCAATCCCATATTCCCAAACCCCCATCCCCAATCCCATATCCCCATTCCCCAATCCCATATCCCAATCCCATTCCCCAATCCCATATCCCCATTCCCCAATCCCAAACCCCAATCCCCCATATCCCCAATCCCATATGCCCATTCCCCACTCCCATATCCCCCATTCCCCACTCCCATATCCCCATCCCCAATCCCATATCCCAATCCCATATCCCCATTCCCCAATCCCCCCCAATCCCCAATCCCCCATCCCCAATCCCACATTCCCAAACCCCCATCCCCAATCCCATATCCCCATTCCCCAATCCCATATCCCAATCCACATTCCCCAATCCCAAACCCCAATCCCCCATTCCCCAATCCCATATCCCCATTCCCCAACCCCCATCCCCATTCCCCAATCCCCCATTCCCCCATTCCCCCCATTCCCCAATCCCCCATTCCCCAATCCCCCATTCCCCAATCCCCCATTCCCAATCCCACATTCCCAAACCCCCATCCCCATTCCCCCATTCCCCAATCCCCCATCCCCAATCCCATATCCCCATTCCCCAATCCCCATTCCCCAAACCCCAATCCCCATTCCCATATCCCCATTCCCCAATCCCACATTCCCAAACCCCCATCCCCAATCCCATATTCCCATTCCCCAATCCCATATCCCCATTCCCCACTGCCATATCTCCATTCCCCATTCCCATATCCCCATTCCCCAATCCCATGTCCCCATTCCCTAATCCCATATCCCATATCCCATTCCCCATTCCCCAATCCCCCATTCCCCAATCCCATATCCCCATTCCCCAATCCCATATTCCCATTCCCCAATACCCATTCCCATATCCCCATTCCCCAATCCCATATCCCCATTCCCCCATCCCCAATCCCCCATTCCCCAAACCCCAATCCCCCATTCCCCAACCCCAATCCCATCCCCCGGTGACCCCATTTCCGTGTGGGGTTCCCGCAGGCCGCGCCCCCCGCCCGCCCCCCGCCCGGGGCCGTCCCGTTCCCGCTCGGGCTCTGTCCCCGCCTGCGCAGCCCCCGCAAGGTCTGGGGGCGCCGCCTCAGGAGCTGGGCCCGGCGCCTGCGCCCCCCGCCCGGGGGGGGAGACCCCCACGCAGGTATGGGGGGGACCCCAAACACCTGGGGAACCCCCAAATCCCGGATGTGTGCATCCCATAAACCCCAAAATCCCGTCTGTGTGTACATCCCATAGACCCCAAATCCCGTCTGTGTGTACATCCCATAAACCCCCAAATCCCGTCTGTGTGTACATCCCATAAACCCCCAAATCCCGTCTGTGTGCATCCCATAAACCCCCAAATCCCGTCTGTGTGTACATCCCATAAACCCCAAATCCCGTCTGTGTGTACATCCCATAAACCCCAAAATCTCATCTGTGTGTACATCCCATAAACCCCAAAATCCCGTCTGTGTGCACCCCATAAACCCCAAATCCCGTCTGTGTGTACATCCCATAAACCCCAAATCCCGTCTGTGTGTACATCCCATAAACCCCAAAATCTCATCTGTGTGTACATCCCATAAACCCCAAATCCCGTCTGTGTGCTCCCCCATAAACCCCCAATCCCGTCTGTGTGTACATCCCATAAACCCCAAATCCCGTCTGTGTGTACATCCCATAGACCCCAAATCCCGTCTGTGTGTACATCCCATAAACCCCAAATCCCGTCTGTGTGTACATCCCATAAACCCCTAAATCCCGTCTGTACATCCCATAAACCCCAAAATCTCATCTGTGCTCCCCCATAAACCCCAAAATCCCGTCTGTGTGTACATCCCATAAACCCCAAATCCCGTCTGTGTACATCCCATAAACCTCAAATCCCGTCTGTGTACATCCCATAAACCCCAAAATCCCGTCCGTGTGCACCCCATGTACCCCAAATCCCGTCTGTACATCCCATAAACCCCAAATCCCGTCTGTGTGCACCCCATAAACCCCCAAACCCCACCTGTGCCCCCCATTTCCCCCATTTCCCCCCATTTTCACCCCCCGTGCCCCCCACTGACCCCCCTGTCCCGCAGAGGAGCCGGAGGAACTCGGGGACCCCCCAAGGCGAGGGCACTGCCAGGTGGGTGTTGGGGACCCCCCAAACTGCCCCAGGGACCCCCTAAACTGCCCCTGGGACCCTAAATCTGCCCCTGGGACCCTAAATCTGCCCCAGGGACCCCCTAAACTGCCCCAGAAACCCCAAATCTGCCCCAGGGACCCTAAAACTGCCCCAGGGACCCTGAAACTGCCCCAGGGACCCCAAATCTGCCCCAGAGACCCCCTAAACTGCCACAGGGACCCCAAATCTGCCCCAGGGACCCCCTAAACTGCCACAGGGACCCAAAATCTGCCCCAGAGACCCCAAATCTGCCCCAGGGACCCCCAAAACCTCCTCAGAAACCCACAGGAACCCCCCCAAACTGCCCCTGGGACCCTAAATCTGCCCCTGGGACCCTAAAACTGCCACAGGGACCCCCAAACTGCCCCTGGGACCCTAAAACTGCCCCAGGGACCCCCTGAACTACCCCAGAAACCCCAAATCTGCCCCTGGGACCCTAAAACTGCCCCAGAAACCCCAAATCTGCCCCAGGGACCCTAAAACTGCCACAGGGACCCTGAAACTGCCCCAGGGACCCCAAATCTGCCCCAGGGACCCCCAAAACCTCCTCAGAAACCCACAGGAAACCCCCCAAACTGCCCCTGGGACCCTAAATCTGCCCCTGGGACCCTAAAACTGCCACAGGGACCACCCCAAACTGCCCCAGGGACCCCCTAAACTGCCACAGAGACCCCCTGAACTACCCCTGGGACCCTAAAACTGCCACAGAGTCCCCAAATCTGCCCCTGGAACCCCTAAACTGCCACAGGGACCCCAAATCTGCCCCAGAGACCCCCTAAACTGCCACAGGGACACCAAATCTGCCCCAGGGACCCCCTAAACTGCCACAGGGACACCAAATCTGCCCCAAGGGACCCCAGAACTACCCCAGGGACCCCCCTCAAAACTGCCCCAGGACCCCCCAAAACTGCTCAGGAACCTCAGAACTACCCCAAGAGACTCCCCCCAGCTGTCCCAGGGACCCCCCCAAACTGCCCCAGGACCCCCAGAACTACCCTAGAGACCCCCAGAACTACCCCAGAGACCCCCAAATCTGCCCCAGGGACCCCCAAAGTCTGCCCCAGGGACCCCAACCCCCATCTCCTGTCACCCATCCCTCCCCAGCCACCCCCCGAGCCCCCCGACGCCGAGGGCGACTGGGGGGGCCCCAGCTCGGGCAGCGAGAGCGGGGGGCTGGGGGGACCCCCACACCCCCCCGGGGCCCCCCTGCTCCCCCCGGGGTCCCCCGAGACCCCCCTGAGCAGCGATGGGGACTCGGAGCCCGAGGACGAAGCGCTGCGGGAGCAGCTGCGGCGGCTGCGGGAAAAGTGAGTGAGGGGCTTTTGGGGGGGGTCCTGGAAGGGTTCGGGGGGGGGTCCTGGAAGGGTTTGGGGGGGTCCTGGAAGGGTTTAGGGGGGATTTGGGGTGGTCTCATGGAGGTTTTAGGGGTCCCGGGGGGTTTTGTGGGAGGTTTAGGGACCACCCCCGGACCCTCCCCAGGCACATCCAGGAGGTGCTGGAGAGTTTTGGGGGTCCCGGGAAGGGGCTTGGGGAGGTTTTTGGGGGTCCCGGGGAGGTTTTGGGGGGACTTGGAGGATCCTGGGGAGGTTTTGGGGGTCCCAAAGGGGTTTGGGGGGGTTTAGGGACCACCCCCGGACCCTCCCCAGGCTCATCCAGGAGGTGCTGGAGAGTTTTGGGGGTCCCGAGAAGGGGCTTGGGGAGGTTTTTGGGGGGTCCCGGGGAGGTTTTTGGGGGTCCCGGGGAGGTTTTTTGGGGGGTCCCGAGAGAGTTTTTGGGATCCCCGGGAGGGTTTTGGGGGTCTCGGGAAGGATTTGGGGACCCCCCGTGACCCCCCCAGGCACATCCAGGAGCCCCCAATGCATTTCCTGGGGGGGGTGTTTGAGGGTCCTGGGGAGATTTTGGGGGTCCCGGGGAGGTTTTTGGGGGTCCCGGGGAGGTTTTTGGGGGTCCCGGGGAAATTTGGGGAGGTTTTGGGGGTCCCGGGAAGGATTTGGGGACCCCCCGTGACCCCCCCAGGCACATCCAGGAGCCCCCAGTGCAGCTCCTGGGGAGGTTTTTGGGGGTCCTGGGGAGTTTTTGGGGGTCCCGGGGAGGTTTTTGGGGTCCCGGGGAGGTTTTTTGGGATCCCGGAGAAATCTGGGGAGGTTTTTGGGGGTCCCGGGAAGGATTTGGGGACCCCCCGTGACCCCCCCAGGCACATCCAGGAGGTTCTGGAGCTGCGGGCGCGGCAGGACCGGGAGCTGCGGGAGCTGCACCGGAGGCTCCGAGCCCTCAAAGAGGCCCGGGGGGACCCCCAAAAATGGGGAGGGGGCGGCGGGACCCCCCCCCAGAGAGGCCTCGGGGGGTCCCCGCGGCGACCTCGGGGGGCTCGGGCCAGAGGGCGGGGCCGGGGCGTGGCCACGACAGGTTTGGGGGGGACGGAGGGGGGGATTTTGGGGGGCAAAAAAGGGATTTGGGGGGAAAAAAAGGGATTTTGGGGGGAAAAAAGGGATTTTGGGGGGGAAAAAAGGGATTTGGGGGGGAAAAGGGAATTTTGGGGGAGACGAAGGGGGGAGATTTTGGGGGGCAAAAAGGGATTTGGGGGAGAAAAAAGGGATTTTGGGGTGGAAAAAAGGGATTTTGGGTGGGAAAGGGGAATTTTAGGGGGCAAAGAGGGGATTTTGGGGGAGAAAAAAGGGATTTTGGGGTGGAAAAAAGGGATTTTGGGGGGCAAAGAGGGAATTTTAGGGGACAAAGAGCAGATTTTGGGTGGGTAAAGGAGAGAATTTGGTATGGAAAGTGGAATTTTGGGTGGCAAAAAAAGGGATTTTGGGGTGGAAAGGGGAATTTTGGGTGGCAAAGAGGGGATTTTGGGGGGGCAAAAAGGGATTTTGGGGTAGAAAAAAGGGATTTTGGGTGGGAAAGGGGAATTTTGGGGGGCAAAGAGGGGATTTTGGGGGGCAAAGAAGGGATTTTGGGGGGAAAGGGATTTTGGGGGGCAAAGAGGGGATTTTGGGGGGCAAAAAATGGATTTGGGGGGCAAAAAAAGGGATTTTGGGGGGGAAAGGGGAATTTTGGGGGGCAAAAGGGAATTTTAGGGGACAAAGAGGGGATTTTGGGGGAGAAAAAAGGGATTTTGGGGGGGAAAAAAGGGATTTTGGGGGGCAAAAAAAGGGATTTTGGGGGGGAAAAAGGGAATTTTGGGGGGCAAAGGGGAATTTTAGGGGACAAAGAGGGGATTTGGGGGGCAAAAAAAGGGATTTTGGGTGGGAAAAGGGGATTTTGGGGCGGAAAAAAGGGATTTTGGGGGGAAAAAAGGGATTTTGGGGGGGAAAAAAGGGATTTTGGGGTGGAAAAAAAGGGATTTTGGGGGGCAAAAAAGGGATTTGGGGGGCAAAGAGGGAATTTTAGGGGACAAAGGGGATTTTGGGGGAGAAAAAGGGATTTTGGGGTGGAAAAAGGGATTTGGGGGGGAAAAGAGGGAATTTTAGGGGACAAAGAGCAGATTTTGGGGTGGAAAAAAGGGATTTTGGGTGGGAAAAGGAGAGATTTTGGTATGGAAAGTGGAATTTTGGGTGGCAAAAAAAGGGATTTTGGGGTGGAAAGGGGAATTTTGGGGGGCAAAGAGGGGATTTTGGGGTCAAAAAAGGGGATTTTGGGTGGGAAAGGGGAATTTTGGGGGGCAAAGAAGGGATTTTGGGGGGGAAAAAAGGGATTTTGGGTGGGAAAGGGGAATTTTGGGGGAAAAAGGGGATTTTGGGGTGGAAAGGGGAATTTTGGGGTGAAAAAAGGGATTTTGGGGGGGAAAAGGGAATTTTGGGGTGGAAAGGGGAATTTTGGGGTGGAAAAAAGGGAATTTTGGGGTCCAAAACAGAGTTTTTGGGGTGCAGGGAGGGATTTTTGGGGCGCAGGTGAACCCTGGGACCCTCCCCCCCCTTTTTCCAACCTCCCCTCCCCCACCCGCAGAGGCCTCATCCCCCTCCCCGGGCCCCCCAAAACCCCCGGCCCCCCAAAAAAAGGGGCTTTTCACCGACGACCTGCACCGGCTGGTGGACGAGTGGGTCCAGGACACGGCGAGGGCCCAGGTTGGGGGGGATTTTTGGGGGTCTGGGGGGGATTTTTGGGGGTCTGGGGGGAATTTTTGGGGGTCTGGGGGGATTTTTTGGGGGGTCTGGGGGGTTTTTTTGGGTTTCTGGGGGGATTTTTTGGGGGGTCTGGGGGGGTCTTTGGGGGTCTGGGGGATTTTTGGGGGTCTGGGGGGGTTTTTTGGGGGTCTGGGGGGATTTTTGGGGGTCTGGGGGGGTTTTTTGGGTGTCTGGGGGGATTTTTTGGGGGTCTGGGGGGGATTTCTGGGGGGTGTGGGGGGTTTTTGGGGGGGCGGGGGGGATTTTGTTTTGGCGGTCTGGGGGGATTTTTTGGGAATGGGGGAATTTTTGGGGGTCTGGGGGGATTTTTTGGGAATCGGGGGGAATTTTTGGGGGTCTGGGGGGGATTTTTGGGGGTCTGGGGGGATTTTTTGGGGGTCTGGGGGGAATGTTTGGGGGTCTGGGGGAAGTTGTGGGGGTCTGGGGGGATTTTTGGGAATCTGGGGGGATTTTTGGGGGTCTGGGGGGATTTTTGGGGGTCTGGGGGGATTTTTTGGGAATCTGGGGGGATTTTTTGGGAATCTGGGGGGATTTTTGGGGGTCTGGGGGGAATTTTTGGGGGTCTGGGGGAATTTTTTGGGGGGTCTGGGGGAATTTTTGGGGGTCTGGGGGGGATTTTTGGGGGTCTGGGGAATTTTTTGGGAGTCTGGGGGGGATTTTTGGGTGTCTGGGAGGATTTTTTGGGGGTCTGGGGGGATTTTTTGGGGGTCTGGGGGGTTCTTTTGGGGGTCTGGGGGGATTTTTGGGGGTCTGGGGGGGGATTTTTGGGGGTCTGGGAGGATTTTTTGGGGGCCTGGGGGACATTTTTGGGAGTCTGGGGGGATTTTTTGGGGTTCCGGGGGGAATTTTTGGGGGTCTGGGGGGATTTTTTGGGGGTCTGGGGGGGATTTCTGGGGGTCTGGGGGGATTTTTGGGGGTCTGGGGGAATTTTTGGGGGTCGGGGGGGAATTTTTGGGAATCTGGGGGGGATTTTTTGGGGGGTCTGGGGGGTTCTTTTGGGGGTCTGGGGGGATTTTTGGGGGTCTGGGGGGGATTTTTGGGGGTCTGGGGGGATTTTTTTTGGGGGTCTGGGGGGAGTTTTTGGGGGTCTGGGGGGATTTTTGGGGGTCTGGGGGGAATTTCTGGGGGTCTGGGGGAATTTTTGGGGGGCTGGGGGGGTTGTTTGGGAATCGGGGGATTTTTGGGGGTCTGGGGGGAATTTTTGGGGGTCTGGGGGGAATTTTTGGGGGTCTGGGGGGAATTTTTGGTGGTCTGGGGGAATTTTTGGGAGTCTGGGGGGAATTTTTGGGGGTCTGGGGGGATTTTTTGGGAATCTGGGGGGATTTTTGGGAGTCTGGGGGGAATTTTTGGGGGTCTGGGGGGAATTTTTGGGAATCTGGGGGGGATTTTTGGGGGGTCTGGGGGGAATTTTTGGGTGTCTGGGAGGATTTTTTGGGGGTCTGGGGGGATTTTTTGGGGGTCTGGGGGGGATTTTTGGGAATCTGGGGGGATTTTTGGGGGTCTGGGGGGATTTTTGGGAATCTGGGGGGATTTTTGGGGGTCTGGGGGGGTTTTTTGGGGGGTCGGGGGGTTTTTTTGGGGGTCTGGGGGGATTTTTGGGGGTCCGGGGGAATTTTTGGGAGTCTGGGGGGAATTTTTGGGGGTCTGGGGGGATTTTTTGGGGGGTCTGGGGGATTTTTTGGGGGTCTGGGGGGGATTTTTGGGGGTCTGGGGGAATTTTTGGGAGTCTGGGGGGAATTTTTTGGGGGTCTGGGGGATTTTTGGGGGTGTGAGGGGAATTTCTGGGGGTCTGGGGGAATTTTTGGGGGTCTGGGGGATTTTTGGGGGGTCTGGGGGAATTTTTGGGGGTCTGGGGGAATTTTTGGGGGTCTGGGGGGATTTTTTGGGGGTCTGGGGGAATTTTTTGGGGGTCTGGGGGGTTCTTTTGGGGGTCTGGGGGGGATTTTTGGGGGTCTGGGGGAATTTTTTGGGGGTCTGGGGGAATTTTTGGGGGCCTGGGGGGATTTTTTGGGAATCTGGGGGGATTTTTTGGGAATCTGGGGGGATTTTTTGGGGGGTCTGGGGGGTTCTTTTGGGGGTCTGGGGGGAATTTCTGGGGGTCTGGGGGAATTTTTGGGGGTCTGGGGGGATTTTTTGGGGGTCTGGGGGAATTTTTGGGGGTCTGGGGTGATCTTTTGGGGGTCTGGGGGGATTTTTTGGGGAATCTGGGGGGATCTTTTGGGGGTCTGGGGGGGATTTTTGGGAGGACTGGGGGGGATTTTTGGGGGTCTGGGGGGAATTTTTGGGAGTCTGGGGGGAATTGTTGGGGGTGTGGGGGGATTTTTTGGGAATCTGGGGGGATTTTTGGGGGTCTGGGGGAATTTTTGGGAATCTGGGGGGAATTTTTGGGGGGTCTGGGGGGAATTTTTGGGTGTCTGGGAGGATTTTTTGGGGGTCTGGGGGGATTTTTTGGGGGTCTGGGGGGATTTTTGGGAATCTGGGGGGATTTTTGGGGGTCTGGGGGGATTTTTGGGAATCTGGGGGGATTTTTGGGGGGCTGGGGGGATTTTTTGGGGGGTCTGGGGGATTTTTTGGGGGTCTGGGGGGATTTTGGGGGTCTGGGGGAATTTTTGGGAGTCTGGGGGGAATTTTTTGGGGGTCTGGGGGAATTTTTGGGGGTCTGGGGGGATTTTTGGGAATCTGGGGGGATTTTTGGGGGGCTGGGGGGAATTTTTGGGAATCTGGGGGGATTTTTTGGGAATCTGGGGGGATTTTTGGGGGTCTGGGGGGAATTTTTGGGGGTCTGGGGGAATTTTTTGGGGGGTCTGGGGGATCTTTTGGGGGTCTGGGGGGATTTTTGGGGGTCTGGGGGAATTTTTGGGAGTCTGGGGGGAATTTTTTGGGGGTCTGGGGGATTTTTGGGGGTGTGAGGGGAATTTCTGGGGGTCTGGGGGAATTTTTGGGGGTCTGGGGGATTTTTTGGGGGTCTGGGGGAATTTTTTGGGGGTCTGGGGGAATTTTTGGGGGTCTGGGGGAATTTTTGGGGGTCTGGGGGGATTTTTTGGGGGTCAGGGGGAATTTTTTGGGGGTCTGGGGGGTTCTTTTGGGGGTCTGGGGGGGATTTTTGGGGGTCTGGGGGAATTTTTTGGGGGTCTGGGGGAATTTTTGGGGGCCTGGGGGGATTTTTTGGGAATCTGGGGGGATTTTTGGGAATCTGGGGGGATTTTTGGGGGGTCTGGGGGGATTTTTTGGGGGTCTGGGGGGAATTTCTGGGGGTCTGGGGGAATTTTTGGGGGCCTGGGGGGATTTTTTGGGGGTGTGGGGGGATTTTTGGGGGTCTGGGGTGATCTTTTGGGGGTCTGGGGGGATTTTTTGGGGAATCTGGGGGGATCTTTTGGGGGTCTGGGGGGATTTTTGGGGGTCTGGGGGATTTTTTGGGGTCTGGGGGGGATTTTTGGGAATCTGGGGGGATTTTTGGGGGTCTGGGGGAATTTTTGGGGGTCTGGGGGAATTTTTGGGGGTCTGGGGGGATTTTTGGGGGTCTGGGGGGATTTTTGGGGGTCTGGGGGGAATTTCTGGGGGTCTGGGGGGCTTTTTTGGGGTCTGGGGGAATTTTTGGGGGTCTGGGGGGATTTTTTGGGAATCTGGGGGGATTTTTGGGAATCTGGGGGGATTTTTTGGGGGTCTGGGGGGAATTTTTGGGGGTCTGGGGGGATTTTTTGGGGGTCTGGGGGGGATTTCTGGGGGTATCTTTTGGGGGTCTGGGGGGGATTTTTGGGAGGACTGGGGATGATTTTTTGGGGGGGGCTTTTGGGGAGGGATTTTTTGGGGGGGCTGGGGGACTTGCACCCCCTTTTTGGGGATTTGTAGGGGTCTTTATCCCATTTTTTGGGGGGTTTTGGGGGGGTCTTTACCCCATTTTTGGGGGGTTTTGGGGGGTCTGAACTCCATTTTTTGCTATGTGGGGGGGGTCCCTACACTCATTTTTTGGGGGGTTTTGGGGGTCGGGGCTGCCCTTCCCCCCCTTTTTTATGGGTGTGGGGGGGGTAAGGAAGGGGGTCCCCAAAACCTCGAGCCCCCTCCCCTATTTTTTAAATTTTTTTTTTTATTTTTTTTTTTATTTTTTTTTTTTCCCCTCCCCCAGGCCGCCTCCTCGTGGGTCTCCACCCTGCGCGGCGCCCGCGGGACCCCCCGAAAATGGGGGGAGCTGCCCCCCCCCAAACCCGCCCTGCGTGGGGGGGGCAGCCCCCTCCCCCCGGGGGCTGAGTGAGGGGGGAGGGTCCCGACACCCCCACCCCCCCCCAAAAAAAAAAAAACAAACCCAAATTTTGGGTCAAAACGCTCCAATTTTGGGTCAAAAACCCCAAATTTTGAGGCAAACCCCTCAATTTTTCAAATCCCCCCCCCCCCCAATTTTGGGTCCAAACGCCCAATTTTGGGTCAAAACCCCCCAATTTTAAGTCAAAACCTCCCAATTTTGGGTCAAGCCCCACAGTTTTGGGTCCAAACCCCCCGATTTTAGGTCAAACCCCCCCCAATTTTGAGTCAAAAACCCCCAAATTTTGAGGCAAAACCCCCAATTTTTAGTCAAAACACTCAATTTTGGGTCCAAACCCCCAATTTTGAGTCAAAACCCCCAATTTTGAGTCAAATCCCCCAATTTGGGTCCAAACCCCCCAATTTTGGGTCCAAACCCCCAATTTTGGGTCAAAATCCCCCAAATTTTGGGTCAAAACCCCCAATTTTGGGTCAAAATCCCCCAAATTTTGAGTCAAAACCCCCCAATTTTGAGTCAAAATCCCCCCAAATTTTGGGTCAAAACCCCCCACAATTTTGGGTTAAAACACCCCCAATTTTGGGTCAAAACCCCCAAATTTGGGTCAAAACCCCAAATTTTGGGTCAAAACCCCCCAAATTTGGGTCAAAACCCCAAATTTTGGGTCAAAACCCCCCAAATTTGGGTCAAAACCCCCCACAATTTTGGGTTAAAACACCCCTAAATTTGGGTCAAAACCCCCAATTTTGGGTCAAAACCCCCCACAATTTTGGGTCAAAACCCCCCAATTTTGGGTCAAAACCCCCACAATTTTGGGTCAAAACCCCCAATTTTGGGTCAAAACCCCCAAATTTTGAGGCAAACCCCTCAATTTCTCAAACCCTCCCCTCCAGTTTTGAGGCAAACCCCCCAAATTTTGGTTCCACCCCCCCAATTTTGAGTCAAACCCCCCAATTTTAAGTCAAAACCCCCAATTTTGAGTCAAAATCCCCCAAATTTTGGGTCCAAACCCCCAATTTTGGGTCAAAATCCCCCAAATTTTGAGTCAAAACCCCCCAATTTTGAGTCAAAATCCCCCCAATTTTGAGTCAAAACCCCCAATTTTGGGTCAAAATCCCCCAATTTTGGGTCCAAACCCCCCACTTTTGAGGCAAACCCCCCCATTTTTAGTCAAAATCCCCCCAATTTTGAGTCAAACCCCCCAAATTTGGGTCCAAACCCCCCAATTTTGGGTCAACTCTCCCAATTTTGTGTCAAAACCCCCAAATTTTGAGGCAAAACCCCCAATTTTAGGTCAAAACCCTCAATTTTCGGTCCAAACTCCACAATTTTGGGTCAAAACCCCCAATTTTCACCCCCCAAAATCGCTTTGTTTCACCCCCCAAACCCCCCCTTGTTTTATCCCAAAATTCCAGCCCTTAAATCACCTCATTTCACCCCAAAATCCTTTTTTTTTTTTTTTTTAGGTCATGTGATGTGACCCTTATTTCTGGTCCCAAAATCACCTTTTTTCACCCCAAAACCCCTTTTTTTTTGGGGGCCTATCTCCCCCTTTTTGCTCCCCAAATCGCATCATTTTCACCCCAAAAATCTCTTTTAGGGCCTACCCTTCCCCCTCAGGATATCACCCCAATTTCCAGCCCCAAAATCTCCTCATTTCCCACCAAAAATCTTTTTTTTTTTTTTTTTTTTTTGAGGCCTTGTCGCCCTTTTTGTCCCCACACGAAGCCGCCCCAATTTTTAGCCCCCAAATGGCCTCGTTTTACCCCAAAACACAAACGGTTCAACCCAAACCTCTCATTTATCCCCAAATTCCATTTTTTCCCCTCACAACTCTCCAGACCCCCCCTCAAAAAAATTCCCATTTTTTTCACCCAAATCCCCTCCCAGGCCTGGAATTTCCCCCCTCACTCGACCACAGCACAGGGGAGCTGGCTGTCCTGGATTTACTGGTGACCCATCCTCTCCATACTGGTCTTACTGGTGCAACAACCCCTCTCCCATTCCTCGACCCCTCCCCTCAACCCATTTTTGGGTCATTTTGTCGTGTTTTTTTCCACTCATCTACCTCACCCCTTCACCAAGCCAGCGAGGTTTCGGGGTGAATTCTCGGGTGTTCTGGTTCGAGAGGGTGGGGGAAGGCGTTTGGTTTGCGGGGAAATTGTTAAAAAGCGCGAAAAAAAAAAAAAATCTTAAAATTTAAGAAATAAAAGCGTGGCTGGTGAGCGCCACTCCCAAAATGGCGGCCGGGAAATCGCCACACTCAAAATGGCGGCGGAACTCGCCACACTCAAAATGGCGGCGGAAATCGCCACACTCAAAATGGCGGCGGAAATCGCCACACTCAAAATGGCGGCGGAAATCGCCACACTCAAAATGGCGGCGGAAATCGCCACACTCAAAATGGCGGCGGAAATCGCCACACTCAAAATGGCGCCGCGCCCAAGATGGCGGCCCCGCCCCGCCCCCCAATGGGGGCGTTCCGTCCTTCTCAAAATGGCGCCCGCGCCCTTCCCAAGATGGCGGCGCGACGCGGCCAAAATGGCGCCCGGGCCCCGCCCTCTCCCTCCCCGTTTCCGCGTTTGAATAAAACTTTCCCGGGCGGCCCGGAGCGCGCAGAGGCCGCGGCGGCGGCGGCAGCACCGGGCGCGGGGCCGGCAGCGGCGGCGGCGACCGGGCTGAGGCGGCGGAGCGGCCGCGAGAAGCGCCAGGCCTTGCCGGGGCGGGCTGCGGCCTAGTCGGGAGGTGGCGGTGGGGGGGGCGCAGGCCTCGCGGCGTCCCGCAGGCCTCGAGGGGGGGTCCCGCCGGCTTTGAGGGGGTGTCGGGGGCTTTTAGGGGATCCTCAAAGCTTTTGGGGGGTCTCGAGGGTCTTTGAGGGGGTCTCGGGGACCCTAAAGCGCGGGGGGAGAAGGCGGCCGGGACCCCACGGTCGCTGTGAGGGGACCCCGGGCCCTGCGGCCTTTTTGGGGGTCCCCACACGCTGTAGGCCCCTGTGGGGCGGGGGGAGACGCTGTGAGCGCATTTTTGGGGGGCTCTGGGCCCTATAAACCTTCGGAAAAGGGGGGGGTCCGAGAGGCCTGGTGACCCTCAGAGGAGTCTCCCAACATTTTTAGACCTTTTTGAGGGAGGATTTAGGCCCTCATCAATACCTTAGGGGGATCCCAAGTCTCTCCAGGCCTTTCTGGGGTGCCCCCGGCCTGTACAGGTTTTTTTTGAGGGGGTTTTGCCCCCCAATTCCCCTCAGGGGCCTCCACGGGCCGCGTTTTGGGGGGAGGTTTTGGGGGTGTTTTTAGGGGAGTAGCAGAGAGTTTGAATTTTGGGGTTTTGTGGCTGTTCTGAACGGGGCGTTTTTAGGGGAGCGTTTCTGAGGGTTTTTTTTTTTTTTTTTTTGAGAGAGTTTTTTGGGGTGTGTTGGGGTCTCTTGAGGTTGTTTTTGGGGGTTTTGAGACTGATTTTAGGGAGGTTTTCAGGTTTTTTGAGGCTGATTTTGAGGTTTATTTGAGGCTGGTTTGGGGGGAATTTTGAGGTTTGTTTGAGCCTGTTTTTGGGGGAATTTTGAGGTTTATTTGAGCCTGTTTTTGGGGGGAATTTTGAGGTTTATTTGAGCCTGTTTTTGGGGGGAATTTTGAGGTTTATTTGAGCCTGTTTTGGGGGGAATTTTGAGGTTTATTTGAGCCTGGTTTTGGGGGGCTTTGAGGTTTTTTGAGCCTGTTTTTGGGGGAATTTGAGGTTTTTTTGAGGTTATTTTTGGGGATTTAAGGGTTTTTTTGAGGTTATTTTTGGGGGATTTGAGGGTTTTTTTGAGGTTATTTTTGGGGGATTTGAGGGTTTTTTTGAGGTTATTTTTGGGGGATTTGAGGGTTTTTTGAGGTTATTTTTGGGGGATTTGAGGGTTTTTTTGAGCCTGTTTTTGAGGGGCTTTGAGGGTTTTTTTGAGCCTGTTTTTAGGGGGATTTGAAGTTTATTTGAGGCTGTTTTTGAGGGGCCTTGAGGGTTTTTTTGAGGTTATTTTTGGGGAGATTTGAGCTTTTTTTGAGCCTGTTTCTGGGGGGATTTGAAGTTTATTTGAGGCTGTTTTTGAGGGGCCTTGAGGGTTTTTTTGAGGTTATTTTTGGGGGGCTTTGAGGGTTTTTTTGAGCCTGTTTCTGGGGGGTTTTTGAGGCAGGTTTTTTTTAGGGGGTGGATTTTTGGGGGTCTGGCGGGCAGCGCTCGGATGTCCCGGGCCGGGGGGGGTCGCGGGGGTCCGTAGGGTCGGGGGTCGCCCCGGGGGCCCGGCCATGGCCTCGGTGCCCGTGTACTGCCTGTGCCGCCTGCCCTACGACGTGACCCGCTTCATGATCGAGTGCGACGGCTGCCAGGACTGGTTCCATGGCAGGTGCGACTGGGGGGCACTGGGAGACACTGGGATGGGGCTGGGGGGCACTGGGAGGGGCTGGGATGGGGCTGGGGGGCACTGGGAGGCGCTGGGATGAGGCTGGGGGGCACTGGGGGGCACTGGAGGGCTGGGAGGCGCTGGGATGGGGCTGGGGGGGACTGGGATGGGGCTGGGGAGGCACTGGGATGGGGCTGGGAGGCGCTGGGATGAGGCTGGGGGGCACTGGGAGGCGCTGGGATGGGGCTGGGGGGCACTGGGAGACACTGGGATGGGGCTGGGAGGCGCTGGGATGGGGCTGGGGGGAATTGGGAGGCGCTGGGATGGGGCTGGGGGGCGCTGGGATGGGGCTGGGGAGCACTGGGATGGGGCTGGGAGGCGCTGGGACGAGGCTGGGGGGCACTGGGAGGCACTGGGATGGGGCTGGGGGGACTGGGACGAGGTTGGGGTGCACTGGGAGGCACTGGGATGGGGCTGGGGGGCGCTGGGATGGGGCTGGGGGGCACTGGGAGACACTGGGATGGGGCTGGGGGGCGCTGGGACGGGGCTGGGGGGCACTGGGAGGCGCTGGGACGGGGCTGGGATGGGGCTGGGGGCCACTGGGAGACACTGGGGTGAGGCTGGGGGGAATTGGGAGGCGCTGGGATGGGGCTGGGGGGCACTGGGAGACACTGGGACGAGGCTGGGAGGCGCTGGGATGGGGCTGGGGGGCACTGGGAGACACTGGGATGGGGCTGGGGGGAATTGGGAGGCGCTGGGATGGGGCTGGGGGGCGCTGGGATGGGGCTGGGGTGCACTGGGAGGCGCTGGGACGGGGCTGGGGGGCACTGGGAGGCGCTGGGACGGGGCTGGGGGGCACTGGGAGGCGCTGGGATGGGGCTGGGGGGCACTGGGAGGCGCTGGGACGGGGCTGGGGAGGACTGGGACGAGGCTGGGGTGCACTGGGAGACACTGGGATGGGGGGGCCTGATGGCACTGGGATGGGGCTGGGGGGGACTGGGATGGGGCTGGGGTGCACTGGGAGACACTGGGATGGGGCTAGGGGGCACTGGGAGACACTGGGATCCGGCTGGGGGGGCTTGAGACTGGGATGGAGGGGACTGGGAGCACTGGGACCAGGGTTGGGGGCACTGGGGTCAGGCTTAGGGGGGCTGGGGGGCACTGGGACCCGACTGGGGGCACTGGGACTGGGCTAGGAGGGACTGGGAGGCACTGGGAGATGCCTGGTGGTTGCTGGGAGGTGTCTAGGGGTTTACTGGGAGTTACTGGGGAGGTACCTGGGGTTTACTGGGAGGCACTGGGAGATACTGGGGAGGTACCCGGGGGTTACTGGGAGGTACCTGGGGGTTACTGGGAGGCACTGGGAGATACTGGGGAGGTACCCGGGGGTTACTGGGAGGCACTGGGAGTTACTGGTGTGTCCCCACAGCTGCGTGGGGGTGGAGGAGGAGGCGGCGGCCGAGATCGACCTGTACCACTGCCCCCAGTGCGCCGTGCTCAGGGGGCCTTCAGTCAGTGAGTGGCACTGGGAGGGACTGGGATGCACTGGGAGGGACTGGGATGCACTGGGAGGGACTGGGATGCACTGGGAGGGGGCCCAGCCCGGGTGCAGGGCTCCCTGTGGATCCCCGTGTCCCTCCATTCCCAGTTCCCCTGGGGGTTCTTCCATTCCTGGCCCCGTGGATCCCCCATTCCTGGGTCCCTGTCCCCACCTGTGATCCCTCCATTCCTCATTCCCTGTGGGTTCCTGTGATCCTTTTATTCCTGATTCCCTGTGGGTTCCTGTGATCCTTTTATTCCTAATTCCCTGTGGGTTCCTGTGATCCCTCCATTCCTGGATCCATCCTGGTCCTGGTGGATCCCCCGGTGTCCCCATGGATCCCCCATTCCTTGGGTTCCTGTCCCCACTGTGTCCCTCCATTCCTGATTCCCTGTGGGTTCCTGTGATCCCTCAATTCCTGATTCCCTGTGGGTTCCTGTGATCCCTCAATTCCTGATTCCCTGTGGGTTCCTGTGATCCCTCAATTCCTGATTCCCTGTGGGTTCCTGTGATCCCTCAATTCCTAATTCCCTGTGGGTTCCTGTGATCCCTCCATTTTTGGGTCCATCCTGGTCCTGATGGATCCCCCGATGTCCCCGTGGATCCCCCATTCCTTGGGTTCCTGTCCCCACCTGTGACTCCTCCATTCCTCATTCCCTGTGGGTTCCCTGTGGGTTCTTGGGATTCTTCCATTCCTGATTTCCTTTGGGTTCCTGTGATCCCTCCATTTTTGGGTCCATCCTGGTCCTGGTGGATCCACCAGTGGCCACAGGGACCCTCCATTCCTGGTTCCTGTCCCCACCTTTGTCTCTCCATTCCTGATTCCCTGTGGGTTCCTGTGATCCCTCAATTCCTAATTTCCTGTGGGTTCCTGTGATCCCTCAATTCCTAATTCCCTGTGGGTTCCTGTGATCCCTCCATTCCTGGATCCATCCTGGTCCTGGTGGATCCCCCGGTGTCCCCGTGGATCCCCCATTCCTTGGGTTCCTGTCCCCACTGTGTCCCTCCATTCCTGATTCCCTGTGGGTTCCTGTGATCCCTCAATTCCTAATTCCCTGTGGGTTCCTGTGATCCCTCAATTCCTGGATCCATCCAGGTCCTGGTGGATCTCCCAATGTCCCCGTGGATCCCCCATTCCCGGGTTTCTTGTCCCCACCTTTGTTTGTCCGTTCCTAATTCCCTGTGGGTTCCTGTGATCCCTCCATTTTTGGGTCCATCCAGGTCCTGATGGATCCCCCGGTGTCCCCGTGGATCCCCCATTCCCGGGTCCCTGTCCCCACCAGTGTCCCTCTGTCCCTGTGTGTCCCTGGTTGTCCCCGATTGTCCCTGTACGTCCCCACCGTGTCCCCGCAGTGAAGTGGCTCCGTGTCCCCGATTGTCCCTGTGTCCCTAATTGTCCCCGGTTGTCCCCACCGTGTCCCTGATTGTCACCCCGTGTCCCTGCAGTGAAGCGGCGCCGTGTCCCCGATTGTCCCCGTGCCCCCAATTGCCCCCGATTGTCCCGTGTCTCCGCAGTGAAGTGTCCCCGATTGTCACCCCGTGTCCCCGATTGTCCCCAATTGTGTCCCCGTGTCCCCGCAGTGAAGTGTCCCCGGTTGTCCCCGATTGTCGCCGATTATCCCCGATTGTCACCCCGTGTCCCGGATTGTCCCGTGTCCCCAATTGTTCCCCCGTGTCCCCGCAGTGAAGCGGCCCCGATTGTCCCCGATTGTGTCCCCAATTGTCCCCGATTGTCCCGGACTGTCACCCCGTGTCCCCTCAGTGAAGTGGCACCGTGTCCCCGATTGTCCCTGACTGTCCCCGATTGTCCCTGACTGTCCCCGATTGTCCCCGATTGTCCCTGACTGTCCCCGCAGTGAAGCGGCGCCGATTGTCCCGTGTCCCCGATTGTGTCCCCGATTGTCCCGGACTGTCCCCGATTGTCCCTGACTGTCCCCGGTTGTGTCCCCGCAGTGAAGCGGCCCCGATTGTCCCGGACTGTCCCCGATTGTTCCTGACTGTCCCTGATTGTGTCCCGGACTGTCCCCGATTGTCCCTGACTGTCCCCGATTGTCCCTGACTGTCCCCGATTGTGTCCCCGATTGTCCCTGAGTGTCCCCGGTTGTGTCCCCGCAGTGAAGCGGCCCCGATTGTCCCGGACTGTCCCCGATTGTTCCTGACTGTCCCTGATTGTGTCCCGGACTGTCCCTGATTGTGTCCCGGACTGTCCCCGATTGTCCCTGAGTGTCCCCGATTGTGTCCCCGATTGTCCCTGAGTGTCCCCGGTTGTGTCCCCGCAGTGAAGCGGCGCCGTGGCCCCGCCAAGGCCCCAGAGCAGGACCCCGGGCGCCCGGCCCGCACCGGCAGCGCCCAATTCATCCGGGAGCTGCGGGGCCGCACCTTCCCCAGGTGAGGGCGGGGCCAGGGGAGGGGTCAGGGCCAGGTGTGGGGTCGGGGCCAGTGATGGTCACTCCTGTGGGTGCACTGGTCACTCCTGGTGGGTGTTGGTCACTCCTGGTGGGTGCACTGGTCACTCTAGGGGGGTGCACTGGTCACTCCTGGTGGGTGTTGGTCACTCCTGGTGGGTGTTGGTCACTCTGTGGGTGCACTGGTCACTCCAGGGTGCTACTGGTCACTCCTGGGTGGTATTGGTCACTCTGGGGTGATGCTGGTCACTCCTGTGGGTGCACTGGTCACTCTGTGGGTGCGCTGGTCACTCTGGGGGTGCGCTGGTCACTCTGGGGTGATGCTGTTCACTCCTGTGGGGGTGCACTGGTCACTCTGGGGGTGCACTGGTCACTCCTGGTGGGTGTTGGTCACTCCTGGTGGGTGTTGGTCACTCCTGGTGGGTGTTGGTCACTCTAGGGGGGTGCACTGGTCACTCCTGGGTGGTATTGGTCACTCTGGGGTGATGCTGGTCACTCCTGTGGGGGTGCACTGGTCACTCCTGGTGGGTGTTGGTCACTCTGTGGGTGCACTGGTCACTCTGTCGGTGCACTGGTCACTCTGTGGGTGCACTGGTCACTCCTGGGGGGTGCTGGTCACTCCCGGTGGGTGTCATTCCCTCCTGGGGGGCTCTCTCCCTCCCGGTGGGTGTCACTCCCTCCCGGTGGGTGCCACTCAATCCCGGTGGGTGCCGCTCACCCCTGGTGGGTGTCGCTCCCTCCCGGTGGGTGTCGCTCCCTCCCGGTGGGTGTCACTCACCCCTGGTGCGTGTCAGTCCCTCCTGGGGGGGGTCTCTCACCCCTGGTGGGTGTCACTCAATCCCGGTGGGTGCCGCTCACCCCTGGTGGGTGTCAGTCCCCCCTGGCGGGTGTCGCTCCCTCCCGGTGGGTGCCACTCACCCTTGGTGGGTGTCGCTCCTTCCCGGTGGGTGCCACTCAATCCCGGTGGGTGCCACTCAATCTTGGTGGGTGCCACTCAATCCCGGTGGGTGCCACTCAATCCCGGTGGGTGCCGCTCCCTCCCGGTGGGTGTCACTCAATCCCGGTGGGTGCCACTCAATCCCGGTGGGTGCCGCTCCCTCCCGGTGGGTGTCACTCACCCCTGGAGGGTGTTAGTCCCCCCTGGTGGGTGTCGCTCCCTCCCGGTGGGTGCCGCTCACCCTTGGTGGGTGTCACTCCTTCCCGGTGAGTGCCACTCAATCCCGGTGGGTGCCACTCAATCTTGGTGGGTGCCGCTCCCTCCCGGCGGGTGTCACTCCCCCCCGGCGGGTGTCACTCCCCCCCGGCGGGTGTCACTCCCCCCCGGGGGGGGTCTCTCACCGCTGTCCCCCCTCCCCAGCGCCGACGAGGTGCTGCTGCGGCCGAGCGGGGCCCAGCTGACCGTGGAGTACCTGGAGGAGAACAGCTTCAGCGTGCCCATCCTGGTGGGCCGGCACGAGGGGCTGGGCATGACCCTGCCGCCCCCCACCTTCACCCCCCGCGACGTGCTGCACCACGTCGGTCAGTCCCGGGGGGGGTTTTGGGGAGGGGTCCCGAGGGTTTTTTGGGGGGTCCCGAGGGTTTTTTGGGGGGTCCCGAGGGTTTTTTTTGGGGGGTCCTGGGGAGTTTTGGGGGCGTTTTGGGGCGTTTGGAGGGGTCCATGGGGCTTTTTGGGGGGTCTGGAGGGGTCCCGAGGGTTTTTTGGGGGGTCCCGAGGGTTTTTTTGGGGGGTCCTGGGGAGTTTTGGAGCGTTTTGGGGCGTCTGGAGGGATCCAGGGGGCTTTTTGGGGGGTCTGGAGGGGTCCATGGGGGTTTTTGGGGGGTCTGGAGGGGTCCAGGGGGCTTTTTGGGGTGTCTGGAGGGATCCAGGGGGCTTTTTGGGGGGTCTGGAGGGGTCCCGAGGGTTTTTTGGGGGGGTCCCGAGGGTTTTTTGTGGGGGGTCCTGGGGAGTTTTGGAGCGTTTTGGGGCGTCTGGAGGGGTCCAGGGGGCTTTTTGGGGGGTCTGGAGGGGTCCCGGGGGCTTTTTGGGGGGTCTGGAGGGGTCCATGGGGGTTTTTGGGGGGTCTGGAGGGGTCCCGGGGGCTTTTTGGGGGGTCTGGAGGGGTCCCGAGGGTTTTTTGGGGGGTCCCGAGGGTTTTTTTGGGGGGTCCTGGGGAGTTTTGGGGGCGTTTTGGGGCGTCTGGAGGGATCCAGGGGGCTTTTTGGGGGGTCCCGAGGGTTTTTTTGGGGGGTCCTGGGGAGTTTTGGGGGCGTTTTGGGGTGTCTGGAGGGATGCAGGGGGCTTTTTGGGGGATCTGGAGGGGTCCCGAGGGTTTTTTGGGGGGTCCCGAGGGTTTTTTTGGGGGGTCCTGGGGAGTTTTGGGGGCGTTTTGGGGCGTCTGGAGGGATCCAGGGGGCTTTTGGGGGGGTCTGGAGGGGTTCCCTGGGGGGTCTCGGGGGGTCTCGGAGGGGTTCTGGGAGTTTTTTTGGGGGGTCTGGAGGGGTCCCGGGGGCTTTTTGGGGGGGGGTTCTGGGGGTTTTGGGTCCTAGGGGGATTTTTGCGGGGTCTGGAGGGGTCCCGGGGGTTTTGGGGGGCGTCCCAGGGGTTTTTGGGGAGCCCTGGGGAGTTCTGGGGGCTTTTTTAGGCGTCCCGGGGGGATTTTGCGGGGGTTTTGATGGGGGGTTCTGGGGGAGTTCTGGGAGTTTTTTTGGGGGGTCTGGAGGGGTCCCGGGGGCTTTTTGGGGGGTCCTGGGGAGTTCTGGGAGCTTTTTGGGGGGTTCTGGGGGCTGTTTTGGGGGGGTCCTGGGGGCTTTTTGGGGAGTCTGGAGGGGTCCTGGGGAGTTTTGGGGCGTTTTGGGGGGGGTCCCGGGGGATTTTTGGGGGGTTCTGCGGAGTTTTGGGGCTTTTTTGGGGAGTCCTGGGGGCGTTTTGGGGGGTCCTGGGGAGCTTTGGGGCTTTTTTGGGGGTCCTTTTTGGGGCTATTTTTGGGATATTTTGTGGCTATTTTTGGGACGTTTTTGGGACGTTTTTGGGGCATTTTTGGGGCCATTTTTGGGGATGTTTTTGGGACATTTTTGGGACGTTTTTGGGATATTTTGGGGACATTTTGGGGCTATTTTGGGGCCGTTTTGGGGACGTTTTTGGGGATATTTTGGGGCTATTTTTGGGATATTTTGTGGCTATTTTTGGGATGTTTTTGGGACATTTTTGGGACATTTTTGGGGGCTATTTTTGGGGGGTCCTTGGGTGACATTTTTGGGGATGTTCTGGGAGTTTTTGGACTTTTTGGGACATTTTTGGAGGGACATTTTTTTGTGGCTATTTTTGGGACGTTTTTGGGGCTATTTTTGGGATATTTTGTGGCTATTTTTGGGACGTTTTTGGGACATTTTTGGGGATATTTTGGGATATTTTTGGGGCTATTTTGTGGCTATTTTTGGGATATTTTTGGGGATATTTTGTGGCTATTTTTGGGACGTTTTTGGGACATTTTTGGGACGTTTTTGGGGATATTTTGTGGCTATTTTTGGGATATTTTGTGGCTATTTTTGGGACGTTTTTGGGACATTTTTGGGACATTTTTGGGGCTATTTTGTGGCTATTTTTGGGACGTTTTTGGGACGTTTTTGGGACGTGTTTTGGGCTGCCAGGTGCAGACAGGGTGGTGCCCGTGCTCGATGTGTGGCTCTCAGGGATATTTTGGGGCCATTTTTGGGGCCATTTTTGGGGCCATTTTGGGACATTTTTGGGGATATTTTGTGGCTATTTTGGGGACATTTTTGGGGTGTTTTTGGGACATTTTTGGGACATTTTTGGGGATATTTTGTGACTATTTTTGGGACATTTTTGGGACATTTTTGGGACGTTTTTGGGACATTTTTGGGACTATTTTTGGGACATTTTGTGACTATTTTTGGGGATATTTTGTGGCTATTTTTGGGACTTTTTGGGACGTTTTTGGGACATTTTTGTGACATTTTTGGGGATATTTTGTGGCTATTTTTGGGACATTTTTGGGACATTTTTGGGACATTTTTGGGGCTATTTTGTGGCTATTTTTGGGACGTTTTTGGGACGTTTTTGGGACGTGTTTTGGGCTGCCAGGTGCAGACAGGGTGGTGCCCGTGCTCGATGTGTGTCGCCAGGCCGAGCTCCGCATGCCCCTGGCCGAGTTCGTGTCGTACCTGGGGGGGCCCCGGCGCGAGCGCGTCCTCAGCGTCACCGGCCTCGAGTTCTCGGACACGCGGTGGGTCCGGAGCTCCCAGTTCCCTCCCAGTTCCTTCCCAGTGCTCCCAGTAACTCCCAGTTCCCGCCCGGGAGCTCCCAGTTCCCGCCCAGTTCCCGCCCAGTTCCCTCCCAGTGCTCCCAGTTCCCGCCCAGTTCCCGCCCAGGAGCTCCCAGTTCCCGCCCGGTTCCCGCCCAGGAGCTCCCAGTTCCCGCCCACGAGCTCCCAGTTCCCGCCCAGGAGCTCCCAGTTCCCGCCCAGTTCCCGCCCAGGAGCTCCCAGTTCCCGCCCAGGAGCTCCCAGTTCCCGCCCAGTTCCCGCCCAGGAGCTCCCAGTTCCCGCCCAGTGCTCCCAGTTCCCGCCCAGTTCCCGTCCAGGAGCTCCCAGTTCCCGCCCAGTTCCCTCCCAGTGCTCCCAGTTCCCTCCCGGTTCCCGCCCACGAGCTCCCAGTTCGCTCCCAGTTCCTGCCCAGTGCTCCCAGTTCCCGCCCAGTTCCCGCCCAGGAGCTCCCGGTTCCCGCCCAGTGCTCCCAGTTCCCGCCCGGTTCCCGCCCAGTTCCCTCCCAGTGCTCCCAGTTCCCTCCCGGTTCCCGCCCAGGAGCTCCCAGTTCCTGCCCAGTTCCTGCCCAGTTCCCGCCCAGTTCCTTCCCAGGAACTCCCAGTTCCCGCCCAGTCTCTCCCAGTGCTTTCAGTTCCCGCCCAGTCTCTCCCAGAGCTCCCAGTGCTCCCAGTTCCCGCCCAGGAGCTCCCGGTTCCCGCCCCGTTCCCTCCCCGTTCCCGCCCAGTTCCCTTCCAGTTCCCTCCCGGTTCCCGCCCGGTTCCCGCCCAGTGCTTCCAGTTCCCGCCCGGTTCCCGCCCAGGAGCTCCCAGTGCTCCCAGTTTCTTCCCAGTCCTTCCCAGTTCCTTCCCAGGAGCTCCCAGTTCGTTCCCAGTCCCTCTTAGAGCTCCAAGTCCCTCCCAGTGCTCCCCATCTGTCTTAGAGTTCCCAGTTCCTTCCCAGTCCCTTCCCAGTTGCTGCTAATCTCTCCCAGTTCGCTCCCAGTCTCTCCCAGTTTCTTCCCAGTAACTCCCAGTTCCTTCCCAGTTCCTTCCCAGTTCCTTCCCAGTTCCTTCCCAGTTCCTTCCCAGCTCCTTCCCAGGAGCTCCCAGTTCCTTCCCAGTCCCTCAGGACTCCGAGTCCTTCCCAGTTCCTTCCCAGTTCCTTCCCAGTTCCTTCCCAGTGCCTCCCACTGCTTCCAGTTCCTTCCCAGGAGCTCCCAGATCCTTCCCAATTCCCCCCCACTGCTCCCAGTTCCTTCCCAGTTGCTCCCAGTTTCTTCCCAGTTGCTCCCAGCTCCATCCCAGTTGCTCCCAGCTCCATCCCAGTCGCTCCCAGCTCCTTCCGAGTTCCTTCTCAGGACTCCCGAGTCCCTCCCAGGAGCTCCCAGTTCCTTCCCAGTTCCTTCCCAGTTCCTTCCCAGTTCCTTCCCAGTGCCCCCCACTGCTCCCAGTTCCTTCCCAGTCCCTCCCAGTCCCTTCCCCTCCCCATCACCCCACCCTGTACCCCCCCCCCGCCCCGCTCCTCCCCTCCCCATTGGGGCACCCCCTGCCCTCCGGGGGAGAATCTGCACCCCCTGACCCCCCATATCCCCCCATTTTTGGGGTCCCCCAGCCTGTCCAACCTGGTGCAGACCCCTCGAATCGTGAGGAAACTCTCGTGGGTGGAGAACCTGTGGCCGGGGGAGTCGGCGAGGGAGAGGCCGAGCGTGCAGAAATTCTGCCTGATGGCGGCCAGGGACAGCTACAGCGACTTCCACATCGACTGCGGGGGCACCTCGGCCTGGCACCACGTGCTCCGGGTACGGGGAGGGGTCCCAGAGGGGTTTTGGGGGGAGTTATGGGGTTTTGGGGGGGTTTAGAGGGGATTTGGGGCTGGGGGTTTTGGGCTCCGGCTACTTCGACATCGACTGCGGGGGCACCTCGGCTTTGGCACCGTGTGCTCAGGGTATGGGGAGGGGTCCTAGAGGAGTTTTGGGGGTGTTTATGGGGTTTTGGGGGGGATTTATGGGGTTTTAGAGGTGTTTTGGGGGGAGTTATGGGGTTTTGGGGGTGTTATAGGGGATTTGGCGCTGGGGGTTTTGGGCTCCGGCGACTTCAACATCGACTGCGGGGGCACCTCGGCTTTGGCACCGTGTGCTCAGGGTATGGGGAGGGGGATTTGGGGGGAAGTTATGGGGTCCTAGAGGGGTTTTGGGGGGATTTATGGGGTTTTAGAGGTGTTTTGGGGGGAGTTATGGGGTTTTGGGGGGGTTAGAGGGGATTTGGGGCTGGGGGTTTTGGGCTCTGGCGACTTCGACATCGACTGCAGGGGCACCTCGGCTTTGCCACCGTGTGCTCAGGGTATGGGGAGGGGGATTTGGGGGGAAGTTAGGGGGTCCTAGAGGGGTTTTGGGGGGGGTTTTGGGGGGATTTATGGGGTTTTGGGGTGGTTATAGGGCAATTGGGGCTGGGGGTTTTGAGCAACAGCGACTTCAACATCGACTTTGGGCGCAGCTTGGCTTTGGCACCGTGTGCTCAGGGTATGGGGAGGGGGATTTGGGGGAAGTTATGGGGTCCTAGAGGGGTTTTGGGGGGATTTATGGGGTTTTAGGGGGGAGTTATGGGGTTTTGGGGGGGTTAGAGGGGATTTGGGGCTGGGGGTTTTGGGCTCTGGCGACTTCGACATCGACTGCGGGGGCACCTCGGCTTTGCCACCGTGTGCTCAGGGTATGGGGAGGGGTCCTAGAGGGGTTTTGGGGGGATTTTTGGGGTTTTAGAGGGGATTTGGGGGGAGTTATGGGGTCCTAGAGGGGTTTTGGGGGGAGTTATGGGGTTTTAGAGGGGATTTGGGGGGAGTTATGGGGTCCTAGAGGGGTTTTGGGGGGGTTAGAGGGGATTTGGGGCTGGGGGTTTTGGGCTCTGGCGACTTCGACATCGACTGCGGGGGCACCTCGGCTTTGCCACCGTGTGCTCAGGGTATGGGGAGGGGGATTTGGGGGGAAGTTATGGGGTCCTAGAGGGGTTTTGGGGGGAGTTATGGGGTTTTAGAGGGGAGTTATGGGGTTTTGGGGGGGTTCAGAGGGGATTTGGGGCAATTGGGGCTGGGGGTTTTGGGCTCCGGCGATTTCGACATCGACTGCGGGGGCACCTCGGCTTTGCCACCGTGTGCTCAGGGTATGGGGAGGGGGTTTTGGGGAGAGTTATGGGGTCCTAGAGGGGTTTGGGGGGATTTATGGGGTTTTAGAGGGGAGTTATGGGGTTTTGGGGTGGTTAAAGGGGAATTGGGGCTGGGGGTTTTGAGCTACAGCGATTTCGACATCGACTGTGGGGGCACCTCGGCTTTGCCACCGTGTGCTCAGGGTATGAGGAGGGGGATTTGGGGAGAGTTATGGGGTCCTAGAGGGGATTTGGGGGGATTTATGGGGTTTTAGGGGGGAGTTATGGGGTTTTGGGGGGGTTTTGAGGGGGTTAGAGGGGATTTGGGGTTGGGGGTTTTGAGCAACAGCGACTTCAACATCGACTTTGGGGGCAGCTTGGCTTTGCCACCGTGTGCTCAGGGTATGGGGAGGGGTCCTAGAGGGGTTTTGGGGGGATTTTTGGGGTTTTAGAGGGGATTTGGGGGGAGTTATGGGGTCCTAGAGGGGATTTGGGGGGAGTTATGGGGTTTTAGAGGGGATTTGGGGGGAGTTATGGGGTTTTAGAGGGGTTTTGGGGGGAGTTATGGGGTTTTAGAGGGGTTTTGGGGGGAGTTATGGGGTTTTAGAGGGGATTTGGGGGGAGTTATGGGGTTTTAGAGGGGAGTTATGGGGTTTTAGAGGGGAGTTATGGGGTTTTGGGGGGGTTTGGGGGGTTATAGGGGATTTGGGGCTGGGGGCTTTGGGCTCCGGCGATTTCCACATCGACTGTGGGGGCACCTCGGGCTGGCACCTTGAGCTTGGGGTCCCTGGGGACATCCCTTACCTGTCCCAAATCACCTGTGTCATGTGTCAGCTGTCACCTGCCCCACACCCCCCTCACCTGTCCCAAACCCCACCTGTCACACCTGTGTCCCCAGAATGAGATCTTTTACCTGTCCCTCACCTGTGTCCCTGTCTCACCTGTCACCTGTGTCCCCAAGGTGATCAAATCTTTCACCTGTCCCTCACCTGTGTCACTGTCCCACCTGTCACCTGTGTCCCCTATGTCCCTAAGGTGATCAAATCTTTTACCTGTCGCTCACCTGTGTCACTGTCCCACCTGTCACCTGTGCCTCATGTGTCCCCAGGGTGATCAAATCTTTTACCTGTCCCTCACCTGTCCCCCCAGGGTGATCAGATCTCTTACCTGGCTCTCACCTGTCCCTCACCTGTCCCACTTCTCACCTGTCCCAAAACCCCACCTCTCACCTGTCTCTCACCTGTTGCTCACCTGTGTCCCCAGAGTGACCAAATCTTTCACCTGTCGCTCACCTGTCCCCCCAGGGTGATCAGATCTCTCACCTGGCTCTCACCTGTCCCCCCAGGGTGAGCAGATCTCTCACCTGTCGCTCACCTGTCCCCCCAGGGTGATCAGATCTCTCACCTGGCTCTCACCTGTCCCCCCAGGGTGATCAGATCTCTCACCTGGCTCTCACCTGTCCCCCCAGGGTGATCAGATCTCTCACCTGGCTCTCACCTGTCCCCCCAGGGTGAGCAGATCTTTTACCTGGCTCGTCCCTCTGCCGCCAACCTGGCTCTGTTCGAGGCCTGGAGCAGCTCCCGGAACCAGCCCGAGCTTTTCTTTGGGGACCAGGTGGATCGGTGCTTCCGGTGCCACCTGCGCCAGGGCCAGACCCTCTTCATCCCCACAGGTGAGGGCACACCTGGGCACACCCCCAGTGTCACCTGTGCAAGGGACAAACCCCAAACACACCCTCAATGTCACCTGTGTCACCTGTGCCAGGGTCAGACACCCCCAGTGTCACCTGTGTCACCTGTGCCAGGGTCAGACACCCCCAGTGTCACCTGTGTCACCTGTGTCACCTGTGCCAGGGTCAGATCCCCCCAAACACAACCTCGGTGTCACCTGTGCACAGGTGAGGGCACACCTGGGCACACCCCCCACAGGGCCCAAACACATTCCCAGTGTCACCTGTGCCACCTGTGCCAGGGTCAGAGCCCCCAAACACTCCCCCGGTGTCACCTGTGCACAGGTGAGGGCACACCTGGGCACACCCCCAATGTCACCTGTGCAAGGGACAAACCCCAAACACACCCTCAATGTCACCTGTGTCACCTGTGCCAGGGTCAGATCCCCCCAAACACACCCCCAGTGTCACCTGTGCACAGGTGAGGGCACACCTGGGCACACCCCCCACAGGGCCCAAACACATTCCCAGTGCCACCTGTGCCACCTGTGCCACCTGTGCCAGGGTCAGAGCCCCCAAACACGCCCCCGGTGTCACCTGTGCACAGGTGAGGGCACACCTGGGCACACCCCCTGTGTCACCTGTGCCAGGGTCAGACACCCCCGGTGTCACCTGTGCCACCTGTGCCACCTGTGCCAGGGTCAGACACCCCCAGTGTCACCTGTGTCACCTGTGCCAGGGTCAGACCCCCCAAACACGCCCCCGGTGTCACCTGTGCACAGGTGAGGGCACACCTGGGCACAACCCCTGTGTCACCTGTGCCAGGGTCAGACACCCCCGGTGTCACCTGTGCCACCTGTGTCACCTGTGCCAGGGTCAGATCCCCCCAAACACACCCTCGGTGTCACCTGTGCACAGGTGAGGGCACACCTGGGCACACCCCCCACAGGGCCCAAACACATTCCCAGTGTCACCTGTGTCACCTGTGCCAGGGTCAGACACCCCCGGTGTCACCTGTGTCACCTGTGCCAGGGTCAGACCCCCCAAACACGCCCCCGGTGTCACCTGTGCACAGGTGAGGGCACACCTGGGCACACCCCCAATGTCACCTGTGCAAGGGACAAACCCCAAACACACCCTCAATGTCACCTGTGTCACCTGTGCCAGGGTCAGACACCCCCGGTGTCACCTGTGTCCCCTGTGCCCACCCCCAGTGTCACCTGTGTCACCTGGGCACCCCCCCAGTGTCACCTGTGCCATCACAGGTGAGGGCACACCTGGGCACACCCCCAGTGTCACCTGTGCCAGGGACAGAGCCCAGATGTGCTCCCAGTGCCTCTGAGTGTCCCCTCCCAGTCCCCCCAGTTCCCCCAGTGTTCCCAGTTCTCCCAGTTTCCGTGTCCCCTATTCTCCAATCCCCCCAGTGTTCCCAGTTCCCCTGTCCCCCCATTCCCAGTTCCCCCAGTGTTCCCAGTTCTCCCAGTTTCCGTGTCCCCCAGTGCTCCCAGTCTCCCCAGTGCTCCCAGTTCTCCCAGTTTCCGTGTCCCCAGTGTCCCCAGTTTCCTCCAGTTCTCCCAGTTCCCGTGTCCCCCAGTCCCCCCAGTTTCTCCCAGTTCTCCCAGTTTCCGTGTCCCCCAGTCCCCCCAGTGTTCCCAGTTTCCCCCAGTTCTCCCAGTTCCCGTGTCCCCAGTCCCCCCAGTGTCCCCAGTCCCCCCAGTTCTCCCAGTTCCCGTGTCCCCAGTCCCCCCAGTGTCCCCAGTTTCCCCCAGTTCTCCCAGTTTCCGTGTCCCCCAGTTCCCCAGTGTTCCCAGTTTCCCCCAGTTCTCCCAGTTCCCCAGTGCTCCCAGTTTCCCCCAGTTCTCCCTGTTTCCGTGTCCCCCAGTCCCCCCAGTCCCCCTAGTTTCCCCCAGTTCTCCCAGTTTCCGTGTCCCCAGTCCCCCCAGTTTCCCCCAGTTCTCCCAGTTCCCGTGTCCCCCAGTCCCAGTTTCCCCCAGTTCCCCCATTCCCAGTCCCCCCAGTCCCCCCAGTTTCCCCCAGTTCTCCCAGTTTCCGTGTCCCCCAGTCCCCCCAGTGTTCCCAGTTTCCCCCAGTTCTCCCAGTTCCCGTGTCCCCAGGCTGGATCCACGCCGTGCTGACCCCCGTGGACTCTCTGGCCTTCGGGGGGCATTTCCTGCACAGCCTCAACATCGGCATGCAGCTCCGGTGGGCGGGGCTGGGGGGGCTGGGGGGGCTTGGGGGGGTCTGGGGGGGGATTTGGGGGGATTTGGGGGGACTGGGGGAGTCTAGGGGGGGCTTGGGGGGGATTTGGGGGAGTCTAGGGGGGCTTTGGGGGAAGGGGGGGGGGGGCTTTGGGGGGGATTTTGGGGGCCTTGGGGGGACTGGGGGGGGATTGGGGGGGCCGGGGGGCGTCTAGGGGGGATTTGGGGGGTCTAGGGGGAGCCTAGGGCGGATTTGGGGGGGCTGGGGGGAGTCTGGGGGGGATTTGGGGGGGCTGGGGGAGTCTAGGGGGGATTTGGGGGGGCTGGGGGAGTCTAGGGGGAGCTTGGGGGGCTTGGGGGATTTGGGGGAGTCTAGGGGGGACTGGGGGGGGCTGGGGGGGATTTAGGGGGACTGGGGGGAGTCTAGGGGGGATTTGGGGGGCTTGGGGGGGATTTGGGGGGAGTCTAGGGGGGGATTTGGGGGGCCTTTAGGGGGCTAGGGGGGATTTGGGGGGGCTAGGGGGAGTCTAGGGGGGATTTGGGGGGGCTGGGGGGAGTCTAGGGGGGATTTGGGGGGGCTGGGGGGAGTCTAGGGGGAGCTTGGGGGGCTTGGGGGGGATTTGGGGGGGGCTTGGGGGACTGGGGGGGGGATTTGGGGGGACTGGGGGGAGTCTAGGGGGGGCTTGGGGGGGATTTGGGGGAGTCTAGGGGGGGCTTGGGGGGGATTTGGGGGGGTCTGGAGGGGCTGGGGGGGTCTAGGGGGGATTTGGGGGGACTGGGGGGGGGATTTGGGAGGGATTTGGGGAGGCTTTAGGGGGGCTGGGGGGAGTCTAGGGGCGCATTTGGGGGAGTCTAGGGGGGATTTGGAGGGGCTGGGGGGCCTGGGGGGGGATTTGGGGGGGCTTGGGGGGGATTTGGGGGGAGTCTAGGGGGGGATTTGGGGGGCCTTTGGGGGGCTAGGGGGGGATTGGGAGGGCTGGGGGGAGTCTAGGGGGGATTTGGGGGGGCTGGGGGGGGTCTAGGGGGGATTGGGGGGGCTTGGGAGGGATTTGGGGAGGCTTTGGAGGGGCTGGGGGGAGTCTAGGGGGACTGGGGGGCGGGGGGATTTGGGGGGACTTTGGGGGGCTAGGGGGGGATTTGGGAGGGATTTGGGGGGGCTGGGGGGTTCTAGGGGGGGATTTGGGGGAGTCTGGGGGGGCTTTGGGGGAACTGGGGGGGGGCTTGGGGGGGCTTTGGGGGGATTTTGGGGAGCTTGGGGGGGTCTCGGGGGGGCTTGGAGGGGGCTTTGGGGGGCTAGGGGGGGATTTGGGGAGGCTTTGGGGGGGCTGGGGGAGTCTGGGGGGGCTGGGGGGGGCTTTGAGGGGGCTTTGAGGGGGCTTTGGGGGGATTTGGGGGGGACTAGGGGGAGTCTAGGGGGGTCTAGGAGGGCTTGGGGGGATTTGGGGGGGGGCTTTGGGGGGTCTAGGGGGGGCTGGGGGGATTTGGGGGGACTGCGGGGGGCTTGGGGGAGTCTAGGGGGGGCTCGGGGGGGTCTAGGGGGGATTTGGGGGGGGCTTTGGGGGCTCTAGGGGAGGCTGGGGGGATTTGGGGGAACTGGGGGGGCTTTGGGGGGTCTAGAGGGGACTGGGGGAAGATTTTGGGGAGCTTGGGGGGAATTTGGGGGGATTTGGGGGAGCTTTGGGGGGCTAGGGGGATTTGGGAGGGATTTGGGGAGGCTTTAGGGGGGCTGGGGGGAGTCTAGGGGGGATTTGGGGGGGGCTGGGGGGGATTTGAGGGGTCGGGGGGGGGCTTGGGGTGAATTTGGGGAGCTTTGGGGGGATTTGGGGGAGTCTTGGGGGAACTGGGGGGGCTTAAGGGGGCTTTGGGGGGATTTTGGGGGCCTTGGGGGGGCTGGGGGGGGTTTTGGGGAGCTTGGGGGGGAATTTGGGGGGACTGGGGGGGATTTTGGGGAATGTGGGGGGGATTTGGGGGGTCTAGGGGGGATTTGGGGGGAATTTAGGAATATTTTGACTCCCTTTAATCCGTTTTTGGGGTTTTAGGGGTTCCTTTAGGAAATTTAGAAATATTTTGGGTCCCTTTCAGCTGTTTTTGGGGTTTTAAGGGATCCTTTAAAGAATTTAGGATTATTTTAAGTCCCTTTAATCTGTTTTTGGGATTTTAAGAAATTTAGGAATATTTTAAGTCCCTTTAATCCGTTTTTGGGGTTTTAGGGGTTCCTTTAGGAAATTTAGAAATATTTTAGGTCCCTTTAATCTGTTTTTGGGGTTTTAGGGAATTTAGGAATATTTTAAGTCCCTTTAATCTGTTTTTGGGGTTTCAGGGGTTCCTTTAGGGAATTTAGGAATATTTTAAGTCCCTTTAATCTGTTTTTGGGGTTTCAGGGAATTTAGGAATATTTTAAATCCCTTTAATCCGTTTTGGGGGTTTTAGGGGTTCCTTTAGGAAATTCAGGAATATTTTAAATCCCTTTAAACTGTTTTTGGGGTTTCAAGGAATTTAGGAATATTTTGGGTCCCTTTCAGCTGTTTTTGGGGTTTTATTGAATTTAGGAATATTTTAAATCCCTTTCAGCTGTTTTTGGGGTTTTAAGGGATCCTTTAAAGAATTTAGGATTATTTTAAGTCCCTTTAATCTGTTTTTGGGATTTTAAAAAATTTAGGAATATTTTAAGTCCCTTTAATCCGTTTTTGGGGTTTTAGGGGTTCCTTTAGGAAGTTTAGTAATATTTTAAGTTCCTTTAATCTGTTTTTGGGGTTTTAAGAAAGTTAGGAATATTTTGACTCCCTTTAATCTGTTTTTTAGGGTTTTAGGAAATTTAGGATTATTTTAAATCCCTTTAATCCGTTTTGGGGGTTTTAGGGGTTCCTTTAGGAAATTCAGGAATATTTTAAATCCCTTTAATCTGTTTTTGGGTTTTCAAGGAATTTAGGAATATTTTGGGTCCCTTTAATCTGATTTTTGGGGTTTTAAGAAATTTAGGAATATTTTAGGTCCCTTTCAGCTGTTTTTGGGGTTTTAAGGGATCCTTTAAAGAATTTAGGATTATTTTAAGTCCCTTTAATCTGTTTCTGGGATTTTAAGAAATTTAGGAATATTTTAAGTCCCTTTAATCCGTTTTTGGGGTTTTAGGGGTTCCTTTAGGAAATTTAGAAATATTTTAGGTCCCTTTAATCTGTTTTTGGGGTTTTAGGGAATTTCAGGAATATTTTAAATCCCTTTAATCCGTTTTGGGGTTTTAGGGGTTCCTTTAGGAAATTCAGGAATATTTTAAATCCCTTTAAACTGTTTTTGGGGTTTCAAGGAATTTAGGAATATTTTGACTCCCTTTAATCTGTTTTTTAGGGTTTTAGGAAATTTAGGATTATTTTAAATCTTTTCAAACTGTTTTTGGGGTTTCAGGGAATTTCAGGATTATTTTAAATCCCTTCAATCCGTTTTTTTTTTCACATTTTTTTACCCTTTCCGGAGCATTTTCGTGCAGCCTTTAGACTCTTTTTGGGAGCGATTTTTGGGGTGCAGGTCACCGTGGGGTGCCCGTGGACCCCCCAAAACCCTCCCCCGACCCCTCCCCAAAAATTTCCTGCCCCTCCCCCAGGGCGTACGAGCTGCAGCGTCGCCTCAACACCCCCGACCTGGCCAAGTTCCCCAACTTCGAGACCATCTGCTGGTACGTGGGGAGGCACCTGCTCGACACCTTCCGAGGTGGGTGCCCCACCTGGGGGGCTGGGGGGGGTTTAAAACGGCACCTGGCACACCTGGGGGGGCTTTAAATGGCACCTGGGGGGGTTTAAACGGCACCTGGGGGGGTTTAAGCCACACCTGGCACACCTGGGGGGGCTTTAAATGGCACCTGGGGGGGTTTAAAACACACCTGGGGGGGTTTAAACTCAGCTTGGGGGGGTTAAACTGCACCTGGGGGTGTTTAAACCATACCTGGGGGGTTTAAACCACACCTGGCACACCTGGGGGGGCTTTAAATGGCACCTGGGGGGGGGTTAAGCTCAGCTTGGGGGGGTTTAAAAGACACCTGGGGGGGTTTAAACCCAGCTTGGGGGGGTTCAAACCCAGCTTGGGGGGGTTTAAACCGCACCTGGCACACCTGGGGGGGCTTTAAATGGCACCTGGGGGGGTTTAAACTGCACGTGGGGGGGTTTAAAACACACCTGGGGGGGTTCAAAACAAACTTGGGGGGGGTAAACCACACCTGGGGGGTTTTAAATCCAGCTTGGGGGGGTTAAACTGCACTGGGGGGGTTTAAATTGCACCTGGGGGGGTTTAAAACACACCTGGGGGGGGTTTAAGCTCAGCTTGGGGGGGTTTAAACGGCACCTGGGGGGGTTTAAACCACACCTGGCACACCTGGGGGGGCTTTAAATGGCACCTGGGGGGGTTTAAATCCAGCTTGGGGGGGTTTAAACCACACCTGGCACACCTGGGGGGGCTTTAAATGGCACCTGGGGGGGTTTAAAACACACCTGGGGGGGTTTAAACCCAGCTTGGGGGGGTTTAAACCACACCTGGCACACCTGGGGGGGCTTTAAATGGCACCTGGGGGGGTTTAAACCCAGCTTGGGGGGGTTTAAACCACACCTGGCACACCTGGGGGGGGCTTTAAATGGCACCTGGGGGGGTTTAAAACGCACCTGGGGGGGGTTTAAACCCAGCTTGGGGGGGTTTAAACTGCACCTGGGGGTGTTTAAACCAAACCTGGGGGGTTTAAACCACACCTGGCACACCTGGGGGGGGCTTTAAATGGCACCTGGGGGGGGGTTTAAACCCAGCTTGGGGGGGTTTAAACTGCACCTGGGGGGGTTAAACCACACCTGGCACACCTGGGGGGGCTTTAAATGGCACCTAGGGGGGTTTAAAACGCACCTGGGGGGGTTTAAACTCAGCTTGGGGGGGTTTAAACCGCACCTGGCACACCTGGGGGGGGCTTTAAATGGCACCTGGGGGGGTTTAAATCCAGCTTGGGGGGGGTTTAAACCACACCTGGCACACCTGGGGGGGGCTTTAAATGGCACCTGGGGGGGTTTAAAACACACCTGGGGGGGTTTAAACCCAGCTTTGGGGGGGTTTAAACCACACCTGGCACACCTGGGGGGGCTTTAAATGGCACCTGGGGGGGTTTAAACCCAGCTTGGGGGGGTTTAAACCACACCTGGCACACCTGGGGGGGCTTTAAATGGCACCTGGGGGGGTTTAAAACACACCTGGGGGGGTCTAAACCCAGCTTGGGGGGGTTTAAACTGCACCTGGGGGTGTTTAAACCAAACCTGGGGGGTTTAAACCACACCTGGCACACCTGGGGGGGCTTTAAATGGCACCTGGGGGGGGTTTAAGCTCAGCTTGGGGGGGTTTAAACTGCACCTGGGGGGGTTTAAACCACACCTGGCACACCTGGGGGGGCTTTAAATGGCACCTAGGGGGGTTTAAAACGCACCTGGGGGGGTTTAAACTCAGCTTGGGGGGGTTTAAACCGCACCTGGCACACCTGGGGAGGCTTTAAATGGCACCTGGGGGGGTTTAAATCCAGCTTGGGGGGGTTTAAACCCAGCTTTGGGGGGGTTTAAACAGTACCTGGCACACCCGGGGGGGCTTTAAATGGCACCTGGGGGGGTTTAAACTCAGCTTGGGGGGGTTTAAACCACACCTGGGGGGGTTTAAATCCAGCTTGGGGGGGTTTAAACCACACCTGGCACACCTGGGGGGGCTTTAAACTGCACCTGGGGGGGTTTAAACAACACCTGGGGGATTTTAAAACACACCTGGGGGGGTTCAAACTCAGCTTGGGGGGGGTTTAAACCATACCTGGCACATCTGGGGGTGTTTAAACGGCACCTGGGGGGATTTAAAACACACCTGGGGGGGTTTAAACCACACCTGGCACACCTGGGGGGGCTTTAAATGGCATCTGGGGGGGTTTAAACCCAGCTTGGGGGGGTTAAACTGCACCTGGGGGGTTTAAAACACACCTGGGGGGGTTCAAACTCAGCTTGGGGGGCTTTAAATGGCACCTGGGGGGGGTTTAAACCACACCTGGCACACCTGGGGGGACTTTAAATGGCACCTGGGGGGAGTTAAACCGCACCTGGGGGGCTTTAAACCCAGCTTGGGGGGGTTTAAACCACACCTGGGGGGGTTAAACTACACCTGGCACACCTGGGGGGGCTTTAAACGGCACCTGGGGGGGTTTAAACAACAGCGGGGGGGGTTTAAACTGCACCTGGGGGGGTTAAACCACACCTGGGGTTTCCCATCCCGATTTTTGGGGAATTTTGAGGTACCCCAGAGTTTCCCATCCCGATTTCGGGGTATCTGGATCCCGATTTTTGGGGTACCCCATCGTTTCCCACCCCGATTTTTGGGGTACCCCAGAATTTCCCACCCCGATTTTTGGGGAATTTTGGGGTACCCCAGAGTTTCCCACCCCGATTTTTGGGGTGTCCCTGTGGTTCCCCTCCCAATTTTGGGGTATCTGGATCCTGATTTTGGGGTATCCCTGAGTGTCCCACCCCGATTTTGGGGTATCTGGATCCCGATTTTTGGGGTACCCCAGAGTTTCCCACCCCGATTTTTGGGAATTTTGGGGTACCCCAGAGTTTCCCATCCCAACTTCTGGACTTACCCCCTGAGTTTCCTGTCCCAATTTTGGGGTACCCCAGAGTTTCCCACCCCGATTTTGGGGTACCCCAGAGTTTCCCACCCCGATTTTTGGGGAATTTTGGGGAACCCCAGAATTTCCCACCCCGATTTTTGGGGTACCCCAGAGTTTCCCATCCCAATTTTGGGATCTTTGGATCCCGATTTTTGGGGTACCCCATCGTTTCCCACCCCGATTTTTGGGGTACCCCAGAATTTCCCACCCCGATTTTTGGGGAATTTTGGGGTACCCCAGAGTTTCCCATCCCAATTTTGGGATCTTTGGATCCCGATTTTTGGGGTACCCCAGAGTTTCCCACCCCGATTTTTGGGGTGTCCCTGTGGTTCCCATCCCAATTTTGGGGTATCTGAATCCTGATTTTGGGGTACCCCAGAGTTTCCCACCCCGATTTTTGGGGAATTTTGGGGTACCCCAGAGTTTCCCATCCCAATTTTGGGGTATTTGGATCCTGAATTTGGGGTATCCCCGTGGTTCCCATCCCAATTTCGGGGTATCTGGATCCCGATTTTTTGGGGTACCCCAGAATTTCCCACCCCCATTTTTGGGGTACCCCAGAGTTTCCCATCCCGATTTTTGGGGAATTTTGGGGTACCCCAGAACTTCCCCACCCCCCATTTTTGGGGGCTCCCCTTTGTGTCACGTGCTTGCCCGGCCCATCCAGGTGTTTTTTTGGGGGTTTTTTTTTTGGGGGTTTTTTTTTTTTGGGGTTCAGGGCTGCGGGAGAATCGGCGCCACCCCGCGGCTTACCTGGTGCTGGGGGCGCGGGCCCTGACCGGGGCCTTCCGGGCCTGGACACGCCGAGAGGTGGGGAGGGGTCCTGGGGGGTCCTGGGGGGGGTCCTGGGGGGGTCTTGGGGGCATTTTGGGGGGGTCTTGGGGAGGTTCAAAGGGATTTTGGGGGGGTCTTGAGGGGGGTCCTGGGGGGATTTTGGGAGGTCCTGGGAGGATTTTGGGGGGATTCAAAGGGATTTGAGGGAGTCCTGGGGGGATTTTGGGGGATTTGGGGGGGGGTCCTGGGGGGATTTTGGGGGGTCTTGGGGAGGTTCAAAGGGATTTTGGGGGGTCTTGAGGGGGGTCCCGGGGGGATTTTGGGGGGATTTTGAGGGGGTTTGAAGGGGTCCTGGGGGGATTTTGGGGGGTCCTGGGGGGGTTCAAAGGGATTTGGGGGGGTCCTGGGGGGATTTTGGGGGGTCTTGGGGAGGTTCAAAGGGATTTTGGGGGGTCTTGAGGGAGGTCCTGAGGGGTCCTGGGGGGGGTCCTGGGGGCATTTTGGGGGGATTCAAAGGCATTTGGGGGGGTCCTGGGGGGTCCTGGGGGGATTTTGGGGGGATTCAAAGGGATTTGAGGGAGTCCTGGGGGGATTTTGGGGGATTTTGGGGGTCCTGGGGGGATTTTGGGGGGTCCTGGGGGGGTTCAAAGGGATTTGAGGGGGTCCTGGGGGGGATTTTGGGGGGATTTTGGGGGTCCTGGGGGGGATTTGGAGGGGTCCTGGGGGGGTTCAAAGGGATTTGAGGGGGTCCTGGGGGGATTTTGGGGGATTTGGGGGGGTCCTGGGGGGGTTTGAAGGGGTCCTGAGGGGATTTTGGGCGGTCCTGGGGGGATTTTGGGGGTCCTGGGGGGGATTTGGGGAGGTTCAAAGGGATTTGAGGGGGTCCTGGGGGGATTTTGGGGGGATTCAAAGGGATTTGAGGGGGTTCTCGGGGGATTTTGGGGGGTCCTGGGGGGATTTTGGGGGGATTTGGGGGGGGTCCTGGGGGGATTTTGGGGGGTCTTGGGGAGGTTCAAAGGGATTCTGGGGGGTCTTGGGGGGGGTCCTGGGGGGATTTTGGGGGGATTCAAAGGCATTTGGGGGGGGTTTGGGGGGTCCTGGGGGGATTTTGGGGGGTCTTAGGGGAGTTCAAAGGGATTTGAGGGGCTCCTGGGGGGATATGGGGGGATTTTGGGGGGTCCTGGGGGGTCTTGAGGGGGTCCTGGGGGGATTTGGGGGGTGCTGGGGGGATTTTGGGGGGTCTTGAGGGGGGTCCTGGGGGGATTTTGGGGGGTCCTGGGGGGATTTTGGGGGGTCCTGGGGGGATTTTGGGGGGATTCAAAGGGATTTGGGGGGTCCTGGGGGAAATTTGGGGGGGATTAACCCTTTCCCCGCCAGGTCGTGGCCGAGCACGAGCAGGAGATCCCCGAGACCGTGCGGCCCGGGCAGCTCGTGAAGGAACTGGGCAGGGAGATCCGGCTGGCAGAGGTGAACTGGGAGCACTGGGAGCGACTGGGAGCGACTGGGAGGGACTGGGAGCGACTGGGAGGGACTGGGAGGGCACTGGGATGGACTGGGAGGGGACTGGGATGGACTGGGATAGAATGGGGAGGAACTGGGAGCGAATGGGAGGGACTGGGATGGACTGGGAGGGGACTGGGATTGAATGGGGAGGAACTGGGAGCGACTGGGAGGGACTGGGAGGGACTGGGATGGACTGGGATAGAATGAGGGGCACTGGGAGCGAATGGGAGGGACTGGGATTGAATGGGGAGGAACTGGGAGGGCACTGGGAGGGACTGGGGGGAACTGGGGGGGACTGGGAGGGACTGGGATAGAATGGGGAGGGACTGGGAGCACTGGGAGCGACTGGGAGGGACTGGGGGGGAACTGGGATGGGTTGGGGGGCACTGGGGGGAACTGGGAGGGACTGGGATTGAATGGGGAGGGACTGGGATGGACTGGGAGGGGACTGGGATGGACTGGGGGGGACTGGGGGGGGACTGGGAGGGACTGGGGGGAACTGGGAGGGACTGGGAGGGACTGGGGGGGACTGGGAGGGACTGGGATTGAATGGGGAGGGACTGGGATAGACTGGGAGGGACTGGGGGGAACTGGGAGGGGCTGGAATGGACTGGGGGGCACTGGGATGAACTGGAGAACCGTTTTGGGGTTACTGGGTCATACTGGGATTTACTGGGATGGACTGGGGGGGAAACTGGGATGGACTGGGGGGGGCACTGAGGAGGTTTGGGGCTTACTGGTCCATACTGGGATTAACTGGGGGAGCACTGGGGGGGCCCCTGGGGAGGTTTAGGGGTTACTGGTCCATACTGGTCCATACTGGGAGTGACTGGGAATGGCTGGGGGGGGGCACTGAGGAGGTTTGGGGGTTACTGGTCCATACTGGTCCATACTGGGAGTGACTGGGAGCCGTCCCTAGGAGCTGTTCCAGCAGAGCACTGGGATGTCGGGGACCCCCTTCGGGCCCCCCTGGGGGGTCCCAGCCCCCAAAAAGGGGGGACCCCGCAAGGCCCCCCCCAACTGCCGCCCCCACCATGAGGGGGGGACCCCCAACCCCCCCACGGCCCCCCCCGAGGAGGAGGAGGAGGTGAGGGGGGAACTGGGATGGACTGGGGGGAACTGGGATGGACTGGGAGGGGACTGGGGGGAACTGGGAGGGACTGGGAGGGGACTGGGAGGGGACTGGGAACAACTGGGGGGAACTGGGAGGGGACTGGGGAGCACTGGGAGGAACTGGGGAGGGACTGGGAGAAGCTGGGGGGACACTGGGAGGAACTGGGAGGGGACTGGGATGGACTGGGAGGGACTGGGGGGAACTGGGAGGGGACTGGGAACAACTGGGGGGCACTGGGAGGGGACTGGGGGGGACTGGGAGGGGACTGGGATGGACTGGGAGGGACTGGGGGGAACTGGGAGGGGACTGGGAACAACTGGGGGGCACTGGGAGGGGACTGGGGGGGACTGGGAGGGGACTGGGGAGCACTGGGAGGAACTGGGGAGGGACTGGGAGAAGCTGGGGGGACACTGGGAGGAACTGGGAGGGGACTGGGGGGCACGGGGAGGGGACTGGGGGGCACGGGGAGGGGACTGGGAACAACTGGGGGGAACTGGGAGGGACTGGGATGGACTGGGAGAAGCTGGGGGGAACTGGGAGGGGAACTGGGGGGCAGTGGAGGGAACTGGGAGGGACTGGGGGGGCACTGGGAGGGGACTGGGAACAACTGGGAGGGGACTGGGGGGCACTGGGAGGAACTGGGAGGGATTGGGGGAACTGGGAGAAGCTGGGGGGGCACTGGAGGGAACTGGGGGGGGACTGGCGGGAACTGGGAGGGATTGGGGGGACTGGGAGGGGACTGGGAACAACTGGGGGGGAACTGGGAGGGGACTGGGGGGCAACTGGGAAGGACTGGGATGGACTGGGAGAAACTGGGGAGGAACTGGGAGGGGAACTGGGGGGCAGTGGAGGGAACTGGGAGGGATTGGGGGGCACTGGGAGGGACAGGGAGAAACTGGGAGGGGACTGGGGGGCACTGGGAGGAACTGGGAGGAAACTGGAGGGAACTGGGAGGGATTGGGAACAACTGGGGAGGGACGGGGGGGTACTGGGGAGGACTGGGAGGGACTGGGGGGGTACTGGAAGGACTGGGAGGGAACTGGGAAGGACTGGGAGAAACTGGGGAGGAACTGGGGGGCACTGGGGGGCACTGGGAGGAACTGGGGAAGGACTGGGAGGGACTGGGGGGAACTGGGAGAAACTGGGGAGGAACTGGGGGGCACCGGGGGGGGCACTGGGAACACTGGGGGGGAGGGTTGGGTTGGGGGGGGGGGGCTGGAGGATTTTGGGGGGGTGGATTTGGGGTCTCCCCCCTCCCCCCTCCCCCCTGAATGTCGGGGTACCCCCCCCCATCCCCTCCCCTCCCCCCCCCAGGTTGACCCCCCCAGCTCCAGCCCGGAGGAGACGGACCCCGACTCTGAGGGGGACCCCCAAATGCTGCTGGCCAATGGGGGGGCTCGGTGAGGGCTGGGGGGCACTGGGGGGGGGTCCCAGGGGGATTTGGGGGGGTCTGGGAGGGATTTGGGGGGGATTTGGGGGCGTCCTGGGAGGTTTGGGGAGGTCCTGGGGGGATTTGAGGGGGTTCTGGGGGGCTCCTGGCGGGATTTTGGGGGGTCCTGGGGGGGTCCCAGAGGGATCTGGGGGGGTCCTGGAGGGGTTTGGGGGGCCTTGGGAGGTTTGGGGGGTCCTGAGGGGTCGTGGGGGGATTTGGGGGCGTCCTGGGAGGTTTGGGGAGGTCCTGGGGGGATTTGAGGGGGTTCTGGGGGGCTCCTGGCGGGATTTTGGGGGGTCCAGAGGGGTTTGGGGGGGTCCAGAAGGGTTTTGAGGGGGATTTGGGGGGGGTCCCAGAGGGGTCTGGGAGGGATCTGGGGGGGATTTGGGGGGTCCTGGAGGGGTTTGGAGGGGTCTGGGGGGGATTTGGGGGGTCCCGGAGGGGTTTGGGGGGGGCTGAGGGGGGTCTTGGGGGGGATTTGGGGAGGATTTGAGGGGGTCCAGAAGGGTTTTGAGGGGGATTTGGGGGGTCCCAGGAGGGTTTGGGAGGGGCCCAGAAGGGTTTGGGGGAGAATTGGGGGGGGGGTCTCAGAGAGAATTTGGGGGGTCTGGGGGAGTCCTGGGGTGTTTGGGGGGGATCTGGGCTGGATTTTGGGGATCAGGGCTGGGTTTGGGGGTCCAGGATGGATTTTGGGGGTCAGGGCTGGGTTTGGGGATCCAGGATGGATTTTGGGGGGTCCAGGATGGATTTTGGGGGGTCCAGGATGGAATTTGGGGGGTCAGGGCTGGGTTTGGGGGTCCAGGATGGATTTTGGGGGTCCAGGATGGATTTTGGGGTTCGGGGTTGGGTTGGGGGGTCCAGGATGGATTCTGGGGGTCCAGGATGGATTTTGGGGGTTTGGGGGTCCCCCTGACGCCCCTCCCCCACAGGCCCCGCCGCAGGCGCCCCGGGGGGCTCTGGGGGTCCCGGCCCCCCCCATCCCCCCCCTGCTCCCCCCCCAGCTCCCCCCTGGATTTGGACTCGGAGGAGGAGCTGCAGATCGACGAGACCCCCCCCAGGAGGGGCCCCCGCCGCCTGCCCCGTGGGTACCCCGAAACATGACCCTGAACACCCCCAAAATCCCCCCAAAACAGACCCTGAACAGCCCCAAAACACACCCAAAACACACCCTGAACACACCCAAAACACACCCTGAACACCCCCAAAACACACCCTGAACACCCCCAAAACACACCCAAAACACACCCTGAACACCCCCAAAATCCCCCCAAAATCCCCCCAAAATCCTCCCAAAACACACCCTGAACACCCCCAAAATCCCCCCAAAACAGCCGCTGAATCCCCCCAAAACACACCCTGAATCCCCCCAAAATCCCCCCGAAACACACCCTGAACACCCCCAAAACACACCCTGAACACACCCTGAACACCCCCAAAACAGCCCCTGAACACCCCCAAAACAGCCCCTGAATCCCCTCAAAATTCCCCCCAAAACAGACCCTGATCACCCCCAAAACACACCCTGAACACCCCCAAAATCCCCCCGAAACAGCCCCAAAACAGCCCCTGAATTCCCCCAAAATCCCCCCGAAACAGCCCCAAAACAGCCCCTGAATTCCCCCAAAATCCCCCCAAAGCCCCAAAACAGCCCCTGAATATCCCCAAAATATCCCCAAAATTCCCCCAAAACAGCCCCAAAAGAGCCCTAAAATACCCCCTGAATACCCCCAAAATATCCCTAAAACAGCCCCAAAACAGCCCCTGAATCCCCCCAAAATAGCCCTAAAGTACCCCCTGAATATCCCCAAAATATCCCCGAAACAGCCCCTGAATCCCCCCAAAACAGCCCCAAAATATCCCCTGAATCCCCCCAAAATATCCCCAAAATATCCCCAAAGTATCCCCAAAATCTCCCCAAACCAACCCCAAAACAGCCCTACAATATCCCCAAAATGACCCCAAAAATATTCCCAAAATCCTGACCCCAAAACAACCTAATCCCATTTTTGGGGTAAATTTGGGACATTTTGGGGACATTTTTGGGGCATTTTTGGGACATTTTTGGGACATTTTGGGGTCCCCTTAATCCCATTTTTGGGGTGTCCCCAATGTGATTTTGGGGACATTTTTGGGACATTTGGGGACATTTTTGGGACGTTTTTGGGGATAATTTTGGGACATTTTGGGGACATTTTGGGGACGTTTTTGGGGTGTCCCCAATGTGATATTTGGGGACATTTTGGGGACATTTGGGGACATTTTTGGGACGTTTTTGGGGTCCCCCCAGGGCTCCCCCGGAAGCTGCCCCGGGCCAAGCCCTGCTCGGATCCCAACCGGGTGCGGGAGCCGGGGGAGGTGGACTTCGACATCGAGGTGGGTCTGGGGGCTTCGGGGGGCGATTTTGGGGGGCCCCCGGGGGCCGGGGGGGTCGGGGGGGGATTTTGGGGGGTCCCCAGGGGTCTGGGGGCTTCGGGGGGCGGTTTTGGGGGGTCCCCAGGGGTCTGGGGGCTTCGGGGGGGGATTTTGGGGGGTCCCCAGGGGGCTGGGGGCTTCGGGGGGCGATTTTGGGGGGTCCCCAGGGGTCTGGGGGCTTCGGGGGGCGATTTGGGGGGTCCCCAGGGGTCTGGGCGGGATTTTGGGGGGTCCCGAGGGGTCTGGGGGGGATTTTGGGGGGAATTTTGGGGGGTCTGGGGGGATTTTGGGGAGATTTTAGGGGTCTGGGGGGATTTTGGGGGGTCTGGGGGGGATTTTGGGGGGGATTTTGGGGGGTCTGGGGGGATTTTGGGGAGATTTTAGGGGTCTGGGGGGATTTTGGGGGTCCCGAGGGGGATGGGGGGGGCTTTGGGTGGGTTTTTGGGGGGTCCTGAGGGGTCCTGAGGGGATTTTGGGGGGATTTTAGGGGTCTGGGGGGATTTTGGGGGGTCTGGGGGAATTTTGGGGGGAATTTTGGGGGGTCTGGGGGGGATTTTAGGGGGATTTTAGGGGTCTGGGGGGATTTTGGGGGGTCCCGAGGGGTCTGGGGGGATTTTGGGGGAGATTTTGGGGGGTCCCGAGGGGTCTGGGGGCGATTTTGGGGGTCCCGAGGGGTCTGGGGGGGTTTTGGGGTTTTTGGGGGGGTCTCAGGGGGGGTTTTTGGGATATTTTTGGGATATTTTGGGATGGTTTGGGGCTGATTTTTGGGATATTTTTAGGATAATTTTAGGATCTTTTTGTGATTATTTTGGGATTATTTTAGGATATTTTTAGGATATTTTTAGGATATTTTTGGGATAATTTTAGGATATTTTTGGGATTATTTTGGGGATATTTTTAGGATATTTTTGGGAATTTTTTGGTATAATTTTTGGGATATTTTTGGCATATTTTTAGGATATTATTGGGATATATTTGGGATGTTTTTAGGATATTTTCGGGATTATTTTTGGAGCGTTTTTGGAATTATTTTAGGCTGGGTTTTGGGATTATTTTGGGGCATTTTGGGGATTATTTGGGGATTATTTTGGGGTTATTTTTAGTATATTTTTAGTATATTTTTGGGATTATTTTGGGGATATTTTGGGGATATTTTTGGGAATATTTTTGGGATATTTTTGGGATGTTTTTAGGATATTTTTGGGAATATTTTAGGATATTTTTAGGATATTTTTGTGATTATTTTGGGATGTTTTTGGGGATATTTTTAGGATATTTTTGGGATATTTTTAGGATATTTTTGGGATATTTTTGGTATTTTTGGGGATATTTTGGGGATTATTTTAGGATATTTTTATGATTATTTTGGGATATTTTTAGGATATTTTTAGGATATTTTTGGGATGTTTTTAGGATATTTTTAGGATATTTTTGGGATTATTTTAGGATATTTTTAGGATATTTTTAGGATGTTTTTAGGATATTTTTGGGATACTTTTAGGACGTTTTTAGGATTGTTTTGGGATATTTTTGGGATTATTTTAGGATACTTTTAGGATGTTTTTAGGATTATTTTGGGATTATTTTTGGCCTTTTTCCCCCCCCCAAGGAGGATTACACCACGGATGAGGAGGACGAGGGGGGCGCCGGGGGCAGCGCCGGGATCCTCGACCTGCTCAAGGCCAGTCGGCAAGTGGGGGGCTCCGAGTACCCCCAGCTCAGGTCTGGGGGGGCCTGGGGGGCTTCGGGGGGCTGGGGAGGGGCTGGGGTTGGATTTTGGGGGTCCCTGGGGAGGTTTGGGGGGCCTGGGGTTGGAATTTGGGGGTCCCTGGGGGGTCTGGGGGTCTCAGGTTGGGGTTTGGGGGTCTCAGGTTGGGGTTTGGGGGTCTCAGGTTGGGGTTTGGGGTCCCTCGGGGGGTTTTGGGGGGCTGGGGTTGGGTTTTGGGGGGCTGGGATTGGATTTTGGGGGTCCCTGGGGAGGTTTGGGGGGGCTGGGGTTGGGTTTTGGGGGTCTCTGGGGGGCTGGGGTTGGGTTTTGGGGGGCTGGGGTTGGGTTTTGGGGGTCCCTGGGGGATTTGGGGGTCTCAGGTTGGGGTTTGGGGTCCCTGGGGGGGTTTTGTGGGGCTGGGATTGGGTTTTGGGGGTCCCTGGGGGTTATTTGGGGTCCCAGGTTGGATTTTGGGGATTTTGGGGGTCCCTGGGAGAGTTTTGGGGGGCATTTCTGAGCCTGGGCTCACTTTTCCCCCTCTCCACGTCATTTCTGGGGCTGTTTCTGCTCAATTTGAGTGTCCCAAACTCACCAGAGCCCTTCATAAACCCAAATATTCTCCTTTTTCTCCCATTTCCCCCCTTTTCCCCCCTTTTTTCCCCATTTTTCCCCATTTTTCCCCATTTTTCCCCCCTTTATTTCCCCATTTTTTCCCTTTTTTCTCCCCATTTTCCCCCCATTTTTTCCCCTTTTCCCCCATTTTTCCCCATTTTTTCCCCATTTTTTTCCTTCATTTTTCTCCTTTTCTTTTCCTTTTTTTCCTTTTTTCCTTTTTTCCCTTTTTTCCTCCCCATTTTCCCCCCATTTTTCCCCATTTTTTCCCCATTTTTTCCCCATTTTTCCCCATTTTTTCCCCATTTTTTTCCTCCATTTTTTTCCTTTTCTTTTCCTTTTTTTTTCCTTTTTTCCCTTTTTTTCCCTTTTTTCCTCCCCATTTTCCCCCCATTTTTTCCCCATTTCTCCCCTCATTTTCTCCCGTTTTTCTCCATTTCCCCCCATTTTCCCCCATTTTTTCCCCATTTTCTCCATTTTTTCTCCATTTTTTCTCCATTTTTCCCCCATTTTTTCCCCATTTTTTCCCCATTTTTCCCCCTTTTTTTTCCATTTCCCCCCATTTTTTCCCCATTTTTCCCCAACTTTTTCCCATTTTTCCCCCATTTTCCCCCCATTTTCCCCCATTTTCCCCCATTTTCCCCCATTTTTCCCCCATTTTTCCCCATTTTTTCCCCATTTTTCCCCATTTCTCCCCATTTTCCCCCATTTTCCCCATTTCCCCCCATTTTCCCCCCATTTCCTCCCCCATTTCGCCCCATTTTCCCCCCATTTTCCCCCCATTTTCCCCCAATTTTCCCCCATTTCCCCCCCATTTCTCCCCCATTTCCCCCCATTTTTTCCCCATTTTTCCCCCATTTTTCCCCAATTTTTTCCCCATTTTTCCCCCATTTTTCCCCAATTTTTTTCCTTTTTTTCCTCTTTTTTTCCCCATTTTCCCCCCATTTCCTCCCCATTTTTCCCCCATTTTCCCCCCATTTTTTCCCCCATTTTTCCCCATTTTCCCCCATTTCCCCCCCATTTCTCCCCATTTCCCCCCCATTTCCCCCCCATTTTTCCCCCATTTTCCCCCCATTTCCCCCCCTTTTCCCCCATTTCCCCCCCATTTTCCCCCATTTTCCCCCCATTTTTCCCCCATTTCTCCCCATTTTTCCCCCCCATTTCCCCCCATTTTCCCCCATTTTCCCCCCATTTTTCCCCCATTTCCCCCCATTTTCCCCCCATTTTCCTCAATTTTTTTTCCCTTTTTGCCCCCATTTCCCCCCCCATTTCTCCCCCATTTCTCCCCCATTCTCCCCCCCAGCGAGGCCCCGGCCTCCCCCAGCACACGGGAGGCCATCCAGGGCATGCTCTGCATGGCCAACCTGCCCACGGGGACCCCCCCGGGCCCCCCCTCGTGCTGGGGAGGGGGCAGCGAGCGGGGGGGGGGTCCCGGGGGGTCCCGCCGAGCCCCCCCGGCCCCCCGGAGCACCGACAGCGACAACGAGGGGAGCCTGGACGAGCAGGACAGCCTGGGGGCGTGCTTCAAGGACGCTGAGTACAGTGGGTGTCCCGGCACCAAAACAGGCCTCAAAGTCTCCTCAAATAGCCCCAGAAATAGCCCCAGAAATAGCCCCAAAATAGCCCCAAAATAGCCTGAAAATAGCCCCTAAATATCCTGAAAATATTCCCAAAATAGCACCTAAATATCCTGAAAATATCCCTAAAGTATCCCCAAAATATCCCGAAAATATCCTGAAAATAGCCTGAAAATATCCCTAAAATATCCTGAAAATATCCCCAAAATATCCTGAAAATAGCCTGAAAATATCCCTAAAAAATCCTAAAAATATCCCCAAAATATCCTGAAAATATCCCCAAAATATCCTGAAAATAGCCTGAAAATATCCCTAAAATATCCTGAAAATATCCCCAAAATATCCTGAAAATAGCCTGAAAATATCCCTAAAATATCCTGAAAATATCCCCAAAATATCCTGAAAATAGCCTGAAAATATCCCCAAAAATATCCTAAAATAGCCCCAAAAATATCCTAAAAATATCCCCCAAAATATCCAAAAAATATCCCGAAAATATCCCCAAAATATCCTGAAAGTGTCCCCAAAAATAACCTCAAAAATCCCCCAAAGCTGCCCTGCTTCAAGGACGCTGAGTACAGTGGGTGTCCTGGCACCAAAACAGGCCTCAAAGTCTCCTCAAATAGCCCTAAAATAGCCCCAAAAATACCCCAGAAATAGCCCCAAAATATCCCCAAAATAGCCTGAAAATAGCCCCTAAATATCCTGAAAATATTCCCAAAATAGCACCTAAATATCCTGAAAATATCCCTAAAATATCCTGAAAATATCCCCAAAATAGCCCCAAAATAGCCCCAAAAATATCCTAAAATATCCTAAAATATCCTGAAAATATCCCCAAAAATATCCTAAAAATATCCGGAAAATATCCCCAAAAATACCCCAGAAATATCCCCAAAATAGCCCCAAAATATCCCCTAAATATCCCCAAAATATCCTGAAAATATCCCCAAAAATATCCTAAAAATATCCTAAAAATATCCCCAAAAATATCCTGAAAATATCCCCAAAAATATCCTTAAAATATCCTGAAAATATCCCCAAAAATATCCTAAAAATATCCTGAAAATATCCCCAAAAATACCCCAGAAATATCCTAAAAATATCCCCAAAAATATCCTGAAAATAACCCCAAAAATATCCTGAAAATATCCCCAAAAATATCCTGAAAATATCCCCAAAAATACCCCAGAAATATCCCCAAAATAGCCCCCAAATATCTCCTCAATATCCTGAAAATATCCCCAAAAATACTCCAGAAATATCCCCAAAATATCCCCAAAATATCCTGAAAGTGTCCCCAAAAATATCCCCAAAAATCCCCCAAACTGCCGTGCTTCAAGGACGCTGAGTACAGTGGGTGTCCCGGCACCAAAACAGGCCTCAAAGTCTCCTCAAATAGCCCTAAAATAGCCCCAGAAATACCCCAGAAATAGCCCCAAAATAGCCCCAAAATAGCCCCAAAATAGCCCCAAAAATACCCCAGAAGTAGCCCCAAAATAGCCCCAAAATAGCCTGAAAATAGCCCCTAAATATCCTGAAAATATTCCCAAAATAGCACCTAAATATCCTGAAAATATCCCTAAAATATCCTGAAAATATCCCCAAAATAGCCCCAAAATAGCCCCAAAATAGCCCCAAAAATATCCTAAAATATCCTGAAAATATCCCCAAAAATATCCTAAAAATATCCTAAAAATATCCCAGAAATATCCTAAAAATATCCCTAAAAATATCCTGAAAATATCCCCAAAATATCCCCAAAATATCCCCAAAATAGCCCCAAAAATATCCTAAAATATCCTGAAAATATCCTGAAAATATCCTGAAAATATCCCCAAAAATATCCTAAAAATATCCTGAAAATATCCCCAAAAATATCCTAAAAATATCCTGAAAATATCCCCAAAAATATCCCAGAAATATCCCCAAAATAGCCCCCAAATAGCTCCTCAATATCCTGAAAATATCCCCAAAAATATCCCCAAAATATCCTGAAAGTGTCCCCAAAAATATCCCCAAAACTCCCCCCAAACTGCCGTGCTTCAAGGACGCTGAGTACAGTGGGTGTCCCGGCACCAAAACAGGCCTCAAAGTCTCCTCAAATAGCCCTAAAATAGCCCCAAAAATACCCCAGAAATAGCCCCTAAATAGCCTGAAAATATTCCCAAAATAGCCCCTAAATATCCTGAAAATATTCCCAAAATAGCACCTAAATATCCCTAAAATATCCCTAAAATATCCTGAAAATATCCCCAAAATATCCCCAAAATAGCCCCAAAATAGCCCCAAAATATCCCCAAAATAGCCCCAAAAATATCCTAAAATATCCTGAAAATATCCCCAAAAATCCCCCCAAACTGCCGTGCTTCAAGGACGCTGAGTACAGTGGGTGTCCCGGCACCAAAACAGGCCTCAAAGTCTCCTCAAATAGCCCTAAAATAGCCCCAGAAATAGCCCCAAAATAGCCCCAAAATATCCCCTAAATAGCCCCAAAAATACCCCAGAAATAGCCCCAAAATAGCCCCAAAATATTCTGAAAATAGCCTGAAAATAGCCCCTAAATATCCTGAAAATATCCCTAAAATATCCCCAAAATATCCCCAAAATAGCCCCAAAATAGCCCCAAAATAGCCCCAAAAATATCCTAAAATATTCTGAAAATATCCTGAAAATATCCCCAAAAATATCCTAAAAATATCCGAAAAATATCCCCAGAAATACCCCAGAAATATCCTAAAAATATCCCCAAAAATATCCTGAAAATATCCCCAAAAATATCCTGAAAATATCCCCAAAAATATCCCAGAAATATCCTGAAAATATCCCCAAAAATATCCTGAAAATATCCCCAAAAATTTCCTTAAAATATCCTGAAAATATCCCCAAAAATACCCCAGAAATATCCCCAAAATAGCCCCCAAATATCTCCTCAATATCCTGAAAATATCCCCGAAAATATCCCCAAAATATCCTGAAAGTGTCCCCAAAAATATCCCCAAAAATCCCCCCACACTGCCGTGCTTCAAGGACGCTGAGTACAGTGGGTGTCCCGGCACCAAAACAGGCCTCAAAGTCTCCTCAAATAGCCCTAAAATAGCCCCAAAAATACCCCAGAAATAACCCCAAAATAGCCCCAAAATAGCCCCAAAATAGCCCCAAAATAGCCCCTAAATAGCCCCAAAAATACCCCAGAAATATCCCCAAAATAGCCCCTAAATATCCTGAAAATATTCCCAAAATAACCCCTAAATATTCTGAAAATATCCCTAAAATATCCTTAAAATATCCTGAAAATATCCCTAAAATATCCCCAAAATATCCCCAAAATAGCCCCAAAAATATCCTAAAAAAATCCCCAAAAATATCCCCAAAATATCCCAATACCAAAATATCCCCAAAAATATCCCAGAAATATCCCCAAAAAGATCCCCAAAATATCCTGAAAATATCCCCAAAAATATCCTAAAAATATCCGGAAAATATCCCCAAAAATATCCCAGAAATATCCTAAAAATATCCCCAAAAATATCCCCTAAATATCCCCAAAAATATCCCCAAAATATCCTGAAAATATCCCCAAAAATATCCCAGAAATATCCTAAAAATATCCCCAAAAATATCCTGAAAATATCCCCAAAAATATCCCAGAAATATCCCCAAAATAGCCCCAAAATATCCCCTAAATATCCCCAAAAATATCCCCAAAAATATCCTAAAAATATCCCCAAAAATATCCTGAAAATATCCCCAAAAATATCCCAGAAATATCCCCAAAATAGCCCCCAAATATTCTGAAAATAGCCCCAAAATAGCCCCAAAATATCCCCTAAATATCCTGAAAATATCCCTAAAATAGCCTGAAAATATTTCCAAAAATATCCCAAAATATCCTAAAAGTATCTCGAAAATGTCCTGAAAATATCCTGAAAATGTCCTGAAAATATCCTGAAAATGTCCTGAAAATATCCCCAAAATATCCCAAAAAAACCCCCAGGCCATTGTGGAATCCCCCAAATCCCCCCCAAGACCCCCCAAATCCCCCCCAAATCCCCCCCAGGACCACCCAGAACTCCCCAAATCCCCCCAGGACCCCCCAGAATCCCCTCAAACCCCATCAGGACCCCCCAAATCCCCCCCAGGACCCCCCAGAACCCCCCAACCCCCCCCAAACCCCCCAGGACCCCCCAAATGTCCCCCAAATGCCCCCCAAAACCCCCCCAGGACCCCCCAGAACCCCCCAGAACCCCCTCAAACCCCATCGGGACCCCCTAAATCCCCCCCAAGCCCCCCCCAGAACCCCCTCAAACCCCATCGGGACCCCTCAAACCCCATCAGGACCCCCCAAAACCCCCCCAAGCCCCCCCAGAACCCCCTCAAACCCCATCAGGACCCCCCAAATCCCCCCAGGACCCCCCAAAACCCCCCCAGAACCCCCTCAAACCCCATCGGGACCCCTCAAATCCCCCCAGACCCCCCCAACCCCCCAGACCCCCCTCAAACCCCCCCAGGACCTCCCAAATGTCCCCCAAATGCTCCCCAAATGCCCCCCAACCCCCCCCAGAACCCCCTCAAACCCCATCAGGACCCCCCAACCCCCCCCCCAAACCCCCCCCAAAAACTCCCCAAATCCCCCCCAAACCCCCCCAGGACCCCCCAAATCCCCCCCAAATCCCCCCAGGACCCCCCAGAACCCCCTCAAACCCCATCAGAACCCCCCAAAACCCCCAACCCCCCCAGAACCCCCTCAAACCCCATCAGGACCCCCCAAATCCCCCCCAGGACCCCCCTGAACCCCCAATTTTTTCTCCCTCCCCAGTTTATCCCTCGCTGGAATCCGACGAGGACGACCCCGCCCTGAAATCGCTCCCCAAAAAGAAGAAAGTGACGGACGACGCCCCCTGGAGCCCCAAAGGTTTGGGGGGGTCCTTGGGGGGCACGACTGGGGGATTTTGGGGGGGGTCTGGGTGGTCTTTGGGGGGAAATTTGGGCAATTTTAGGGGGAAATTTGAGGGATTTTTGGGGGAAAATTCAGGGGATTTGGGATGCCCTGATTTTGGGGTGTCCCCCGTGTGTCCCGGCTGATTTTTGGGGTGTCCTGGGCCGATTTTTGGGGTGTCCGGGTTGATTTCTGGGGTGCCCTGTCCTGATTTTTGGGGTGTCCCGGCTGATTTTTGGGGTGTCCCGTCTGATTTTTGGGGTGTCCCGGCTGATTTTTGGGGTGTCCCGTCCTGATTTTTGGGGTGTCCTGTCCTGATGTTTGGGGTGTCCCGGCTAATTTTGGGTTGTCCGGGCTGATTTTTGGGGTGTTCCGGCTCATTTTTGGGGTGTCCCGGTTGATTTTTGGGGTGCCCTGTCCTGATTTTGGGGTGTCCGGGTTCATTTTTGGGGTGCCCTGTCCTGACTTTGGGGTGTCCCGGCTGATTTTTGGGGTGCCCTGTCCTGATGTTTGGGGTGTCCCGGCTAATTTTGGGTAGTCCGGGCTGATTTTTGGGGTGTCCCGGCTCATTTTTGGGGTGCCCTGTCCTGACTTTGGGGTGTCCCGGCTCATTTTTGGGGTGTCCTGTCCTGATTTTGGGGTGTCCCGGTTGATTTTTGGGGTGCCCTGTCCTGATTTTGGGGTGTCCCGGCTCATTTTTGGGGTGTCCCGGGCTGATTTTGGGGTGTCCCGGCTGATTTTTGGGGTGTCCCGGCTGATTTTTGGGGTGTCCTGTCCTGATTTTGGGGTGTCCCGGCTCATTTTTGGGGTGTCCCGGCTCATTTTTGGGGTGTCCCGTCCTGATTTTGGGGTGTCCCCCCAGCGCGGGTGACGCCGTCGCTGCCCCGGCAGAGCCGCCCGGTGCGGGAGGGGACGCGCGTGGCCTCGGTGGAGACCGGGCTGGCGGCTGCGGCTGCCAAACTGGCCCAGCAGGTGAACTGGGAGCACTGGGAGGGACTGGGAGGGGACTGGGAACACTGGGAGGGACTGGGAGATACTGGGAGGGGACTGGGAGGGGACTGGGAACACTGGGAGGGGACTGGGAGGAACTTCAGGGGGTGATTTGTGGGGAGATTTGGGGTCTGGGGGGGATTTTGGGGTGCCAAACTGGCCCAGCAGGTGAACTGAGAACACTGGGAGGGACTGGGAGGGGACTGGGAGACACTGGGAGGGGACTGGGAGGGGACTGGGAGCACTGGGAGGGACTGGGAGGGGACTGGGAGGGGACTGGGAACACTGGGAGGGACTGGGAGGGGACTAGAGGGGATGATTTGGGGTCTGGGGGGGATTTTGGGGTGCCAAACTGGCCCAGGAGGTGAACTGGGAGACACTGGGAGGGACGGGGAGGGGACTGGGAGGGGACTGGGAACACTGGGAGCACTGGGAGTGGACTGGGAGACACTGGGAGGGACTGGGAGGGGACTGGGAGACACTGGGAGGGGACTGGAAGGGGATGATTTGGGGTCTGGGGGGGATTTTGGGGTGCCAAACTGGCCCAGCAGGTGAACTGGAACACTGGGAGAGGACTGGGAGGGGACTGGGAGGGGACTGGGAGACACTGGGAGACACGGGGAGGGACTGGGAGGAACTTTAGGGGGTGATTTTGGGGTGCCAAACTGGCCCAGCAGGTGAAATGGGAGGGACTGGGAGACACTGGGAGGGGACTGGGAACACTGGGAGGGGACTGGGAGTCACTGGGAGGGGACTGGGAGACACTGGGAGGAACTGGGAGACACTGGGAGGGGACTGGAAGGGGGTGATTTGGGGTCTGGGAGTGATTTTGGGGTGCCAAACTGGCCCAGCAGGTGAACTGGGAGACACTGGGAGTCCCTAAACCCCATAAATCCCCCCCTGAGACCCCATGAACGCCCCCAAAACCCCTCCTGACCCCCCATAAATCCCCCTCAAAGCCCCCAAATCTCCCCCAACCCCATCTGAGACCCCATAAACGCCCCCCAAACCCTTCCTGACCCCCCATAAATCCCCTCCAACCCCCCTTGAGACCCCATAAATCCCCCTCAAAGCCCCCAAAATCTCCCCCAACCCCATCTGAGACCCCATAAACGCCCCCCAAACCCCTCCTGACCCCCCATAACCCCCCTAAATCCTCCACAAAAGCCCCCAAATGTCCCCCAACCCCATCTGAGACCCCATAAACGCCCCCCAAACTCCTCCTGACCCCCCATAAATCCCCTCCAACCCCCCTTGAGACCCCATAAATCCCCCTCAAACCCCCCAAAATCTCCCCTAACCCCCTTTGAGACCCCCGAGACCCCATAAACGCCCCCCAAACCTTTCCTAACCCCCCATAAATCCTCTCCAACCCCCCTTGAGACCCCATAAACGCCCCCCAAACCTTTCCTAACCCCCCATAAATCCCCTCCAACCCCCCTTGAGACCCCATAAACGCCCCCCAAACTCCTCCTGACCCCACATAACCCCCCTAAATCCTCCTCAAACCCCCCCAAATCCCCCCCAACCCCATCTGAGACCCCATAAACGCCCCCCAAACTCCTCCTGGCCCCCCCTAAATCCCCCTCAAATCCCTTTGAGACCCCCCCCAAACCCCCCCTGACCCCGCATAAATCCCCCTCAAACCCCCCAAAATCCCCCCCAAACCCCCCATAATGCCCCCCAACCCCCTTTGAGACCCCATAAACGCCCCCAAACCTTTCCTAACCCCCCATAAATCCCCTCAAGTCCCTTTGAGACCCCCCCAAACCCCTCCTGACCCCCATCAATCCCCCTCCAACCCCCCAAAATCTCCCCCCAACCCCCTTTGAGACCCCCCCAAACCCCTCCTGACCCCCATCAATCCCCCTCCAACCCCCCAAAAGCTCCCCCCAACCCCCTTTGAGACCCCCCCAAACCCCTCCTGACCCCCATCAATCCCCCTCCAACCCCCCAAAATCTCCCCCCAACCCCCTTTGAGACCCCCCAAACCCCTCCTGACCCCCCCCCTCCAAATTTCACCCCCCCCCCCCAGGAGCACCGAAAGCTGCAGCGCAGGAAGGGCCCGGCCAAGCGCCGCCCCCCCTCGCCCCCCTCCCCCGAGGAGGAAGAGGAGGAGGAGGAGGAGGAAGAAGAGGAAGAGGAGGAAGAGGAAGAAGAGGAAGAAGACGAAGACCCCGAGGCCGTGGGGGGAGGGGCTGAGCCCGAGCCCGAAGCGGAGCTGGGGGTGGGGGGGGTTGAAGCCGAGGTGGAGCCCCTCCCCCCCCAGGAGCCCCCCACCCCCCAGGAGCCCCCCTACCCCCCCAGCCTGGCCGACCACGAGTACACGGCCCGGCCTGGGGGGCCGGGACCCCCGCCCGGGGGGGCTCAGCCCGGCCGCGCCCCCACCCCCATGGCCCCGGGGGTCTTCCTGAGCCAGCGCCGGGGGGGGACCCCCGGAACGGCGCCCCCCAGCCACGGTGAGGGGGGGGGAGAGGTTTGGGGGGGGTGTCTGGGGGGGGTTTGGAGGGGGTTGGGGGGGTTTGGGGGGGTTTGGGGGGGGTTTGGGGGGGGTTTGGGGGGTGTCTGGGGGGGGTTTGGGGGTTTGGGGGGTTTGGGGAGGGTTTGGGGGGGTTTGGGGGGTTGGGGGGGTTGGGGGGGGTTTGGGGGGTTTGGGGGGGGTTTGGGGGGGGTTTGGGGGGGGTTGGGGGGTGGGGTTTGGGGGTCTGGGGGGGGTTTGGAGAAGTTTGAGTGTGTTTGGGGGGGATTTGGGGAGGGTCTGGGGGGGCTTTTGGGGGGGTTTGGGGGTGTCTGGGGGGGGTTTGGAGGGGTTTGAGGGGGGTTGGGGGGTTTGGGGGGGGTTTGGGGGGGGGTTTGGGGGGTGTTTGGGGGGGGTTTGGAGGGGTTCGAGTGTGTCTGGGGGGATTTGGGGAGGGTCTGGGGGGGCTTTTGGGGGGGTTTGGGGGTGTCTCTGGGGGGGTTTGGAGGGGTTTGAGGGTGTCTGGGGTGATTTGGGGGTGTCTGGAGGGGGTTTGGGAGGGGGGGTTGGGGGTGTCTGGAGGGGTTTGGGGGAGTTTGGGGAGGGTCTGGGGGGGGTTTTGGGGGGGTTTGGGGAGGATCTGGGGAGATTGGGGGAAGGTCTGGGGGGGTTTGAGGGTGTCTGGGGGGATTTGGGAAGGGTCTGAGGGAGTTTGGGGGGGTTTTGGGGAGGGTCTGGGGGGGTTTGGGGGGATTTGGGGAGGGTTTGGGGGATTTGGGGAGGGTCTGAGGGGGTTTGGGGGGGTTTGGGGAAGGTTTGGGGGTATCTAGGGGGGCTTTTGGGGGGGTTTGGGGGTGTCTGAGGGGTTTTGGGGGATCTGAGGGGTTTTTGGGGGGGTCTGAGGGGTTTTTGGGGGGGTCTGGGGGGTTTTTTGGGTGGATTTTGGGGGGGATTCCTCTGAGTCTGAGGGGTTTTTGGGGGGGTCTGAGGGGTTTTGGGGGGGTCTGAGGGGTTTTTGGGGGGGGTCTGAGGGGTTTTTGGGGGGGTCTGAGGGGATTTGGAGGGGTCTGGGGGGTTTTTGGGGGGGTCTGGGGGGTTTTTTGGGTGGATTTTGGGGGGGATTCCTCTGAGTCTGAGGGGTTTTTGGGGGGGTCTGAGGGGTTTTTGGGGGGGTCTGAGGGGTTTTTGGGGGGGTCTGAGGGGGTTTTTGGGGGTGTCTGAGGGGTTTTTCGGGTGGATTTTGGGGTATCCGGCTGCTCCATCCCAACCCCTCCCGCAGGGAAGCGGCCCCGGAAGGGTTTGGCCACGGCCAAGCAGCGCCTGGGCCGGATCCTCAAAATCCACCGCAACGGGAAACTGCTGCTCTGAGGGCGGGGCCCGGCCACACCCACCCAGGCCCCGCCCACCCAGACCACACCCACCCAGGCCCCGCCCACCGAGCCGGATCAATGAACGACGGGCGGGGCTAGGCAGAAAAGGGGGCGGGGCTTGTGCGTGGCCACACCCACCAGGCCGTCGCTGTCCACGCCAAAAAAGGCGTGGCTTGGTTTAGGCCCCGCCCGTTGCGGTGTGGCCACGCCCACAACGCAGACCCACACCTCGCCACAAGCCACGCCCCCCGTTGCCATGTAGGGTAAAAAGGGGGCGTGACCACTACAAACGGTGCCCGCATAGTGATAAACCACGCCCCCAAATGTGTGGGGGCCGCATCCTAACCACGCCCACCACCGTTCCCACCTTCCCATTGGCTGTGGGTGAGCTGGGGGCGGGGCTGTGTCGTTTCCCGCCTCCAGGAGCTCAGGCGATTGGGCGAGCCCCGCCTCACAGCTGGGGGGGGCGGAGCCATTTTTGATTGGTCCCTGCTGGGTTTTTTTTTTTTTTGCCCCTCCCCCACGTGTCTTCAGGTTGATTGACGGGGCGGGGCCGCTTCCCATTGGCTGCCCCCGTTTTGTAGGCGTGTCCTGAGGCCGCGGCCCCGCCCCTCTCCTTTTGTATTTGTAGAATAAAAAAAGGAATTAAAAAAAATAAAACAATCGCGGAATTGGTGGGGGGGGGAGAAAAAGAAAAAAAAAATTCTCTGGGCTGGGTCACGTGATCCCCCTCAGAGCGCGCGCCGCCGGGCAGCTCTCGCGAGATCTCGCGCTTCTCTCAGGCAGCGCTCTCCCGAGATCTTGTGCTTCGGCCGAGGAGGACGATCTCGAGTCTCGCGAGATTTGGAGTCGCGCTCAGCCGGCGCTCTCGCGAGAGCCGCGCGCGCCGCCGCCGTTCCCGCCGCTGAGGCAGCGGCCGCGCTCCCCCCGCCTTCCCTCCCCCCACCCTCGCTGGGGCCGCTCTCCCGGGGCCGCTCTCGCTTCTGTCTTCGCGCGCCTCTCGCGAGGCTTCGGGGCCGCGCTGCCGCTGCCTCCAGCGCCTCGCGAGATCTCGCTCTCATCAGCGTGCTGGTGAGTGCCGGTGCTTGTGGGAACGGCGTGGGGCCCGCGGCCCGCGAGGGGAGAAGGGGGGGGTTTGAGCCGCTCTGTGGCGGCCAGGGCCTTCCCCCACTTCACCCTCAGCACTTCCCCCCCCTCCCCCAACTCCCGGTACGAGGTGGGATCCGTGAGGGACGGCCTCCCCTCCCCCATAGTATTCTCGAAGTCTCGCGAGGCTTCTCCAAACTCCCGCCCCGCCGCTAGGCGCGGTCTCGCGAGACTTGGTCGCCGCGCCTCTCGCGTTCCCATTGGCTGCCGGCGGCATTGCCCCGCCCCCCGCTCGCCCCGCGCTTGAGTCCGCCTCCCCGTCCCGCCGGCCGCTCTCGCGGGACTTGCGGCTGCTCTCGCGGGATCTCGGGCCGCGGCCGGGGCTCACTGTAAGATGGCGGCGGCGGCAGCGGCGGGACGGGCCCGGGCCGGGCTCTGACCCCCCCCCCTCCGCTCTCCCCGCCCGCTTAAGGTACCGGGGCCGGCGGGGCGGGGGGCTCGGCCCGGTGCCGCTGCGGGGCCCGCGGCATGGGGGGGGATGGCGCCCGGTTCCGTCATGAGGGGCCCGCCCCCCCCTCCCACTGCCCCCCCCACTTCCCCCCCCCCCTCTCTTCAGCGGCCTCCCGTGATTTGGGGGCTGCTTTCCTTCTCTCACGGCCTCTCCTTCCCCCGACCCCCGCGGCCTCCCTCGGTACGGGACCCCCTTGTGGGGGACCCAGGAGCTCGCCCCTGAGATTTGAGGTGTTTGGCTCCTTCCCCGCCATAATTTAGCTTTCTCACGTTTTCGGGGTTCCCCCGTATTTTATGGGTATTTTCTCCGTTTCCCATTATTTAGGGACCCCAGCCTCATTTTCACTCCCCCGCTGTCCCCTCCCATCACTCAGGCTCCCCCTCAGCGATTTCCCGACATTTGGGGGAACCCTTTTAGCAGCTCCCCCTTCCCCATCCTCTAGGCCGTGCTTCTTGCACCTCCCCGGGATTTAGGCCCCCCTTCTTTTTCAGATCCTTTCTGGTTTGGGCCTCTCCTCATTGACTCCCCACCACTTTTTTCTCTCTTTGTCATTTTTCCCGTTTTATAACGATTTTAATCCGTCGCTTCCCAGCATTAAACCCCCCCCCCACTCCACGCTGTGCTTTGGGGGATCCCTTTTTTTGGAACCAACCCCCCCCCAAACCACCCTTGTCCGTCACAGCTCCCCCCTCTATCATTCACCCACTCACACGGGACCCCCCAAAATTTCACACCCCCCCCTCCCCAATTCCCTTCTCCAGCAGCTCCCGGCTCCCTCCCCCTCACAGCGACCGGGCCGGGCCGAGGATGGACTGGGAGTGATTCCCGGTAAGGGCTCCCCCCGGTACAACCGGGGGGCGACGCGAATTTTGGGGCGGGGGGGGGTCTCACATCGTGGAGGGGAAATTTTTTTTTTTTTTTTTTTTTTGGGGGGGGTGAGGAAACGCTCTGGGAGCTTCAAGCTTATTTTATATGCTTGCCTCGGGGTGGAGGGACACCCCAAAATCGGCCTCCCCCCCCCCACAATGTGATGCGTCACTGTCACCGAACCGGCCGGGCCGGCGGGGGTGGGGGGGGGCACGGGGGGGGGGGGGAAGCCCCGGCACGCGGCCGCCTCATCCCTTAATTGCAGCCCTTAATTACAGCCTTTAATTACAGCCCCTCATCATTCCCCGCGCGGGGTTAATTGTAGGGAGGGGGTGCGGGTTTGTTTTTTGGTTTTTGGTTTTTTTTGTTTTGGGGAGGGGGGAGCTCCCGGCGACCCCCCCCGGGCTCGGCGGGGTTTTGCACATTCATTGTTCAGCCGGTGCCGCGACGTCATCGGGCCGCGGCCGCCGCGGCGCCTGTCGGGACAGCGAGGCCCTGTCGGGATAGGGGGGGACGACTGGGGACAGCGAGGCCCTGTCGGGATAGGGGGAGACCTTTGGGGACAGCCAGGCCCTGTCGGGATAGGGGGGGACATTTTGGGACAGCCGGGCCCTGTCGGGATAGGGGGGGACAACTGGGGACAGCCAGGCCCTGTCGGGATAGGGGGGGACAACTGGGGACAGCGAGGCCCTGTCGGGATAGGGGGGGACCTTTGGGGACAGCCGGGCCCTGTCGGGATAGGGGGGGACCTTTGGGGACAGCGAGGCCCTGTCGGGATAGGGGGGGACCTTTGGGGACAGCCGGGCCCTGTCGGGACAGGGGGGGACAACTGGGGACAGCCGGGCCCTGTCGGGATAGGGGGAGATCTTTGGGGACAGCCGGGCCCTGTCGGGATAGGGGGAGATCTTTGGGGACAGCCGGGCCCTGTCGGGATAGGGGGGGACCTTTGGGGACAGCCGGGCCCTGTCGGGACAGCGAGGCCCTGTCGGGATAGGGGGGGAGCTTTGGGGACAGCCAGGCCCTGTCGGGATAGACGGGCTGTGTCAGGATAACGAGGCCCTGTCGGGATAGGGGGAGATTTTTTGGGACAGCCGGGCACTGTCGGGACAGTGAGGCCCTGTCGGGATAGGGGGGGACCTTTGGGGACAGCGAGGCCCTGTCGGGATAGGGGGGGACCTTTGGGGACAGCCGGGCCCTGTCGGGACAGCGAGGCCCTGTCGGGATAGGGGGGGACCTTTGGGGACAGCGAGGCCCTGTCGGGATAGGGGGGACCTTTTGGGACAGCGAGGCCCTGTCGGGATAGACGGGCTGTGTCAGGATAACGAGGCCCTGTCGGGATAGGGGGACCTTTGGGGACAGCCAGGCCCTGTCGGGATAGGGTGAACTTTTTGGGACAGCCAGGCCCTGTCGGGATAGGTAGGGACCTTTTGAGACAGCCAGGCCGTGTCGCGATAGGGAGGCCCTGTCGGGACAGGGAGGCTGTGTCGGGACCCCGGGGCCCTGTCGCGATATCCAGGCCCTGTCAGGACAGGCAGGGGGGAGTTTTGGAGCCGCTGGGGGTGGCCCGGGTGTGACACCTCCCACGTGTGGCCGCAGGCAGAGCACGAGGACCGGAACCCCCAAAATGAAAGTGGATCGGACGAAACTGAAGAAAACCCCCACGGAGGCGGTGAGGACTGGGGACACTGGGGGAGGGACTGGGGACACTGGGGGAGGGACTGGGGACACTGGGAGAGGGACTGGGGACACTGGGAGAGGGACTGGGGACACTGGGAGAGGGACTGGGGACACTGGGGGAGGGACTGGGGACACTGGGAGAGGGACTGGGGACACTGGGGGAGGGACTGGGGACACTGGGGGAGGGACTGGGGACACTGGGGGAGGGACTGGGGACACTGGGGACACTGGGGGAGGGACTGGGGACACTGGGGGAGGGACTGGGGATACTGGGAGAGGGACTGGGGATATTCGAGGGAAATTTGGGGACACTGGGGAAGGGACTGGGAGCACTGGGAGAGGGACTGGGGGGAAGTTGGGGACACTGGGGAGAAGTTGGGGACATTCGGGGAGGGGTTGGGGACACTGGGAGAGGGACTGGGGACAGTGGGAGAAGAGTTGGGGGCACTGGGAGAGGGACTGGGGGACACTGGGAGAGGGACTGGGGACACTGGGGGGAAGTTGGGGACACTGGGAGAGGGACTGGGGACACTCGAGGGAAATTTGGGGACACTCGAGGAGGGAATCAGAGATGTCTGGGGGATTTGGGGCCATTGGGAAGGGAATAGGGGGGCGTTGGGAACATCGAGGGGCATTGGGGACATTGTGGGGGGCGTTGGGGACATGGAGGGGCATTGGGGCCATTGTGGGGGGCGTTGGGGACATGGAGGGGACAGTGCTGAGGGTCCTGTGTCCCCCCCAGCCCGCCGACTGCCGGGCCCTCATCGAGAAGCTGAAGGCGTGCAGTGACGAGCAGCTGGTGACAGAACTGCAGCAGATCAAGACATGGAACATTGGCAAGGTGGGAGGGGTCCCAAAAACCTGGGGGGGAGCCCCAAAAACCTGGAGTGGGAACACCAAAAACTTGAGGGGGGAACCACAAAACCTGGGGTGGGAAACCCAAAAATCTGAGGGGGGAACCCCGAAAATCTGAGGGGGGAACACCAAAAACCTGAGAGGGGGAACACCAAAAACTTGAGGAGGGAACCCCAAAAATCTGAGAGGGGGAACCCCAAAAACCTGAGGGAGGGAACCCCAAAACCTGGAGGGGGGAACCCCGAAAATCTGAGGGGGGAGGCCCCAAAAACCTGAGGGAACCCCAAAAACCTGAGAGGGGGGAACCCCGAAAATCTGAGGGGGGAGGCCCCAAAAACCTGAGGGAGGAACCCCGAAAATCTGAGGGGGGAGGCCCCAAAAACCTGAGGGGGGGAACCCCAAAAACCTGAGGAGGGCACCCCAAAAATGTGAGGGAGGGTCCCGAGACATGTGGGGATTTCCCCACAATTTTGTTAGGGTGATGCTGAGCTTGTCCCCAAAATGGGCGCTGCCACAGGGGGGTGGCACCCCCAAATTTCAGGGAGCACCCTCAAAATTGAAGGAGGGGACACCCTCAGAGTGTCCCTGAAATGAGGGGGGGTCCCCGGTTTTGGCTGAGCCCTGGAGTTTTCTGAAGGTTTAGAAATATGGGGAGGGGTCTTCACATTTCATGGAGCTCACCCCAGTGTTAGGGGGCACCCCCAATTTTTGTTTTCCCTCCCCTAATTTTGGGGGGGCCTCCCCAGTGTCCTCCCAGCCCCCAGGAGTGCCCTCATTCCCCATAGCCTGGCACTGGAGGGGAACCCCAAAACTGGGGAGGGGGGCCAGCAGTGTCACACAGCCCCCCCTGGAATGGTGGGGGGCACCCCAGAGTCCCCCAGGACACCAAGGAGGGGTCCCCCAGTTTTTCTCTATCCCCCCCCTTTCTCACCCTGGAGGTGTTTTGGTACAAATTTTCTCTCACAAATCCCAAAAACTCTTAAGGAGGAACCCAAATTTCCCTAAAAACAGTGGGGGGAGCACCCCATAGACCCCAAAACACGGTGGGGGGGGGTTCATCAATTTCCCCCCAAATTTGGGAGGACCCCAATTCTCTCTCAGGTTTTAAAACCATGAGGGAGAGGGGGCAAAATTCAGTTTTTTTTACCCAGGATTGGGGAGGGGGCTCAGTGCTGCCTGAGGTCTTGGGGTTCCCCCCCTTGGGGTTCTGGGGGGTCCCACTGGGATATTGGGGGGCCGCTGGGTTGGGGTCCAGGCTGTACCTGGGGGGCTCAGGGGGGTCCAGGCTGTGCCCCCAACCCCAAATCTCACCCCCCAATTCCCTCCTCGGTGCAGACTGTACCACTGGGTGTATGGGGGGGTTCGTGGGGTTCAGACTGTGCCCCCAGCCCCAAATCTCACTCCTAACCCCCCCCTAGTGTGAGCTGTACCATTGGGTGGGTATGGGGGGGGGGTTCATGGGGTTCAGACTGTGCCCCCAGCCCCAAATCTCACTCCTAACCCCCCCCTAGTGTGAGCTGTACCATTGGGTGAATATGGGGGGGGGTTCATGGGGTTCAGACTGTGCCCCCAACCCCAAATCTCACTCCTAACCCCCCCCTAGTGTGAGCTGTACCATTGGGTGGGTATGGGGGGGGGTTCATGGGGTTCAGACTGTGCCCCCAACCCCAAATCTCACTCCTAACTCCCCCCGTTTTGAGCTGTACCACTGGGTGGGTATGGGGGGGTTCAGGAGGGGCTCAGGATGTCCAGACTGTGCCCCCAAACTTAAATCTCCCCCCTAACCTCCCCCAGTGTGAGCTGTACCACTAGGTGGATCTGGGGGGTGCAGACTGTGCCCCCAACCCCAAATTTTACCCCCATCGCTTTCCTAGTGCAGACTGTACCACTGGGTGTATAGGGGGGGCTCATGGGGTTCAGACCGTGCCCCCAACCCCAAATCTCACCTGGTAACCCCCCTCCCAGTGTGAGCTGTACCATTGGGTGGACATGGGGGGTTCATGAGGAGCTCGTGGGGGGTTCAGAGTATCCAGACCGTGCCCCCAGCCCCAAATCTCACCCCCCTCAGTGCGAGCTGTACCACTGGATGGATCTGGGGGGTTCAGGAGGGTCTCAGGATGTTCAGACTGTGCCCCCAACCCCAAATCTCCCCCCCTAACCCCCCTCAGTGCGAGCTGTACCATTGGGTGGATCTGGGGGGGGTTCAGACTGTGCCCCCAACCCCAAATTTCACCCCCTAACCCCCCATTGTGCGAGCTGTACCATTGGGTGGATATGGGGGGTTTCATGGGGTTCAGACTGTGCCCCCAACCCCAAATCTCCCCCCCTCCCAGTGTGAGCTGTACCATTGGGTGGACATGGGGGGGTTCAGGAGGGCCTCAGGGTGTCCAGGCCGTGCCCCCAGCCCCAAATCTCCCCCCCCTAATACCCCCCCCAGTGCGAGCTGTACCACTGGGTGGACATGGGGGGGGGTTCAGGAGGAACTCAGGATGTCCAGACCGTGCCCCCAGCCCCAAATCTCCCCCCCTCAGTGCGAGCTGTACCACTGGGTGGATCTGGGGGGTTCATGAGGAACTCATGGGGGGCTCAGGGTATCCAGACTGTGCCCCCAGCCCCAAATCTCACCTCCTAACCCCCCCTCAGTGCGAGCTGTACCACTGGGTGGATATGGGGGGTTCAGAAGAAGCTCAGGGTGTCCAGACCGTGTTCCCAACCCCAAATCTCACCCCGTAATCCCCTCTAGTGCGAGCTGTACCACTGGGTGGATCTGGGGGTTTCAGGAGGAGCTCATTGGGGGCTCAGGGTATCCAGACCGTGCCCCCAACCCCGAATCTCACCCCTCCAGTGCGAGCTGTACCACTGGGTGGACATGGGGGGTTCAGGAAGGGCTCAGGGTGTCCAGACCGTGCCCCCAACCCCAAATCTCACCCCTCTAGTGCGAGCTGTACCACTGGGTGGATATGGGGGGTTCATGAGGAGCTCGTGGGGGGCTCAGGGTATCCAGACTGTGCCCCCAGCCCCAAATCTCACCTCCTAACGCCCCCTCAGTGTGAGCTGTACCACTGGGTGGATCTGGGGGGTTCAGAAGAAGCTCAGGGTATCCAGACCGTGTTCCCAACCCCAAATCTCCCCCTCTCAGTGCGAGCTGTACCACTGGGTGGATCTGGGGGGTTCATGAGGAACTCATGGGGGGCTCAGGGTATCCAGACCGTGCCCCCAACCCCAAATCTCACTTGCTAACCCCCCCTCAGTGCGAGCTGTACCACTGGGTAGACATGGCGGGGGGGTTCAGGAAGGGCTCAGGGTGTCCAGACCGTGCCCCCAACCCCAAATCTCACTTGCTAACCCCCCCTCAGTGCGAGCTGTACCACTGGGTGGACCTGCTGGACCGTTTCGACGCTCTGCTGGCCGAGGCGGGCCGGCCGGTGGAAGCCATGAGCTGGATGTTGGCCTGCGACCGACCCGAGAGGCAAAGCCTGAAGGCTCTGCTGCTGGCCCTGCTCAACTTCACCGCCCTGCTCATCGAGTACAGCTTCTCCCGTCACCTCTACAGCTCCATCGAGGTGGGGACAGCCCCAAAAACCCCCTCTGGGTGGGTGGGTGTGGGTGTGTGGGTGACACAGCTGACTCACCTGTCCTTACAACAGCACCTGACCACGCTGTTGGCCTCCTCGGACATGCACGTGGTGCTGGCCGTGCTCAACCTGCTCTACGTGTTCAGCAAACGTTCCAACTACATCACCCGGCTGGGCTCGGAGCGCCGAGGGCCCCTGCTGGCCCGCCTGCAGCACCTGGCCGAGGTGGGAGGGGTTTTAGAGAGTTTTTGGGGGGGTTTTAGAGGGTTTTGGGGGGTTTTTTTTGGTTGTTTTTTGGGGTTCTAGCTACATCACCCGCCTGGGCTCAGAGCGTTGAGGGCCCCTGCTGGCCCACCTGCAGCACCTGGTTGAGGTGGGAGGGGTTTTAGAGGGGTTTTGGGGGGTTTTGGGGGGGTTTTGGAGGGTTTTCTTTGGTCGTTTTTTGGGGTTCTAGCTACATCACCCACCTGGGCTCAGAGCGTTGAGAGCCCCTGCTGGCCCACCTGCAGCACCTGGCCGAGGTGGGAGAGGTTTGGAAAGGTTCTAGAGGGATTTTGGGGGGATTTTAGAGGGTTTTTGGGGTTTTTTTGAGGTTTTTTTTTGGGTGGTTTTGGGATTTTAACTGCATCACCCGCCTGGGCTCAGAGCACCGAGGGCCCACCTGCAGCACCTGGCTGAGGTGGGAGAGGTTTGGAAAGGATTTAGAGGGATTTTGGGGGGGATTTTAGAGGGTTTTTGAGAGGTTTTGGGGGTTTTTTGAGGTTTTTTTTTTGGGGGGAGGTTTGGGATTTTAACTACATCACCCACCTGGGCTCAGAGTGCCGAGGGCCCCTGCTGGCCCACCTGCAGCACCTGGCCGAGGTGGGAGGGGTTTGGAAAGGTTTTAGAGGGATTTTGGGGGGATTTTAGAGGGTTTTTGAGGTTTTTTGGGGGTTTTTTTTTTGGTCATTTTTTTGGGTTTTAACTGCATCACCCACCTGGGCTCAGAGCACTGAGGGCCCACCTGCAGCACCTGGCTGAGGTGGGAGAGGTTTGGAAAGGTTCTAGAGGGATTCTGGGGGGATTTTAGAGGGTTTTTGAGAGGTTTTGGGGGTTTTTTGAGGTTTTTTTTTGGGGGGAGTTTTTGGGGTTCCAACTACATCACCCACCTGGGCTCAGAGTGCCGAGGGCCCCTGCTGGCTCACCTGCAGCACCTGGCTGAGGTGGGAGAGATTTGGAAAGGTTCTAGAGGGATTTTGGGGGGATTTTAGAGGGTTTTTGGGGTTTTTTTGAGGTTTTTTTTTGGGTGGTTTTGGGATTTTAACTGCATCACCCACCTGGGCTCAGAGCACTGAGGGCCCACCTGCAGCACCTGGCTGAGGTGGGAGAGGTTTGGAAAGGTTCTAGAGGGGTTTTAGAGGGTTTTAGAGGGGTTTGGGGGGTTTTTTTTGGGGTTTTTTTGGTCATTTTTTGGGGTTCTAGCTACATCACCCACCTGGGCTCAGAGCACTGAGGGCTCACCTGCAGCACCTGGCTGAGGTGGGAGAGTTTTTAGAGAGATTTTAGGGGGACTTTTGAGGGGTTTTTGGGGGGATTTTTGGGGTTTTTTGGGTGGTTTTGGGGTTTTAACTGCATCACCCACCTGGGCTCAGAGCACTGAGGGCTCACCTGCAGCACCTGGCTGAGGTGGGAGAGGTTTTTGGGGGTTTTTTTGGGGGGTTTTAGGGTGAGGCTGAGCTGGGTTGGTGTCCCCACAGAGCTGGGGTGGAAAGGAGAATGGATTCGGGTTGGCTGAGTGCTGCAGGGACCTGCACATGATGGTGAGTGTCACCTGGGGTCACCTGGCTGCATCCTGAGGGTCCCCCGAGCTCACCTGTGTCCTCCTGAGGGTCCCCCGAGCTCACCTGTGTCACCCTGGGGGTCCCCCGAGCTCACCTGTGTTCTCCTGAGGGTCCCCCGAGCTCACCTGTGTCACCCTGGGGGTCCCCAGAGCTCACCTGTATCACCCTGGGGGTCCCCCGAGCTCACCTGTGTCACCCTGGGGGTCCCCCGAGCTCACCTGTGTTCTCCTGAGGGTCCACAGAGCTCACCTGTGTCACCCTGGGGGTCCCCAGAGCTCACCTGTGTCACCCTGGGGGTCCCCAAAGCTCACCTGTGTTCTCCTGAGGGTCCCCAGAGCTCACCTGTGTCACCCTGGGGGTCCCCAGAGCTCACCTGTGTCTCAGGGTCCCTCTCTCATGTTTCACGTTGTCACGTCTGGGTGGGCTCACCTTGTCACATCCTGTTGTCCCCAGCCCTGTCCAGGTGTCCCCTCACTGTGTCCCCAGCCCTGTCCAGGTGTCCCCTCATGGTGTCCCCAGCCCTGTTTGGTGTCCCCAGCCCTGTCCTGGTGTCCCCAGCCCTGTCCTGGTGTCCTCTCCTGGTGTCCCCAGCCCTGTCCTGGTGTCCTCTCATGGTGTCCCCAGCCCTGTCCAGGTGTCCCCTCACGGTGTCCCCAGCCCTGTCCTGGTGTCCTCTCATGGTGTCCCCAGCCCTGTCCTGGTGTCCCCAGCCCTGTCCAGGTGTCCCCTCACGGTGTCCCCAGCCCTGTCCTGGTGTCCCCAGCCCTGTCCAGGTGTCCCCAGCCCTGTTTGGTGTCCCCAGCCCTGTTTGGTGTCCCCAGCCCTGTCCAGGTGTCCCCTCACGGTGTCCCCAGCCCTGTCCAGGTGTCCCCTCACGGTGTCCCCAGCCCTGTCCAGGTGTCCCCAGCCCTGTCTGGTGTCCCCAGCCCTGTCCTGTCCCTCCGTGTCACACCCCCCACTCCCCACCCCCCTCCCACGTCCCCCAGCCCCACTTTGTCACCCGTGTTGTGTCCCAGCGTCCCCAGCCTGGCCCTGTCCCCCCGGGGGGGGAGGGGACCCTGCTGTCCCCCCCCCTCACCCCACTGTCCCCCCCCTCAGAAATACCCCCCCAGTGCCACCACCCTGCACTTCGAGTTCTACGCCGAGCCGGGCGTCGAGGTCAAGGTGGACAAGAGGGTGAGTGACCCTGGGGGACACTTTGTGGGGGGACACCTGGGGGGACCCCAAAACACCGGGGCCACCCCCCCTTGACCTGCTGTGACCCCCCCCTCCCCTCCCCCAGGCCACCAGCACCACCCTGCACTACATCCACATCGAGCAGCTGGACAAGGTGAGCGTTGGGGGGGGGAGGGGGGGTCTGGGATTTTGGGGAGGGGTCTGTGCTTGGGTCAGGGCCCCCCCCCACACCCTGAACCCCCCATTTTGTGCCCCTGCACCCCCATTTGTGCCCCTGCACCCCAGTTTTTTCCCCTGTCTCCAGTTTTGTCCCCTATCCTCCACAATTTTTCTCTCCCCACCCCAGTTTAGTCCCCTGTCCCCCAGTTTTGTTCTCTGCCCCCCAACTCTCTCCCTTGCCCCCCAGTTCTGTCCCTGTCCCCCAGTTTTGTCCCCTGCACCCCCATTTGTGCCCCTGCACCCCAGATTTTTCCTTAGTCCCCAGTTTTGTCCCCTATCCTCCACAATTTTTCTCTCCCCACCCCAGTTTTGTTCCCTGCTCCCCAATTTTGTCCCTCCAGCCCCAGTTTTGTCCCATCCCCCAGTTTTGTTCTCTGCCCCCCAATTCTCTCCCTTGCCCCCCAGTTCTGTCCCTGTCCCCCAGTTTTGTTCCCTGCACCCCCATTTTGTGCCCCTGCACCCCAGATTTTTCCCCTGTCTCCAGTTTTGTCCCCTATCCTCCACAATTTTTCTCTCCCCACCCCAGTTTTGTCCCCTGTTCCCCAATTTTGTTCTCTGCCCCCCAATTCTCTCCCTGCACCCCCATTTTGTCTCTCCTCACCCCAGTTTTGTCCCTCCACGCCCCAGTTTTTTCCTTTGTCCCCTGTCCCCCATTTCTGTCCTCTGCCCCCCAATTCTCTCCCTTGCCCCCCAGTTCTGTCCCTGTCCCCCAGTTTTGTCCCTCCACACCCCCCATTTTGGCCCCTGCACCCCCATTTTGTCCCTCCACACCCCAGTTTTGTCCCCTGCACCCCAGTTTTTTCTTTGTCCCCAATTTTTTTTTTGTCCCCAGTTTTGTCCCCTTGCCCCCCAATTTTGTCCCCTGTCCCCCAGTTCTCTCTCTTGCCCCCCAGTTCTGTCCCTGTCCCCCCATTTTGTCCCTCCACACCCCTGTTTTGTCCCCTGCACCCCAGTTTTTTCCTCTGCCCCCCAGTTTTGTCTCCTGCACCCAAATTTGGTTCCTCCGACCCCCAGTCTTGTCCTTCCCCACCCCAATCCTGCCCCCCAACCCTGTCCCCTGCCCCCCAACCCTGTCCCCTGCCCCCCAACCTTGTGCCCATCTCTGCCCCCCAGTCTTGGCCCTCTGCCCCCCAATTTTGTCCCCCTGCCCCCCAATCCTGTCCCCTGCCCCCAGTTTTGTGCCAAATTTCTCTGCCCCCCAATCCTGTCCCCTGCCCCCCAATTTTGTGCCAAATTTTTCTGCCCCCCAACCTCGTGCCCAATTTCTCTGCCCCCCAATTTTCTCCCCTGCCCCCCAATTTTGTGCCAAATTTTTCTGCCCCCCAATTTTGTGCCCAATTTCTCTGCCCCCCAACCTTGTGCCCAATTTCTCTGCCCCCCAATTTTGTCCCCCTGCCTCCCAACCCTGTCCCCAAGTCTTGTGCCCAGTTTCTCTGCCCCCCAACCCTGTCCCCTGCCCCCCAATTTTGTGCCAAATTTTTCTGCCCCCCCAATCTTGTGCCCAGTTTCTCTGCCCCCCCAATTTTGTCCCCGTGCCCCACAATTTTGTCCCCCTGCCCCCCAGTGTTGTCCCCTGCCCCCCAACCTTGTGCCCATCTCTGCCCCCCAATTTTGTCCCCCTGCCCCCCAATCCTGTCCCCTGCCCCCCAGTTTTGTGCCCAATTTCTCTGCCCCCCAATTTTGTCCCCCTGCCCCCCAATCCTGTCCTTCTGCCCCCCAATCCTGTCCCCTGCCCCCCAATTTTGTCCCCCCTGCCCCCCAACCTCGTGCCCACTTTCTGTGCCCCGTCCTCCCCCAGATTTCCGAGAGCCCCTCGGAGATCATGGAGTCTCTCACCAAGATGTACAGCATCCCCAAGGACAAACAGGTGAGCTGGGGGGGGGGGGTGATGGTGACCCCGAGACCCCCCACCCCGACTTGGGGGCGACCCCCAGACCCCCCCAAACTCTCTGTGACCCCTCCCCAGATGCTGCTGTTCACCCACATCCGCCTGGCCCACGGCTTCTCCAACCACAAGAAGCGGCTGCAGGCGGTGCAGGCGAGGCTGCACGCCATCTCCATCCTGGGTGGGCCTTCATTAAGGGGCTGGTTTTAATTAGCGGGTGGGGTTTGGGGGCGGGGTTTGGGGGGCGGGGGGGCGTGTCTAGGGGTGACGCCCCCCCTGCCCTCTGTGCACGTGCAGTGTACTCGAACGCGCTGCAGGAGTCGGCCAACAGCATCCTGTACAACGGGCTGATCGAGGAGCTGGTGGACGTGCTGCAGATCACCGACAAGCAGCTCATGGTGAGAGCCTGGCAGCCTCAGGTGTGCCCCCAGGTGTGCCTCAGGTGTGGCCTCAGGTGTGGCTTCAGGTGTGGCTTCAGGTGTGGCTTCAGGTGTGCCTCAGGTGTGGCTTAGGTGTGGCTTCAGGTGTGCCTTAGGTGTGGCCTCAGGTGTGGCCTTAGGTGTGGCCTCAGGTGTGGCCTCAGGTGTGCCTCAGGTGTGCCTCAGGTGTGGCTTAGGTGTGGCTTCAGGTGTGCCTTAGGTGTGGCCTCAGGTGTGCCTTCAGGTGTGGCCTCAGGTGTGGCCTCAGGTGTGCCTCAGGTGTGCCTCAGGTGTGCCCCCAGGTGTGGCCTCAGGTGTGCTTCAGGTGTGGCCTCAGGTGTGGCCTCAGGTGTGCCTTCAGGTGTGGCTCAGGTGTGCCTTCAGGTGTCCCCTTGTCCCTTCACCTGCCACCACTAGGTGTGGCCTCAGGTGTGCTTCAGGTGTGGCCTCAGGTGTGGCTTCAGGTGTGCTTCAGGTGTGGCTCAGGTGTGGCCTCAGGTGTGCCTCAGGTGTGCCTCAGGTGTGGCTTCAGGTGTGGCCTCAGGTGTGCCTTCAGGTGTGGCCTCAGGTGTGGCTCAGGTGGGGCCTCAGGTGTGGCCTCAGGTGTGGCTTCAGGTGTGCCTCAGGTGTGCCTTCAGGTGTCCCCTTGTCCCTTCACCTGCCACCACTAGGTGTGGCCTCAGGTGTGGCCTCAGGTGTGGCCTCAGGTGTGGCCTCAGGTGTGGCTCAGGTGTGGCCTCAGGTGTGGCCTCAGGTGTGCTCTCAGGTGTGGCCTCAGGTGTGCTTCAGGTGTGGCCTCAGGTGTGCCTCAGGTGTGGCTTAGGTGTGGCTTCAGGTGCGCCTTAGGTGTGGCTTCAGGTGTGGCCTCAGGTGTGCCTTCAGGTGTGCTTCAGGTGTCGCCTCAGGTGTGGCCTCAGGTGTGGCCTCAGGTGTGCCTCAGGTGTGGCTTCAGGTGTGGCTCAGGTGTGCCTTCAGGTGTCCCCTTGTCCCTTCACCTGCCACCACTAGGTGTGGCTTCAGGTGTGGCTTCAGGTGTGGCCTCAGGTGTGCCTTCAGGTGTCCCCTTGTCCCTTCACCTGCCACCACTAGGTGTGGCCTCAGGTGTGCCTAGGTGTGTGTCAGGTGTGCCTTCAAGCGTGCCTCAGGTGTGGCTCAGGTGTGGCCTCAGGTGTGGCTTCAGGTGTGCTTCAGGTGTGGCTCAGGTGTGGCTTCAGGTGTGCTTCAGGTGTGGTCTCAGGTGTGCCTCAGGTGTGGCCTCAGTTGTGCTCTCAGGTGTGGCCTCAGGTGTGCTTCAGGTGTGCCTCAGGTGTTCCTTCAGGTATCCCCTTACCTGTCCCTTCACCCGCCACAGCCAAGTGTCCCTCAGGTGTTCCCTTAGGTGTGGCCTCAGGTGGGCCTCAGGTGTGCCTTCAGGTGGGCCTCAGGTGTTTCCCCAGGTGTTCCCTCAGGTGTGCTCTCAGGGTTCTGTTCAGGTGTCATCTCAGGTGTTCCTTCAAGTGTCTCCTCAGCTGTCACCTTATCTGTCCCCTCAGTTCTCCCCTTACCTGTCCCTTCACTTGTCACCTCCAGGTGTCCCCTCAGGTGTTACTTCACCTGTCCCCTCAGGTGTCCCCTCAGGTGTTACTTCACCTGTCCCCTCAGGTGTCCCCTTAGTTGTCGCTTTGCTTGTCTGATCAGGTGTCCCTTTACCTCAAGTAAAGGAACACTTTGGTTATTTTCTTAGTTGTCCCCTCAGGTGTGCCTTCACCTGTCCCCTCGGCTGTTCATTTACCTGTCCTTTTGCCTGTCCCCTCACCTGTCCGCTCTCGTGTCCCTCACCTGTCCGCTCACATGTCCTTCACATGTTTGTCACTTGTCACGTCACCTGTCCCTCAGTTGTCTCCTCAGCTCTCTCCTGTTCTGTCACCTGTGTTTCACCTCTTACCTGTCCCTCACCTGTCCCTCAGCTGTTTCCTCACTTCTCCCCTGTTCCCTCACGTGTGTCTCACCTGTCCCTGTCCCCTCACGTGTGTCTCACCTGTCCCTGTCCCCTCACGTGTGTCTCACCTGTCCCCTCACGTGTGTCTCACCTGTCTCTCACCCCTCATGTGTGTCTCACCTGTCCTTGTCCCCTCACGTGTCTCACCTGTCCCCTCACGTGTGTCTCCCCTGTCCCTGTCCCCTCACGGGTGTCTCACCTGTCCCTGTCCCCTCACGTGTGTCTCACCTGTCCCCTCACGTGTGTCTCACCTGTCTCTCACCCCTCATGTGTGTCTCACCTGTCCTTGTCCCCTCACGTGTCTCACCTGTCCCCTGTCCCCTCACGTGTCTCACCTGTCCCTGTCTGCTCACCTGTTTTCTCACCTGTCCCTGTCCCCTCACGTGTGTCTCCCCTGTCCCCGTCCCCTCACGCGTGTCTCACTTGTCCCCTCACGGGTGTCTCACCTGTCCCTGTCCCCTCACGGGTGTCTCCCCTGTCCCCTCACGGGTGTCTCACCTGTCCCTGTCCCCTCACGGGTGTCTCACCTGTCCGGCAGGACATCAAGGCGGCGTCCCTGCGCACGCTGACGTCCATCGTTCACCTGGAGCGCACGCCCAAGCTGAGCAGCATCATCGACTGCACGGGCACGGCCTCGTACCACGGCTTCCTGCCCGTGCTGGTGCGCAACTGCATCCAGGCCATGATCGGTGCGTGGGGGGGTACCTGGAGGGTACCTGGGGGTTACCTGGGGGTCAGCTGGGGGGTTACCTGGGGGGTTACCTGGGGGTCAGCTGGGGGGTTACCTGGGGGTTAACTGGGGGGTTAACTGCGGGTTACCTGGGGGTTACCTGGGGGTCAGCTGGGGGGGTTAACTGGGGGTTACCTGGGGGGTTAACTGGGGGGTTACCTGGGGGTCAGCTGGGGGGTTAACTGGGGGGTTACCTGGGGGGTTACCTGGGGGTTACCTGGGGGTCAGCTGGGGGGTTAACTGGGGGTCAGCTAGGAGTTACCTGGGGGGTACCTGGGGGGGTTACCTGGGGGTCAGCTGGGGGTTACCTGGGGGTTACCTGGGGGGTTACCTGAGGGTCAGCTGGGGGCTACCTGGGGGGTTATCTGGGGGTTAACTGGGGGTTACCTGCGGGTCACCTGGGAGGCTAACTAGGGGGTTACCTGCGAGTCAGCTGGGGGTTACCTGCGGGGTTACCTGGGAGTCACCTGGGGGTCAGCTGGGGGGTTACCTGCGGGTCAGCTGGGGCTCACCTGGGGGGTTACCTGGGGCTCACCTGGGGAGGGGTGTCACCTGAGGGTTGTGACCCCTCCCTGACCACACCTGTGCACCTTCCAGACCCTTCCATGGAGCCCTACCCCTACGGGCTCAGCCATTAAAACCGTTGTTAGAGCCAACCCGGGTGGGCGTCCTCGGGGTCTTCTCGAGGGAAAAAACGAGCAGAGACCCTTACAGGGGGTCACCTGAGGGGCGTGTCCTCTCCCTCACCACACCTGTGCACCTTCCAGACCCTTCCATGGATCTCTACCATTGTTAGAGCCAACCCGGGTGGGGGTTCTCAGGGTCTTCTCGAGGGAAAAAACGAGCAGAGACCCTTACAGGGGGTCACCTGGGGGTGTCACCTGAGGGTTGTGACCCTTCCCTGACCACACCTGTGCACCTTCCAGACCCTTCCATGGAGCCCTACCCCCACCAGTTCGCCACGGCTCTCTTTTCCTTCCTCTATCACCTGGCGAGCTACGACGCGGGCGGCGAGGCGCTGGTGTCGTGCGGAATGATGGAGGCGCTGCTCAAGGTGACACCCCCTCACCTTTTTTATTTTTTTTTTTGAGCTTCTCAGGTGCGTCACGCACCTCCTCACCTGTCTGTGTGTGTCACCTCTGCAGGTGATCAAGTTCCTGGGGGACGAGCAGGACCAGATCACGTTTGTGACGCGGGCGGTGCGCGTGGTGGATCTCATCACCAACCTGGACATGGCGGCGTTCCAGTCTCACAGCGGCCTCAGCATCTTCATCTACCGCCTCGAGGTGCTGCCCCCTCGCTTTTTGGGGGGTCCCCACGGGTGTTTTGGGGTCCCCACGGGTGTTTTGGGGTCCCCACGGGTGTTCTGGGGTCCCTCGGGTGCTTTTTGGTGTTCCCCGCCTCCGTGTGTTTTGGGGTTTCCCCGGGGGATTTGGGGTCCCCACGAGTGTTTTGGGGTCCCCCGTGTGTTTTGGGGGTCTCCTGTGTGTTTTGGGGTGTCTCCCCAGGTGTTTTGGGGTGTCTCCCCAGGTGTTTTGGGGTCCCTCGGGTGTTTTTTGGGGGGTCTCCTGTGTGTTCTAGGGTTTCCCCGGGGGATTTGGGGTCCCCCTGAGTGATTTGGGGTGTCTCCCCAGGTGTTTTGGGGTCCCTCGGGTGTTTTTTGGGGGGTCTCCTGTGTGTTCTGGGGTCCCCACGGGTGATTTGGGGTCCCCCTGAGTGATTTGGGGTGTCTCCCCAGGTGTTTTGGGGTCCCCACGGGTGTTCTGGGGTCCCTCGGGTGCTTTTTGGTGTCCCCCCCCTCCGTGTGTTTTGGTGTGTCCCCGGAGGATTTGGGGTCCCCTCTGGTGTTTTGGGGTGTCCCCTGGGTGTGTTTTGGGGTCCCCACGAGTGTTTTGGGGTGTCTACCCAGGTGTTTTGGGGTCCCCACGGGTGTTTTGGGGTGTCTCCCCGGGTGTTTTTTGGGGTGTCCCCGGTTGTATTTTGGTGTCCCCGTGTGATTTTCGGGGTGTCCCCGTGTGATTTTCGGGGTGTCCCGGTTATTTTCGGGGTGTCCCCGGATATTTTCGGGGTGTCCCCGGTTATTTCCGGGGTGTCCCGGTTATTTTCGGGGTGTCCCGGATATTTTCGGGGTGTCCCCGGTTATTTTCGGGGTGTCCCGGATATTTTCGGGGTATCCCGGATATTTCCGGGACGTCCCCGGTTATTTCCGGGATGTCCCCCGTTATTTTCCGGGGTGTCCCCGGTTATTTTCGGGGTGTCCCCGGATATTTTCGGGGTGTCCCGGATATTTTCGGGGTGTCCCGGTTATTTTCGGGGTGTCCCGCATATTTTCGGGGTGTCCCGGATATTTTTTGGGTGTCCCCGGATATTTCCGGGGTGTCCCGGTTATTTCCGGGGTGTCCCCAGATATTTCCGGGGTGTCCCCGGATATTTTTTGGGGTGTCCCGGTTATTTCCGGGGTGTCCCCGGTCGTTTCCGGGGTGTCCCGGTTATTTTCGGGGTGTCCCGGGTTATTTCCGGGGTGTCCCGGGTATTTCCGGGGTGTCCCCGGTTATTTTCGGGGTGTCCCCGGTTATTTTCCGGGGTGTCCCGGATACTTTCGGGGTGTCCCGGTTATTTCCGGGGTGTCCCGGATATTTCCGGGGTGTCCCGGTTATTTCCGGGGTGTCCCCGGTTATTTTTTGGGGTGTCCCCGGATATTTTCGGGGTGTCCCCGGTTATTTCCGGGGTGTCCCGGTTATTTCCGGGGTGTCCCGGATATTTTCGGGGTGTCCCGGTTATTTCCGGGGTGTCCCGGTCGTTTCCGGGGTGCCGATGGAAGCTCGGTGCCCTCCCCAGCACGAGGTGGATCTGTGTCGCCGCGAGTGTCCCTTTGTCATCAAGCCCAAAGTGCAGCGCCCGCCCGCGGCGCCCCTGCCCGAGGGCGAGGACATGGAGACCGACATGGAGGGTGAGCGCGGGCGGCGACAGCGCCGCTGTCCCCTCCTCAATGTCACCTGTGTGCTGCTTAATGTCACCTGTGTGCTGCTTAATGTCACCTGTGTGCTCCTTAATGTCACCTGTCCCCTCCCTAATGTCACCTGTGTGCTCCTCAATGTCACCTGTGTGCTCCTCAATGTCACCTGTCCCCTCCCTAATGTCACCTGTGTGCTCCTCAATGTCACCTGTCCTCTCCCTAATGTCACCTGTGTGCTCCTCAATGTCACCTGTCCCCTCCTCAATGTCACCTGTGTGCTCCTTAATGTCATCTGTGTTCTCATTAATGTCACCTGTGTGCTCCTCACTGTCACCTGTGTGCTCCTCGCTGTCATCTGTGTCCTCTTTAGTGTCACCTGTGTGCTCCTCAATGTCACTTGTGTGCTCTTTAATGTCAGCTGTGTGCTCCTTAATGTCACCTGTCCCCTCCCTAATGTCACCTGTGTCCTCTTTAATGTCACCTGTCCCCTCCCTAATGTCACCTGTGTGCTCCTCAATGTCACCTGTGTGCTCCTTAATGTCACCTGTGTGCTCCTCAATGTCACCTGTGTGCTCCTCAATGTCACCTGTGTGCTCCTCAATGTCACCTGTTCTCGTTAATGTCACCTGTGTGCTCCTTAATGTCACCTGTGTGCTCCTTAATGTCACCTGTGTCCTCTTTAATGTCACCTGTGTGCTGCTTAATGTCACCTGTGTGCTCCTCAATGTCACCTGTGTGCTCCTTAATGTCACCTGTGTGCTGCTTAATGTCACCTGTTCTCGTTAATGTCACCTGTGTGCTCCTTAGTGTCACCTGTCCTCTTTAATGTCACCTGTGTGCTCCTCAATGTCACCTGTGTGCTCCTCAATGTCACCTGTGTCCTCTTTAATGTCACCTGTGTGCTCCTCAATGTCACCTGTGTGCTCCTTAATGTCACCTGTGTGCTCCTTAATGTCACCTGTCCCCTCCCTAATGTCACCTGTGTGCTCCTCAGTGTCACCTGTCCTCTTTAATGTCACCTGTGTGCTCCTTAATGTCACCTGTTCTCGTTAATGTCACCTGTGTGCTGCTTAATGTCACCTGTGTGCTCCTCAGTGTCACCTGTTCTCGTTAATGTCACCTGTGTGCTCCTCACTGTCACCTGTTCTCGTTAATGTCACCTGTGTGCTCCTTAATGTCACCTGTGTGCTCCTCAATGTCACCTGTGTGCTCCTTAATGTCACTTGTGTGCTCCTCAATGTCACCTGTGTGCTACTCACTGTCACTTGTGTGCTCCTCACTGTCATCTGTGTTCTCTTTAATGTCACCTGTGTGCTCCTCAATGTCACCTGTGTGCTCCTTAATGCCACCTGTTCTCGTTAATGTCACCTGTGTGCTCCTCACTGTCATCTGTGTCCTCTTTAATGTTACCTGTGTGCTCTTTAATGTCATCTGTGTGCTCCTCACTGTTACCTGTCCTCTTTAATGTCACCCGTGTCCTCCTCACTGTCATCTGTGTCCTCCTTAATGTCACCCGTGCCCTCCTCGCTGTCCCCTGTCCCCTCCTTGCTGTCCCTTGTCCCCTCCTCGCTGTCACCCGTGCCCTCCTCACTGTCACCTGTCCTCCTTAATGTCACCTGTTCTCTCCTTAATGTCATCTGTCCCCTCTTTAATGTCACCTGTGTTCTCCTTAATGTCACCTGTGCCCTCCTCACTGTCAGCTGTTGTCCTCCTCACTGTCACCTGTCCCTTCCTCACTGTCACTTGTCCCTTCCTCACTGTCACCTGTGTCCTCCTCGCTGTCCCCTGTCCCCTCCTCGCTGTCACCCGTGTCCTCCTCACTGTTACCTGTTCTCCTTAATGTCACCTGTTCCCTCCTTAATGTCATCTGTGTCCTCCTCACTGTCACCTGTGTCCTCCTTAATGTCATCTGTCCTCCTCACTGTCACCTGTCCCCTCCTCACTGTCACCTGTCCCCTCCTCGCTGTCACCCATCCCCTCCCCGCTGTCCCCTGTCCCCTGCTCACTGTCCCCTGTCCCCTGCAGTGACAGACGTGGCCATGGAGAGCAGCCCCGGCCCCTCTGCCGAGCCCCGGGCGGAGCCAGCGCCCCCCGCCGTGCCCGGTGCCACCAGCGCTGCCACCGCCTCGCCACGCGGGGGTGGGTGTCACCTTCCCCGGGGGGGTTTGGGGACATCGAGGGGCGGGTGTGTCACCTTCCCCTGGGGGGTTTGGGGACATCGAGGGGCGGGTGTGTCACCTTCCCCGGGGGGGTTTGGGGACATCGAGGGGCGGGTGTGTCACCTTCCCCTGGGGGGGTTTGGGGACATCCCGGGGCGGGTGTGTCACCTTCCCCGGGGGGGTTTGGGGACATCGAGGGGCGGGTGTGTCACCTTCCCCTGGGGGGGGTTTGGGGACATCGAGGGGCGGGTGTGTCACCTTCCCCTGGGGGGTTTGGGGACATCGAGGGGCGGGTGTGTCACCTTCCCCGGGGGGGGTTTGGGGACATCGAGGGGCGGGTGTGTCACCTTCCCCTGGGGGGTTTGGGGACATCGAGGGGCGGGTGTGTCACCTTCCCCTGGGGGGGTTTGGGGACATCGAGGGGCGGGTGTGTCACCTTCCCCTGGGGGGGGTTTGGGGACATCCCGGGGCGGGTGTGTCACCTTCCCCTGGGGGGTTTGGGGACATCGAGGGGCGGGTGTGTCAGTGTCACCTTCCCGGGGATATGGAGGGGCGGGTGTGTCACCTTCCCCGGGGGGGGTTGGGGACATCGAGGGGCGGGTGTGTCACCTTCCCCGGGGGTGGTTTGGGGACATCCCGGGGCGGGTGTCACCTGTCGCTGTCCCCTCCCCTGGCTGGCAGGCGTTCAGTGCATCCCCCAGCGCGCGGCCCTGCTCAAATCCATGCTGAACTTCCTGAAAAAAGCCATCCAGGACCCCGCCTTCTCCGACGGCATCCGGCACGGTGCGTGTCCCCGCTGTCCCCGCTGTCCCCAAGGCCACCCTCGGCGTGGCTGGAGTGTCCCCAAGGCCACCCTGGGGATGGCAGGGGTGCCCCCAGTGTCCCCACATCCTCCCTGGGGGTGTCTAGAGTGTCCCCGGTGGCCCCAAAGCCACCCTGGAGGTGGCTGGAGTGTCCCCAAATCCTCCGGGGGTGGCACTGGCCATGTCCCCTTTGTTCCCAAATCCTCGGGGGTGACACTGCTCTTGTCCCCTTTGTCCCCAACACCCCGCCCCCCCCCCGGGGGTGGCTGGGTTGTCCCCAGTGTCCCCAAACCCGCCCTGGGAATGGCACTGCCCATTCACTGTGTTCCCAGTGTCCCCAAATCCTTCCTGGGGGTGGCAGGGGTGTCCCCTTTGTCCCCAAACCCCCCCCCCGGGGGTGGCATTGCCCTTGTCCTCAATGTCCCCAAACTCCCCCGGGGTGGCCCTGCCCTTGTCCCCGCTGTCCCCAAACCCCCCGGGGGTGGCCCTGCCCTTGTCCCAATGTCCCCAAACCCCCCGGGGGTGGCCCTGCCCTTGTCCCCAATGTCCCCAAACCCCCCGGGGGTGGCCCTGCCCTTGTCCCCAATGTCCCCAAACCCCCCGGGGGTGGCCCTGCCCTTGTCCCTGCTGTCCCCAAACCCCCCGGGGGTGGCCCTGCCCATGTCTCTGCTGTCCCCAAACCCCGCGGGGGTGGCCCTGCCCTTGTCCCCAGTGACCCCCAAACCCCCCGGGGGTGGCCCTGCCCTTGTCCCCAATGTCCCCAACCCCCCGGGGGTGGCCCTGCCCGTATCCCCAGTGTCCCCAAAGCCGGGTGGCAGGGGTGTCCCCAATGTCCCCAAACCCCCCGGGGGTGGCCCTGCCCTTGTCCCCAGTGTCCCCAAACCCCCGGGGGTGGCCCTGCCCTTGTCTCCAATGTCCCCAAACCCCCGGGGGTGGCCCTGGCCGTGTCCCCAATGTCCCCCCCGGTGTCCCCTGGCAGTGATGGACGGCTCGCTGCCCACCTCCCTGAAGCACATCATCAGCAACGCCGAGTACTACGGCCCCTCGCTGTTCCTGCTGGGTGAGCCACGCCCCGGCCCCACCTGGGCAGCCAGGTGCTCCCTACCTGCCCTCAGGTGTTGCCTACCTGCCCTCAGGTGCTCTACCTGCCCTCAGTGCCCCCCTCTCTCCTCCGCCGCAGCGACCGAGGTGGTGACGGTGTTCGTGTTCCAGGAGCCCTCGCTGCTGTCCTCGCTGCAGGACAACGGCCTCACCGACGTCATGCTGCACGCGCTGCTCATCAAGGACGTGAGTGTCACACCTGTCACCTGTCTCACCTGTCACCTGTCACACCTGTCACCTGTCACCTCACCTGTCACACCTATCATACCTGTTATACACCCATTCCCCCGTGTATCCCCTCACCGACGTCATGCTGCACGCGCTGCTCATCAAGGACGTGAGTGTCGCACCTGTCACCTGTCTCACCTGTCACCTGTCACACCTGTCACCTGTCACCTCACCTGTCACACCTATCATACCTGTTATACACCCGTCCCCCGTGTATCCCCTCACCGACGTCATGCTGCACGCGCTGCTCATCAAGGACGTGAGTGTCACACCTGTCACCTGTCTCACCTGTCACCTGTCACACCTGTCACACCTATCATACCTGTTATACACCCATTCCCCCGTGTATCCCCTCACCGACGTCATGCTGCACGCGCTGCTCATCAAGGACGTGAGTGTCTCACCTGTCACCTGTCTCACCTGTCACCTCACCTGTCACCTGTCACACCTGTCACCTGTCTCACCTGTCACACCTGTCACCTCACCTGTCGCACCTATCATACCTGTTATACACCCGTCCTCCGTGTATCCCCTGACCTACGTCATGCTGCACGCGCTGCTCATCAAGGACGTGAGTGTCACACCTGTCACCTGTCACCTCACCTGTCACACCTATCATACCTGTTATACACCCATTCCCCCGTGTATCCCCTCACCGACGTCATGCTGCACGCGCTGCTCATCAAGGACGTGAGTGTCACACCTGTCACCTGTCTCACCTGTCACCTCACCTGTCACACCTGTCATCTCACCTGTCACACCTGTCACCTCACCTGTCACACCTATCATACCTGTTATACACCCGTCCCCCTGTGTATCCCCTCACTGACGTCATGCTGCACGCGCTGCTCATCAAGGACGTGAGTGTCACACCTGTCACCTGTCCTACACTTGTCCTGTCCCCTCACCTGTCCCTTTTGTGTAACCCCTCACCTGTCCCAGGTGTATTTCCCTAGCCCCACGTGTGTCCCCTACCCCTCACCTGCCCCTCACCTGTCCCAGGTGTTTCTCCCCAGCCCCTTTCCAGGCCTCACCTGTGCTTCACCTGTTTCTCACCTGTCCCTCACCTGTGCCTCACCTGTCCCCAGGTGCCAGCCACGCGGGAGGTGCTGGGCTCTCTGCCCAACGTGTTCAGCGCGCTGTGTCTGAACGCGCGGGGGCTGCAGAGCTTCGTGCAGTGCCAGCCCTTCGAGCGCCTCTTCAAGGTGCTGCTCTCACCTGATTACCTGCCCGCCATGCGGCGGCGCCGCAGCTCCGACCCGCTGGGTGAGTCACCTGGGCACGCACCTGGGGACACACCTGGGCATGGGGGACACACCTGGGGACACACCTGGGGACACACCTGGGCATGGGGCACACACCTGGGGACACACCTGGGGACACACCTGGGGGTTGGGAACACACCTGGGGGTTGGGGGTGCTGCTCTCACCTGATTACCTGCCCGCCATGCGGCGGCGCCGCAGCTCCGACCCGCTGGGTGAGACACCTGGGCACGCACCTGGGCATGGGGGACACACCTGGGGACACACCTGGGGGTTGGGGGTGCTGCTCTCACCTGACTACCTGGCCGCCATGCGGCGGCGCCGCAGCTCCGACCCGCTGGGTGAGACACCTGGGCACACACCTGGGGACACACCTGGGCATGGGGGACACACCTGGGCATGGGGAACACACCTGGGGGTTGGGGGTGCTGCTCTCACCTGATTACCTGCCCGCCATGCGGCGGCGCCGCAGCTCCGACCCGCTGGGTGAGACACCTGGGCACACACCTGGGGACACACCTGGGGATGGGGGACACACCTGGGGGTTGGGAACACACCTGGGGGTTGGGGGTGCTGCTCTCACCTGACTACCTGGCCACCATGTGGCAGCGTTGCAGCTCTGACCCACTGGGTGAGACACCTGGGCACGCACCTGGGGACACACCTGGGCACCCCCAACCTGGGGGTTGGGACACCTGGAGGCACACCTGGGCATGGGGGACGCACCTGGGCATGGGGGACACACCTGGGCATGGGGGACACACCTGGGGACACACCTGGGGGTTGGGACACACCTGGGGACACACCTGGGCATGGGGGACACACCTGGGCATGGGGACACACCTTGGGGTTGGGAACACACCTGGGGGTTGGAGTCACACCTGGGGACACACCTGGGCACGGGGGACACACCTAGGGGGACACCTAGGCACACACCTGTGCAATGGGGACACACCTGGGGACACAGCTAGGCACTGGGGACACACCTGGGGATTGGGGGGGACGCCTGAGCTTTGGGGGACACACCTGGGGACACACCTGAGATGGGGGACACATCGGGACACACCTGGGCACTGGGGACACACCTGGGCATGCGGGACACATCTGGGGACACACCTGGGCGTGCGGGACACACCTGGGGGCACACCTGGGCATGCGGGACGCACCTGGGGACACAGGGACACATCTGGGAGCACACCTGGGCACTGGGGACACACCTGGGCGTGCGGGACACACCTGGGGACACAGGGACACATCTGGGAGCACACCTGGGCACTGGGGACACACCTGGGCGTGCGGGACACACCTGGGGACACAGGGACACATCTGGGAGCACACCTGGGCACTGGGGACACACCTGGGCACGCGGGACACACCTGGGGACACAGGGACACATCTGGGAGCACACCTGGGCACTGGGGACACACCTGGGCATGCGGGACACACCTGGGGACAAAGGGACACGTCTGGGAGCACACCTGGGCACTGGGGACACACCTGGGCACGCGGGACACACCTGGGGACACAGGGACACATCTGGGAGCACACCTGGGCACTGGGGACACACCTGGGCGTGCGGGACACATCTGGGAGCACACCTGGGCGTGCGGGACACACCTGGGGACACAGGGACACATCTGGGAGCACACCTGGGCACTGGGGACACACCTGGGCGTGCGGGACACATTTGGAGACACACACCTGGGCGTTGTGGGACACACCTAAACCCTTTCTGCCCCCAAAACTCTCTCTTTTCTCCCCCCCCCCCTCCAGGTGACACGGCCTCCAACCTGGGCAGCGCCGTGGACGAGCTCATGCGCCACCAGCCCACGCTCAAAACCGACGCCACCACCGCCATCATCAAGGTGACAACAACCCGGGCGACACCTGTCCGGGACCCCCCCCCCTCTCTCTCACCTGTCCTAACCCCCCCTCACCTGTCGGGACCCCCCCCTAACGCCGTGCGGCCGCAGCTGCTGGAGGAGATCTGCAGCCTGGGCCGGGACCCGCGGTACATCTGCCAGAAGCCGTCCATGCAGAAGGCGGACGGGACGGCGGCGGCGCCGCCCCCGCGCTCCCCCCACGCCGCCGAGGAGGCGTCGAGCGAGGATGAGGAGGAGGAAGAGGTGCAGGCCATGCAGAGCTTCGGGGCCGCCCAGCAGAGCGAGGCCGAGCCCAGCCAGACGTGAGCGGGGTGGGGAAGGGTGGGGAGGGGGGTTTGAGGGGTGTAGGGTGGGCCTGGGTCCATGGGGGTGTGGTCAGGGGGCGGTGAAGGTCACCGGGGTGGCCCCAGGGGTCAGTGAAGGTCGCCAGGGGTGGTCCCAGGGGACAGTGAAGGTCACCAGGGGTGGTCCCAGGTCACTGGGGGTGTGCTCAGGGGGCAGTGAAGGTCAGTGGGGTGGCTCCAGGGGTCAATGCAGGTCACCAGGGGTGGCCCAGGGGTCAGTGAAGGTCACCAGGGTGGTCCCAGGTCACTGTGGTGTCCCCAGGGGTCAGTGAAGGTCACCGGGGTGGTCCCAGGTCACTGGGGGTGTCACCAGGGGTCAGTGAAGGTCACCGGGGGTGGTCCCAGGTCACTGTGGTGGCCCCAGGGGTCAGTGAAGGTCACCAGGGGTGGCCCCAGGGGGCAGTGAAGGTCACCAGGGGTGGCCCCAGGGGGCAGTGAAGGTCACCGGGGTGGCCCCAGGTCACTATGGTGTCCCTAGGTCACTATGGTGTCACCAGAGGTGTCCCCAGGGGTCAGTGCAGGTCACCAGGGGTGGCCCCGGGGATCTGGGGTGTCCCCAGGGATCAGTGCCAGTCACTGGGGTGTCCCCAAGTCATTGTGGGGAAGGGTCTGGGGGATCCTGGGGGAGCTGGGGAAGGGTCTGAGGGGATCCTGGAGGAATTAGGGAGGGGTCTGGGGGAGTTGGGGAAGGGTCTGGGAGATCCTGGAGGAATTGGGGAAGGATCTTGGGGATCCTGGAGGAATTGGGGAAGGGTCTGAGGGGATCCTGGAGGAATTGGGGAAGGGTCTGGGGGATCCTGGGGGAATTGGGGAGGGGTCTGGGGGAATCCTGGAGGAGCTGGGGAAGGGTCTGGGGGATCCTGGAGGAATTGGGGAGGGGTCTGGGGGAGTTGGGGAGCGGTCTGGGGGATCCTGGAGGAGCTGGGGAAGGGTCTGGGGGATCCTGGAGGAGCTGGGGAAGGGTCTGGGGGATCCTGGGGGAATTGGGGAGGGGTCTCAGCCTGGAGAAAAGCGAGCAGGGAGGGAAATGGAGGCTGGAAATCACCAAACCCTTCCCAGGGAGGCGTCAGAGCCAAACCTGGGCGTGGCCCTCGGTGACAAAGCGGTGACAAAGGCGGGGGGCCTGTCCCGGAGCCATTAACTCTGATTTCGTGTCCTGGGGGGGTGGGGGGGGGTCTCACACGCCCCTCACCCCCCCCCCCCCGTCCTGTCCGTGCTTGCAGCGTGGTGGGCACCGAGGAGCGCATCCCCATCCCCCTCATGGATTACATCCTCAACGTGGTGAGCCCCCCTTGCTCCTCACCCCCCTCTGGGGGTCCAGACCCCCCCTCGAGGGGTGCAGACCCCCCCTCGAGGCATCCAGACTCCGCCTCTGGGGGTCCAGACCCCCCCTCGAGGATCCAGACCCCCCCTCGAGGGGTGCAGACCCCCCCTCGAGGATCCAGACCCCCTCTCAGGGGACCCAGACCCCCCCTCGAGGGGTGCAGACCCCCCCTCAGAGGTTCCAGACCCCCCTCAGGGGATCCAGACCCCCCCTCGAGGGGTGCAGACCCCCCCTCAGAGGGTCCAGACCCCCCCCTCGAGGTGTGCAGACCCCCCCTCTGGGGACCCAGACCCCCCCTCTGGGGGTCCAGATCCCCCCTCGAGGTGTGCAGACCCCCCCTCAGGGGACCCAGACCCCCTCTCGAGGTTCCAGACCCCCCCTCAGGGCATCCAGACCCCCCCTCGAGGGGTGCAGACCCCCCCTCAGGGGCTCCAGACCCCCCCTCAGGGGACCCAGACCCCCCCTCGAGGTTCCAGACCCCCCCTCTGGGGGTCCAGACCCCCCCTCGAGGTTCCAGACCCCCCCTCAGGGCACCCAGACCCCCCTCAGGGGACCCAGACCCCCCCTCAGGGGATCAAGACCCCCCCTCGAGGGGTGCAGACCCCCCCTCAGAGGATCCAGACCCCCCCTCGAGGATCCAGACCCCCCCTCAGGGGCTCCAGACCCCCCCTCAGGGCATCCAGACCCCCCTCAGAGGTTCCAGACCCCCCCTCGAGGGGTGCAGACCCCCCCTCAGGGCATCCAGACCCCCCCTCAGGGCATCCAGACCCCCCTCGAGGTGTGCAGACCCCCCTCAGGGGACCCAGACCCCCCTCAGGGCATCCAGACCCCCCCACAACCTTTTTTTTTTTTAAATTTTTGTCCCCCCCCAGATGAAATTCGTGGAGTCCATCCTCAGTAACAACACCACCGACGATCACTGCCAGGAGTTCGTGGCCCAGAGGGGTTTGAGGCCACTCGTCACCATCCTGGGTTTGCCCAACCTGCCCGTGGATTTCCCGACGTCTGCAGCTTGTCAGGCCGTGGCTGGGGTCTGCAAATCCATCCTGGTATGGAAAAAGTGTTCTGGGAGGGGCTAAAAATCCATCCTGGTATGGAAAAAGTGTCCTGGGAGGGGCTAAAAATCCATCCTGGTATGGAAAAAGTGTTCTGGGAGGGTGGAAATGTGTCCTAGGGGGGCTAAAAATTCATCCTGGGGGGCTAAAAATTCATCCTGGGGGGCTAAAAATTCATCCTGGTATGGAAAATGTGTCCTGGGAGGGTGGAAATGTGTCCTAGAGGGGCTAAAAATTCATCCTGGGGGGCTAAAAATTCATCCTGGGGGGCTAAAAATTCATCCTGCTATGGGAAATGTGTTCTGGGAGGGTGGAAATTCATCCTGGGAGGGTGGAAATGTGTCCTAGAGGGCTAAAAATTCATCCTGGTATGGAAAAAGTGTTCTGGGAGGGTGGAAATGTGTCCTAGAGGGGCTAAAAATTCATCCTGGGGGGCTAAAAATTCATCCTGGTATGGGAAATGTGTTCTGGGAGGGTGGAAATTTGTCCTGAGGGGCTAAAAATCCATCCTGGTATAGAAAAAGTGTTCTGGGAGGGTGGAAATGTGTCCTAGAGGGGCTAAAAATTCATCCTGGGGGGCTAAAAATCCATCCTGGTATGGAAAAGGTGTTCTGGGAGGGTGGAAATGTGTCCTAGGGGGGCTAAAAATTCATCCTGGGGGGTGGAAATGGATTCTGAGGGGCTAAAAATCCATCCTGCTATGGAAAATGGTGTCCTGGGAGGGTGGAAATGTGTCCTAGAGGGGTTAAAAATTCATCCTGGGGGGCTAAAAATTCATCCTGGGGGGCTAAAAATTCATCCTGATATGGAAAAGGTGTTCTGGGGGGGGTGAATCCTGGTGTGAATCCTTGTGACACTTTCTGTGTCCCCAGACCCTGTCCCACGAGCCCAGGGCATTGCAGGAGTGTTCAATGTCCCCTCAATGTCCCCAATGTCGCCTCTGTGACCCTTCAATGTCCCCAATGTCCCCAATGTCCCCTCTCTGTCCCCCCAGACCCTGTCCCACGAGCCCAGGAGTGTTCAGTGACCCCTCAATGTCCCCTCAGTGACCCCTCAATGTCCCCTCAGTGACCCCTCAATGTCCCCAGTGTCCCCTCAGTGACCCCTCAATGTCCCCAGACCCTGTCCCACGAGCCCAGGAGGGTTCAATGTCCCCCCAATGTCCCCAATGTCCCTTTTCCTGTCTCCAGACTCTGTCCCACGAGCCCAGGGTGCTCCAGGAGTGTTCAATGTCCCCCTCAATGTCCCCAATGTCCCTTTTCCTGTCCCCAGACCCTGTCCCACGAGCCCAGGAGTGTTCAGTGACCCCTCAATGTCCCCTCTGTGACCCCTCAGTGTCCCCAATATCCCCTCTCTGTCCCCCCAGACCCTGTCCCACGAGCCCAGGGTGCTGCAGGAGTGTTCAATGACCCCTCAATGTCCCCAATGTCCCCTCAGTGACCCCTCAATGTCCCCAGTGTCCCCTCTGTGACCCCTCAATGTCCCCTCTCTGTGTCCCCAGACTCTGTCCCACGAGCCCAAGGTGCTGCAGGAGGGTTCAATGACCCCTCAATGTCCCCAATGTCCCCTCAGTGACCCCTCAATGTCCCCAATGTCCCCTCAATGTCCCCAATGTCCCCTCTCTGTGTCCCCAGACCCTGTCCCACGAGCCCAGGAGGGTTCAGTGACCCCTCAATGTCCCCAATGTCCCCTCAGTGTCCCCAATGTCCCCTCTCTGTCCCCCCAGACCCTGTCCCACGAGCCCAGGAGGGTTCAGTGACACCTCAATGTCCCCAATGTCCCTTTTCCTGTCCCCAGACCCTGTCCCACGAGCCCAAGGCGCTGCAGGAGGGTTCAGTGACCCCTCAATGTCCCCAATGTCCCCTCTCTGTGTCCCCAGACCCTGTCCCACGAGCCCAGGGTGCTCCAGGAGTGTTCAGTGACCCCAGTGTCCCTTTTCCTGTCCCCCCAGACCCTGTCCCACGAGCCCAGGAGGGTTCAATGACCCCCCCAATGTCCCCTCAATGTCCCCAATGTCCCCTCTCTGTCCCCCCAGACCCTGTCCCACGAGCCCAAGGTGCTGCAGGAGGGTTCAATGTCCCCTCAATGTCCCCAATGTCCCTTTTCCTGTCCCCCCAGACCCTGTCCCACGAGCCCAAGGTGTTCCAGGAGTGTTCAATGACCCCCTCAATGTCCCCAATGTCCCCTCAATGTCCCCAATGTCCCCAATGTCCCCTCTGTGACCCCTCAGTGTCCCCAATGTCCCTTTTCCTGTCCCCAGACCCTGTCCCACGAGCCCAAGGTGCTGCAGGAGGGGCTGGTGCAGCTCGAGGCGGTGCTCTCGGCCCTGGAGCCCCTGCACCGCCCCATCGAGGCCCCGGGGGGCTCGGTGCTGCTGCGGGAGCTGGCGGGGGCGGGGCCGGTGGCAGATGCCACCCTGTCGGCGCAGGCCACGCCCCTGCTGCACGCGCTGACCGCCGCCCACGCCTTCATCATGATGTTCGTGCACACCTGTAGGGTGGGACAGGTAAGGGGGGAGGGGTTGGGGTGGGGTTGGGGGGGGTTGGGATGGGGTTTTGGGGGGGTTGGAATGGGGTTTGGGGGGGTTGGTATTGGGTTTTGGGGGGCTAAATGGGGTTTTGGGGATTGAAATTGGGTTTGGGGGGCTTGGAATGGGGTTTGAGGGGGTTGAAATGGGGTTTGAATGGGGTTTTGGGGGATGGGATGGGGTTTGGGGGGCTTGGAATGGGGTTTGGGGGGCTGGGGTGGGGTTTGGGGGGGTGGGGTGGGGTTTGGGGGGGGTTGGGATGGGGTTTGGGGGGCTTGGAATGGGGTTGGAATGGGGTTTTGGGGGTTGGAATGCGGTTTGAGGGGGTTGGTATTGGGTTTTGGGGGGCTAAATGGGGTTTTGGGGATTGAAATTGGGTTTGGGGGGCTTGGAATGGGGTTGAAATGGGGTTTGAATGGGGTTTTGGGGGTTGGAATGGGGTTTGAGGGGTTGAAATGCGGTTGGAATGGGGTTGGGGTGGGGTTTGGGGGGCTGGGGTGGGGTTTGGGGGGGTTGGGATGGGGTTGGAATGGGGTTTGGGGGAGCTTGGATGGGGTTTGGAGAGGGTTTGAATGGGATTTGGGGAGGTTTGGGGAGATTGGAATGGGGTTTTGGGGGCTGAGATGGGGTTTGGGGAGGTTTGAAAGGAGTTTGGGGTCTTGGGGAGAGGTTTGGGGTCTCACAGGGAGGATTTGGGGAGAGGTTTGGGGTCTCACAGGGGGGTTTTGGGGATTTGGGGAATGGTTTGGGGTCTCAGGGGGGTCTTGGGGAGGTGTTTGGGGTCTCACGGGGGATTTGGGGAGAGGTTTGGGGTCTCACAGGGGGATTTGGGGAGAGGTTTGGGGTCTCACAAGAGGGATTTGGGGAGAGGTTTGGGGTCTCACAGGGAGGATTTGGGGAATGGTTTGGGGTCTCAGGGGGGTCTTGGGGAGAGGTTTGGGGTCTCACAGGGGGTTTTGGGTATTTGGGGAGAGGTTTGGGGTCTCACAGGGGGGTTTGGGGAGAGGTTTGGGGTCTCACAGGGGGGTTTGGGGAGAGGTTTGGGGTCTCACAGGGGGTTTGGGGAGAGGTTTGGGGTCTCACAGGGGGTTTTGGGTATTTGGGGAGAGGTTTGGGGTCTCACAGGGGTCTTTGGGGAGAGGTTTGGGGTCTCACAGGGGGTTTTGGGTATTTGGGGAGAGGTTTGGGGTCTCACAGGGGTCTTTGGGGTGCCCTTGTCCCCCCAGAGTGAGATCAGGGCCATCTCAGTGAACCAGTGGGGGTCCCAGCTGGGGCTGAGCGTGCTGGGCAAGCTGAGCCAGCTCTACTGTTCCCTGGTGTGGGAGAGCACCGTGCTGCTGTCCCTCTGCACCCCCAACAGGTACTGGGAGCACTGGGGGGCACTGGGAGGGCACTGGGGAGGGTTTGGGGGGCACTGGGAGGGTTTGGGGGGCACTGGGGGGCACTGGGCTGAGCCAGCTCTACTGTTCCCTGGTGTGGGAGAGCACCGTGCTGCTGTCCCTCTGCACCCCCAACAGGTACTGGGGGCACTGGGAGGGCACTGGGGGGCACTGGGGAGGGTTTGGGGGGCACTGGGGAGGATTTGGGGGGCACTGGGAGGGTTTGGGGGGCACTGGGGGGCACTGGGGGGCACTGGGCTGAGCCAGTTCTGCTGTTCCCTGGTGTGGGAGAGCACCGTGCTGCTGTCCCTCTGCACCCCCAACAGGTACTGGGAGCACTGGGAGGGCACTGGGAGGGCACTGGGGGGGCACTGGGGAGGGTTTGGGGGGCACTGGGAGAGGTTGGGGGGCACTGGGGGCACTGGGCTGAGCCAGCTCTACTGTTCCCTGGTGTGGGAGAGCACCGTGCTGCTGTCCCTCTGCACCCCCAACAGGTACTGGGAGCACTGGGGGGCACTGGGAGGGCACTGGGGAGGGTTTGGGGGGCACTGGGAGGGTTTGGGGGGCACTGGGGAGGGTTTGGGGGGCACTGGGAGAGGTTGGGGGGCACTGGGGGGCACTGGGCTGAGCCAGCTCTACTGTTCCCTGGTGTGGGAGAGCACCGTGCTGCTGTCCCTGTGCACCCCCAACAGGTACTGGGGGCACTGGGGGGCACTGGGAGGGCACTGGGAGGGCACTGGGGAGGGTTTGGGGGGCACTGGGAGGGTTTTGGGGGGCACTGGGGAGGATTTGGGGGGCTCTGTGGTGCCCAGAAATGCCCCCAGCCCCATGACCCCCTCCCCAGGCTGTGAGTTCGGCCAGGCTGACATGCAGAAACTGGGGGGCACTGGGAGTTACTGGGAGGTTCTGGGGGGGCACTGGGAGGTTCGGGGGGGTCTATGGGGTGCCCCCAGCCCCATGACGCCCCCCCGTGCCCCCCCAGTCTCCCCCCAGGCTGTGAGTTCGGCCAGGCTGACATGCAGAAACTGGTGCCCAAAGAGGAGAAAACGGCCCCCAGCCCCCCCCAGGGCGGCCGCAGGGCAGGTGGGGATTTATGGGGGGATTTGGGGGGGATTTTGGGGGTCTGGGGGGGAATTTATGGGGGTTTGGGGGGGATTTATGGGGGTTTGGGGGGGATTTATGGGGGTTTGGGGGGTTTTTGGAATGGTTTGGGGAGGGTTTTGGGAGGTTTATGGGGATTTTGGGGGCATTTATGGGGATATGGGGGGTTTATGGGGGCTGGGGGGGATCTGTGGGGGTTTAAGGATGATTTTGAGGGGCTTTATGGGGGTCTCTGTGGCAAGGGGGCTCTCTTTGGGGTCCCATTTGGGTTCTCTATGGAGTCCCTTTTGGGGGGTCTCTATGGGGTCACTTTTGGGGGGTCTCTATGGAAAGGGGGGGGTTTCTATGGGTCACATTTGGGGGTCTCTATGGGGTCCCTTTTTGGAGGGTCTCTGGGGTCCCATTTGGGGGTCTCTGGGTCCCTTTTGAGGTCTCTATGGGGTCACGTTTGGGGGGGGTCTCTGGGGTCCCTTTTGGGGTCTCTGTGCAAAGGGGGGGTCTCTATGGGGTCCCTTTTGTGGTCGCTATGGAAAGGGGGGGTCTATGGGGTCACATTTGGGGAGTTTCTATAGGGTCCCATTTGGGGGTCTCTCTATGGGGTCCCTTTTTGGGGGGTCTCTACGGGGTCACTTTTGGGGGTCTTTATGGAAAGGGGGGGTTTCTATGGGGTCCCTTTTGTGGCCTCTATGGAAAGGGGGGGTCTCTGTGGGGTCACATTTGGGGGGTTTCTGTGGGGTCCCTTTTGTGGTCTCTATGGAAAGGGGGGGTCTATGGGGTCACATTTGGGGGGTTTCTATAGGGTCCCATTTGGGGTCTCTCTATGGGGTCCCTTTTGGGGGTTCTCTGTGGAAAGGGGGGGTTTCTATGGGGTCCCTTTTGGGGGTCTCTCTATGGGGTCCCATTTGGGGTCTCTCTATGGGGTCCCTTTTGGGGGTTCTCTGTGGAAAGGGGGGGTCTCTATGGGGTCACATTTGGGGAGTTTCTATAGGGTCCCATTTGGGGGTCTCTCTATGGGGTCCCTTTTGGGGTCTCTATGGAAAGGGGGGGTCTATGGGGTCCCATTTGGGGGTCTCTCTATGGGATCCCATTTGGGGGTCTCTCTATGGGGTCCCTTTTTGGGGGGTCTCTACGGGGTCACTTTTGGGGGGTCTCTATGGAAAGGGGGGGTCTCTATGGGGTCACATTTGGGGGGTTTCTATGGGGTCCCTTTTGTGGTCTCCATGGAAAGGGGGGGTTTCTATGGGGTCACATTTGGGGAGTTTCTATGGGGTCCCATTTGGGGGTCTCTCTATGGGATCCCATTTAGGGGTCTCTCTATGGGGTCTCTTTTTGGGGGGTCTCTACGGGGTCACTTTTGGGGGTCTTTATGGAAAGGGGGGGTTTCTATGGGGTCCCTTTGGGGGGGTTTCTATGGGGTCCCTTTTGGGGGTCTCTATGGAAAGAGGGGGGTCTCTATGGGGTCACATTTGGGGGGTTTCTATGGAGTCCCTTTTGGGGGTCTCTCTATGGGGTCCCTTTTTGGGGGTTCTCTGTGGAAAGGGGGGGTTTCTATGGGGCCCCATTTGGGGCTCTCTCTATGGGATCCCATTTGGGGTCTCTCTATGGGGTCTCTTTTTGGGGGGTCTCTACGGGGTCACTTTTGGGGGTCTTTATGGAAAGGGGGGGTTTCTATGGGGTCCCTTTGGAGGGGGTTTCTATGGGGTCCCTTTTGTGGTCTCTATGGAAAGGGGGGGTCTCTATGGGGTCACATTTGAGGGGTTTCTATGGGGTCCCATTTGGGGGGGTCTCTACGGGGTCACTTTTGGGGGTCTCTATGGAAAGGGGGGGGTTTCTATGGGGTCCCTTTGGGGGGGTTTCTATGGGGTCCCTTTTGGGGTCTCTGTGGAAAGGGGGGGTCTCTATGGGGTCCCATTTGGGGCTCTCTCTGGGGTCCCTTCTTTGGGGGGTCTCAGCGGGTCTCTGCCCCACAGAGGGCGATGCCGACGCCCCGGGCCCCGCGGGGGGGGCGGGCAGTGACGCCCCCCCAGCCCAGGGGCTGCTGGAGGGGATGGGGCTGGAGGGGGAGCCCCTGGCCCCCATGGAGACGGACGAGCCCAGCGCCAGCGACCCCAAAGCCAAGGCCAAGATCACCCCGGCCATGGCCGCCCGCATCAAACAGATCAAACCCCTGCTCTCGGGTGAGGGGGGCTCCAGAAATGGGGCTGGGGGGCCAGAAATGGGGCTGGGGGGTCCAAAAACGGGATTGGGGGGTCCAGAAATGGGGCTGGGAGGTCCAGAAATGGGGCTGGGGGGTCCAAAAACGGGATTGGGGGGTCCAGAAATGGGGCTGGGGGGTCCAAAAACGGGATTGGGGGGTCCAGAAATGGGGCTGGGGGGTCCAAAAATGGATCTGAGGGGTCCAGAAATGGGGCTGGGGGGGTCCAGAAATGGGGCTGGGGGGTCCAGAAATGGGGCTGGGGGGTCCAGAAATGGGTCAGGGGGGTCCAGAAATGGATCTGAGGGGTCCAGAAATGGGGCTGGGGGGTCCAGAAATGGGTCAGGGGGGTCCAGAAATGGATCTGGGGGGTCCAGAAATGGGGCTGGGGGGCCAGAAATGGAGTAAGGGGTCCCAGAACTGTGTTGAGTGGATCTTTTAAAACAGCTCAGGGGACCCCGGGGGTGTCACCCCGTGTCACCCTGATGTCCCCCCGAGGTTCTCACCCTGTCCACCTGTGTCCCCTGCGTCCCCCCAAGGGTCTCACCTTGTCCCCTGTGTCCCTTCGAGGGTCTCACCTTGTCCCCCCTGTCCCCTGGAGGGTCTCACCGTGTCCCGCTGGTGTCCCCCCTGTCCCCTGGAGGGTCTCACCGTGTCCCCTTGTGTCCCCTCGCGGTCTCCCCGTGTCCCCCTGAGGGTCTCACCGTGTCCCCCCTGTCCCCTGGATGGTCTCACCGTGTCCCCCTACTGTCCCCAGTGTCCCCTGGAGGGTCTCCCCCTGTCCCCTTGTGTCCCCTCGCGGTCTCCCCGTGTCCCCCCAAGGTTCTCACCGTGTCCCCCCCTGTCCCCTGGAGGGTCTCACCCTGTCCCCTGGTGTCCCCAGTGTCCCCTGGAGGGTCTCACCGTGTCCCCCCCTGTCTCCTCGCGGTCTCACCGTGTCCCCGCCTGTCCCCTGGAGGGTCTCACCGTGTCCCCCCTGTCCCCTCGAGGTCTCACCGTGTCCCCCATGTCCCTTCGAGGGTCTCACCTTGTCCGCCCCGTTCCCCCCAGCCTCGTCCCGCCTGGGCCGGGCTCTGGCCAAGCTTGTCCCCTGGTGTCCCCAGTGTCCCCTGGAGGGTCTCACCGTGTCCCCCCCTGTCCCCTCGCGGTCTCACCGTGTCCCCCCAAGGTTCACACCGTGTCCCCAGTGTCCCCTCGCGGTCTCACCGTGTCCCCCCTGTCCCCTCGCGGTCTCACCGTGTCCCCCCCCTGTCCCCTGGAGGGTCTCACCGTGTCCCCCTGGTGTCCCCCCAAGGTTCTCACCGTGTCCCCCCTGTCCCCTCGCGGTCTCACCGTGTCCCCAGTGTCCCCTCGCGGTCTCACCGTGTCCCCCCCCTGTCCCCGCAGCCTCGTCCCGCCTGGGCCGGGCTCTGGCCGAGCTCTTTGGGCTGCTGGTCAAGCTGTGCGTGGGCTCCCCCGTCCGGCAGCGCCGCAGCCACCACGCGGCCGCCGCCGCCCCCGCCCCCACGGCGGCCGCTCGGGCCACGGCGTCGGCGCTGACCCGGCTGCTGACCAAGGGACTGAGCTGGCAGCCACCCCCCTACACCCCCACCCCCCGCTTCCGGTGAGTGACGGGGACAGGGGGGACAATGGGGACATTGGGGGTGATGGGGGCGATGGGGACAATGGGGACATTGGGGACAATGAGGACAGCAGGGACAGAGGGGTGATGGGGACAGAGGGGATATGGGGGCGATGGGGACCCGGCTACTGACCAAGGGACTGAGCTGGCAGCCACCACCCTACACCCCCACCCCCCGCTTCCGGTGAGTGACGGGGACAGGGGGACAATGGGGACAGCGAGGGACAATGGGGACAGTGGGGACATTGGGGACATTGGGGATATGGGGGCGATGGGGACAGTGGGGACCCGGCTACTGACCAAGGGGCTGAGCTGGCAGCCACCCCCCTACACCCCCACCCCCCGCTTCCGGTGAGTGACGGGGACAGGGGGACAATGGGGACAGCGGGGGACAATGGGGACAGTGGGGACATTGGGGATATGGGGGCGATGGGGACAGTGGGGACCCGGCTACTGACCAAGGGACTGAGCTGGCAGCCGCCCCCCTACACCCCCACCCCCCGCTTCCGGTGAGTGGCAGGGACAATGGGGACAGCGGGGACATTGGGGACAGGGGGACAATGGGGGCGATGGGGACAATGGGGATATGGGGGCGATGGGGACATTGGGGACAGTGGGGACAGCGGAGATGGGATTGGGAGCGGGAGAGCGAATGGGGAACAGAAACGGGGCAATGTTTGGGAGAGGGAGGAGCTGGGAGGGCAGGGACAGGGGACAGGGGACAGGACTGCCACCTCCGGGGGCCACAGCCTGGGCAGGGACAGGGGACAGGGGACAGGACTGCCACCTCCGGGGGCCACAGCCTGGGCAGGGACAGTGCCCGGTGCGTGGTCAGTGCCCGGTTCCCGGTGCCGTGGTCAGCACTGACCCTGTCCCCTGTCGCTGTCCCCTGACCCCGTCCCCTGTCCCCTGTGTCTGACCCTGTCCTTGTCTCCTGTCCCATGTCCCTGTCCCTTTTCCCCTGTCCCTTTTCCCCTGTCCCTTTTCCCCTGTCCCCATCCCGTCTCCTATTCCCTGCCCCTGTCCCTTGTCCCTATCCCCTGTTCTCTGTCCCTTGTCCCTGTCCCGTTCCCTGTCCCCTTGTCCCTATCCCTGTTCCCTGTCCCCTGACCCTGTCCCGTGTCCCCTGTCGCTGTCCCCTGTCGCTGTCCCCTGTCCCTGTCGCTGTCCCCATCCCTTTCGCTGTCCCCTGTCCCCTGTGTCTGACCCTGTCCCTGTCCCCATCCCTGTCGCTGTCCCGTGTCCCTGTCCCCTGTCCCTGTCCCCTGACCCTGTCACTGTCCCCTGTCCCCATCCCTGTCGCTGTCCCCTGTCCCCTTGTCCCTATCCCTGTCCCCTTGTCCCTATCCCTGTTCCCTGTCCCCTGACCCTGTCGCTGTCCCCATCCCTGTCGCTGTCCCCAGGCTGACGTTCTTCATCTGCTCGGTGGGTTTCACGTCCCCCATGCTGTTTGACGAACGCAAGTTCCCCTATCACCTGATGCTGCAGAAATTCCTCTGCTCCGGCGGCCACAACGCCCTCTTCGAGTGAGTGACCAGTGACCACGGACACTGACCAGTGACACTGAGCACGGACACTGACCATGGACACTGACCACTGAGCATGGACACTGACCACTGACCAGTGACCACTGAGCATGGACACTGACCACTGAGCACGGACACTGACCAGTGACTGACCCTGACCATGGACACTGACCACTGAGCACGGACACTGACCAGTGACACTGAGCACGGACACTGACCACTGAGCACGGACACTGAGCACGGACACTGACCATGGACACTGACCACTGAGCAGTGACCACTGAGCATGGACACTGACCACTGAGCACGGACACTGACCAGTGACTGACCAGTGACCTCTGAGCACGGACACTGACCAGTGACACTGACCACTGACCAGTGACTGACCCTGACCATGGACACTGACCACTGACCAGTGACTGACCAGTGACCACTGAGCATGGACATTGACACTGAGCATGGACACGGACACTGAGCACGGACACTGACCAGTGACTGACTAGTGACCACGGACACTGACCAGTGACTGACCCTGACCATGGACACTGACCAGTGACACTGAGCACGGACACTGAGCACGGACACGGACACTGACCAGTGACCACTGAGCACGGACACTGACCAGTGACTGACCCTGACCATGGACACGGACACTGACACTGAGCACGGACACTGACCAGTGACTGACCAGTGACCACTGAGCATGGACGCTGACCAGTGACTGACCCTTACCTTGATCATGGACACTGATCACTGACCAGTGACCCCTGACCCTGACCACGGACACTGACCAGTGTCTGACCATGGACACTGACCCTGACCATGGACACTGACCAGTGACTGACCACTGACCCTGGACCCTGACCATGGACACTCCCCCCCGATTCTCCTCCTGTGGGTGCCGGGATGCTCCCATGACCTCGTGGTCACTCCCAACACCCCAAATTCCCTTTTCCCTTCCAGGACCTTTCACTGGTCACTCCCATGACCTCGGGGTCACTCCCAAAACCCCAAATCCCTTCTCCCACATGACCTCGTGGTCACTCGCATCACCTCGTGGTCAGTCCCATGACCTCGTGGTCACTCCCAACACCCCAAATTCCTTCTCCCCTTCCAGGACCTTTAACTGGTCACTCCCATCACCTCGTGGTCACTCCCATAACCTTGAGGTCACTCCCAACACCCCAAATCCCTTTTCCCTTCCAGGACCTTTAACTGGTCACTCCCATGACCTTGGGGTCCCTTCCATCACTTTGTGGTCACTCCCATGGCCTTGTGGTCACTCCCATCACCTCGTGGTCACTCCCAACACCCCAAATTCCTTCTCCCCTTCCAGGACCTTTAACTGGTCACTCCCATCACCTCGTGGTCACTCCCACGACCTTGGGGTCACTCCCAACACCCCAAATCCCTTTCCCCCCACTTCCAGGACCTTTCACTGGTCACTCCCACGACCTTGAGGTCACTCCTAACACCCCGAATTCCTTCTCCCACATGACCTTGTGGTCACTTTCATGACCTTGGGGTCCCTCCCATGACCTTTGGTCACTCCCAACACCCCAAATCCCTTCTCCCCCCTTCCAGGACCTTTAACTGGTCACTCCCATGACCTCGTGGTCACTCCCATAACCTTGTGGTCACTCCCAACACCCCAAATCCCTTTCTCCTTCCAGGACCTCGTGGTCACTCCCATGACCTCAGGGTCACTCCCAACACGCCAAATTCCTTCTCCCCTTTCAGGACCTTTAACTGGTCACTCCCATGACCTTGGGGTCCCTTCCATCACTTTGTGGTCACTCCCATGGCCTCGTGGTCACTCCCAACACCCCAAATCCCTTCTCCCCTTCCAGGACCTTTAACTGGTCACTCCCATGACCTTGGGGTCCCTTCCATCACTTTGTGGTCACTCCCATGACCTCGTGGTCACTCCCATGACCTCGTGGTCACTCCCATGACCTTGTGGTCACTCCCATGACCTCGTGGTCACTCCCAACACCCCAAATCCCTTCTCCCCACTTCCAGGACCTTTAACTGGTCACTCCCATGACCTTGGGGTCCCTTCCATCACTTTGTGGTCACTCCCATGACCTCGTGGTCACTCCCATGGCCTCGTGGTCACTCCCACGACCTCGTGGTCACTCCCAACACCCCAAATCCCTTCTCCCCCCCTTCCAGGACCTTTAACTGGGCGCTGTCCATGGGGGGCAAGGTGCCGGTGGGGGAGGGTCTGGAGCACCCCGACCTCCCTGACGGCACCGGCGAGTTCCTGGACGCGTGGCTGATGCTGGTGGAGAAGATGGTGAACCCCAGCACGGTGCTGGAGTCGCCCCACGCGCTGCCCAGCAAGGGACCCCCCCACGGGCACCCCCCGTTCAGCGCCCTGCGCTTCCTCGTGGTCACCCAGAAGGTGGGGAGGGGGAAATTGGGGGGGTTTGGGGGGTTTGGGGGGTTGGGAATGGGGAATTGGGGGGTTTGGGGGGTGGGGAATTGGGGTGACACCCCCCCCCTTCAGCACCTTGTGCTTCCTCGTGGTCACCCAGAAGGTGGGGAGGGGGAAATTGGGGGGTTTGGGGGGTGGGAATGAGGAATTGGGGGGTTCGAGGGGTGGGAAATGGGGTTTGGGGGGTTGGGAATGGGGAATTGGGGGGTTGGGAATGGGAATTGGGGGGTTCGAGGGGTGGGAAATGGGGTTTGGGGGGTTGGGAATGGGGAATTGGGGGGTTTGGGGGGTGGGAAATGGGGTTTGGGGGGTGGGAATTGGGGTGACACCCCCCCCCTTCAGCGCCCTGCGCTTCCTCGTGGTCACCCAGAAGGTGGGGAGGGGGAAATTGGGGGGGTTTGGGGGTTTAGGGGGTGGGGAATGGGGTTTGGGGGGTGGGAAATGGAGGAATTGGGGGGTTTGGGGGGTGGGAAATGGGGGGACACCCCCCCTTCAGCGCCCTGCGCTTCCTCGTGGTCACCCAGAAGGTGGGGAGGGGGAAATTGGGGGGGTTTGGGGGGGAATTGGGGGGTTTAGGGGGTGGGAAATGGGGTTTGGGGGGTTGGGAATGGGGAATTGTGGGGATTGGAGGGGTGGGAATTGGGGTGACACCCCCCCCTTCAGCGCCCTGTGCTTTCTCGTGGTCACCCAGAAGGTGGGGAGGGGGAAATTGGGGGGTTTGGGGAGGAATTGGGGGGTTTGGGGGGTGGGAAATGGGGTCTGGGATGGGGGAACAGGGGAATTGGGGGGATTGGGAAGGGGGGAAATGGGGAATTGGGAATGGGGTTTGGAGGGGAGATGGGATTTTGGGGTGCACAGAAATGATTTGGGGACACAGCGGGGATTTGGGGCTTCTCCCACGCTGTCCCCACCCTGTCCCACACTGTCCCCCGGCTGTCCCCACCCTGTCCCACACTGTCCCCTCGCTGTCCCCACCCCGTCCCACATTGTCCCCACACTGTCCCACGTTGTCCCCACCTTGTCCCACCTTGTCCCACGCTGTCCCCTCGCTGTCCCCACCCCGTCCCACATTGTCCCCACACTGTCCCACGTTGTCCCCACCTTGTCCCACCTTGTCCCACGCTGTCCCCTCGCTGTCCCCACCCCGTCCCACACTGTCCCTTGGCTGTCCCGCATTGTCCCCTGGCTGTCCCACCTTGTCCTGCATTGTCCCCTGGCTGTCCCACCTTGTCCCACACTGTCCCCCGGCTGTCCCCACCCCGTCCCACCTTGTCCCCCGGCTGTCCCCACCCTGTCCCACGTTGTCCCCTCGCTGTCCCACCTTGTCCCACCTTGTCCCCCGGCTGTCCCCACCTTGTCCCGCATTGTCCCCACCTTGTCCCCACCTTGTCCCACATTGTCCCCTGGCTGTCCCCACCTTGTCCCGCATTGTCCCCTGGCTGTCCCACCTTGTCCCCACCTTGTCCCGCATTGTCCCCCGGCTGTCCCACCTTGTCCCACCTTGTCCCCCGGCTGTCCCCACCCTGTCCCACACTGTCCCCTGGCTGTCCCACCTTGTCCCCCGGCTGTCCCCACGTTGTCCCACCTTGTCCCCCGGCTGTCCCCAGGCCGCCTTCGCGTGCATCAAGCAGCTGTGGCAGCGGCGGCCGCTGAAGGTGTACGGGGGCCGCATGGCCGAGTCCATGCTCGCCATCCTGTGCCACATCCTGCGGGCGGAGCCGCTGCTGCGGGAGCGCCTGGGCCGGGAACGGGACGGAGCCGCGGCCGACGAGGCCGGAACGGACGAGGGCGGGGCCAGGAGGGAGCCCCACGTCAACCAACAGCAGCTGCAGCAGGTGGGAGAGAAAATGGGGGGGTGGGTGGAAAAGTTGGAGGGGGAGGGGGTGGAGAAAATGAGAATTGGGAGCTGAAGAAGTGAAAATTCGGAGGTCGAAAATTGGAGGTTTGGGGATGAAAAATTGGAGGTTTGGGGATGAAAAATTGAAAATTTGGAGGTCAAAAATTGAAAATTCGGAGCTCAAAAATTGAAAATTCAGAGCTCAAAAGTTGAAGGTTCAGAGCTCAAAAATTGAAAATTTGGAGGTCAAAAATTGAAAATTCGGAGCTCAAATATTGAAAATTCGGAGCTGAAAAATTGGAGTTTTGGGGATGAAAAAATGAGAATTTGGAGGTCGAAAATTGAAAATTCAGAGCTCAAATATTGAAAATTCGGAGGTCAAAAATTGAAAATTCGGAGGTCAAAAATTGAAAATTCGGAGCTCAAATATTGAAAATTCGGAGCTGAAAAATTGGAGTTTTGGGGATGAAAAAGTGAAAATTTGGAGGTCAAAAATTGAAAATTCAGAGCTCAAATATTGAAAATTCAGAGGTCAAAAATTGAAAATTCGGAGGTCAAAAATTGAAAATTCGGAGCTCAAATATTGAAAATTCGGAGCTGAAAAATTGGAGGTTTGGGGATGAAAAATTGGAGGTTGGGGGATCAAAAATGGAGAATTCAGAGCTGAAAAATTGAGAATTCGGAGGTCGAAAATTGGAGGTTTGGGGATCAAAAATTGAAGGTTTGGGGATGAAAAATTGGAGGTTTGGGGATGAAAAATTGGAGGTTTGGGGATCAAAAATTGGAGGTTTGAGGATCAAAAACTGAAAATTCGGAGGTCAAAAATTGGAGGTTTGGGGATCAAAAATTGAAAATTCGGAGGTCAAAAATTGGAGGTTTGGGGATCAAAAATTGAAAATTCGGAGGTCAAAAATTGGAGGTTTGGGGATCAAAAATTGGAGGTTTGAGGATCAAAAACTGAAAATTCGGAGGTCAAAAATTGGAGGTTTGGGGATCAAAAATTGAAAATTCGGAGGTCAAAAATTGGAGGTTTGGGGATGAAAAATTGAGAATTCAGAGGTCGAAAATTGGAGGTTTAGGGATGAAAAATTGGAGGTTTGGGGATGAAAAATTGGAGGTTTGGGGATGAAAAATTGGAGGTTTGGGGATGAAAAATTGGAGGTTTGGGGATCAAAAATTGGAGGTTTGGGGATCAAAAATTGAAAATTCGGAGGTCAAAAATTGGAGGTTTGGGGATCAAAAACTGAAAATTCGGAGATCAAAAATTGGAGGTTTGGGGATCAAAAATTGGAGGTTGGGGGATCAAAAATGGAGAATTCAGAGCTGAAAAATTGAAAATTTGGAGGTCAAAAATTGGAGGTTTGGGGATGAAAAATTGAGAATTTGGAGGTCAAAAATTGGAGGTTTAGGGATGAAAAATTGGAGGTTTGGGGATGAAAAATTGGAGGTTTGGGGATCAAAAATTGAAAATTCGGAAGTCAAAAATTGGAGGTTTGGGGATCAAAAATTGAAGGTTCAGGGATGAAAAAATGAGAATTGGGAGCTGAAAAATTGAAAACTCGGATGTCAAAAATTGGAGGTTTGGGGATGAAAAATTGAAAATTCGGAGGTCAGAAATTGGAGGTTTGGGGATCAAAAATTGAAAATTTGGAGCTGAAAAATTGAAAATTTGGAGCTGAAAAATTGAAAATTTGGAGATCAAAAGTTGAAAATTCGGAGCTCAAAAATTGGAGGTTTGGGGATGAAAAAATGAGAATTGGGAGCCGAAAAATTGAAAATTTGGAGCTCAAAAATTGGAGGTTTGAGGATGAAAAATTGGAGGTTTGGGGATCAAAAATGGAAATGTCAGAGCTCAGAAATTGGAGGGTCGGGGGTGAAAAATGGGAAGTTTGGGAATCAAAAATTGAAAATTCGGAGGTCAAGAATTGGAGGTTTGGGGATCAAAAATTGGAGGTTTGGGGATCAAAAATTGAAAATTTGGAGATCAAAAATTGGAGGTTTAGGGATGAAAAATTGGAGGGTCAGGGGTGAAAAATTGGAGGTTTGGGAATCAAAAATTGAAAATTCGGAGGTCAAAAATTGGAGGTTTGGGGATCAAAAATTGAGAATTCGGAGCTGGAAAATTGAAAATTTGGAGGTCAAAAATTGAAAATTCGGAGCTCAGAAATTGGAGGCTTCGGGATCAAAAATTGAAAATTCGGAGCTCAGAAATTGGAGGTTTAGGGATGAAAAATTGGAGGGTCGGGGATCAAAAATTGAAAATGCGGAGCTCGAAAATTGAAGGTTTGGAGATCCAAAACTGGGAGTGGGACATGAAGGAAAATGAGGGTGGAATGAAAAACTCAGTTTTGGGACCCCAGGATGCAAAATTTCATCTTTGGGACCCCTCAAACCCTTCCCCGTACCCCCAAATCCCCCCCAAACCCCTCCCTGAGCCCCCAAATCCCCCTGAAATGCCCCCCAAATCCCCCTCAAACCCTTCTCTGTACCCCTAAATCCCCCCCAAACCCCTCCTTGACCCCCCCAAATCCCCCCAAACCCCTTCCTGAGCCCCCAAATCCCCCCCAGATCCCCCCCAAACCCCTCCCTGACCTCCCTCAAATCCCTCCCGGTGCCCCCCAAATCCCCCCCAAACCCCTCCCTGACCCCCCCAAATCCCTTCCTGAGCCCCCAAATCCACCCGAAATCCCCCCCAAATCCCCCCCCAAATCCCTCCCGGTGCCGCCCAAATCCCTCCTTGACCCCCCCAAATCCCCCCCAAACCCCTTCCTGACCCCCCAAACCCCTCCCTGAGCCCCCAAATCCCCCCAAACCCCTTCCTGAGCCCCCAAACCCCTCCCTGACGCCCCCAAGTCGCTCCCGGTGCCCCCCAAATCCCCCCCAAACCCCTTCCTGAGCCCCCAGATCCCCCCTAAATCCCCCCCAAATCCCTCCTTGACCCCCTCAAACCCCTCCCCGTGCCCCCCAAACCCCTTCCTGACCCCCCCAAATCCCCCCCAAATCCCTCCCTGAGCCCCCCAAATCCCCCTCAAATCCCCCTCAAACCCCTCCTCGTGCCCCCCAAACCCCTCCCTGATCCCCCAAACCCCTCCTTGACTCCCCCCAAATCCCCCTAAACCCCTCCCTGTACCCCCCAAATCCCTCCCCGTACCCCCCAAACCCCCCCAAATCCCCCCCAAACCCCTTCCTGACACTCCAAACCCGTCCCTGACCCCCCGAAATCCCCCCCAAATCCCCCTCAAACCCCTCCCTCTACCCCTAAATGCCCCCCCAAACCCCTCCTTGACACCCCAAATCCCCCCTAAACCCCTCCCCGAGCCCCCCAAATCCCCCCAAACCCCTCCCGGTGCCCCCCAAATCCCCCTCAAACCCCTCCCTGAGCCCCCAAATCCCCCTTAAATCCCTCCTTGACCCCCCCAAATGCCCCCCAAACCCCTCCCTGACCCCCCAAATCCCTCCCTGAGCCCCCCAAACCCCCCCAAATCCCCCTCAAACCCCTCCCTGACCCCCCCAAACCCCCCCAAACCCCTTCCTGACACTCCAAACCCCTCCCTGATCCCCCCCAAATCCCTCCCGGTGCCCCCCAAATCCCCCCCAAATCCCTCCCTGAGCCCCCCAAACCCCCCCAAATCCCCCTCAAACCCCTTCCTGTACCCCCCCAAACCTCCCCAAACCCCTCCTTGACCCCCCCAAATCCCCCCAAACCCCCCCTGACCCCCCCAAACCCCTGGCGGTGCCCCCCCGCTGCCCCCCTGAGGCCTGGCCGTGCCCCCCCAGCTGATGGACATGGGTTTCTCCCGGGAACACGCCATGGAGGCTCTGCTCAACACCAACACCATGGAGCAGGCCACGGAGTACCTGCTCACACACCCCCCCCCCGCTCATGGGGGGCTCGGCACGGGTCCGTGGGGGGCTGGGGCAGCTCGGGGGGGGGGCCTGGGGGGGAGATTGGGGGGTCTGGGGGGGAAATAGGGGGGATTTGGGGGGGAAATAGGGGGGAATGGGGGGGCTGGGGGGGAATTAGGGGGGGCTGGGAGTGAAATGGGGGGATTTGGGGGGGAAATGGGGAGGCTGGGAGTGAAATAGGGGAGGAATGGGGGGGCTGGGGGGATTTGGGGGGTCTGGGGGGGAAATGGGGGGTCTGGGGGGGAATTAGGGGGGGCTGGGAGTGAAATGGGGGGGATTTGGGGGGGAAATGGGGGGGATTTGGGGGGAAATGGGGGGGAATTTGGGGAGGCTGGGAGTGAAATAGGGGAGGAATGGGGGGGCTGGGGGGGATTTGGGGGGTCTGGGGGGGAAATGGGGGGTCTGGGGGGGAATTAGGGGGGATTTGTGGGGGGAATAGGGGGGAAATGGGGAGGCTGGGAGTGAAATAGGGGAGGAATCGGGGGGCTGGGGGGGATTTGGGGGAAATGGGGGGGCTGGGAGTGAAATAGGGGGGAAATGGGGGGGATTTGGGGAGGCTGGGAGTGAAATGGGGGGGATTTGGGGGGGAAATGGGGGGAAAATGGGGAGGCTGGGAGTGAAATAGGGGAGGAATGGGGGGGCTGGGGGGGATTTGGGGGGGAAATAGGGGGAAATGGGGGGGCCTGGGGGGGAAATAGGGGGGAAATGAGGGGATTTTGGAGTGATTTTGGGGTGGTTTGGGCGTTTTTGGGGTGGTTTGGGGGGGTCCTGGTAGATTTTGGGGGGATTTTGGGGTGGCTTTGGGGGGTCCTGGTGGATTTTGGGGTGGCTTTGGGGGGATTTTGGGGTGGTTTGGGCGTTTTTGGGGTGGGCTTTGGGGTCATTTTGGGGTGGGTTTTGGGGTGGATTTTGGGGTGGTTTGGGGGGTCCTGGTGGATTTTGGGGTGGCTTTGGGGGGATTTTGGGGTGGTTTGGGGGGATTTTGGGGTGGTTTGAGGGGTCCTGGTGGATTTTGGGGTGGCTTTGGGGGGATTTTGGGGTGGCTTTGGGGGTCCTGGTGGATTTTGGGGTGGCTTTGGGGGGATTTTGGGGTGGTTTTGGGCCTTTTTGGGGCGGTTTGGGGGGTCCTGGTGGATTTTGGGGTGGTTTGGGGGGATTTTGGGGTGGTTTTGGGGGGATTTTGGGGCGGTTTTGGGCCTTTTTGGGGCGGTTTGGGGGATATTTCGGGTTGGTTTTGGGGGTGGTTTCGGGGGTGGTTTGGAACCATTTTGGGGGGTGTTTTTGGGATTGGGATTTTGGGGGTCCCCACAGCCCCTGACGCTGCCCCCCCAGGACCTGAGCATGTCAGAGGAGGATCAGATGATGAGAGCCATCGCCATGTCCCTGGGCCAGGACATCCCCATGGAGCAGCGCGCCGAGTCCCCGGAGGTGAGACCCCAAAAACCCCCAAAAATCCCATTTCATACCCCAAAAATCCCCATTTCGTACCCCAAAATCCCCAAAAACACCCCCAAAATCCCCATTCCATACCCAAAAAACCCCATTTCGTACCCCAAAAATCCCATTTTGTACCCCAAAAACCCCATTTCACACCCCAAAAATCCCATTTCATACCCCAAAAATCCTCATTTCCTACCCCAAAATCCCCATTTTCATAACCCAAAATCCTCATTTCACACCCCAAAAATCCTCACTTCCCCCATTTCTCCCCATTCCTCACTCCAAATCCCCCCATTTCCACCCCATATCCCCCCATATCCCCCATTCCTCACCCCATATCCCCCACTCCTCACCCCATATCCCCCATTTCTCCCCATTCCTCACTCCAAATCCCCCCATTTCCCCCCCATTTCTTCCCCCAAACCCCATATCCCCCCATTCCTCACCCCATATCCCCCCATTTCCCCCCCATATCCCCCCATATCCCCCCTTCTCACCCCATATCTCCCCATTCCTCACCCCATATCCCCCCATATCCCCCATCCCTCACCCCATATCCCCCATTCCTCACCCCATATCCCCCCATTTCCCCCATTCCTCACCCCATATCCCCCCACATCCCCCCATATCCCCCCATATCCCCTATTCCTCACCCCATATCTCCCATTCCTCACCCCATATCCCCCATCCCTCACCCCATATCCCCCATTTCCCCCATTCCTCACCCCATATCCCCCATTCCTCACCCCATTTCCCCCCATTCCTCACCCCATATCCCCCATTCCTCACCCCATATCCCCCATTCCTCACCCCATATCCCCCCATATCCCCCATTCCTCACCCCATATCCCCCATTCCTCACCCCATATCCCCCCATTCCTCACCCCATATCCCCCATTCCTTACCCCATATCCCCCCACATCCCCCCATATCCCCCATTCCTCACCCCATATCCCCCATTCCTCACCCCATATCCCCCCACATCCCCCCACATCCCCCATTCCTCACCCCATATCCCCCCACATCCCCCATTCCTCACCCCATATCCCCCATTTCCCCCCATTCCTCACTCTATATCCCCCCATATCCCCCATTCCTCACCCCATATCCCCCCATATCCCCCATTCCTCACCCCGTATCCCCCCATATCCCCCACTCCTCACCCCATATCCCCCCATATCCCCCATTCCTCACCCCATATCCCCCATATCCCCCATTCCTCACCCCATATCCCACATTCCTCACCCCATATCCCCCATTCCTCACCCCATATCCCCCATTTCCCCCATTCCTCACTCTATATCCCCCCATTCCCCTTATATGCCCCCATATCCCACATTCTTCACCCCATATCCCCCATATCCCCCATTCCTCACCCCATATCCCCCCATATCCCCCCATATCCCCCATTCCTCACCCCATATCCCCCCACATCCCCCCACATCCCCCCATATCCCCCATTCTCACCCCCCACCCCCGTACCCCCCCAGGAGGCCGCGTGCCGGAAGGAGGAGGAGGAGCGCCGTGCCCGGGAGCGGCAGGAGGAGGAGGAGGCGAAGTGCCTGGAGAAGTTCGAGGGGGCGGAGCCGCTGGAGGCGGCCGAGCTGGGCGCCTTCACGGACTCCATGCTGCCCGGCTGCTCGCAGCTGCTGGACGAGCTGCCCGACACCGTGTACCGGGTGTGCGACCTGCTGATGACGGCCGTGAGGCGCAACGGCCCCGCCTACCGGGACTCGGTGCTGAAACAGGTGGTGCAGCAGGTATGGAGTGATAAACTGGGCTTAAACCTGGCTTAAATCTGAGTTAAATCTGAGTTAAACCCACCCTGACACCGTGTACTGAGTGTGTGAGCTGTTAATGACAGCGCCCCCTACCGAGAGTCGGTGTTAAAACAGGTGGTGCAGCAGGTATGGAATGCTAAACTAGGCCTAAACTAGTCCTAAATATGAGTTGAGCCCACCCTGACACCGTGTACTGAGTGTGTGACCTGTTAATGACAGCGCCCCCTACTGAGAGTCGGTGCTAGAATAGGTGGTACAGCAGGTGTGGGGGCTTAAACCTGGCTTAAATCTGAGTTAAATCTGAGTTAAAGCCACCCCGACACCGTGTACCGGGTGTGCGACCTGTTAATGACAGCGCCCCCTACCGAGAGTCGGTGTTAAAACAGGTGGTGCAGCAGGTATGGGGGCTTAAACCTGGCTTAAATCTGAGTTAAATCTGAGTTAAACCCACCCTGACATCGTGTACTGAGTGTGTGACCTGCTAATGACAGCGCCCCCTACCGAGAGTCGGTGTTAAAACAGGTGGTGCAGCAGGTATGGAGTGATAAACTGGGCTTAAACCAGGCTTAAATCTGAGTTAAACCCACCCCGACACCGTGTACTGGGTGTGCGAACTGTTAATGACAGCGCCCCCTACCGCGAGTCGGTGTTAAAACAGGTGGTGCAGCAGGTATGGAGTGCTAAACTGGGCCTAAACTAGGCCTAAACTAGTCCTAAATATGAGTTGAGCCTACCCTGACACCGTGTACTGAGTGTGTGACCTACTAATGACAACCCCCCCTACTGAGAGTCGGTGCTAGAACAGGTGGTGCAGCAGGTGTGGAGCGATAAACTGGGCTTAAATCTGAGCTAAAACCAGCCCTGAGATCCTAAACCCACCCTGAGCCCTGTAATGGCTCAGCCTACGGAGACTTGGTGCTAGAACAGGTGGTGCAGCAGGTATGGAGTGCTAAACTGGGCCTAAACTAGACCTAAATATGAGTTGAGCCCACCCTGACACCGTGTACTGAGTGTGTGACCTGTTAATGACAGCGCCCCCTACTGAGAGTCGGTGTTAAAACAGGTGGTGCAGCAGGTATGGGGGCTTAAACCTGGCTTAAATCTGAGCTAAAACCAGCCCTGAGATCCTAAACCCACCCTGAGCCCTGTAATGGCTCAGCCTACCGAGACTCAGTGCTGGAACAGGTGGTGCAGCAGGTATGGAGTGCTAAACTGGGCTTAAACCAGGCTTAAATCTGAGTTAAATCTGAGTTAAAGCCACCCCGACACCGTGTACCGGGTGTGTGACCTGTTAATGACAGCGCCCCCTAGCGAGAGTCGGTGCTAGAGCAGGTGGTGCAGTAGGTATGGGGGCTTAAACCAGGCTTAAACTAGCCCTAAACCTGACCTAAACCTGTCCTGAGATCCTAAACCCACAGGTGGTGTAGCAGGTATGGGGACTTAAACCTGACCTAAAAGGTGTGGGAGGCGGCCGATGTGCTGATCCAGGCGGCCGTGCCACTGACCCCACTGACAACTGACCATTGACCCCACTGACCCCACTGACCCCTGACCCCACTGACCCCTGACCCCAGTGATGACCCCACTGACCCCTGACCCCTGACCCCAGTGATGACCCCACTGACCCCTGACCCCAGTGATGACCCCACTGACAACTGACCCCTGACCCCACTGACCCCACTGACCACTGACCCCACTGATGACCCCACTGATGTCCCCACTGTCCCCAGGTGTGGGAGGCGGCCAATGTGCTGATCAAGGCGGCCGTGCCGCTGACCCCTGACCCCACTGATGACCCCACTGACCACTGACCCTAATGATGACCCCCTGACCCCACTGATGACCCCCTGACCCCACTGATGACTCCACTGATGTCCCCACTGTCCCCAGGTGTGGGAGGCGGCTGACGTGCTCATCAAGGCGGCTGTGCCCCTGACCACTGACCCCACTGATGACCCCACTGACCCCTGACCCTAATGATGACCCCACTGACCCCTGACCCCATTAATGACCCCCCTGACCCCAGTGACGACCCCACTGATGTCCCCACTGTCCCCAGGTGTGGGAGGCAGCCGATGTGCTCATCAAGGCGGCCGTGCCCCTGACCACTGACCCTAATGATGACCCCACTGACCCCAATGACCCCCTGACCCCATTAATGACCCCCTGACCCCAATGACGACCCCACTGATGTCCCCACTGTCCCCAGGTGTGGGAGGCGGCCGACGTGCTCATCAAGGCGGCCGTGCCCCTGACCCCTGACCCCACTGATGACCCCACTGACCCCAATGATGACCCCACTGACCCCATTAATGACCCCCCTGACCCCATTAATGACCCCACTGATGTCCCCACTGTCCCCAGGTGTGGGAGGCGGCCGACGTGCTCATCAAGGCGGCCGTGCCGCTGACCACTGACCCCACTGATGACCCCACTGACCCCTGACCCTAATGATGACCCCACTGACCCCTGACCCCATTAATGACCCCCTGACCCCATTAATGACCCCACTGATGTCCCCACTGTCCCCAGGTGTGGGAGGCAGCCGATGTGCTCATCAAGGCGGCCGTGCCCCTGACCCCACTGACCACTGACCCTAATGATGACCCCACTGACCCCACTGATGACCCCCTGACCCCAATGACGACCCCACTGATGTCCCCACTGTCCCCAGGTGTGGGAGGCGGCCGATGGGCTGATCAAGGCGGCCGTGCCCCTGACCACTGACCCCAATGACCACTGACCCTAATGACCCCCCTGACCCCATTAATGACCCCCCTGACCCCATTAATGACCCCACTGATGTCCCCACTGTCCCCAGGTGTGGGAGGCGGCCGACGTGCTCATCAAGGCGGCCGTGCCGCTGACCACCAGTGACACCAAGACGGTCTCGGAGTGGATCAGCCAAATGGCGACCCTGCCCCAGGCCTCCAACCTGGCCACGCGCATCCTGCTGCTCACCCTGCTCTTCGAGGTACCCCAAAAAACGGGGGGACCCCAAAAATGGGGGGTCCTAAAAATGGGGGGACCCCAAAAATGGGGGGAACCCAAAAATGGGGTCCTAAAATTGGGGGGACCCCAAAAACGGGGGGATCCCAAAAATGGGGGGTCCTTAAACTGGGGGGACCCAAAAAATGGGGGGAACCCAAAAATGGGGTCCTAAAATTGGGGGGACCCCAAAAATGGGGGGTCCTAAAACTGGGGGGGTCCCAAATCTGGGGGGACCCCAAAAATGGGGGGTCCCCAAAAATGGGGGGTCCTAAAATTGGGGGGATCCCAAAAATGGGGGGACCCCAAAAATGGGGGGTCCTTAAACTGGGGGGACCCAAAAAATGGGGGGAACCCAAAAATGGGGTCCTAAAATTGGGGGGACCCCAAAAATGGGGGGGTCCTTAAACTGGGGGGACCCCAAAAACGGGGGGTCCTAAAACCGGGGGGACCCCAAAAATGGGGGGGCCCAAAAATGGGGGGTCCTAAAACTGGGGGGACCCCAAAAATGGGGGGTCCCAATACCAGGGGGGTCCCAAAACGAAGGGAGCCCAAACCTAGGGGAATCCCGAAACTGGAGGGGGTCCTAAAACTGGGGGGACCCCAAAAATGGGGGAATCCTAAAACTGGGGGGATCCCTAAAATGGGGGGTCCTAAAACTGGGGGGATCCCAAAAATGGGGGGATCCTAAAACGAAGAGATCCCAAAACTGGGAGGGATCTCAAAAACCGGGAGGGGAATCCCAAAATCAGAGGGGATCCGAAAACTGGGGGGGGATCCCAAAATCGGGAGAGGATCCCAAAACTGGAGGGTGTTTGGGATATTTTTCGGGGTGCTGATGTTTTCGGGGTGCCCCAGGAGCTGAAGCTGCCCTGTACCCACACGGTGGAGTCCAGGTGGAGTTTTGGGGCTGATTCTGGAGATTTTGGGGCTGTTAATGCCGATATTATGGGGACGTTTCCATGGGTATTTCAGGCGTATTTCTGGGTATTTTTATCGGGATTTTTGGGGCGTTTGGGATATTTTTCGGGGTGCTGACGTTTTCGGGGTGCCCCAGGAGCTGAAGCTGCCCTGTACCCACACGGTGGAGTCCAGGTGGAGTTTTGGGGCTGATTCTGGAGATTTTGGGGCTGTTAATGCCGATATTATGGGGACGTTTCCATGGGTATTTCAGGCGTATTTCTGGGTATTTTTATGGGGATTTTTGGGGGTGTTTGGGATATTTTTCGGGGTGCTGATGTTTTTGGGGTGCCCCAGGAGCTGAACCTGCCCTGTACCCACACGGTGGAGTCCAGGTGGAGTTTTGGGGCTGATTCTGGAGATTTTGGGGCTCTTAATGCCAAGATTTCGAGGCTGTTTCCACTGAAATTTCAGGGCTATTTCTGGGTATTTTTATCGGGATTTTTGGGGCGTTTGGGATGTTTTTGGGGGTGCTGACGCTTTCGGGGTGCCCCAGGAGCTGAACCTGCCCTGTGCCCACACGGTGGAGTCCAGGTGGAGTTTTGGGGCTGTTAATGCCGATATTATGGGGACGTTTCCATGGGTATTTCAGGGCTATTTCTGGATATTTTTATGGGGATTTTTGGGGTGTTTTGGTGGCTATTTCGGGGTGCTGATGTTTTCGGGGTGCCCCAAGAGCTGAACCTGCCCTGTGCCCGTGTGGTGGAGTCCAGGTGGAGTTTTGGGGCTGATTCTGGAGTTTTTGGGGACGTTTCCGCGGATATTTCGGGAGCGTTTCTGGATATTTTTATGGGGATTTTTGGGGGCGTTTGGGATATTTTTCGGGGTGCTGACGTTTTCGGGGTGCCCCAGGAGCTGAAGCTGCCCTGTGCCCGTGTGGTGGAGTCCAGCTGTGTGCTGGATGTGCTCATCAAGCTGCTGGAGGTGGTGCAGCCCTGCCTGCAGGCGGCCAAGGAGCACAAGGAGGTGCAGACCCCCAAGTAAGGAGTGTGACGACCCCCTCCCCCCCAAAAAAAAAAACCCCCCCGGGATGTTCTCATGGCTCCTCTGTCCCGCCCCCCAAAAACCAGGTGGATCACCCCGGTGCTGCTGCTGATTGATTTCTATGAGAAAACGGCCGTGTCCTCCAAGCGCCGCGCACAGATGAACAAGGTGGGGGGATTTTGGGGGGTCCTGGGGGGATTTTGCGGGGTCCTGGGGGGATTTTGGGTGGTCCTGGGTGGATTTTGGGGGGATCTTGGGTGGTCTTGGGGGGGGGGTTTGGGGGGTCTTGGGGGGATTTGGGGAGTCTTAGGGGGATTTTGGGGGGATTTAGGGGGGTCTTTGGGGGATTTTGGGTGGTCTTGGGGGGATTTTGGGGGGTCCTGGGGGGATTTTGGGGGGTCCTGGGGATTTTGGGGGGTCCTGGGGGGATTTTGGGGAATCTTGGGGGGATTTTGGGGGGTCCTGGGGGGATCTGGGGAGGTCCTGGGGGGATTTTGGGGGGTCCTGGGGGGATTTTGGGGAATCTTGGGGGGATTTTGGGGGTCCTGGGGGGGATTTTAGAGGGGTTTGGGGTGTCCTGGAGGGATTTGGGGGATTCTAGGGGGAATCTGGAGGAAGTTTGAGGAGTCCTGGGGGGAATTTAGGGGGTCCTGGGTGGAGTTTGGGAGACCTTGGAGGGGAAACTGGGGGGTCCTGGGGGGGAAATCTGGGGGGTTCTAGAGGATTTGGGGGATCCTGGGGGAATCTGTGGGATTCTGGGTGAATCTGGGGGGGGGCTTGGGTGGTCCTGGTGGGAGTTTGGGGGATCATGGGGGAATCTGAGGGGTCCTGGGGGAATTTGGGGGATACTGGGGAGGAAATCGGGGGGAATTCTGGGGGGTTTGGGGGACCCTGAGGGAATTTGGAGGGTCTTGGGGGAGAATTTTGGGGGTCCTGGGGACACACGGTGGGGCTGGGGCAACCCTGGGGGTCACATGGGGTGACACCCACCCCACCACGCCCTTCCAGCACCCCCAGCACCGCCCCGGGTGGGGTTTGGGTGGGCACGGGGAGGGGCTCTGATCCCCCCTCCTTTTATCCCCGAGTTTGGGGGGTCACGGGGGGTCTCTGACGCCCCCTCCCCGTGTGTCCCCCCCCCTCCCGCAGTACCTGCAGGCCAGCGGCAACAACTGGCGCTGGTTCGACGATCGCTCGGGCCGCTGGTGCAGCTACAGCGCCAGCAACAACAGCACCATCGACGCGGCCTGGAGGGCCGGGGAGCCCAGCGTGCGCTTCACGGCCGGCAGGAGGCGCTACACCGTGCAGTTCACCACCATGGTGCAGGTGAGGGGGCCGGGGACACACCTGGGGACACAGCTGGGGACACACCTGGGGGGCTGAGGACACACCTGGGGGGCTGGGGACACACCTGGGGACATGGGGACACACCTGGGGACATGGGGACACACCTGGGGTCATGGGGACACAGCTGGGGACACACCTGGGGACATGGGTCAGGGTACAGGGACACACAGTTACACCGTGCAGTTCAGCACCATGGTGCAGGTGAGGGGGCTGGGGACACACCTGAGGGGCTGGGGACACACCTGGGGACACGGGGACACACCTGGGGACACACCTGGGGACATGGGGACACTGCCCTGGGGCACGGGGACATGTCCCAGTGTCACCCACTGCAGGGGACACCCCTGGGTGTCACCCCATGGACAGGGAGCCCAGCGTCACCCCTGTGTCTCCTCTCTGTGACCCGCCGGTGTCCCCCCCATGGGCAGGGGTCCCGGTGTCCCCCCTGTGACCCCCTGGTGTCCCCTCGGTGTCCCCTCTCTGACCCCTGGTGTCCCCAACGTCCCCCCTATGACTCCCCGGTGTCCCCCCATGGGCAGGGGTCTCAATGTCCCCCCTGTGACCCCTCCTGTGACCCCCCCGGTGTCCCCCCATGGGCAGGGGTCTCAATGTCACCCCCTGTCCCCCCTGTGACCCTCGGTGTCCCCCCATGGGCAGGGGTCTCAATGTCACCCCCCTGTCCCCTCTGTGACCCCCGGTGTCCCCCCATGGGCAGGGGTCCCAATGTCCCCCCTGTGACCTCCGGTGACCCCCCCGGTGTCCCCCCATGGGCAGGGGTCCCCCTATGACTCCCCGGTGTCCCCCCATGGGCAGGGGTCTCAATGTCACCCCCTGTCCCCCCTGTGACCCCCGATGTCCCCCCCATGGGCAGGGGTCCCCCTATGACTCCCCGGTGTCTCCCCCATGGGCAGGGGTCTCAGTGTCCCTCTGGTGTCCCCTCTGTGACACCTCTGTCCCCCCTGTGACCCCCCGGTGTCTCCCTCATGGGCAGGGGTCTCAATGTCCCCCCTGTGACCCCCTGGTGTCCCCATTGTCCCCGCTGTCCCCTCGGTGTGCCCTCTCTGACCCCTGGTGTCCCCAACGTCCCCCCTGTGACTCTCCGGTGTCTCCCCCATGGGCAGGGGTCCCCTGTGACCCCCCTGCGACCCCCGGTGACCCCCCGGTGTCCCCCCAGGTGAACGAGGAGACCGGGAACCGGCGCCCGGTGATGCTGACGCTGCTGAGACCCCCCCGGGCCGGCAAGGGCCGAGACGAGGGAGGGGGCGAGGACCCCGAGGGGAAGGGCAAGGACGAGACCCCCGGTATGGGGGGAGGGGGGGGGGCTGAGGGGGTTTTGGGGGGGTCTGAGGGGGTTTTGGGGGGGTCTGAGGGGGTTTTGGGGGGTCTGAGGGGGTTTTGGGGGGGGTCTGAGGGGGTTTTGGGGGGGTCTGAGGGGGGTTTGGGGGGAATCTGAGGGGGTTTGGGGGTTTTGGGGGTGTCTGAGGGGGTTTTGGGGGGTCTGAGGGGGTTTGGGGGGTCTGAGGGGGTTTTGGGGGGTTGAATCTGAGGGGGTTTTGGGGGGGTCTGAGGGGGTTTTGGGGGGGTCTGAGGGGGTTTTGGGGGGGGTCTGAGGGGGTTTTGGGGGGTCTGAGGGGGTTTTGGGGGGAATCTGAGGGGGTTTTGGGGGGTCTGAGGGGGTTTGGGGGGGTCTGAGGGGGGTTTTGGGGGGGTCTGAGGGGGTTTGGGGGGGTCTGAGGGGTTTGGGGGGGGCTGAGGGGGTTTTGGGGGGATCTGAGGGGGTTTGGGGAGTCTGAGGGGGTTTTGGGGGGGTCTGAGGGGGTTTTGGGGGGTCTGAGGGGGTTTTGGGGGGGATCTGAGGGGGTTTGGGGGGGTCTGAGGGGGTTTGGGGGGGCTGAGGGGGTTTTGGGGGGTCTGAGGGGGTTTTGGGGGGTCTGAGGGGGTTTGGGGAGTCTGAGGGGGTTTTGGGGGGGGTCTGAGGGGGTTTGGGGGGGTCTGAGGGGGTTTGGGGGGTCTGAGGGGTTTGGGGGGGTCTGAGGGGGTTTTGGGGGGGGTCTGAGGGGGTTTGGGGGGGTCTGAGGGGGGTTTTGGGGGGGTCTGAGGGGGTTTGGGGGGTCTGAGGGGGTTTTGGGGGGGTCTGAGGGGGTTTGGGGGGGTCTGAGGGGTGTTGGGAGGACTCTGAAGGATTTGGGGGTGGTCTGAGGGGTTTGGGGGCCTCAGAATGGCCATGAGGGCTCAGAATGGCCATGGGGGGCTCGGAATGGCCATGAGGGGGCTCAGAATAACCTTGGGGGGCTCAGAATGGCCATGGGGGCTCAGAATGGCTATGGGGGGGCTCAGAATAACCTTGGGGGGCTCAGAATGGCCATGGGGGCTCAGAATGGCTATGGGGGGCTCGGAATGGCCATGAGGGCTCAGAATGGCCATGAGGGGGCTCAGAATGGTATGAGGGCTCAGAATGGCCATGGGGAGGTTGTAGTGGCTATGAGGGCTCAGAATGGCCATGAGGGCTCAGAATGGCCATGGGGGGCTCAGAATGGCCATGAGGGGGCTCAGAATGGCCACGGGGGCTCAGAATGGCCATGAGGGGGCTCAGAATGGCCATGGGGGGCTCAGAATGGCCATGGGGAGGCTCGGAATGGCCATGGGGAGGTTGTAGTGACTATGAGGGCTCAGAATGGCTGTGAGGGGGCTCAGAATGGCCGTGAGGGGTCAGATTGGCCATGAGGGGAATCACAGAGGCCCTGAGGGGCTCAGAATGGCCGTGAGGGCTCAGAATGGACATGGGGGGCTCAGAATGGCCACGGGGGCTCAGAATGGCCATGAGGGGGCTCAGAATGGCCATGAGGGGGCTCAGAATGGCCATGGGGGGCTCAGAATGGCCATGGGGAGGTTGTAGTGACTATGAGGGCTCAGAATGGCCGTGGGGGGCTCGGAATGGCTGTGAGGGCTCAGAATGGCCATGGGGGACTTGGAATGACCATGAGGGGTCAGATTGGCCGTGAGGGGAATCACAGAGGCCCTGAGGGGCTCAGAATGGCCATGGGGGGCTCAGAATGACCGTGGGGGGCTCAGAATGGCCATGGGGAGGCTCGGAATGGCCATGGAGAGGTTGTAGTGGCTATGAGGGCTCAGAATGGCTGTGAGGGGGCTCAGAATGGCCATGGGGAGGTTGTAGTGGCTATGAGGGCTCAGAATGGCTGTGAGGGGGCTCAGAATGGCCATGAGGGGTCAGATTGACCATGAGGGGAATCACAGAGGCCCTGAGGGGCTCAGAATGGCCATGAGGGCTCAGAATGGCCACGAGGGCTCAGAATGGCCGTGGGGGGGCTCGGAATGTTCATGAGGGGGCTCAGAATGGCCATGAGGGCTCAGAATGGCCATGGGGAGGTTGTAGTGGCCACGAGGGCTCAGAATGGCTATGAGGGCTCAGAATGGCCATGGGGGACTTGGAATGACCATGAGGGGTCAGATTGGCCATGAGGGGAATCACAGAGGCCCTGAGGGGCTCAGAATGGCCGTGAGGGCTCAGATTGGCCATGGGGGGGCTCAGAATGGCCATGAGGGGGCTCAGAATGGCCATGGGGGGCTCAGAATGACCATACTGAAATCACAGAGGCCCTGGGGGGCTCAGAATGGCCATGAGGCCTCAGAATGGCCACGGGGGGCTCAGAATGGCCATGGGGAGGTTGTAGTGACTATGAGGGCTCAGAATGGCCGTGAGGGGGCTCAGAATGGCCACGGGGGGCTCAGAATGACCGTGGGGGGCTCAGAATGGCCATGGGGAGGCTCGGAATGGCCATGGAGAGGTTGTAGTGGCTATGAGGGCTCAGAATGGCCATGAGGGGGCTCAGAATGGCCACGGGGGGCTCAGAATGGCCGTGAGGGGGCTCAGAATGGCCATGGGGAGGTTGTAGTGGCTATGAGGGCTCAGAATGGCCATGAGGGGGCTCAGAATGGCCACGGGGGGCTCAGAATGGCCATGAGGGCTCAGAATGGCCATGGGGAGGTTGTAGTGGCTATGAGGGCTCAGAATGGCCGTGAGGGGGCTCAGAATGGCTGTGAGGGCTCAGAATGGCCACGGGGGCTCAGAATGGCTATGGGGGGCTCGGAATGGCCATGGGGGGGCTCACAATGGCCACGAGGGCTCAGAATGGCCATGGGGGACTTGGAATGACCATGAGGGGTCAGATTGGCCATGAGGGGAATCACTGAGGCCCTGAGGGGCTCAGAATGGCCATGAGGGGGCTCAGAATGGCCGTGAGGGGGCTCAGAATGGCCATGGGGGGCTCAGAATGGCCATGAGGGGGCTCAGAATGGCCGTGAGGGGGCTCAGAATGGCCATGAGGGGGCTCAGAATGGCCATGAGGGGGCTCAGAATGGCCATGAGGGCTCAGAATGGCTATGAGGGCTCAGAATGGCCATGGGACGTTAGAATGGTCATGGGGGGGGGTCATAGAGGCCATGAGGGCTCAGAATGGCCATGGGGGGCTCGGAATGGCCATGGGGGGCTCAGAATGGCCATGGGGGGCTCAGAATGACCATACTGAAACCACAAAGTCCATTAGGGCCTCATAAACCCCCTTCTCCCCTCACCCTTTTTTCCCCCCCCCGCCCTTCATTCCCACAGCTCCAGACCCCCCTTCCACCGACAGCGACCCCACCCCTTCCACCACCACCACCACCACCTGCCCATCCCCACCCACCCCCACGACGGAATCCGACGAGACCACCACCACCACGACCACCACCACCACCACGGAGAGCGGCGAGGAGGCGGAGGCGCCGGTGCGCGGCCTGGCCGAGGAGGCGGTGCCGGCCGTGCTGCGGGCGTGCGTGAGCATGCTGGGCGTGCCCGTGGACCCGGACACGCTGCACGCCACGCTGCGCCTGTGCCTGCGCCTGACGCGGCAGCACAAGCACGCGCTGCTGTTCGCCGAGCTGCGCTCGACGCGCACCATCCTGGCGCTGACGCAGAGCTCGGGCTTCACGGGCTTCACGCCGCTCGTGACGCTGCTGTTCCGGCACATCATCGAGGATCCCTGCACGCTGAGGCACACCATGGAGAAGGTGGGGGGGGGGGTTTGGGGGGTGAGGGGTTGGTTAACTCTGTCGCTGTGGTGTCCCCACTCTCTCGCCGTGGTGTCCTCGTTGTCCCCCACGGTGTCCCCATGGTGTCCCCGCTGTGTCCACTCTGTCCCCACGGTGTCCTCACTATCCCCACGGTGTCCCCACTGTCCCCACACCATCCCTGTCCCCATGGTGTCCCCACTATCCCCATACCATCCCTCTCCCCACGGTGTCCCCGCTGTCCCCATGGTGTCCCCACTATCCCCATACCATCCCTCTCCCCACGGTGTCCCCGCTGTCCCCACGGAGTCCCCGCTGTGTCCACTCTGTCCTCACGGTGTCCTCACTATCCCCACGGTGTCCCCATGGTGTCCCCACTGTCCCCACGGAGTCCCCGCTGTGTCCACTCTGTCCCCACGGTGTCCTCACTATCCCCACGGTGTCCCCACTGTCCCCACACCATCCCTGTCCCCACGGTGTCCCCACTATCCCCATACCATCCCTGTCCCCACGGTGTCCCCGCTGTCCCCACGGTGTCCCCACTATCCCCATACCATCCCTCTCCCCACGGTGTCCACTCTGTCCCCACGGTGTCCCCACGGTGTCCCCGCTGTCCCCACGGAGTCCCTGCTGTGTCCACTCTGTCCCCACGGTGTTCTCACTATCCCCACGTTGTCCCCGCTATCCCCATACCATCCCTCTCCCCACGGTGTCCCCACCGTGTCCCCGCTGTCCCCATGGTGTCCCCACTATCGCCATACCATCCCTGTCCCCACGGTGTCCCCGCTGTCCCCACGGTGTCCCCACTATCCCCATACCATCCCTGTCCCCACGGTGTCCCCACCGTCCCCGCGGTGTCCCCACTGTCCCCATACCGTCCCTGTCCCCGTGGTGTCCCCACACCATCCCTGTCCCCACGGTGCCCCCACTATCCCCATACCATCCCTGTCCCCGCGGTGTCCCCGCGGTGTCCCCGCCGTCCCCGCGGTGTCCCCACACGCCGCGTGTCCCCTCCCGTGGCAGGTGGTGCGCTCGGCGGCCACGAGCGGCGCGGGCAGCACCACGTCGGGGGTGGTGTCGGGCAGCCTGGGCTCCCGCGAGGTCAACTACATCCTGCGGGTGCTGGGCCCCGCCGCCTGCCGCAGCCCCCACGTCTTCACCGAGGTGGCCACGGGCTGCATCCGCATCGCCCTGCCCGCCCCCAGGGGCTCCGGCACCGGTGAGAGGGGTGGGGGGCACGGGAGAGGGGTGGGGGGCACGGGAGAGGGGGGCACAGGGGTGTGGAGTGGTCACATCTTCACCGAGGTGGCCACGGTGGCCACGGGCTGCATCCGTATTGCCCTGCCCGCCCCCAGGGGCTCCGGCACCGGTGAGAGGGGTGGGGGGCACGGGAGAGGGGTGGGGGACACGGGAGAGGGGATGGGAGACAGGGGAGAGGGGATGGGGGGCACGGGAGAAGGGGTGGGGGACACGGGAGAGGGGTGGGGGGACACGGGAGAGGGGTGGGGGACACGGGAGAGGGGTGGGGGGACACGGGAGAGGGGTGGGGGACACGGGAGTGTGGAGTGGGGCACATCTGGACCGAGGGGTGGGGCACACGGTGGCCACGGGCTGCATCCGTATTGCCCTGCCCGCCCCCAGGGGCTCCGGCACCGGTGAGAGGGGTGGGGGGCACGGGACAGGGGTGGGGGGCACGGGAGAGGGGTGGGGGGACACGGGAGAGGGGTGGGGGACACGGGAGAGGGGTGGGGGACACGGGAGAGGGGGGGACAGGGGTGTGGAGTGGGGGGATGGGGTGTGATCGGACAGGGGCATGACCCCCCTGAGGACCCCCCCAAATCCCTGAGGACCCCCCCAAATCACTGACCCCCATGAGGACCCTCCCAAATCCCTGACTGCCTCAAATCCCTGACCCCCCTGATGACCTCCCCAAATCTCTGACCCCCCTGAGGACCTCCCCAAATCCCTGACTGCCTCAAATCCCTGACCCCCCAAGCCCCTGAACCCCCAAATTCCCTGATCCCCCTGAGGATCCCCCCAAATCTCTGAGGACCCCTCCCCAAATTCCCTGACCCCCCTGAGGATCTCCCCAAACCCCTGACCCCTCCAAACCCCTGAGGACCTCCCTCAAATCCCTGACCCCCCTGAGGACCTCCCCAAACCCCTGACCCCCCCAAACCCCTGAGGACCCTCCCAAATCCCTGACTCCCCCACATTCCTGACCCCCCTGATTACCCCCCCAAATCCCTGACCCCCCCAAATCCCTGACTCCCCCCAAACCCCTGACCTCCCTCAAATCCCTGACCTCCCTGATGACCCCCCAAACCCCTGAGGACCCCCCCAAATCCCTGACTGCCCCACATCCCTGACCCCCCCTGAGGACCCCCCCAAACCCCTGACCCCCCCAAACCCCTGAGGATCCCCTCAAACCCCTGACTGCCCCCAAATCCCTGACCTCCCTCAAATCCCTGACCCCCCTGATGACCCCTGAAACCCCTGACCCCCCCAAACCCCTGAAGACCCCCCCAAATCCCTGACTGCCCCACATCCCTGACCCCCCTGAGGACCCCCCCAAACCCCTGAGTGCCTCACATCCCTGACCACCCTCAAATCCCTGACCCCCCAAACCCCTGAACCCCCAAATTCCCTGATCCCCCTGAGGATCCCCCCAAATCTCTTGAGGACCCCCTCCCCAAACCCCTGACCCCCTCAAACCCCTGAAGACCCCCCCCAAACCCCGTGACCCCCTCCCCGATTTCTCAGCCTCTGACGACGAGTTTGAGAACCTGCGCATCAAGGGTCCCAACGCCGTGCAGCTGGTGAAGACCACCCCGGCCAAGGCGGCCGCGCTGCCGCCCATCCCCGAGCCCATCCGCGACGTCATCTACGACATGCTCAACGCCCTGGCGGCCTACCACGCCCCCGAGGAGGGTACGGGGGGCTGCGGGAAAAGGGGGGACCCCACCCCCGGGGGTGGTGGGGGGCGAGGGGAGGTGTGGGGCGCAGGTGGAGCAGGAATTGGGGTGTCGTGTGTGATGCCCTGAGTGTTCTCCTGACTCTGACAAGGGACTCTGAGAAGATTTTGGGGGGTTTGGGATGGGACAAGAGGTGTGGGGTGCACGTGGAGCAGGAATTGGGGTGTCCTGTGCGATGTTTTGGGTGCCTGCCAGACTCTGACAAGGGACTGTGAGAAGATTTTGGGGGGCTCAGGGGATCCCCAGAGGGAGGCAGACACCCCCAGAGAGGTTTGGGGTGCAGAGAGAGGAGTGGGGTGCACGTGGAGCAGGAATTGGGGTGTCGTGTGTGATGCCCTGAGTGTCCTCCTGACTCTGACAAGGGACTGTGAGAAGATTTTGGGGGGCCTTGGGATGGGATAAGAGGAGTGGGGTGGGGTGCACGTGGAGCAGGAATTGGGGTCTCCATATAGGGGAAACTGGGGTGTCCATATAGGGGATTTGGGGTGTCCATGTAGGGAAGGATTTGGGGTGTCCATATAGGGAAAGGATTGGGGTGTCCATATAGGGAAAGGATTGGGGTGTCCATATAGGGAGAATTGGGGTGTCCATGTAGGGGATTTGGGGTGTCCATATAGGGGGATTGGGGTGTCCATATAGGGGGATTGTGGTGTCCATATAGAGGAATTGTGGTGTCCATATAGGGGATTTGGGGTGTCCATGTAGGGAAGGATTTGGGGTGTCCATATAGGGGGATTGTGGTGTCCATATAGGGGAAATTGGGGTGTCCATATAGGGAAGGATTTGGGGTGTCCATATAGGGAAGGATTTGGGGTGTCCATATAGGGAAAGGATTGGGGTGTCCATATAGGGGAAATTGGATTGTCCATATAGAGGAGTTGTGGTGTCCATATAGGGGGATTGGGGTGTCCATATAGGGGAAGTTGTGGTGTCCATATAGGGGGATTGGGGTGTCCATATAGGGAGAATTGGGGTGTCCATATAGGGAAGGATTTGGGGTGTCCACATAGGGAGAATTGGGGTGTCCATATAGGGGGATTGGGGTGTCCATATAGGGGAAATTGGGGTGTCCATATAGGGAGAATTGGGGTGTCCATATAGGGAAGGATTTGGGGTGTCCATATAGGGAAGGATTTGGGGTGTCTGCATAGGGAGAATTGTGGTGTCCATATAGGGGAAATTGTGGTGTCCATATAGAGGGATTGGGGTGTCCATATAGGGAGAATTGTGGTGTCCATATAGGGAAGGATTTGGGGTGTCCATATAGGGGAAGTTGTGGTGTCCATATAGGGGAATTGGGGTGTCCATATAGGGAGAATTGTGGTGTCCATATAGGGAAGGATTTGGGGTGTCCATATAGGGAAAGGATTGGGGTGTCCATATAGGGGAAGTTGTGGTGTCCATATAGAGGAAATTGGGATGTCCATATAGGGAAAGGATTGGGGTGTCCATATAGGGAGAATTGGGGTGTCCATATAGGGAGAATTGGGGTGTCCATGTAGGGAAGGATTTGGGGTGTCCATATGGGGAAATTGTGGTGTCCATATAGGGGGATTGGGGTGTCCATATAGGGGAAATTGGGGTGTCCATATAGGGAAGGATTTGGGATGTCCACATAGGGGAAATTGGGGTGTCCATATAGGGAAGGATTTGGGGTGTCCATATAGGGAGAATTGGGGTGTCCATATAGGGAAGGATTTGGGGTGTCCATATAGGGAAAGGATTGGGGTGTCCATATAGGGGGATTGGGGTGTCCATATAGGGGAAATTGGGGTGTCCATGTAGGGAAGGATTTGGGGTGTCCATATAGAGGAATTGTGGTGTCCATATAGGGGATTTGGGGTGTCCATGTAGGGAAGGATTTGGGTTGTCCATATAGGGAAAGGATTGGGGTGTCCATGTAGGGGATTTGGGGTGTCCATATAGGGGCATTGGGGTGTCCATATAGAGGAATTGTGGTGTCCATATAGAGGGATTGGGGTGTCCATATAGAGGGATTGGGGTGTCCATATAGGGAAGGATTTGGGGTGTCCGCATAGGGAGAATTGGGGTGTCCATATAAGGGAAATTGGATTGTCCATATAGAGGAGTTGTGGTGTCCATATAGGGGAATTGTGGTGTCCATATAGAGAAAGGATTGGGGTGTCCACATAGGGAGAATTGGGGTGTCCATATAGGGGAAATTGGGGTGTCCATATAGGGGGATTGGGGTGTCCATATAGGGAGAATTGGGGTGTCCATATAGGGAAGGATTTGGGGTGTCCACATAGGGAGAATTGGGGTGTCCATATAGGGAAGGATTTGGGGTGTCCACATAGGGAGAATTGGGGTGTCCACACAGGAGCAATCAGGCTGCCCCTATCCCCCCCCTTCCAGCCCCTCCGGGGTGTGTCCCCCCGTGTCCCCCCCGTGTCCCCTGACGTCCCTGTCCCCCCCAGGTGACAAGGGGGACCCCAAGAGCGCGGCGCCCAGCGAGGTGAGCCAGCTGCTGTCGGACATTGGGGACGACATGTACCAGCAGTACCGCAGCCTCACCCGGCCCCCCCCCGACTTCGACCCCCCTGCCGGCTTTGCCATCAACGTACGGACCGGGGGGGGCGGTTTGGGGGGGCTGGGGAGGGGGTTTAGGGGGGTATGAGGTGGTTTGGGGGGGTTATGGGGTGGTTTTCGGGGGCTATGAGGTGGTTTGGGGGGGCTATGGGGTGATTTGGGAGGGTTATGGGGTGGTTTTGGGGGGCTATGGGGTGGTTTTGGGGGGCTGTGGGGTGGTTTTGGGGGGCTATGGGGTGGTTTGGGGGGCTGTGGGGTGATTTTGGGGGGCTATGGGGTGGTTTAGGGGGTCTGTGAGGTGGTTTGGGGGGGTTATGGGGTGGTTTTCGGGAGCTGGGGAGGGGGTTTAGGGGGGTATGAGGTGGTTTGGGGGGGCTATGGGGTGGTTTTCGGGGGCTATGAGGTGGTTTGGGGGGGCTATAGGGTGATTTGGGAGGGTTATGGTGTGGTTTTGGGGGGCTATGGGGTGGTTTGGGGGAGCTGGGAGGGGTTTTAGGGGGTCTGTGAGGTGGTTTGGGGGGGCTATGGGGTGGTTTTCAGGAGCTGGGGAGGAGGTTTAGGGGGGCTATGGGGTGGTTTGAGGGGGCTATGAGGTGGTTTGGGGGGGCTATGGAGTGGTTTGGGGGGGCTGTGGGGTGGCTTTGGGGGGCTATGGGGTGGTTTGGGGGAGCTGTGGGGTGGTTTGGGGGACTTGGAGGCAGTTTGAGGGGGCTATGAGGTGGTTGGGGGGGCTGGGGAGGGGTTTTAGGGGGGTATGAGGTGGTTTGGGGGGGCTATAGGGTGATTTGGGAGGGTTATGGGGTGGTTTTGGGGGGCTATGGGGGGCTATGGGGTGGTTTGGGGGAGCTGGGAGGGGTTTTAGGGGGTCTGTGAGGTGGTTTTGGGGGGCTATGGGGTGGTTTTGGGGGGCAATGGGGTGGTTTAGGGGGTCTGTGAGGTGGTTTGGGGGGCTATGGGGTGGTTTGGGGGGCTATGGGGTGGTTTTGGGGGGCTGTGGGGTGGTTTTGGGGGGCTATGGGGTGGTTTTGGGGGGCTATGGGGTGGTTTGGGGGACTTGGAGGCAGTTTGAGGGGGCTATGGGGTGGTTTAGGGGGTCTGTGAGGTGGTTTGGGGGGGTTATGGGGTGGTTTTCGGGAGCTGGGGAGGGGGTTTAGGGGGGCTATGGGGTATTTTGGGGGGCTGTGGGGTATTTTGGGGACTGTGGGGTATTTTGGGGGACTGTGGGGTATTTTGGGGGGCTGTGGGGTATTTCGGGGGGGCTATGGGGTATTTCGGGGGGCTGTGGGGTATTTCGGGGGGCTATGGGGTATTTTGGGGGGCTATGGGACCCCCCAGGCTCTGACCCCCCCCCTCCCCCAGGCCCAGGTTTTCGCTGCTGACGGAGCCGCGGCCGAGACGCCGCCCTCGGGAACGCCCCAGGGAGAAGGTGGCACTGTCCCCCCGTGTCCCCTGCTGTCCCCTGACCCTGTCCCCGTGTCCCTAACTCTGTCCCAGTGTCCCTAACCCTGTCCCCATGTCCCTAACCCTGTCCCCTGACCCTGTCCCCGTGTCCCCACAGCGTCCAGCCCCGAGGAGGGCCGCGATGGCCGCAAGGACAAGGACGGCGAGCGTGGCGAGGAGCGGGGCCGGGCTCGCGGCTCCAAGCCCCTGATGCCAACCTCGACCATCCTGCGGCTGCTGGCGGAGCTCGTGCGCTCCTACGTGGGCATCGCCGCCCTCATCGCCAACTACAGCTACAGCGTGGGCCAGTCCGAGCTCATCAAGGAGGTGACACTGCGGGGACACGGCCACTGGGCCACCCGGGGCCACCAGGGATGGGGGACAGCCGAGAGGGACAGGGGACAGGGACAAAGACAGAGCATCCCTGCTTCTGTCACAGTGTGCCAGGGGGGCTAGTCCGAGCTCATCAAGGAGGTGACACCGCGGGGACACGGCCACTGGGCCACCCGGGGCTGCCCGGGGCCACCAGGGATGGGGGACAGCCGAGAGGGACAGGGATAGGGACAGGGACAGAGCATCCATGTGTCTGTCAGAGTGTGCAGGGAAGGACAGTCCGAGCTCATCGAGGAGGTGACATGGGGACAGGGCCACCCCAGGGGCTGGGGGACAGCTGAGAGGGTCAGGGACAGGGACAAGGACAGGAACAGGGACAGGGCAGCCGTGTCCCTGTCACAGTGTGCATGGGGGGGTTCTGTCACCTCAGTGATTGGGGTCCCCTTACCCTGAAGCTCCCCCAGGTCCCCTCTGTGTCCCCTGGTGTGGCTCTGGGTGTGTGACCCCTGGGTCTGGGTGTGTGACCCCCATGTCCCCGTCCGTGGGTCCGGGTGTGTGACCCCCGTGTCCCCTGGCTGTGGGTCCAGTGTGTGACCCCCGTGTCCCCTCCATGGCTCCGGGTGTGTGACCCCCGTGTCCCCATCCATGAGTCCAGTGTGTGACCCCCGTGGGTCCGGGTGTGTGACCCTCGTGTCCCCTCCATGGCTCCGGGTGTGTGACCCCCATGTCCCCGTGGGTCCGGGTGTGTGACCCCCATGTCCCCATCCATGGGTCCGGGTGTGTGACCCCCGTGTCTCCTCCGCGCCTTTGGGTGTGTGACCCCCGTGTCCCCCTGGGTCCGGGTGTGTGACCCCCGTGTCCCCTCCATGGCTCGGGGTGTGTGACCCCCGTGTCCCCTCCGTGGCTCTGTGTGTGTGACCCCCATGTCCCCGTGGGTCCAGGTGTGTGACCCCCGTGTCCCCATCCATGAGTCCAGTGTGTGACCCCCGTGTCCCCTCCATGGCTCCGGCTGTGTGACCCCCGTGGGTCCGGGTGTGTGACCCCCGTGTCCCCGTGGGTCCAGGTGTGTGACCCCCATGTCCCCTCCATGGCTCCGTGTGTGTGACCCCCGTGTCCCCATCCATGAGTCCAGTGTGTGACCCCATGTCCCCTCCATGGCTCCGTGTGTGTGACCCCCGTGTCCCCCCAGGACTGCAGCGTGCTGGCCTTTGTCCTGGACCACCTGCTGCCGCACCAGCAGAACGCCGAGGACAAGGACACGCCGGCGCTGGCGCGGCTCTTCCTGGCCAGCCTGGCGGCCGCGGGCAGCGGCACCGATGCCCAGGTGGCCCTGGTGAACGAGGTCAAGGCCGCGCTCGGCAGAGCCCTGGCCATGGCCGAGAGCACTGAGAAACACGCCAGGTGTGGGGACAATGGGGACAGTGGGGACAGTGGGGGGAAGGTGTGGGGACAGTGGGGACAATGCGGGGACAATGGGGACAGTGGGGGGACAGTGGGGGGATAGTCTGGGGACGGTGGGGGGACAATGGGGACAGCGGGGGGACAGTGGGGGGACAGTGGGGGGATGGTGTGGGAACAGTGTGGGGACAATGGGGACAGTGGGGGAACAGTGGGAGGGCAATGGGGACAATGGGGACAGCGGGGGGATGGTGTGGGGACGCTGGGGGGAAGGTGTGGGGACAGCGAGGGGACAATGGGGACGCTGGGGGGAAGGTGTGGGGACAGTTGGGGGATGGTGTGGGGACAGCGGGGGGACAATGGGGACAGTGAGGGAAAGGTGTGGGGACAATAGGGACAGTGTGGAGATGGTGTGGGGACAAGGGGGGGGACAATGGGGGGATGGTGTGGGGACGGTGGGGGGACAATGGGGACAGTTGGGGGATGCTGTGGGGACAATGGGGACGGTGGGACAGTGGGGGGATGGTGTGGGGACAGTGGGGGGACAACGGGGGGAACTTGTGAGGACATTGTGGGGACAATGGGGGGACAATGGGGACAGTGGGGGGAAGGTGTGGGAACAGTGTGGGGACAATGGGGGGACAGTGGGGGGACAATGGGGGGAAGGTGTGGGAACAGTGTGGGGACAATGGGGGGACGGTGGGGGGACAATGGGGACAGTTAGGGGATGGTGTGGGGACAGTAGGGGGACAATGGGGACAGTGGTGGGACAGTGGGGATAATAGGGACAGTGTGGGGAAGGTGTGGGGACAATGGGGGGACAATGGGGACAGTGTGGGGAAGGTGTGGGGACAATGTGGGGACAGTGGGGGGACAGTGGAGGGTCACTGCAGAGAGCCTGGGGACAATGTGGGAATGATCTGGGGACAGTGTGGGGACAATGTGGGGCCACTGCAGAGACAGCTTGGAGGTGACCGCCATCTCTCATCCTCTGTCCCCACAATGTGACTGGTGTCCCTTGTCCCCCTGAGTGTCCCCTGTCCTCCCAGGTGTCCCCCAGAGTGACCCCCTGGTCACTTCACACCTTCACGTGTCCCTTGTCCCCTCACGTGTCCCCCGTCCCCCTGAGTGACCACTGCAGTGTCCCCCAGAGTGACCTCTGGGCTGTCCCCCTGAGTGACTGCTGTCCCCCAGAGTGTCCCCTGTCCCCCCAAGTGACCACTCCTCTGTCCCCTCACGTGTCCCTCGTCCCCCTGAGTGACCCCCGCTGTCCCCACGCTGTCCCCGAGTGACCCCTGGTGTCCCTTCACGTGTCCCCCGTCCCCCTGAGTGACCCCCCTGGTGTCCCCCCGCTGTCGCCCCACTGTCACCCCGCTGTCCCCGAGTGTCCCCCCGTTGTCCCCCCGCTGTCCCCGAGTGTCCCCACGCTGTCCCCCCCGAGTGTCCCCCCGCTGTCCCCGAGTGTCCCCCCGCTGTCCCCCCCGCTGTCCCCCCGCTGTCCCCGAGTGTCCCCCCGCTGTCCCCCCGCTGTCCCCGAGTGTCCCCCCGCTGTCCCCGAGTGTCCCCCCGCTGTCCCCCCACTGTCACCCCGCTGTCCCCCCACTGTCACCCCGCTGTCCCCGAGTGTCCCCCCGCTGTCCCCCCGCTGTCCCCCCACTGTCCCCCCGCTGTCCCCGAGTGTCCCCACGCTGTCCCCCGCTGTCCCCCCACTGTCCCCCCGCTGTCCCCGAGTGTCCCCCCGCTGTCCCCCGCTGTCCCATCGCTGTCCCCCCACTGTTCCCCCCGCTGTCCCCGAGTGTCCCCCCGCTGTCTCCCCGCTGTCCCCGAGTGTCCCCCCGCTGTCCCCCGCGGTGACACCGGTGTCCCCGCAGGCTCCAGGCCGTCATGTGCATCATCAGCACCATCATGGAGTCGTGCCCGTCCACCTCGAGCTTCTACAGCAGCGCGGCCAAGGCCCCGCACAACGGCATGAACAACATCATCCGCCTGTTCCTCAAGAAGGGGCTGGTCAACGACCTGGCCCGCGTGCCCCACAGCCTCGACCTGTCCAGGTGGGGGGGACGCGGGGGTCTGGGGGGGGCCCGGAGAGGGTTTGGGGGGGTATTGAGGGGGTTTGGGGGAGTATTGAGGGGGTTTGGAGAGGGTTTGGGGGAGTATTGAGAAGGTTTGGGGAGGGTCTGGGGGGGTTTGAGGGGGTATTGAGGGGGTTGGGGGGAGTCTCGAGGGGGTTTGGGGGGGTCCTCAGGGGGTTTGGGGGGGTCTGGATGAGGTTTGGGGGGTCCTCAGGGGGTTTGGGGGGGTCTGGAGGGGGTGTGGGGAGGGTCTGGGGGGGTTTGAGGGGGTATTGAGGAGGTTGGGGGGAGTCTCGAGGGGGTTTGGGGGAGTATTGAGAAGGTTTGGGGAGGGTCTGGGGGGGATTTGAGGGGGTATTGAGGGGGTTTGGGGGAGTCTGGATGAGGTTTTGGGGGGGTCTTGAGGGAGTTTGGGGGAGTATTGAGGGGGTTTGGGGGGATCTCGAGGGGTTTTGGGGGGTATTGAGGTTTGGGGGGGTCTGGAGGGGGTTTGGGGGAGTATTGAGGGGGTTTGGAGGGTCTGGAGGGGGGTTGGGGGGGTTTTGAGGGGGTTTGATGGGGTCTCGAGGGGGTTTGGGGGGGTCCTCAGGGGGTTTGGGGGGGTCTGGATGAGGTTTGGGGGGTCCTCAGGGGGTTTGGGGGGGTCTGGAGGGGGTGTGGGGAGGGTCTGGGGGGGTTTGAGGGGGTATTGAGGAGGCTGGGGGAGTCTCGAGGGGGTTTGGGGGGGCCCTCAGGGGTTTTGGGGAGGTCTGGAGGGGGTTTGGGGGGGTATTGAGGAGGTTTGGAGGTGTTTTGAGGGGGTTTGGGGGAGTCTGGATGAGGTTTTGGGGGGATCTGGAGGAGGTTTGGGGGGGTATTGAGGAATTCTGGGGAGTCTTGAGGAGATGCATGGTGTGTTTGGGGTGTTCCGGTTAATTTTGGGGTGTCGGGGCTGATTTTTGGGATGTCCCGGTTAATTTTGTGGTGTCCCCGGTTAATTTCGGGGTGTCTCCGGTTAATTTTGTGGTGTCCTCGGTTAATTTTGGGGTGTAGGGGCTGACTTTGGGGTGTCCTCGGTTAATTTTGTGGTGTCCCCGGTTAATTTCGGGGCGCCCCGTCTGATTTTTGGGGTGCCCCCTCAGCCCCAACATGGCCAACACGGTGAACGCGGCGCTGAAGCCGCTGGAGACGCTGTCGCGGATCGTGAACCAGCCCAGCGGCATCTTCGGGCCCAAGGGCTCCTCCAGCAAGAGCAAGGCCGAGGGCAACGGCGGCGCCCGCGACGCGGGGACAGCGCCCCCCGATGGAGGTTCGGGAGCTGCGCCGCCTGGGGGTCACTATGGGGTCACGGCTATGGGGTCACGGGTCACAGCTATGGGGTCACGGCCATGGGGCCGCCTGGGGGTCACTATGGGGTCACGGCTATGGGGTCACAGCTATGGGGTCACGGCTATGGGGTCACAGCTATGGGGCCACCTGGGGGTCACAGCTATGGGGTCACAGCTATGGGGCCACCTGGGGGTCTCAACTATGGGGTCACGGGTCACGGCTATGGGTCACAGCTATGGGGCCACCTGGGTGTCACAGCTATGGGGTCACGGGTCACGGCTATGGGTCACAGCTATGGGGTCACGGGTCACGGCTATGGGGTCACGGGTCACGGCTATGGGGTCACGGGTCACGGCTATGGGGTCACGGCCATGGGGCCACCTGGGGGTCACGGGTCACGGCCATGGGTCACAGCTATGGGGTCACGGGTCACGGCTATGGGTCACAGCTATGGGGTCACGGGTCATGGCTATGGGTCACAGCTATGGGGCCACTTGGGGGTCACAGCTATGGGGTCACAGCCATGGGGTCACGGCTATAGGGCCACCTCGGGGTCACGGGGTCACGGCCATGGGGTCACTCACAGCCAGGGGTCACAGCTATGGGGCCACTTGGGGGTCACAGCTATGGGGTCACGGGTCACGGCTATGGGGTCACAGCTATGGGGTCACAGCTATGGGGTCACGACCATGGGGCCACGTGGGGGTCACGGGTCACGGCTATGGGTCACAGCTATGGGGCCACAGCTATGGGGTCACGGCTATGGGGCCACCTGGGGGTCACAGGTCACGGCTATGGGTCACAGCTATGGGGCCACGGGTCACAGCTGTGGGTCACAGCTATGGGGTCACGGCTATAGGGCCGCCTGGGGGTCACGGGTCACGGCTATGGGGTCACGGCCATGGGGCCACCTCGGGGTCACGGGTCACAGCTATGGGGTCACGGCCATGGGGTCACAGCCAGGGGTCACCCCATGGCCTCAGGGTCACCCCCAGCCCCGGGGTCACCCCATGGTCACCCCATGACCCCCCTGTGAACGCCCAGGGAACCAACCCCCTGTTCCCCCCAGGGGACTCCGCTGTGTCCCCCTGTCCCCCCACATCCTGTGAACCCTCTGTGACCCCCATGACCCCCCCAGGTGACCCCCTGTGACCCCCATGACCCCCCCAGGTGACCCCTGTGTCCCCTTGTGACCCTCCTGTCCCTCCAGGTGACACCCCTGACCCCTCCCGTCCCCGCCAGGTGACCCCCCCTGACTATCCTGTCCCCCTGGGTGACTCCCGTGTCCCCTTGTGTCCCCCCCCCGTCCCCCTGTAACCACCCCCGACCCCCTGTCCCCCCAGGTGACCCCCCCTGACCCCCGTGTCCCCCTCAGGTGACCTCCATGACCCTCCTGTACCCCCCGTCCCCCTGTGACTCCCCCTGACCCCCCCGTCCCCCCAGGTGACACCCCCCCCCCCGTCCCTCCAGGTGACCCCCCTGTCCCCCCAGTGATCCCAGGTGACCCCCATGACCCTCCTGCCCCCCCCAGGTAACCCCAGTGACCCCCCTGTCCCCCCAGGTGACACCCCCTGACCCCCCAGGTGACCCCCCCTGACCCTCCCTGACCCCCCAGGTGACCCCCCTGACCCTCCTGACCCCCCAGGTGACCCCTCCTGACCCCCCAGGTGACCCCCCTGACCCTCCCTGCCCCCCCAGGTGACCCCCCTGACCCTCCTGACCCCCCAGGTGACCCCCCCTGACCCTCCCTGTCCCCCCAGGTGACCCCCCTGACCCTCCTGACCCCCCAGGTGACCCCCCAGGTGACCCCCCTGACCCTCCCTGTCCCCCCAGGTGACCCCCCAGGTGACCCCCCTGACCCCTCCTGTCCCCCCAGGTGACCCCGGGGACCCCGAGCCCCCCGAGGAGGACGCGGAGGCCGCTCAGGCCGAGGTGGCCGACGGTGACATGGACGGCGAGGCCGAGGGGGACACGGTGGTGCTGGCCGGGCAGCCCGAGGGGCTCAGCACGCAGGAGATGCAGGTCAGGGACCCCTCCCCAAATTCCTGAGACCCCCCCCCACAGAGCCCCCCCCCCCCAGAGCACCCCCCAAACCGTGTGTGGGTCCCGTCCCCCCCCCCAAAGGTGGAGAACGAGCTGGAGGATCTGATCGATGAACTGCTGGAGCGCGACGGCGCCGACGGCAACAGCGCCATCATCGGTGGGGACACTGCGGGGACAGTGGGGACATTGGGGACACTGGGGGGACAGCCATGGGGACACTGCGGGGACAGTGGGGACATTGGGGACATCGGTGGGGACAGCCATGGGGACACTGCGGGGACAATGGGGACAGCAGGGGGGACACTGGGGACATTGGGGACAGCCATGGGGACACTGGGGGACAGCAATGGGGACAATGGGGACAGCCATGGGGACACTGCGGGGACAATGGGGACAGCCATGGGGACACTGGGGACATTGGGGACAGCCATGGGGACGACAATGGGGACAGCCATGGGGACACTGGGGACATTGGGGACAGCCATGGGGACACTGCGGGGACAGTGGGGACATTGGAGACATCGGTGGGGACAGCCATGGGGACACTGGGGACACTGGGGACAGCCATGGGGACACTGCGGGGACAATGGGGACAGCCATGGGGACAATCGGGGACAGCAGGGGGGACACTGGGGACAGCCATGGGGACAGCCATGAGGACACTGGGGGACAGCAATGGGGACACTGGGGGACAGCAATGGGGACAGCGATGGGGACACTGGGGACAGCCATGGGGACACTGGGGACAGCAATGGGGACACTGGGGGACATCAGTGTGGACATCAGTGGGGACACTGGGACACGGGGACATCGATGGGGACATCATTGGGGACATCACTGGGGACATCAGTGGGGACACTGGGGACCACTGAGTGACCAATGGGGGACCCCTGTGACCCCTGACCATCGGGGTGACCCCTGGGACATCAGAGTGACCCCCTGACCACCAGGGTGACCCCCTGACCATCAGGGACTTCCCAGGACATTGGGGTGACCCCTGGCCACCAAGCTGACCCCCTGGCCACCAAGGTGACCCCTGGGACATCAGAGTGACCCCCTGACTATCAGGGTGACCCCTGGGACATCAGGGACTTCCCAGGACATCGGGGTGACCCCCTGACCACCAAGGTCACCCCTGACCATCAGAGTGGCCTCTGACCATCAGAGTGACCCCTGACCATCAGAGTGACCCCCTGACCACTGGGGTGACCCCCTGGCCACTGGGGTGACCCCCTGACCACCAAGGTGACCCCCTGACCACCGGGGTGACCCCCTGGCCACTGGGGTGACCCCTTGGCCACCAAGGTGACCCCCTGACCATCAGAGTGACCCCCTGACCACCGGGGTGACCCCCTGACCATCAGGGACTTCCCAGGACATTGGGGTGACCCCTGGCCACCAAGCTGACCCCCTGGCCACCAAGGTGACCCCTGGGACATCAGAGTGACCCCCTGACTATCAGGGTGACCCCTGACCACCAAGGTGACCCCGTGGCCACCAAGCTGACCCCGTGGCCACCGGGGTGACTCTTGACCACCAAGGTGACCCCCTGACCACCGGGGTGACCCCCTGGCCACCAAGGTGACCCCCTGACCATCAGGGACCTCTAGACATTGGGGTGACTTCTCAGACATTGGGGTGACCCCCTGACCATCAGGGTGACCCCTGACCACCAGGGTGACCCCCTGGACCACCAAGGTGACCCCCTGACCATCAGGGTGACCCCCTGACCATCAGGGACTTCTCAGGACATTGGGGTGACCCTCTGGCCACCGGGATTGACCCCCTGACCACCAAGCTGACCCCGTGGCCACCGGGGTGACTCTTGACCACCAAGGTGACCCCGTGGCCACCAAGGTGACCCCGTGACCACCAAGCTGACCCCGTGGCCACCGGGGTGACCCCCTGACCATCAGGGTGACATCAGGGACTTCTCAGGACATTGGGGTGACCCTCTGGCCACCGGGATTGACCCCCTGACCACCAAGCTGACCCCGTGGCCACCGGGGTGACTCTTGACCACCAAGGTGACCCCCTGACCACCAAGGTGACCCCGTGGCCACCAAGGTGACCCCGTGGCCACCAAGCTGACCCCGTGGCCACCCCCCCTGTCCCCAGTGAGCCGCTCTGGCGAGGACGAGTCCCAGGAGGACGTGCTGATGGACGAGGCTCCCTCCAACCTCAGCCAGGCCTCCACGCTCCAGGCCAACCGGGAAGGTGGGCACGGGGATTTGGGGGGGATTTGGGGGGGCTTTGGGGGGTTTTGGGGGGTCTCACACCCCCCTCAATCCTCCCCACAGATTCCATGAACATCCTGGACCCCGAGGATGAGGAGGAGCACACGCAGGAGGAAGACAGCAGCGGCAGCAACGAGGATGAGGATGACAGCCAGGACGAGGAGGAGGAGGAGGAGGAGGAAGATGAGGATGATCAGGTGTGTGGGGGGGGATTCCCAAAATAATCGGGGTCCTCTCTGGAGCTGCGCCCCTGTTTTGGGTCAGGGGGTGCCCCCAAATTTTGGGTCCAAGTACCCCCAAATTTTGGGTCAAAGTGTCCCCAAATTTTGGGTCTGGGGGTGGAATTTTGGGTCACCAAATTTGGTGGGGAAGGGCAAACCCCAAATTTGGCGGGTTGAATTTTGGGTCCAAGTGCCCAGTTTTGGGTCAAAGTGCCCCCAAATTTTGGGTCTGGGGGTGGAATTTTGGGTCCAAGTGCCCAGTTTTGGGTCTGGGTGCCCCCAAATTTTGGGTCTGGGGGTGGAATTTTGGGTCAGGGTACCCCCAGATTTTGGGTCTGGGGGTGGAATTTTGGGTCCAAGTGCCCAGTTTTGGGTCAGGGTACCCCCAAATTTTAGGTCAGGTGCTGCTATTTTGGCTCAAAATTCCCCAATTTAGGATCGTGGCTGTTACTTTAAGTCAAAATTCCCCAATTTTACCTCAAGGGGCTTCAATTTTTGACCCCCCCAAAAAAAAAAAAAAAACCCAAATTTTGGGGCCTGCTGACCCCAAGGGGCTTCAATTTTTGACCCCCCTAAAAAAAAAAAAAACCCAAATTTTGGGTCTGGGGGTGGAATTTTGGGTCAAAGTGCCCCCAAGTTTTGGGTCAGGGGGTGGAATTTTGGGTCAGGGTACCCCCAGATTTTGGGTCTGGGGGTGGAATTTTGGGTCAAAGTACCCCCAAATTTTGGGTCTGGGGGTGGAATTTTGGGTCCAAGTGCCCAGTTTTGGGTCAGGGTGCCCCCAAATTTTGGGTCTGGGGGTGGAATTTTGGGGTCAGGATGCCCAGTTTTGGGTCAGGGTGCCCCCAAATTTTGGGTCTGGGGGTGGAATTTTGGGTCAAAGTGTCCCCAAATTTTGGGTCAGGGGGTGGAATTTTGGGTCCAAGTGCCCCCAAATTTTGGGTCTGGGGGTGGAATTTTGGGTCAAAGTGCCCAGTTTTGGGTCAGGGTACCCCAAGATTTTGGGTCAGGGGGTGCAGTTTTGGGTCAGGGTGCCCCCAAATTTTGGGTCTGGGGGTGGAATTTTGGGCCAAAGTGCCCCAAATTTTGGGTCTGGGGGTGGAATTTTGGGTCAGGGTACCCCCAGATTTTGGGTCTGGGGGTGGAATTTTGGGTCAAAGTGTCCCCAAATTTTGGGTCTAGGGGTGGAGTTTCGGGTCAAAGTGTCCCCAAATTTTGGGTCTGGGGGTGGAATTTTGGGTCAAACCCCCCAATTTAGGATCAGGAGCTGCTATTTTGGGTCAAAATTCCCCAGTTTAGGATCGTGGCTGTTACTTTAAGTCAAATTTCCCCAATTTTACCTCGAGGGGCTTCAATTTTTCACCCCCTTGAAAAAAAAAAAAAAAAAAAACAACCCCAAATTTTGGGGCCTGCTGACCCGGGTGTGGGGGGTGGGGGGGTCCTGGCAGGACGATGAGGAGGGGGAGGAAGGTGAGGAGGAGGAGGATGATGATGATGGCTCGGAGATGGAGCTGGATGAGGATTATCCCGACATGAACGCCTCGCCCCTCGTGCGCTTCGAGCGCTTCGACCGCGACGACGACCTCATCATCGAGTTCGACAACATGTTCTCCAGCCCCAGTACGGCACTGGGAGCCACTGGGAGGGCACTGGGATGGAGTGGGAGGGGATTGGGATGGGACTGGGATGGAGTGGGAGGGACTGGGATGGAGTGGGAGGGGACTGGGAGGGAGTGGGAGGGACTGGGATGGAGTGGGAGGGACTGGGATGGACTGGGAGGGGACTGGGATGGAGTGGGAGGGACTGGGATGGAGTGGGAGGGGACTGGGATGGAGTGGGAGGGACTGGGATGGAGTGGGAGGGGATTGGGAGGGACTGGGATGGAGTGGGAGGGACTGGGATGGAGTGGGAGGGACTGGGATGGAGTGGGAGGGGATTGGGAGCGACTGGGAGGGACTGGGATGGAGTGGGATGGGACTGGGAGGGACTGGGATGGACTGGGAGGGGACTGGGATGGGACTGGGATGGACTCGGTGGGACTGGGAGGGACTGGGATGGGACTGGGAGGGACTGGGATGGACTGGGATGGGACTGGGAGGGACTGGGAGAGACTGGGATGGGACTGGGAGGGACTGGGAGAGATTGGGATGGAGTGGGATGGGATTGGGAGGGACTGGGAGAGACTGGGGAGGGACTGGGAGGGCACTGGGACGGACTGGGATGGAGTGGGAGGGGATTGGCAGGGAACTGGGATGGGATTGGGATGGAATGGGATGGGATTGGGAGGGACTGGGATGGGACTGGGATGGGACTGGGATGGAGTGGGAGGGGATTGGGAGGGACTGGGATGGGATTGGGAGGGACTGGGATGGACTTGGTGGGACTGGGAGGGACTGGGAGGGGATTGGGATGAGATTAGGATGGACTGGGATGGGACTGGGATGGACTGGGAGGGACTGGGATGGGATCGGGATGGACTGGGAGGGCAATGGGGGAACTGGGATGGAGGAAAACGGGACTGGGACGGAACTGGGAGGCACTAGGATGGAAGAAAAGGGGATTGGGAGGGACTGGGATGGGATTGGGATGGACTGGGAGGGACTGGGATGGGATACTGGGATAATGGGGTGGACTGGGATGGGATTGGGATGGAGTGGGAGGAACTGGGATGGAGTGGGAGGGGACTGGGAGCCCCCCAGTTCTTCCTGTGGTTTTTGGGGTGTCTTTCTCCCTCTCACCCCCAGCCCCTCCCCATTTCATTTGGGGCCATTTCCCCCCCCCAACCCCTCCCCATATTTTCTGTGGGTTTCCCCCAATCCCTCCCCATATTTTTTTTCTCTTTCCCCCCAACCCCTCCCCATATTTTTTTTTGCTATTTCCCCCCAATCTCTCCCCATATTTTCTGTGGGTTTCCCCCAATCCCTCCCCATATTTTTTTTTGCTATTTCCCCCCAACCCCTCCCCATATTTTTGGGGGGTTTTCCCCAGTTCCTCCCCATATTTTTTTTCTCTTTCCCCCCAACCCCTCCCCATATTTTTTTCTCTTTCCCCCCAGTTCCTCCCCATATTTTTTTGCTGTTTCCCCCCAGTTCCTCCCCATATTTTTTGAGCCATTTCGCCCCTTAACCCCTCCCCATATTTTTTTTGCTATTCCCCCCAACCCCTCCCCATATTTTCTGTGGGTTTCCCCCAATCCCTCCCCATATTTTTTTGCTCTTTCCCCCCAGTTCCTCCCCATATTTTTTGCTCTTTCCCCCCAGTTCCTCCCCATATTTTTTTGCTCTTTCCCCCCAGTTCCTCCCCATATTTTTTTGCTATTTCCCCCCAATCTCTCCCCATATTTTCTGTGGGTTTCCCCCAATCCCTCCCCATATTTTTTTTGCTCTTTCCCCCCAATCCATCCCCATATTTTTTGACCCATTTCCCCCTCTCTAACCCTTCCATTTACCCCCCTAATCCTTTTTTTTTTTTTTTTTAATTTTTTTTTTAAATTTTTTTTTTTTAATTTTTAATTTTTTTGGGTTTTTTTTTTTTTGTTGTTTTCCCAGCTGACATCCCCCCATCCCCAGGGAACATCCCGGCCAGCCACCCCCTGCTGGTCCGGCACGCCGAGCACGGGGGGCTGGCGCTGGGGGCTGGCCCGGGGGGCACCCGGCTGGCCCAGGGGCTGGGCAGGAGCCAACGGACCCTGAGGCAGCTCACGGCCAACGCCGGCCACACCATCCACGTGCATTACCCCGGGGCACGGCAGCCCAACCCGCCCCTCATCCTGCAGAGGTGAGGGACACCCCTGGGAACCCCAAAATCTACTGGGGACACCCCTGGGAACCCCAAAAATCTCCTGGGGACACCCCCCAAATCCCCTGGGAACATCCAAACCCGCCCCTCATCCTGCAGAGGTGAGGGACACCCCTGGGAACCCCAAAAATCTACTGGGGACATCCCCAGGAACCCCAAAAATCTACTGGGGACACCCCAAAATCTACTGGGGACACCGCGGGGAACCCCAAAAATCTACTGGGGACACCCCAAAATCCACCGGGAATCCCCTAAAATCTACTGAGAACCTCCTCCCAAACCCGCCCCTCATCCTGCAGAGGTGAGGGACATCCCCGGGAACCCCAAAATCTACTGGGGACACCCCAAAATCTACTGGGAGTACCCCCAGGAACCCCAAAAATCTACTGGGGACACCCCAAAATCTACTGGGGACACCCCTGGGGACACCCCCAAACCCGCCCCTCATCCTGCAGAGGTGAGGGACACCCCTGGGAACCCCAAAAATCTACTGGGGACACCCCTGGGAACCCCAAAAATCTACTGGGGACACCCCAAAATCTACTGGGAGTACCCCCAGGAACCCCAATCAGAGCACCCTCCACACACGCCCCCCTCCTCCGCGGGGCCACCCGGGGGACCCAAAAATCTACTGGGGACACCCCTGGGAACCCCAAAAATCTACTGGGGACACCCCAAAATCTATTGAGAGTCCCCTCCCAAACCCGCCCCTCATCCTGCAGAGGTGAGGGACACCCGGGGGGGACCCAAAAATCCACTGGGGACACCCCAAAATCTACTGGGGACACCCCAAAATCTACTGGGGACATCCCCAGGAACCCCAAAAATCTACTGGGGACACCCCCGGGAACCCCAAAAATCTACTGGGGACGTCCCCAGGAACCCCAAAAATCTACTGGGGACACTCCCGGGAACCCCAAAAATCCATTGAGAACACCCCTGGGAACCCCAAAAATCTACTGGGGACACCCCTGGGGACACCCCCCAAATCCCCTGGGAACATCCAAACCCGCCCCTCATCCTGCAGAGGTGAGGGAGAGCTGGGGACACCCCAAAATCTACTGGGGACACCCCAAAATCTACTGGGAGTACCCCCAGGAACCCCAAAAATCCATTGAGAACACCCCTGGGAACCCCAAAAATCTACTGGGGACACCCCCAAACCCGCCCCTCATCCTGCAGAGGTGAGGGAGAGCCGGGGGAACCCCAAAAATCTACTGGGGACACCCCTGGGAACCCCAAAAATCTACTGGGGACACCCCAAAATCTACTGAGAACCCCCCTGGGAACCCCAGAAATCACTGAGAACCATCCCCAAACCCGCCCCTCATCCTGCAGAGGTGAGGGAGAGCTGGGGACCCCAAAAATCCACTGGGGACACCCCAAAATCTACTGGGGACACCCCTGGGAACCCCAAAAATCTACTGGGGACATCCCCAGGAACGCCAAGAATCTACTGGGGACACCCCAAAATCTACTGGGGACACCCCTGGGAACCCCAAAAATCTCCTGGGGACACCCCCAGGAACGCCAAAAATCTACTGGGGACACCCCAAAAATCCACTGAGAACCATCCCCAAACCCGCCCCTCATCCTGCAGAGGTGAGGGACACCCCTGGGAACCCCAAAAATCTACTGGGGACACCCCAAAATCTACTGGGGACACCCCAAAAATCTACTGGGAGTACCCCAAAATCCACCGGGAATCCCCTAAAATCTACTGAGAACCCCCTCCCAAACCCGCCCCTCATCCTGCAGAGGTGAGGGACAACCTCAGAGCCGGGGTGTGCCCCCACCTGGGGGTCTCAGAACCCCAATTTGGGGGTCCCACGGCCCCAGTTTGGGGGTCCCACACCCCCCAAACACCCCCCAAACATCCCCAGCACCCCCATTAACCCCCCTGACCCCTCTCCAGGCTCCCCAGTGGCTCGGTGGCCACTGACATCCCTGCAGGCTCCTGCTGCAGAGCCGGGGTGTTCTCCCACCTGGGGGTCTCAGATCCCCAATTTGGGGGTCCCACGGCTCCAGTTTGGGGGTCCCACATCCCCCAAACACCCCCCAAACATCCCCAGCACCCCCATCAACCCCCCCCGACCCTTCCCCAGGCTCCTGAGTCCCTCTGCAGCCACTGACATCCTGCTGCAGAGCCGGGGTGTGCTCCCACCTGGGGGTCTCAGAACCCCAATTTGGGGGTCCCACGGCCCCAGTTTGGGGGTCCCACACCCCCCAAACACCCCCCCGACCCCTCCCCAGGCTGCTGGGCCCCTCGGCGGCCGCGGACATCCTGCAGCTGAGCAGCAGCCTGCCGCTGCAGAGCCGGGGCCGGGCGCGGCTCCTGGTGGGCAATGAGGACGTTCACATCATCGCCCGCTCCGACGATGAGCTGCTCGATGATTTCTTCCACGAGCAGGGCAGCGCGGGCAGCCAGGCAGGCGAGTGGGGACACTGGGGACATCTGGGGACATCTGGGGATATTGGGGGCATGGGGACATTAGGGACATCTGGGGACATCTGGGGATATTGGGGGCATGGGGACATTGGGGACATCTGGGGACATCTGGGGATATTGGGGACATCTGGGGATATTGGGGACATTGGGGGGGACATGGGACACCTACACAGCCAGGCAGGCGAGTGGGGACACTGGGGACATTGGGGACAGTGGGGACATCTGGGGACATCTGGGGACATGAGGACAGTGGGGATATTGGGGACATGGGGGATATTGGGGACATGGGGACATTGGGGACAGACACAGCCAGGCAGGCGAGTGGGGACACTGGGGACATCTGGGGACATCTGGGGATATTGGGGGCATGGGGACATTGGGGACAATGGGGACACTGGGGACATCTGGGGACATGGGGACACTGGGGACACTGGGGACATGGGGACATTGGGGACAGTGGGGGGGACATGGGACACCTACACAGCCACGCAGGCGAGTGGGACATGGGGACATCTGGGGATCTTGGGGACAGTGGGAACATCTGGGGATATTGGGGACATGGGGACATTGGGGACATGGGGACATCTGGGGATATTGGGGACATCTGGGGATATTGGGGACAGACACAGCCAGGCAGGCGAGTGGGGACACTGGGGACATCTGGGGACATTGGGGATATTGGGGGCATGGGGACATTGGGGACAGTGGGGGGGACATGGGACACCTACACAGCCAGGCAGGCGAGTGGGACATGGGGACATCTGGGGACACTGGGGGCATGGGGACATTGGGGACATCTGGGGATATTGGGGACACGGGGGACACTGGGGACATTGGGGACATCTGGGGACATGGGGGGCAGTGGGGACATCTGGGGACAATGGGGACATTGGGGGGGACAATGGGGATATTGGGCACATCTGGGGATATTGGGGACACTGGGGACAGACACAGCCAGGCAGGCGAGTGGGGACAGTGGGGACACTGGGGACATCTAGGGACATTGGGGACATCTGGGGACATTGGGGACAATGGGGGGCAGTGGGGACATCTGGGGATATTGGGGACATCTGGGGATATCTGGGGACTTTGGGGACATTGGGGACAGACACAGCCAGGCAGGCAAGTGGGGACATCTGGGGACACTGGGGACATTGAGGACATCTGGGGACATTGGGGACATGGGGGGCTCTGGGGACATTGGGGGGGACATGGGACACCTGCACAGCCAGGCAGACGAGTGGGAACACTGGGGACATTTGGGGACTTTGGGGACATTTGGGGATATTGGGGACAGACACAGCCAGGCAGGCGAGTGGGGACATCTGGGGACAGTGGGGACACTGGGGACAGTGGGGACAGTGGGGACACTTCGGACATTTGGGGATACTGGGGACATGGGGACACTGGGGGGGACATGGGACACCTACACAGCCCAGCAGGCGAGTGGGGACATGGGGGACATTGGGGGACATTTGGAACATCTGGGGACATTTGAGGACATTTAGGGACACGTGGGGACACTGGGGACATTTAGGGACACGTGGGGATACTGGGGACATTTAGGGACACGTGGGGACACTGGGGACATTTAGGGACACGTGGGGACATTTAGGGACATTTAGGGACATTGGGGACATTTAGGGACACTGGGGACACTGGGGACATTTAGGGACATTGGGGACACGTGGGGACATTGGGGACATGGCCTCCAAAGGTCCCTTTCCTCCCCCCAGGGACCCTGTCCAGCATCCCCACGGCCCTGACCCGCTGGACCGAGGAGTGCAAGGTCCTGGACGCCGAGAGCATGCACGACTGCGTGTCGGGTGAGGGACCCCCCGGGACCCCCCCCCGGGACCCCCTGGGACCACCCCAGGACACCCCCAGACCCCTGGGACCCCTCCCAGGGCACCCCCAGACTCCGGGACACCCCCCGGGTCACCTCCAGGGCACCCACAGATCCTGGGACACCCCTGGGACTCCCCCGGGACCCCCCGGGACCACCCCGGGACCACCCCCAGACTCTGGGACCCCTCCCAGGGACCTTCGGGACACCCCCAGACCCTGGGACACCCTCCCAGGGACACCCCTGGGACACCCCCAGACCCTGGGACCCCCCCCGGGACCCCCAAACCCCTGGGACCTCCCCCCGGGTCACCTCCAGGGCACCCACAGACCCTGGGACCCCACCCAGGGCACCCCTCGGACACCCCCGGGACCACCCCCAGACCTCTGGGACTTCCCCCCAGGACACCCCCAGACTCCGGGACACCCCCCGGGTCACCTCCAGGGCACCCACAAACCCTGGGACCCTCCTGGGACACCCCCAGACCCCTGGGACCTCCCCCCGGGTCACCTCCAGGGCACCCACAAACCCTGGGACTCCCCGGGACTCCCCCGGGACCAGCCCCGGGACCACCCCCAGACCCTGGGACCCCTCCGCGGCACCCCTAGACCACCCTGGGACCTCCCCCCGGGACACCCCCGGGACACCCCCAGACCCTGGGACTCCCCCCGGGCCACCCCCGCGACACTCGCGGACCCTGGGACCTCCCCCCAGGGCACCCCCAGACCCTGGGACTCCTCCGCGGCACCCCTAGACCACCCTGGGACCACCCCCCGGGACACCCCCAGACCCTGGGACAGCCCTGGGACCCCCCAGGGCACCCCTCGGACACTCCCGGGACACCCCCAGACCCCTGAGACCTCCCCCCAGGGCACGCCCAGACCCTGGGACCCCCCCCCAGGGCACCCCCAGACCCTGGGACCCATCCTGGGTATCCCAAACCCCCAAATTTCCCCCCAGACCCCCCAAATGTGCCCCCCAGTGGTGAAGGTGCCCATCCTGGGTATCAAGGTGCCCATCCTGGGGATCCCAAACCCCCACATTTCCCCCCAAACCCCCCAAATGTCCCCCCCCAGTGGTGAAGGTGCCCATCCTGGGGATCCCCCCCCCCCACCCCCCCCCCATTCCCCCAGTGGTGAAGGTGCCCATCCTGGGGATCCCAAACCCCCAAATTTGCCCCCCAAACCCCCCAAATGTGCCCCCCCAGTGGTGAAGGTGCCCATCCTGGGGATCCCAAACCCCCCAAACCCCCCAAATTTGCCCCCAAACCCCCCAAATGTGCCCCCCCAGTGGTGAAGGTGCCCATCCTGGCTATCCCAAACCCCCCCAAATCCCCCCCCCCAGTGGTGAATTTGCCCTCCTTCCAAAACCCCCAAATCCCCCTCCCCAGTGGTGAAGGTGCCCATCCTGGGGATCCCAAGCCCCCAAATTTCCCCCCAAACCCCCCAAATTTCCCCTCCCCAGTGGTGAAGGTGCCCATCCTGGGTATCAGGGTGCCCATCCTGGGTATCAGGGTGCCCATCCTGGCTATCCCAAACCCCCCAAACCCCCCAAATGTGCCCCCCCAGTGGTGAAGGTGCCCATCCTGGGTATCAAGGTGCCCATCCTGGGTATCCCACCCCCAAATTTGCCCCCCAAACCCCCCAAATCCCCCTCCCCAGTGGTGAAGGTGCCCATCCTGGGTATCAAGGTGCCCATCCTGGGGATCCCAAACCCCCAAATTTGCCCCCAAACCCCCCAAATGTGCCCCCCAGTGGTGAAGGTGCCCATCCTGGGGGTCCCAACCCCGGGTGTCCCCCCAAATCCCCGGGTATCCCCCAAACCCCCCAAATTTCCCCCCCCCAGTGGTGAAGGTGCCCATCCTGGGTGTCAAGGTGCCCATCCTGGGTATCCCACACCCCCCAAACCCCCCAAATTTGCCCCCCAAACCCCCCAAATGTGCCCCCCCAGTGGTGAAGGTGCCCATCCTGGGTATCCCAAACCCCCCAAACCCCCCAAATTTGCCCCCCAAACCCCCCAAATGTGCCCCCCAGTGGTGAAGGTGCCCATCCTGGGGGTCAGGGTGCCCATCCTGGGGATCCCAAACCCCCAAATTTCCCCTCCCCAGTGGTGAAGGTGCCCATCCTGGGTATCCCAAACCCCCCAAACCCCCCAAATTTGCCCCCCAAACCCCTCAAATTCCCCCTCCCCAGTGGTGAAGGTGCCCATCCTGGGGTCCCTCACCCCCCAAATGTGCCCCCCCAGTGGTGAAGGTGCCCATCCTGGCCCGCCTGGAGGCGCTGCGGGATGAGGAGCTGGACGAGCGGCGCGAGAAGCGGCGGCGCCAGGCGGCCGAGGACGAGGCCAAAGGCGCCGAGCGCGGCCCCGACGACAAGGAAAACCCCGAGACCCAGGTGAGAAAAACCCCAAAAAAAAAAAAAAAACCCCAAAACCCCCTCAAGACCCCCTTTTACCCACCCCAATCCTTCCCACAGGACTCGGCTTCCAAACCCGGCCCCGCTTCCACCGACGCCGCCCCTTCAGGTAAATCCCTCCAGCACCTCAACACCCCAAAAAAACCCAAAAAATCCTTTTTAAAAGGTTGGACCCCCCCAAAAAAAACCCCCAAAGTGCCCCCCTGGAGCTGGTGCCGCTCGGGCTGAGGTAGTAGATTGTATAGTTGGAGGGTCACACCCCCGTCTGGAGATAACTATACATTCTACTGTCTTCCCCGCGTGGTGCGCGCCGCCGCCGCCGGGGGGTCCCCAGGGGGGTCCTGGGGGTCCGAAATGGGGTCTTGGGGGTCTCGGGGGGTCCTAAATGGGGTCTTGGAGGTCCTAAATGGGGTCTCGGGGTTGCTAAATGGGGTCCTGGGGGGTCCCTGGGGGTCCTAAATGGGGTCCTGGGGGTCCTAAATGGGGTCCTGGGGGTCCTAAGGGGTCGTCGGTGGGGTCCCTGGGGGTCCTAAATGGGGTCCTGGGGGTCCCAAAGGGGTCCCTGGGGGTGTCGGGGGGTCCTAAATGGGGTCCTGGGGGTCCTCAATGGGGTCCTGGGGGTCCCAAAGGGGTCCCTGGGGGGCTCGGGGGGTCCTAAATGGGGTCCTGGAGGTCCCTGGGGGTCCTAAATGGGGTCTTGGGGGTCCTAAATGGGGTCCTGGGGGGTCCTAAATGGGGTCTTGGGGGTCCCAAATGGGGTCCTGGGGGGCTCGGGGGGTCCTAAATGGGGTCTTGGAGGTCCTAAATGGGGTCCTGGGGGTCCCTGGGGGTCCTAAATGGGGTCCTGGGGGTCCCAAATGGGGTCCCTGGGCGTCTCGGGGGGTCCCAAATGGGGTCTTGGGGGTGTCGGGGGGTCCTAAATGGGGTCCTGGGGGTCCTAAAGGGTCTCGGGGGGTCCCTGGGGGTCCTAAATGGGGTCCTGGGGGTCCCAAAGGGGTCCCTGGGGGTCCTAAATGGGGTCCTGGGGGTCCCAAAGGGGTCCCTGGGGGTCCTAAATGGGGTCCTGGGGGGTCTCTGGGGGTCCTAAATGGGGTCTTGGGGGTCCTAAATGGGGTCCCCAGGGGGGTCCTGGGGGGTTCCCTGGGGGTCTCGGGGGGTCCTAAATGGGGTCCTGGGGGGCTCGGGGGGTCCCGGGGGGTCCTAAATGGGGTCCTTGGGGGTCCAAAATGGGGTCCTGGGGGTCCCTGGGGGTCGTAAATGGGGTCTTGGAGGTCCTAAATGGGGTCCTGGGGGGTCCCAAAGGGGTCTCGGGGGGTCCTAAATGGGGTCCCTGGGGGTGTCGGGGGATCCCAAAAGGGTCCCTGGGGGTCTCGGGGGGTCCCAAAAGGGTCCCTGGGGGTCTCGGGGGGTCCCTGGGGGTCTCGGGGGGTCCTGGGGGGGTCCCAGAGGGGTCTCAGGGGGTCTCAGAGGGTCCCTGGGGGTCTCGGGGAGTCCCAGAGGGGTCTCTGGGGGTCCCAATGGGGTCTCGGGGGTCCCAAAGGGGTCTCAGGGGGTCCCTGGGGGTCTCAGGGGGTCTCGGGGGGTCCTAAATGGGGGTCCCTGGGGGTCCCGGGGGGTCTGTGGGGGGCTCAGAAACCCCCTGAGCTCAGCAGGAACGGGGGGGGGGCGGGGGGGGGTTGGGTTATAAAGGGGGGGGGGCTCGAAATGGTTTTCCTGAATTTTTGTCCTTTTTTTGAAAGTTGGTTTCCCGCCTCCTCCTCCTCAAATTTTTTTAATATTCCTAAATAATTTCTTCCCCAAAATTTTTTATTTCTCCTAAATAATTTCCCCTTCCCCAAAATTTTTTAATATTCCTAAATAATTTCTTCCTCAAAATTTTTTATTATTCCTAAATAATTTCCTCCTCCCCAAAATTTTTTATTATTCCTAAATAATTTCCTCCTTCCCCAAAATTTTTTAATATTCCTAAATAATTTCCTCTTCCTCAAAATTTTTTAATATTCCTAAATAATTTCCTTCTCCTCAAAATTTTTTATTTCTCCTAAATAATTTCCTCTTCCCCAAAAATTTTTTATTTCTCCTAAATAATTTTCCCCGAAATTTTTTATTTCTCCTAAATAATTTTCCCCAAAATTTTTTATTTCTCCTAAATAATTTTCCCCAAAATTTTTTATTTCTCCTAAATAATTTTCCCCTAAATTTTTTATTTCTCCTAAGTAATTTTCCCCAAAATTTTTTATTTCTCCTAAATAATTTTCCCCAAAAATTTTTAATACTCCTAAATAATTTTCTTCTCAAATTTTTTTTAATATTCCTAAATAATTTCCTCCTCCCCAAAATTTTTTATTTCTCCTAAATAATTTTCCCCAAAATTCTTTATTTCTCTTAAATAATTTCCTCCTCCCCCAAAATTTTTTAATATTCCTAAATAATTTTCTCCTCCCCCAAAATTTTTTAATATTCCTAAATAATTTCTTCCTCCCCAAAATTTTTTATTTCTCCTAAATAATTTTCCCCCAAATTTTTTATTTCTCTTAAATAATTTCCTCCTCCCCAAAATTTTTTATTTCTCCTAAATAATTTTCCCCTAAATTTTTTATTTCTCCTAAATTATTTCCTCCACCCCCCAAATTTTTTTTTCGCCTTTTTCCTAAAATTTCCCCCCCCCAAAAAAAAATTCTCTCCCATTCCCGCTGCCCCTCCCCCCACTTTGAACCCCCCAAAAATGAGCCAAAAAAAAAAAAAAAAAAAAATTAAAAATAAAATAAAAATTAAGAGGGGAGGGCGGGGGGGAGGGGGAGTGGGGGGGGATGTCCCAAATTTTTTGGGGTGTTCCCCCCCCCTCTCCCCTCCCCCCACAATGTTGATCCCCTTTATCCCCCCTCCCCTCCCCCCACCTTTCCTCCTCCCCCCCCCAGATCACACCGGGACCCCCGCCGAGACCCCCCCCCCCCCCCACCGGAGCCCACCGGACCCTGGTGACGCTGGAACTGACGCCCACCCCCCCCGAGCCCCCCCCCGGCGCCCCCCAAATCCCCCCGAGGGCCCCCGAGGGCCGAGAGGGGGGAGGGGCCGGGGGGGGAGGGGGGGGGCCCGGCGGGGCGAGCCCCTCCCCCACCCCAGGACGCCGAGGCCACTCAGATGGAGCTGTCCCCCGCCCCCACCATCAGTGAGTGCTGCTTTTATTTGGGGAGGGGTCTCGGGGGGTTTGGGGGGGGGTCCCTGGAGGTTTTGGGGGGTTTCCTCTTTTTTTCGGGGGATTTTTGCCCTTTTTTGGGGGGATTTTCGCCTTTTTTTGGGGAATTTTCTCAATTTTTTGGGGATTTTCTTCATTTTTTCGAGGGATTTTCTTTATTTTTTGGGGGATTTTTCTTCTTTTTTTGGGGGTCCTTTGAGTTTTTGGGGTTTCTCTATTTTTGGGGGGGGATTTTCTCCATTTTTAGGTGGATTTTCTTTATTTTTTGGGAGGATTTTCTCATTTTTTGGGGGGGCTCCAATGAGCTGTCCCCCGCCCCCACCATCAGTGAGTGCTGCTTTTATTTGGGGAGGGGTCTTGGGGGGTTTGGGGGGGTTTCCTCCTTTTTTGGGGGGTTCCTTTGATTTTTTTGAGGTTTTTTTTCCTCCATTTTTGAGCCAATAATTTAAATTTTGCCGTGCGATTTCCCTCCTATTTCCACACTCAACTATTTTTAACTCCACCCCCCCACCCCAACACCGTCCCTCCAATCGTCCCCCTCCCCATTAAAATAATTATTAATTACTAATAATTATTTTAATTATGTTTTTTCCAGCCTCCCTGTCCCCGGACCGCGCCGAGGACTCGGACGGGGCCGCCAGTCGCGACCACCTCGAGGGGTCCCCCATGGACACGTCGGGCCTCGGGCCCTGCCCCATGGAGGAACCCGGGGGGGCTCCCCCTGCCCCCCAAAACCCACCCGGGACCCCCCAGGGACCCCCCCCGCCCCCTCCCCCACCCCCACCCACCGCGGCCCCCGACGCCGCGCAGCCCCCGGACGATGGGTGAGGACAAAGGGGGGGGGTTTGGGGTTTTTTTGGGGGGGATTTGTGATTTTGGGGGGGTTTGAGGGTTTTTTGGGGGGATTTGAGGGTTTTTTTGGGGGGGTTTGTGGTTTTTTTGGGGGGTTTGGGGTTTTTTTGGGGGCTTGAGGTTTTGAGGGGTTTATTTTGGGGGGGTTCGTGGTTTTTTTGGGGGGGAAGTTTTGAGGGGTTTTTTTTGGGGGGATTTGAGGGTTTTTTTGGGGGGGTTGTGGTTTTTTTTGGGGGGGGGGTTTTTGGGAAGGGGTTGTGGTTTTTGGGGGGCTTTGAGGGTTTTTTTGGGGGGGCTTGAGGTTTTGAGGGGTTGGGGTTTTTTGGGGGGGTTTGAGGCTTTTTTGGGGGGGATTTGAGGTTTTTTTGGGGGGTTTGAGGGGTTTTTTTGGGGAGGGTTGTGATTTTTTGGAGGGGGGATTTGTGGATTTTTTTGGGGGGTTTTGAGGTTGGTTTGGGGGGGTTGAGGTTTTTTGGGGGGGGTTGAGGTTTTTTGGGGGGTTTTGAGGGTTTTTTTGGGGGGGATTCGTGGTTTTTTGGGGAGGGGGTTGAGGTTTTTTGGGGGGTTTTGAGGGGTTTTTTTTGGGGGGGTTGAGTTTTTTTGGGGGGATTTGTGATTTTGGGGAGGATTTCTGGTTTTTTGGGGGGTTTGTGGTTTTTTTGGGGGGATTTGTGGGTTTTTTTGGGGGGGCTTGAGGTTTTTGGGGGGGGTTGTGATTTTTTTGGGGGGGGTTCATGGTTTTTTTGGGGGGTTTGAAGTTTTTTGGGGGGATTTGTGTGGTTTTTGGGGGGATTTGTGATTTTTTGGGGGGGTTTTGAGGCTTTTTTTGGGGGGATTTGAGGTTTTTTTGGGGGTTTGAGGTTTTTTTTTTTGGGGTTGAGTTTTTTTTGGGGGGGGATTTGTGATTTTGGGGGGGATTTCTGTTTTTTGGGGGGGGTTGAGTTTTTTTGGGGGGGGGTTGAGGTTTTTTTGGGGGGGATTTGTGATTTTTTGGAGGGGGGTTGTGATTTTTTGGAGGGGGGCTGTGGGTTTGGGGGGAGATTTCTGGTTTTTTTTGGGGGTGGGTGTTGAGGTTTTTTTGGGGGGAATTTGTGTTTTTGGGGGGGTTTTGAGGGTTGAGGTTTTTTGGGGGGAATTGGTGTTTTCTGGGGGTGGGTGTTGAGGTTTTTTGGGGGGAATTCGTGTTTTTTGGGGGGGGTTGAGGTTTTTTTGGGGGGAATTCGTGGTTTTTGGGGGGGTTTTGAGGGTTGAGGTTTTTTGGGGGGAATTCGTGTTTTTTGGGGGGGTTTTGAGGGTTGAGGTTTTTTTGGGGGGAATTTGTGTTTTTTGGGGGGGGGTTGAGGTTTTTTTGGGGGGAATTCGTGTTTTTTGGGGGGGGTTGAGGTTTTTTTGGGGGGAATTGGTGGTTTTTGGGGGGGGGTTGAGGTTTTTTTGGGGGGAATTTGTGTTTTTTGGGGGGGGGGGGGTTGAGGTTTTTTGGGGGGAATTCGTGGTTTTTGGGGGGGTTTTGAGGTTTTTTGGGGGGAATTGGTGGTTTTTGGGGGGGTTGAGGTTTTTTGGGGGGAATTGGTGTTTTTTGGGGGCTGTTACGATCCTTTTGAGACCGCCGTGATTTTTGGGGGGCGGCTCATGATTTTCGACACCTCCGTGATTTTTTGGGGGGCATTACAATTTTTCGGGGGCCGTTACGATTCTTTTAAGACCTCTCTGGTGTATTTTGGGGCGTCCCCGTGCTGGTGTCACCCCCCTGGTGTCCCCCCCAGGTCCCCCCCGGGCTCCTCCTCGGGCAGTTCCTCCACCCGCGGCTCGGCCGGGGCCGTGTCGGGCTCCGACTCGCGGGGGATCCTGGAGGAGCCGCTGCCGTCCACGAGCAGCGAGGAGGACGATCCGCTGGCAGGTCGGTCACACCTGGGGGGCACCTGGGGGGGCACCTGGGACACACCTGGGACACCTGGGACACACCTGGGAAACCTGGATGGGACACCTGGGGCACCTAGGGGGACACCTGGATGGGACACCTGGGAAACCTGGGACACACCTGGGAGACCTGGATGGGACACCTGGGAAACCTGGGACACATGGGGGGGACACCTGGGACACACCTGGGACACCTGGGGGTCACCTGGGACACCTGGATGGGACACCTGGGGCACCTGGGGGGACACCTGGGACACACCTGGGACACCTGGGACACCTGGGACACACCTGGGACACCTGGGACACACCTGGGACACCTGGATGGGACACCTGGGGCACCTGGGGGACAGCTGGGACACCTGGCAAACCCGGATGGGACACCTGGGACACACCTGGGACACACCTGGGACACACCTGGGACACACCTGGGAGACCTGGGACACACCTGGGACACCTGGGACACACCTGGGACACACCTGGGACACCTGGGACACACCTGGGAAACCTGAATGGGACACCTGGGGCACCTGGGGGACAGCTGGGACACCTGGCAAACCCGGATGGGACACTTGGGACACACCTGGGACCCCTGTATGGGACACCTGGGGGTCACCTGGGACACACCTGGGACACCTGGGGGACACCTGGGACACACCTGGGACACCTGGGGGTCACCTGGGACACACCTGGGAGACCTGGGACACCTGGGACACACCTGGGACACACCTGGGAGACCTGGGACACCTGGGACACACCTGGGACACCTGTATGGGTCACCTGTATGGGACACCTGGGGGTCACCTGGGACACACCTGGGAAACCTGGATGGGACACCTGGGGCACCTGGGGGACAGCTGGGACACCTGGGACACACCTGGGACACCTGTATGGGTCACCTGTACGGGACACCTGGGGGTCACCTGGGACACGCCTGGGAGACCTGGGGGTCACCTGGGACACATGTATGGGTCAGCTGGATGTGTCACATGGGACACCTGGGGGACACCTGGATGGGACACCTGGGGGTCACCTGGGGGACACCTGGATGGGACACCTGGGGGGACACCTGGGTGTGTCACATGAGACACCTGGGACACCTGGATGGGACACCTGGATGGGACACCTGGATGGGACACCTGGGACATCTGTATGAGTCACCTGGGACACCTGTGACCCCTGTGTCCCCTCTCACTTGTCAGTGGATTCCAGGCTGTCCCTGGGTGTCCCCCCACATTGTCCCTGATGGTGTCCGGGTGTCCCTGATGATGTCAGGATGTCCCTGGGTGTCCCCAATGCTGTCCCTGGGGGATTCCGGGCTGTTCCTTGGGTGTCCCCCACGCTGTCCCTAATGGTGTCCGGGTGTCCCTGATGGTGTCAGGATGTCCCTGGGTGTCCCCAGCACTGTCCCTGATTATGTCAGGGTGTCCCTGGGGGATTCCAGGCTGTCCCTGGGTGTCCCCCACGCTGTCCCTGATGGTGTCCGGGTGTCCCTGATGATGTCAGGGTGTCCCTGGGTGTCCCCAACGCTGTCCCTGGGGGATTCCGGGCTGTTCCCTGGGTGTCCCCAGCGCTGTCCCTGATGGTGTCATGGTGTCCCTGATGATGTCAGGGTGTCCCTGGGTGCCCCCCACATTGCCCCTGATGATGTCAGGGTGTCCCTGGGTGCCCCCCACATTGCCCCTGATGATGTCAGGGTGTCCCTGGGTGTCCCCCCACATTGTCCCTGATGATGTCAGGGTGTCCCTGGGTGTCCCCAGTGCTGTCCCTGATGATGTCCGGGTGTCCCTGATGATGTCATGATGTCCCTGGGTGTCCCCAACGCTGTCCCTGGGGGATTCCGGGCTGTTCCCTGGGTGTCCCCAGCGCTGTCCCTGATGGTGTCATGGTGTCCCTGATGATGTCAGGATGTCCCTGATGATGTCAGGGTGTCCCTGGGTGTCCCCCACATTGTCCCTGATGGTGTCCGGGTGTCCCTGATGATGTCAGGGTGTCCCTGGGTGTCCCCCACATTGTCCCTGATGATGTCCGGGTGTCCCTGATGGTGTCCGGGTGTCCCTGATGATGTCCGGGTGTCCCTGATGGTGTCAGGGTGTCCCTGGGGGATTCCGGGCTGTTCCCTGGTTGTCCCCAACTCGTCCCCGCCGTGTCCCCCGCAGGGATCAGCCTCCCCGAGGGGGTGGACCCGTCGTTCCTGGCGGCTCTGCCCGATGACATCCGGCGGGAGGTGCTGCAGAACCAGCTGGGGATCCGCCCCCCCGCGCGGGCCCCGCCCTCGGCCAGCCCCGCCCCGCCCGTGGTGGCCAATCCGGGCCTGACCGAGGTCAGCCCCGAGTTCCTGGCGGCGCTGCCCCCGGCCATCCAGGAGGAGGTGGGCGTGGCCGCCGCGTGGGCGTGGCTTTGGGGGCGGGGCCGTGTTGTGGGTGTGGTCTTGGGCGGGGCTAAGGGAGGGGTGTGGTCTTGGGGGTGGGGCTAATGGGTGTGGTCCTGGGTGGGGCTAATGGAGGGGTGGGGTTGTGGGTGGGTGTGGTCTTGGGTGGGGCTAAAGGATGGGTGTGGTCTTGGGCGGGGCTAAGGGAGGGGTGTGGTCTTGGGGTGGGGCTAATGGGTGTGGTCCTGGGTGGGGCTAATGGAGGGGTGGGGTTGTGGGTGGGTGTGGTCTTGGGTGGGGCTAAAGGAGGGGTGTGGTCTTGGGGTGGGTGTGGTTTTGGGGGTAGGGGCTAAGGGATGTGTCCCACCTCTGTCCCTGTGTCTCTGTCCCCATATCTCTGTCCCTGTGTCCCGTCTCTGTCCCCATATCTCGGTCCCCGTGTCCCCTCTCTGTCCCCATATCTCTGTCCCCGTATCTCTGTCCCCGTATCCCCTCTGTCCCCATATCTCTGTCCCCGTGTTCTCTCTGTCCCCATATCTCTGTCCCCGTGTCCCCATATCCCTGTCCCCGTGTCCCCTCTCTGTCCCCGTGTCCCCATATCCCTGTCCCCGTATCCCCCTTCTGTCCCCATATCTCTGTCCCCGTGTCCCCTCTCTGTCCCCATATCTCTGTCCTCGTGTCCCCTCTCTGTCCCCGTGTCCCCTCTCTGTCCCTGTCCCCATATCTTTGTCCCCATATCTCTGTCCCCGTGTCCCCATATCTCTGTCCCCGTGTCCCCTCTCTGTCCCCGTGTCCCCCCTCTGTCCCCGTGTCCCCATATCTCTGTCCCCGTGTCCCCATATCTCTGTCCCCGCGTCCCCATATCCCTGTCCCCGTGTCCCCTCTCTGTCCCCGCGTCCCCATATCCCTGTCCCCGTGTCCCCATATCTCTGTCCCCGTGTCCCCATATCCCTGTCCCCGTGTCCCCTCTCTGTCCCTGTCCCCATATCTTTGTCCCCATATCTCTGTCCCCGTGTCCCCATATCCCTGTCCCCGTGTCCCCTCTCTGTCCCCGTGTCCCCATATCCCTGTCCCCGTGTCCCCTCTCTGTCCCTGTCCCCATATCTCTGTCCCCATATCTCTGTCCCCGTGTCCCCTCTCTGTCCCCGTGTCCCCATATCTCTGTCCCTGTCCTCATATCTTTGTCCCCATATCTCTGTCCCCGTGTCCCCATATCTCTGTCCCTGTCCCCATATCTTTGTCCCCATATCTCTGTCCCCGTGTCCCCTCTCTGTCCCCGTGTCCCCATATCTCTGTCCCCGTGTCCCCTCTCTGTCCCCGTGTCCCCATATCTCTGTCCCCGTGTCCCCATATCTTTGTCCCCATATCTCTGTCCCCGTGTCCCCCCTCTGTCCCCGTGTCCCCTCTCTGTCCCCGTGTCCCCATATCTCTGTCCCCGTGTCCCCTCTCTGTCCCCATATCTCTGTCCCCGTGTTCCCTCTCTGTCCCTGTCCCCATATCTCTGTCCCCGTGTCCCCCCTCTGTCCCCATATCTTTGTCCCCATATCTCTGTCCCCGTGTCCCCATATCTCTGTCCCCGTGTCCCCATATCCCTGTCCCCGTGTCCCCATATCTCTGTCCCCGTGTCCCCCCTCTGTCCCTGTCCCCATATCTTTGTCCCCATATCTCTGTCCCCGTGTCCCCTCTCTGTCCCCGTGTCCCCATATCCCTGTCCCCGTGTCCCCATATCCCTGTCCCCGTGTCCCCTCTCTGTCCCCGTGTCCCCATATCTCTGTCCCCGTGTCCCCATATCTCTGTCCCCGTGTCCCCATATCTCTGTCCCCGTGTCCCCATATCCCTGTCCCCGTGTCCCCTCTCTGTCCCTGTCCCCATATCTTTGTCCCCATATCTCTGTCCCCGTGTCCCCATATCCCTGTCCCCGTGTCCCCTCTCTGTCCCTGTCCCCATATCTCTGTCCCCGTGTCCCCATATCTCTGTCCCCGTGTCCCCTCTCTGTCCCTGTCCCCATATCTTTGTCCTCATATCTCTGTCCCCGTGTCCCCATATCTCTGTCCCCGTGTCCCCGTATCCCTGTCCCCGTGTCCCCTCTCTGTCCCTGTCCCCATATCTTTGTCCCCATATCTCTGTCCCCGTGTCCCCATATCTCTGTCCCCGTGTCCCCGTATCCCTGTCCCCGTGTCCCCTCTCTGTCCCCGTGTCCCCATATCTCCGTCCCTGTCCCCAGGTGCTGGCCCAGCAGCGCGCGGAGCAGCAGCGCCGGGAGCTGGCTCAGGCCACGGGCTCGGACGCTCCCATGGACCCGGTGACGTTCATCCAGACGCTGCCGTCGGAGCTGCGGCGCTCGGTGCTGGAGGACATGGAGGACTCGGTGCTGGCCGTGATGCCGCCGGACATCGCGGCCGAGGCGCAGGCGCTGCGGCGCGAGCAGGAGGCGCGGCAGCGGCAGCTGATGCACGAGCGGCTCTTCGGCCACTCCAGCACGTCGGCGCTGTCGGCCATCCTGCGCAGCCCCGGTGAGGAGGGGGACTGGGGTGTGTGACCCCCTAATTCCTGCTGTGTGACCCCCCAATTCCTGCTCTGTCCCCAGTTCCCTGTGTCCCCCGCAGCCCCGGTGAGGAGGGGGGCTGGGGTGTGTGACCCCCCCAATTCCTGCTCTGTCCCCAATTCCTGCTCTGTCCCCCCATTCCCGGTGTCCCCCGCAGCCCCGGTGAGGAGGGGGCTGGGGTGTGTGACCCCCCCAATTCCTGCTCTGTCCCCAATTTCCTCTGTCCCCAATTCCCTGTGTCCCCAATTCCTGGTGTCCCCCACAGCCCCGGTGAGGAGGGGGCTGGGGTGTGTGATGCACTCAATTCCTGCTCTGTCCCCAATTCCCTGTGTCCCCAATTGCCTGTGTCCCCAATTCCTGGTGTCCCCCACAGCCCCGGTGAGGAGGGGGGCTGGGGTGTGTGACCCCCCAATTCCTGCTCTGTCCCCAATTCCCTGTGTCCCCAATTCCCTGTGTCCCCCACAGCCCCAGTGAGGAGGGGGGCTGGGGTGTGTGACCCCCCAATTCCTGCTGTGTGTCCCCCCAATTCCTGCTCTGTCCCCCCATTCCTTGTGTCCTCGCAGCCCCGGTGAGGAGGGGGGCTGGGGTGTGTGACCCCCTAATTCCTGCTGTGTGTGCCCCTAATTCCTGCTGTGTTTGCCCCCCAGTTCCTGCTCTGTGTGCCCCCCTAATTCCTGCTGTGTGACCCCCCAATTCCTGCTCTGTCCCCAATTCCCTGTGTCCCCAGTTCCCTGTGTCCCCAATTCCCTGTGTCCCCCACAGCCCCGGTGAGGAGGGGGCTGTGATGTGTGACCCCCCAATTCCTGCTGTGTGCCCCCCTAATTCCTGCTCTGTGTCCCCTATTACCTCTGTCCCCAATTCTCTTTGTCCCCAATTCTCTTTGTCCCCAATTCCCTCTGTGTCCCCCACAGCCCCGGTAGAGGGGGGGGCCTGTGCTGCTGCCCCCAATTCCCTGTCCCTGTTCCCTATGTGACACTGCTGTCCCTGTCCCTCTCTCGGTGTGACCCCGCTGTCCCTCTCTCAGTGTGACACTCCTGTCCCTGTCTCGGTGTGACACTGCTGTCCCTGTCGCTGTCCCTCTCTCGGTGTGACACTCCTGTCCCTGTCTCGGTGTGACGCTCCTGTCGCTGTCCCTGTCCCCTGTGCGACACTCCTGTCCCTGTCCCTCTCTCGGTGTGACACTGCCGTCGCTGTCCCTGTCCCCTGTGTGGCCTCGCTGTCGCTGTCCCTGTCTCGGTGTGACACTCCTGTCCCCTGTGTGACACTCCTGTCCCTGTCCCCGGTGTGACACTCCTGTCCCTGTCGCTGTCCCTGTCCCCTGTGTGACACTCCTGTCCCTGTGTGACACTCCTGTCCCTGTCCCCGGTGTGACACTGCCGTCGCTGTCCCTGTCCCCGGTGTGACACTGCTGTCGCTGTCCCTGTGTGACACTCCTGTCGCTGTCCTGGTGTGACCCTGCCGTCGCTGTCCCTGTGTGACACTCCTGTCGCTGTCCCTGTCCCCGGTGTGACACTCCTGTCGCTGTCCCTGTGTGACACTCCTGTCGCTGTCCCCTGTGTGACACTCCTGTCCCCTGTGTGACACTCCTGTCCCTGTCCCGGTGTGACACTCCTGTCCCTGTCCCCGGTGTGACACTGCCGTCGCTGTCCCTGTGTGACCCCGCTGTCCCTGTCCCCGGTGTGACACTCCTGTCGCTGTCCCCGGTGTGACACTCCTGTCGCTGTCCCCGCAGCGTTCACCAGCCGGCTCAGCGGGAACCGGGGCGTTCAGTACACGCGGCTGGCGGTGCAGAGGGGGGGCACCTTCCACATGGGGGGCACCGGCACCCACAGCAGGTCAGTGTCACCAGTGGCCATTGTGGGGGTCACTAATGGCCAGTGTCACCAGTGGCCAGTGTCACCAATGGTCAGTGCCACCAGTGGCCAGTGTCACCAGTGGTGTCACTAACGGTCAGTGTCACCAATGGTCAGTGCCACCAGTGGTTGTCACTAATGGTCAGTGTTACTAATGGCCAGTATGGGGTCACTAATGGTCAGTGGTCACTAATGGTCTGGGGCTGGTTTGGGGTCAGTTTGGGCCAGTTCAGGTCACTTTTGGCTATCACCCTGTCCCCAGACCGGCCGGCAGCAGCGTGGACAGGGCAGTTTGGGCTTGGTTTGGGGCTGGTTTGGGTCAGTTTTGGGTCAGTTTGGGGCTGATTCAGTGCTCTGGTCTGGGTCAGTTTGGGGCTGGTTTTGGGGCCAGTTCTGGGCCAGTTCAGGTCACTTTTGGCTATCACTGCATCCCCAGACCGGCCGGCAGCAGCGTGGACAGGGCAGTTTGGGGTCAGTGTGGGGCTGGTTTTGGGCTACTTTGGGTCACTTTTGGCTATCACCCTGTCCCCAGACCGGCCGGCAGCAGCGTGGACAGAGCAGTTCGGGGTTGGTTTGGGATAAGTCTAGGGCTGGTTTGGGGTCAGTCTGGGGCTGGTTTGGGGTCAGTCTGGGGTTGGTTCGGGGTCAGTCTGGGGCTGGTTTTGGGCGAGTTCAGGTCACTTTTGGCTATCACCCTGTCCCCAGACCGGCCGGCAGCAGCGTGGACAGGGCAGTTTGGGCTTGGTTTGGGGCTGGTTTTGGGGCCAGTTCTGGGCCAGTTCAGGTCACTTTTGGCTATCACCGTGTCCCCAGACCAGCCGGCAGCAGCGTGGACAGGGCAGTTTGGGCTTGGTTTGGAGCTGGTTTTGTGGTCAGTTCTGGGCCACTTTGGGTCACTTTTGGCTATCATTGCATCCCCAGACTGGCCGGCAGCAGCGTGGACAGGGCAGTTCAGGGTTGGTTTGGGGTCAATTTTGGGCGAGTTTGGGTGACTTTTGGCTATCACCCTGTCCCCAGACCGGCCGGCAGCAGCGTGGACAGGGCAGTTTGGGCTTGGTTTGGGGCTGGTTTGGGGTCAGTTCTGGGCCACTTTGGGTCACTTTTGGCTATCATTGCATCCCCAGACTGGCCGGCAGCAGCGTGGACAGGGCAGTTCGGGGCTGGTTTGGGATAAGTCTGGGGCTGGTTTGGGGTCAGTCTGGGGCTGGTTCGGGGTCAGTCTGGGGCTGGTTTTGGGCGAGTTCAGGTCACTTTTGGCTATCACCCTGTCCCCAGACCGGCCGGCAGCAGCGTGGACAGGGCAGTTTGGGCTTGGTTTGGAGCTGGTTTTGTGGTCAGTTCTGGGCCACTTTGGGTCACTTTTGGCTATCATTGCATCCCCAGACCGACCGGCAGCAGCGTGGACAGGGCAGTTTGGGCTTGGTTTGGGGCCAGTTCTGGGCCACTTTGGGTCACTTTTGGCTATCACCCTGTCCCCAGACCGGCCGGCAGCAGCGTGGACAGGGCAGTTCGGGGTTGGTTTGGGGTCAGTGTGGGGCTGGTTTTGGGCCAGTTCAGGTCACTTTGGGCTATCACTGCATCCCCAGACCGGCCGGCAGCAGCGTGGACAGGGCAGTTTGGGGTTGGTTTGGGGTCAGTCTGGGGCTGGTTCGGGGTCAGTCTGGGGCTGGTTTTGGGCCACTTTGGGTCACTTTTGGCTATCACCCTGTCCCCAGACCGGCCGGCAGCAGCGTGGACAGGGCAGTTTGGGCTTGGTTTGGAGCTGGTTTTGTGGTCAGTTCTGGGCCACTTTGGGTCACTTTTGGCTATCACTGCATCCCCAGACCGGCCGGCAGCAGCGTGGACAGCCTCCTCCGCCTCCGCGGCCGCCTCCTGCTGGACCACGAGGCTCTGTCGTGCCTGCTGGTCCTGCTCTTCGTGGACGAGCCCAAACTGAACACGAGCCGCCTGCACCGCGTCCTGCGCAACCTGTGCTACCACGCTCCCACTCGCGGCTGGGTGGTCCGCAGCCTCCTGTCCATCCTGCAGCGCTCCAGCGAGAGCGAGCTGTGCCTCGAGACCCCCCGCGGCACCCCCGAGGAGCGACCCCGTGGCCGCGGCGGCGCCGCCGGTACCGGTGGTGGTTCCGGTGCCGGTGCCGCCCGCGCCGGTCCGGGCTCCGCCGCCGAACCCCCGCGCGGGCTGGACCTGCTGCACCGCATGGAGTCGAGGAGTTCGGGGCAGCTGTCGTGGCTCTCCGTGTCCATGGACGCGGCTCTGGGCTGCCGGACGAACATTTTCCAGATCCAGCGGGCGCCCGGGCGCAAGCACACCGAGAAACACGCGGCGGCCGCCGGCTCCGCCGTGCACATCCACCCGCAGGCCGCGCCCGTGGTGTGCCGGCACGTCCTGGACACCCTCATCCAGCTGGCCAAGGTGGGGGGCGACCGGGGCACGTGTGGGGGGCGACTGGGGCACGTGTGGGGGGCGACTGGGGCACGTGTGGGGGGCGACCGGGGCACGTGTGGGGGCGACTGGGGCACGTGTGGGGGGCGACCGGGGCACGTGTGGGGGCACGTGGGGGGCACGTGTGGGGGGCGACCGGGACACGTGTGGGGGCGACTGGGGTACGTGTGGGGGGCGACCGGGGCACGTGTGGGGGCACGTGGGGGGGCACGTGTGGGGGGCGACCGGGACACGTGTGGGGGGCGACTGGGGCACGTGTGGGGGCACGTGTGGGGGGCGACTGGGGCACGTGTGGGGGAGACTGGGGGGCCGACTGGGGCACGTGTGGGGGCACGTGTGGGGGCACGTGTGGGGGGCGACTGGGACACGTGTGGGGGCACGTGGGGGGCACGTGTGGGGGCACGTGTGGGGGGTGACCGGGACACGTGTGGGGGGTGACTGGGGCACGTGTGGGGGAGACTGGGGCACGTGTGGGGGGCGACTGGGACACGTGTGGGGGGCGACCGGGGCACGTGTGGGGGGCGACCGGGGCACGTGTGGGGGGCGACTGGGGCACGTGTGGGGGTGACCGGGGGGCGACTGGGGCACGTGTGGGGGAGACTGGGGCACGTGTGGGGTGAATTGGGGGGCACTGGGGCACGTGTGAGGGCGACTGGGGGGTAACTGGGGCACATGTGGGGTGACTGGGGGGCAACTGGGGTACGTGTGGGGGCGACTGGGAGGTTCTTGGAGGGGTTTTGGGGGGCACTGGAGCACGTGGGGGGCGACCGGGGCACGTGTGGGGGGCGACCGGGACACGTGTGGGGGGCGACCGGGGCACGTGTGGGGGGCGACTGGGACACGTGTGGGGGGTGACCGGGACACATGTGGGGGGTGACCGGGGGGCAACTGGGGCACGTGTGGGGGCGACTGGGGGACACTGGAGCATGGGTGGGGGTGACTGGGAGGTTCCTGGAGGGGTTTTGGGGGGCACTGGAGCACGTGGGGGGCGACTGGGGGGCAACTGGGGCACGTGTGGGGGTGTCCGGGGGGCAACTGGAGGGGTTTTGGGGGGCACTGGAGCACGTGTGGGGGTGGTTTGGGGCTGTTCAGGGGGAATTTGGGAATGCTGGAGCCCATTTTTGAGTTTCTGGGGGGGGGGTTCTCTGAGGGGTTTTGGGGGGCACTGGGGACATTTTTGGGGTGCACCCGGACACGTTAAGGGGTACTGGGGGTCACTGGAACATTCTGTGGGGGAGCTGGGGACCCCCCCCACAGGTTTTTGGGGGTCGGGGGGACGCACCCCCACACTTGGGGTCCCTCCCAGTGGCACCGGGAGCATCGCCTGGAAGTAGGGGGGGGGATCCCCAAAATTTAAGGGGGAGGGGATAGGGGACTCTGGGGTGATTTTGGGATGGGAGGGATCCCCAAAATTTATGTGGTGCTTCCTGGGGTGAGAGAATAGGGGACTCTGGGGTGATTTTGGGATGGAAGGATCCCCAAAATCTGTGTGGGGTCTCCTGGGGTGGTGGGAAAAGGGATTTTGGGGTGGTTTTGGGATGGGGGAGATCCCCAAAATTTGTGTGGGGGCCTCCTGGGGTGGGGGAATAGGGGACTCTGGGGTGATTTTGGGATGGGAGGGATCCCCAAAATTTGTGTGGGGCCTCCTGGGGTGAGGGAACAGGGGACTCTGGGGTGATTTTGGGATGGAAGGATCCCCAAAATCTGTGTGGGGTCTCCTGGGGTGGTGGGAAAAGGGATTTTGGGGTGGTTTTGGGATGGGGAGATCCCCAAAATTTATATGGGGTCTCCTGGGGTGGTGGGAAAAGGGATTTTGGGGTGGTTTTGGGATGGGGGGGATCCCCAAAATTTATGTGGGGCCTCCTGGGATGGGGGGAAAAGGGATTTTGGGGTGGTTTTGGGATGGGGGAGATCCCCAAAATTTATGTGGGGCCTCCTGGGATGGGGGGAAAAGGGATTTTGGGGTGGTTTTGGGATGGGGGAGATCCCCAAAATTTATGTGGGGCCTCCTGGGGTGGGGGAATAGGGGATTCTGGGGTGATTTTGGGATGGGAGGGATCCCCAAAATTTATGTGGTGCTTCCTGGGGTGAGAGAATAGGGGACTCTAGGGTGATTTTGGGATGGGAGGGATCCCCAAAATTTGTGTGGGGCCTCCTGGGGTGAGGGAATAGGGAACTTTGAGGTGATTTTGGGGTAGGGAGGGATCCCCAAAACCTGGAGGTGACTGAGGCCTCCTGGGGTGAGGGGAACAGGGGACTCTGGGGTGGCTTTGGGGTGTTTTTGGGGTCACCAACACCCCCCCCTCCTTATCCCCTCCAGGTCTTCCCCAGCCACTTCACCCAGCAGCGAGGCCGAGACCCCACCAGCAGCGACCCGGAGCGCGACCGCGGCGGCCCCCCCAAATCCGGGGGCAGCCCCTGCCCACCCCCAGCACCCCCCCAGACCCCACCGGCACCTCCGCCCCCTCCCCCTTCAACAACGACCCCCGCGGCCGCCCCAGCACCCACCACCGGCACCGCCGCGGGCGCCCCTTCCCCGGCTTTACCCCCCCAGTCCGGCTCGCTGTCCACCGATTTTTGGGACCTGCTGGTCAAGCTGGACAACATGAACGTGAGCCGGAAGGGCAAGGGGTCAGCGCGGGCGGGGGGCGGCGGGGGTGGCCCCGAGCCCGAGGTGGCCGGGGGTGGCCTGGAGGCGTCGCCCCTGGGCCAGCTGATGAACATGTTGTCGCACGGGGTGATCCGGCGCAGCCCCCTCCTCACCGAGAAGCTGCTGCGCCTCCTGTCCCTCATCTCCATCGCCCTCCCCGAGGGGGGCAAGGCCGGCGAGGGGGGGGCAGCGCCCCAAAACGGAGCCCCGGCCCCCCCCGCGCCCGCCCCGCCCGCTGGAGGGGGTGGCGTGGGGACAGGGATGGGGACAGCGCCCGCGAGCCCCCCGGGACAGGCGGGGAATGGAGGAGGAGGAGGAGGAGGAGCAGCTGGAGGGACCGCGGGTGAGTGTGGGGACACGGGGACACGGGGACAGGCAGGGGGACATGGGGACAGGGATGGGCAGGGGGACGGGGACATGAGGACAGGGACAAGGGGACAGGGATGGGGACAGGGACAAGGGGATAGGGGGATGGGGACAGGGTGGGAATGGCTGGAGGGACCGCAGATGAGTGTGGGGACACGGGGACGTGGGGACAGGGTCAAGGGGACGGGGACAGGGTGGCAATGGCTGGAGGGACTGTGGGTGAGTGTGGGGACACGGGGACAGGGATGGGCAGGGGGACACGGGGACAGGGACAAGGGGACAGGGATGGACAGGGGGACATGGGGACAGGGACAAGGGGATGGGGATGGGGACAGGGTGGGAATGGCTGGAGGGACTGTGGGTGAGTGTGGGGACAGGGACAAGGGGACAGGGATGGGCAGGGGGACACAGGGACAAGGGGACAGGGATGGACAGGGGGACACAGGGACAAGGGGACAGGGATGGACAGGGGGACATGGGGACAGGGACAAGGGGATGAGGACAGGGTGGGAATGGCTGGAGGGACCGCGGGTGAGTGTGGGGACAGGGGGACATGGGTGGGACATGGAGACAGGGACAGGGGGACATGGGGACAGTCAGGGGGACACGGGGACAAGGGACAGGGGGATGGGGGCTGGACATGGGGACGGAGATGGGCAGGGGGACAGGGGTGGGATATGGGGAATGGGACATGGGGACAGGAATAGGACATGTATGGGACACAATGACAGGGATGGGACACGGTGACAGGGATGGGACACGGTGACAGGGATGGGACACAGTGACAGGGACACGATGGGAAGGGATGGGACACAATGACAGAGATGGGACACAGTGACAGGGACACAGAGGGACACGACAGGCACAGGGAGCAGCACTGGCAGGGTTGGGGCGGGGGGGACAATGGCCTCGGTGCCATCTCCCACCCACTGCCACCACCCCCAGCACCGTGTCCCCTGTGTCCCCAGCCCCTGCCAAGAGCTCCAAGTCCCCTGCCAAGGTCCCCGAGGGTGGCCCCGACTCCCGGCTGGCGGCCACGGGCCTGACCGAGAGCCAGCTCCAGCTCTCCGTGGAGGTACCGGGGGAGGGGGGTCAGGCTGGCAGGGGGGGGTGTCCTGCCGTCCCCAGGTGTCCCCAGGTGTCCCCAACCACCTCGTGGTGCCACCCGCAGGTGCTGACATCGCACTCGTGCTCGGAGGAGGGGCTGGAGGACGCGGCCAACGTGCTGCTGCAGCTGTCCCGGGGCGACGCGGGGACAAGGGACACGGTGCTGAGGCTGCTGCTCAGCGGGGCCCGGCAGCTGGGGGGGGCCCTGTGCCGCCAGATCGGTGAGGAGGGGGCTGGGGAGGGGTCCTGGGGGGCTGGGGAGGGGTCCTGGGGGGGCTGGGGAGGGTCTGGGGGGGCTGGGGAGGGGGCCTGGGGGGGCTGGGGAGGGTCTGGGGGGGCTGGAGAGGGGTCCTGGGGGGGCTGGGGAGGGTCCTGGGGGAGGTGAGGAGGGGGTCTGGGGGGGCTTGGGAGGGGTCTGGGGGATCTGGGGAGGGGTCTGGGGGATCTGGGGAGGGGTCCTGGGGGAGGTGAGGAGGGGTCTGGGGGGGCTGGGGAGGGGTCTGGGGGATCTGGGGAGGGTCTGGGGGATCTGGGGAGGGGTCCTGGGGAGGCTGGGGAGAGGTCTAGGGGTCCCTGTGCCGCCAGATCGGTGAGAAGGGGGCTGGAGAGGGATCTGGGGGAGCTGGGGAGGGTCCTGGGGGAGGTGAGGAGGGGTCCCAGGGGGGGTCTGGGGGGCCCCTGAGTCGCCAGAATGGTGGGGAAGGGTCTGGGGGGGTTCTGAGGGGGGGGTCTGGGCCACCAGAGCAGTGGGGGGGGGGTCCCAAGTGGATGAGCCAGAGGTGCCCTGTGGCCAGTGGGGGGTTCCCTGTGGCCAGTGGGTGTCAGTGGGAGTCACCGTGTGGTCAGTGGGGGGTCAGTGGGGGTCACCGTGTGGCTGGTGGGTGTCACTCTGTGGCCAGTGGGTGTCAGTGGGTGTCGCCCTGTGGCCAGTGGGGGTCAGTGGGTGTCACCCTGTGGCCAGTGGGGGCTCAGTGGGTGTCACCCTGTGGCCAGTGGGTGTCACCCTGTGGCCAGTGGGGGCTCAGTGGGTGTCACCCTGTGGCCAGTGGGGGTCAGTGGGTGTCACCCTGTGGCTGGTGGGTGTCACTCTGTGGTCAGTGGGGGGTCAGTGGGTGTCAGTGGGTGTCACCCTGTGGCCAGTGGGTGTCACCCTGTGGCCAGTGGGGGGTCAGTGGGTGTCACCGTGTGGCCAGTGGGGGTCAGTGGGTGTCACCCTGTGGTCAGTGGGTGTCACCGTGTGGCCAGTGGGGGTCAGTGGGTGTCAGTGGGTGTCACCGTGTGGCCAGTGGGGGGTTCCCTGTGGCCAGTGGGGGGTCAGTGGGTGTCACCGTGTGGCCAGTGGGGGGTCAGTGGTGCCAGCCCAGCCCATGCCACCCCCGCCGCAGGGACGCTGCTGGCCGAGCTCCGTGAGTACAACCTGGAGCAGCAGCGCCGGGCTCAGCTCGAGGCCCCGTCCCCCGAGGGGCTCCCCGAGGAGCAGCCCCCCAGCGCCAAGCTCAAGGGCAAAATGCAGAGCCGGTGAGTGCCCGGCCACCCCGGGGGCTGGGGTGGCTACTGTCCCCTCCTGGGTACCACTGTCACCTCCTGGGCATCACTGTCACCTCCTGTCCTGTCAGGGGTCCCTGGTGATGGCCACTGTCCTGAAATTCCTCTGCTTCCCACACTGTCCCCACACTGACCGCTGTCCCCTCGCTGTCCCCACGCCCCCTTACTGTCCCCATGTCCCCATACTGACCCCCTGTCCCCATGTCCCCACTCTGTCGCCATGTCCCCACCGTGTCCCCATCACCTCACCACCCCCATGTCCCCTCACTGCCCCCATGTCCCCACGCTGTCTTGTCCCCACCCTGTCCCCTCACTGTCCCCTCACTGTCCCCTCACCGCCCTCATGTCCCCTCACTGTCCCTTGTCCCCATGTCCCCTCGCTGTCCCCTGCCCTTGCTGTCCCCTCACTGCCCTCATGTCCCCTCGCTGTCCCCATGTCCCCTCACTATCCACTCACTGTCCCCATGTCCCCTCACTATCCCCTCACCGCCCCCATGTCCCCTCACTGTCCCCATGTCCCCTCACTGTCCCCATGTCCCCTCACTATCCACTCACTGTCCCCATGTCCCCTCGCTGTCCCCATGTCCCCTCACTATCCACTCACTGTCCCCATGTCCCCTCGCTGTCCCCATGTCCCCTCACTATCCACTCACCGCCCCCATGTCCCCTCACTGTCCCCATGTCCCCTCGCTGTCCCCATGTCCCCTTACTGTCCCCATGTCCCCTCGCTGTCCCCATGTCCCCTCACCGCCCCCATGTCCCCTCGCTGTCCCCATGTCCCCTCGCCGTCCCCATGTCCCCACTCTGTCCCCATGTCCCCTCACCGCCCCCATGTCCCCTCACTGTCCCCATGTCCCCTCGCTGTCCCCATGTCCCCTCACCGCCCCCATGTCCCCTCACTGTCCCCATGTCCCCTCACCGCCCCCATGTCCCCTCGCTGTCCCCATGTCCCCTCACCGCCCCCATGTCCCCTCACTGTCCCCATGTCCCCTCACCGCCCCCATGTCCCCTCGCTGTCCCCATGTCCCCTGGCTGTCCCCTCACGGCGCCGTGCCCGCAGTTTCGACACGGCCGAGAGCGTGGTGATCGTGGCGTCGCAGAAGCGCGCCCTGGGCGGGCGGGAGCTGCAGCTGCCCTCCATGTCGGTGCTCACCTCCAAGACGTCCACGCAGCGCTTCTTCCTGCGCGTGCTGCAGGTCATCATCCAGCTGCGCGACGACACGCGCCGGGCGCACCGCAAGGCCAAGCAGCCCGGCCGCCTGGGTAATGACCGCTGACCACTGACCACTGACTGACCACTGACTGACCGCTGACTGACCACTGAGCCAAGTGACCGCTGACTGACCGCTGACTGACCGCTGACTGACCGCTGAGCCCAGTGACCGCTGAGCCCAGTGACCACTGAGCCCAGTGACCACTGACTGACCGCTGAGCCCAGTGACCACTGACTGACCGCTGACTGACCACTGACCGCTGAGCCCAGTGACCACTGACTGACCACTGAGCCCAGTGACCACTGAGCCCAGTGACCGCTGACTGACCGCTGACCGCTGAGCCCAGTGACCGCTGAGCCCAGTGACCGCTGAGCCCAGTGACCGCTGACTGACCGCTGACTGACCGCTGACTGACCACTGACTGACCACTGACCGCTGAGCCCAGTGACCACTGACTGACCGCTGACTGACCGCTGACCGCTGAGCCCAATGACCGCTGAGCCAAATGACCACTGACCCCCACTGACCACCCCTGACCCCACTGACCCCACTGACCACCCCTGACCCCACTGACCCCCACTGACCCCACTGACCACCCCTGACCCCACTGACCCCCACTGACCCCCACAGACTCCACTGCCCACCCCTGACCACCCCCTGACCCCCCTGCCCACCCCTGACCCCACTGACCCCACTGACCCCCACTGACCGCTGACCCCACTGACCACCCCTGACCCCACTGACCACCCCTGACCCCCCTGCCCACCCCTGACCCCACTGACCCCCACTGACCGCTGACCCCACTGACCCCCCTGACCCTACTGACCACCCCTGACCCCACTGCCCACCACTGACCCCCACTGACCCCCACTGACCACCCCTGACCCCACTGACCACCACTGACCCCACTGACCCCCGTGCCCACCACTGACCCCACTGACCACCGCTGACCCCACTGACCCCCACAGACCCCACTGCCCACCACTTACCCCCACTGACCCCACTGACCACCCCACTGATCCCCACTGACCACCCCTGACCCCACTGACCACCCCTGACCCCACTGCCCACCCCTGACCCCACTGACCGCTGACCCCACTGATCACCACTGACCCCACTGACCACCACTGACCCCACTCTGACCCCACTGCCCACCCCTGACCCCACTGACCCCACTTACCCCACTGACCCCACTGACCACCCCTGACCCCACTACTCCCTTCTGCCCACTTCCCCCTGTGCCCCCGGTGTCCCCGGTGCCCCCCACTGCCCCCAGTGTCCCCGGTGCCCCCCACTGCCCCCAGTGTCCCCGGTGCCCCCGGTGCCCCCCACTGACGGCGCTGTGCCCGCAGGCGCCGCGGGGCTGGGGGCGGCCGGCAGCATCCAGGCCGCCGTCCGGCAGCTGGAGGCCGAGGCCGACGCCATCATACAAATGGTACGTGAGGGCCAGAGGGCCCGGAGGCGGCAGCAGGGAGACACGGTTAGCACGGCCGCCTTCCTCCACCCCTGCCCTGCTCCTCCTCCTCCTCATCCTCCTCCTCCTCCTGCTCCTGTGTGTGCTGTCTGACCTTTCTCTGCCTCCTGCTTGCCGTCCTCATCCTCCTGTTCCTGACCCTTCTCTGCCTCCTGCTCGTCATCCTCAGCCTCATCCTCCTCCTGCTCATCATCCTCATCCTCCTGCTCGTCATCCTCCCGTCCCTGACCTTCCTCTGCCTCCTGCTCATCATCCTCATCATCATCGTCCTCATCATCCTCCTCATCCTCCCGTCCCTGACCTTCCTCTGCCTCCTGCTCATCATCCTCATCATCCTCCTCATCACCCTCCCGTCCCTGACCTTCCTCTGCCTCCTGCTCATCATCCTCATCATCATCCTCATCATCTTCCCGTTCCTGACCCTTCTCTGCCTCCTGCTCATCATCCTCATCATCCTCCTCAGCATCCTCCCGTCCCTGACCTTCCTCTGCCTCCTTCTCGTCGTCCTCAGCCTCATCCTCCTCCTCCTCATCATCCTCATCCTTCTGCTCGTCATCCTCCCGTCCCTGATCTTCCTCTGCCTTCTGCTCATCATCCTCATCATCCTCCTCATCATCCTCCTCATCATCCTTCTGTCCCTGACCTTCCTCTGCCTCCTGCTTGTCATCCTCATCCTCCTGTTCCTGACCCTGCTCTGCTTCCTGCTCGTCCTCATCCCCCTCCTCATCATCCTCATCCTCCCGTCCCTGATCTTCCTCTGCCTCCTCCTCATCATCTTCATCCTCAGCCCTCTTCTGTCCCCTGCTCCTCATCCTTGTTCCTCCCCTTCCTCCCTCTCTCTTTATCCTCCTCATCTTCATCCTCGTCCTCCCATCCCCTCCTCATCCTCTTCCCCCCTCCCCCACAGCCTTCCTCCCTCCATGTCCTGCTCCTCCCCATCATCCTCATCATCATCCTCACTTCCCTCCTCCCCATCCCCCTCCCCCCGCGGCTCCCACCCCCCCCATCCCCTCCCTCCCCCTCCCCATTTCCGGGGTCCCCCCGGCCCGGGGGGGCTCTGGGGGGTTGTCCAGGGGGGGTCCCGGCCCCCCTAAAGCCGCCGCCGTCCCCCCCAGTCGGAGGCCGGGCCCGCGGACGCCGCCCCCCGGCGCGAGGAGTCGCCCATGGACGTGGACCAGCCCTCGCCCGCCCCGCAGGACGTGGGTGAGAACCCCCCCAGTACGGCCCAGTATGGCCCAGTGCCGCCCAGTCACCTCCCAGTGCCGCCCAGTCACCTCCCAGTGCCGCCCAGTCACCTCCCAGTGCCGCCCAGCCACCTCCCAGTGCCGCCCAGCCACCTTCCAGTATGGCCCAGTGCCGCCCAGTCACCTCCCAGTGCCGCCCAGTCACCTCCCAGTGCCGCCCAGTCACCTCCCAGTGCCGTCCAGTCACCTCCCAGTGCCGCCCAGTCACCTCCCAGTGCCACCCAGCCACCGTCCAGTGTCACCCAGCCACCTCCCAGTGCCACCCAGCCACCGTCCAGTATGGCACAATCATCCCCCAGTGTCACCCAGTCACCCTCCAGTGTCACTCAATCACTCTCCAGTATGGCCCAGTGCCACCCAGTATGGCCCAGTCACCTTCCAGTATGGCCCAGTGCCACCCAGTCACTCTCCAGTATGGCCCAGTGCCACCCAGTCACCTCCCAGTGCCACCCAGTCACCTCCCAGTGCCGCCCAGTCACCTTCCAGTATGGCCCAGTGCCACCCAGTCACCTCCCAGTGCCACCCAGCCACCTTCCAGTATGGCCCAGTGCCGCCCAGTCACCTCCCAGTGCCGCCCAGCCACCCTCCAGTATGGCCCAGTGCCACCCAGTCACCTCCCAGTGCCACCCAGCCACCTTCCAGTGCCACCCAGTCACCTCCCAGTGCCACCCAGTCACCTCCCAGTGCCGTCCAGTCACCTTCCAGTATGGCCCAGTGCCACCCAGTCACCTTCCAGTGCCACCCAGTTACCTCCCAGTGCCGCCCAGCCACCTTCCAGTATGGCCCAGTGCCACCCAGTCACCTCCCAGTGCCACCCAGCCACCTTCCAGTGCCACCCAGTTACCTCCCAGTGCCACCCAGTCACCTCCCAGTGCCACCCAGCCACCTCCCAGTGCCACCCAGTCACCTTCCAGTGCCACCCAGTCACCTTCCAGTGTTACCCAGCCACCTTCCAGTATGGCCCAGTGCCACCCAGTCACCTCCCAGTGCCACCCAGCCACCCTCCAGTATGGCCCAGTGCCGTCCAGTAACCTCCCAGTGCCGCCCAGTCACCTCCCAGTGCCACCCAGCCACCTTCCAGTATGGCCCAGTGCCACCCAGTCACCTCCCAGTGCCGCCCAGTCACCTCCCAGTGCCGCCCAGTCACCTCCCAGTGCCACCCAGCCACCTTCCAGTATGGCCCAGTGCCACCCAGCCACCTCCCAGTGCCACCCAGTCACCTTCCAGTGCCACCCAGTCACCTTCCAGTGTTACCCAGCCACCTTCCAGTATGGCCCAGTGCCACCCAGTCACCTCCCAGTGCCGCCCAGCCACCTTCCAGTATGGCCCAGTGCCACCCAGCCACCTTCCAGTATGGCCCAGTGCCACCCAGTCACTTCCCAGTGCCGTCCAGTCACTTCCAGTATGGCCCAGTGCCACCCAGTCACCTCCCAGTGCCGTCCAGTCACCTTCCAGTATGGCCCAGTGCCACCCAGTCACCTCCCAGTGCCACCCAGCCACCTTCCAGTATGGCCCAGTGCCACCCAGTCACCTCCCAGTGCCGCCCAGCCACCCTCCAGTATGGCCCAGTGCCACCCAGTCACCTCCCAGTGCCGCCCAGCCACCTTCCAGTATGGCCCAGTGCCACCCAGTCACCTCCCAGTGCCGCCCAGTCACCTCCCAGTGCCGCCCAGTCACCTTCCAGTGCCGCCCAGCCACCTTCCAGTATGGCCCAGTGCCACCCAGCCACCCTCCAGTATGGCCCAGTCACCTTCCAGTGCCACCCGGTCACCTCCCAGTGCCACCCAGCCACCTCCCAGTGCCACCCAGTCACCTTCCAGTGCCGCCCAGTAACCTCCCAGTGCCGTCCAGTCACCTCCCAGTGCCGCCCAGCCACCTTCCAGTATGGCCCAGTGCCACCCAGTCACCTCCCAGTGCCACCCAGCCACCCTCCAGTATGGCCCAGTGCCACCCAGTCACCTCCCAGTGCCACCACTGGGGTCATCCCCCCTCCCCCTGGGCTGGTGTGGGGCCATCCCAGTATGACTGCAGTGGGTGGCACTGGTGGGGTTGGGTGTCCCTGGCTGTCTTGGGTGTCCCTGGCTGTGTTTGGTGTCCCTGTTTGGGTGTCCCTGGCTGTGTTGGGTGTCTCTGGCTGTGTTGGGTGTCCCTGGTTGGATTGGGTGTCCCTGGTTGGGTGTCCCTGGTTGGATGGGGTGTCCCTGGGGTGTCCCTGGTTGGATTGGGTGTCCCTGGGGTGTCCCTGGCTGTGTTGGGTGTCCCTGGTTGGGTGTCCCTGGCTGTGTTGGGTGTCCCTGGCTGTGTTGGGTGTCCCTGGGGTGTCCCTGGTTGTGTTGGGTGTCCCTGGCTGTGTTGGGTGTCCCTGGCTGTGTTGGGTGTCCCTGGGGTGTCCCTGGGGTGTCCCTGGCTGTGTTGGGTGTCCCTGGTTGTGTTGGGTGTCCCTGGTTGTGTTGGGTGTCCCTGGCTGTGTTTGGTGTCCCTGGTTGTGTTGGGTGTCCCCGGCTGTGTTGGGTGTCCCTGGTTGAGTGTCCCCGGCTGTGTTGGGTGTCCCTGGGGTGTCCCTGGTTGGGTGTCCCTGGCTGTGTTGGGTGTCCCTGGCTGTGTTGGGTGTCCCTGGTTGGGTGTCCCTGGCTGTGTTGGGTGTCCCTGGCTGTGTTGGGTGTCCCTGGGGTGTCCCTGGTTGTGTTGGGTGTCCCTGGCTGTGTTGGGTGTCCCTGGGGTGTCCCTGGCTGTGTTGGGTGTCCCTGGTTGGATTGGGTGTCCCTGGTTGTGTTGGGTGTCCCTGGGGTGTCCCTGGCTGTGTTGGGTGTCCCTGGGGTGTCCCCGGCTGTGTTGGGTGTCCCTGGCTGTGTTGGGTGTCCCTGGCTGTGTTGGGTGTCCCTGGGGTGTCCCTGGCTGTGTTGGGTGTCCCTGGCTGTGTTTGGTGTCCCTGGGGTGTCCCTGGTTGGATTGGGTGTCCCTGGGGTGTCCCTGGGGTGTCCCTGTCTGTGTCACCCTCCCCCGGCCGTGTCCTGACCGTGTCCCCCCGCAGGCCCCGAGGCGGCGCCGGGCGGGGACCGGGAGCGGGACCGGGAGCGGGATCGGGACCGGGAGCGGGAGGAGCGACCCCCGGAGCTGCCCCTGCTGAGCGAGCAGCTGAGCCTGGACGAGCTGTGGGACATGTTGGGCGAGTGCCTCAAGGAGCTCGAGGAGTCCCACGACCAGCACGCCGTGCTCGGTGCGTCACCCCAAATCCGGGGGACCCCAAAAGTACAAGGGGGGGACCCGAAAGTACAAGGGGGGGACCCCAAAAAACACAGGGGGGAGCCAAAAATACAGGGGGGACCCAAAAAACACAGGGGGGACCCGAAAATACAGGGGGAACCCAAAAAACACAGGGGAGACCCGAAAATACAGGGGGGGACCCAAAAATATAGGGGGAACCCAAAAATACAGGGGGGACCCGAAAATACAGGGGGAACCCAAAAATACAGGGGGGACCCAAAAATACAGGGGGGACCCCAAAAAAATACAGGGGGAACCCAAAAATACAGGGGAACCCAAAAATACAGGGGGGACCCCAAAAGTACAGGGGGAACCCAAAAATACAGGGGGGACCCAAAAATACAGGGGGGACCCGAAAATACAGGGGGAACCCAAAAAATACAGGGGGAACCCAAAAATACAGGGGGAACCCAAAAATACAGGGGGGACCCGAAAATACAGGGGGAACCCAAAAAACACAGGGGGAACCCAAAAAAATACAGGGGGGGACCCCAAAAAACAGAGGGGGGACCCGAAAATACAGGGGGAGACCCGAAAATACAGGGGGGAACCCAAAAAAATACAGGGGGAACCCAAAAAAATACAGGGGGAACCCAAAAATACAGGGGGGACCCAAAAAAATACAGGGGGAACCCAAAAATACAGGGGGGACCCAAAAGTACAGGGGGGGACCCCAAAAAACACAGGGGGGACCCGAAAAACACAGGGGGGACCCAAAAATATGGGGGACCCGAAAATACAGGGGGGACCCCAAAAAACACAGGGGGGAACCCAAAAATATAGGAGGTACTCCGAAAAACACAGGGGGGACCCGAAAATACAGGGGGAACCCAAAAAAATACAGGGGGAACCCAAAAATACAGAGGGGACCCCAAAATACAGGGGGAACCCAAAAAAATACAGGGGGACCCAGAAATACAGGGGAGACCCGAAAATACAGGGGGAACCCAAAAAACACAGGGGGGACCCAAAAATACAGGGGGGACCCGAAAAACACAGGGGGGACCCGAAAATACAGGGGGGGACCCGAAAACACAGGGGGGACCCAAAAAAATACAGGGGGAACCCAAAAACACAGGGGGGACCCGAAAATACAGGGGGGGACCCCAAAAAACACAGGGGGAACCCAAAAATACGGGGAGACCCGAAAATACAGGGGGGACCCAAAAATACGGGGAGACCCGAAAATACAGGGGGAACCCAAAAATACGGGGAGACCCGAAAATACAGGGGGGGACCCCGAAAAACACAGGGGGGACCCGAAAATATAGGGGGAACCCAAAAAAATACAGGGGGACCCAAAAATACAGGGGAGACCCGAAAAACACAGGGGGGACCCGAAAATACAGGGGGAACCCAAAAATATAGGGGGAACCCAAAAATACAGGGGGGACCCGAAAATACAGGGGGGGACCCAAAAAAATACAGGGGGGACCCAAAAATACAGGGGGGACCCGAAAATACAGGGGGGGACCCGAAAATACAGGGAGGGGAGACCCTAAATCCTGGAAGGGGTGGGAGAGGGACTCCAAAAATACAGAGAGGACCCCAAATCCGGGGAGAGGGACCCCAAAAATACAGGGGTGATCCTAAATCCTGGAGGGGGTGGGAGAGGGACTCCAAAAATACAGAGAGGACCCTAAATCCGGGGAGAGGGACCCCAAAAATACAGAGAGGACCCTAAATCCGGGGAGAGGGACCCCAAAAATACAGAGAGGACCCTAAATCCTGGGGGAGGGACCCCAAAAATACAGCGAGGACCCTAAATCCGGGGGGGTGGGGGACTGGGACCGGGAGAGGGACCCCAAAAACAAAGGGGTGACACCCCCCCATCCCACACCACCCTGCTGACCCCACACTGTGTCCCTGACCCCATTCCCACCCCACTGACCCCATTCCCACCCCACTGACCCCATTCCCCCCACACTGACCCCCTGACCCCATTCCCACTCCACTGACCCCACACTGTGTCCCTGACCCCATTCCCACCCCATTGACCCTATTCCCACCCCACTAACCCCATTCCCCCCACACTGACCCACTGACCCCATTCCCACCCTATTCCCCCCATATTGACCCTATTCCCCCCACACTGACCCCCTGACCCCATTCCCACCCCACTGACCCCACACTGTGTTCCTGACCCCACACTGACCCCATTGACCCCATTCCCACCCCACTGACCCCATTCCCCCCACACTGACCCCACACTGACCCCATTGACCCCATTCCCATTCCCACCCTTGACCCCTACGTTTTTCCTGGTGCACCCCACTGACCCCACACTGACCCCATTCCCACCCCACTGACCCCACACTGTGTCCCTGACCCCATTCCCACCCCACTGACCCCACACTGTGTCCCTGACCCCATTCCCACCCCACTGACCCCACACTGTGTCCCTGACCCCATGCCCCTCACACTGACCCCATTCCCACCCCACTGACCCCATTCCCACCCCATTGACCCCATTCCCACCCCATTGACCCCATTCCCACCCCACTGACCCCACCCTTTGCCCCCCCCAGTCCTACAACCGGCCGTCGAGGCGTTTTTCCTGGTGCACCCCACTGACCCCATTCCCCCCACACTGACCCCACACTGTGTCCCTGACCCCATTCCCACCCCACTGACCCCACACTGACCCCATTCCCCCCCACTGACCCCACACTGTGTCCCTGACCCCATGCCCCTCACACTGACCCCATTCCCACCCCCCTGACCCCATTCCCACCCCATTGACCCCATTCCCACCCCACTGACCCCATTCCCACCCCCCCTGACCCCATTCCCACCCCATTGACCCCATTCCCACCCCACTGACCCCACCCTTTGCCCCCCCAGTCCTACAACCGGCCGTCGAGGCGTTTTTCCTGGTGCACCCCACTGACCCCACACTGACCCCATTCCCCCCACACTGACCCCACACTGTGTCCCTGACCCCATTCCCACCCCACTGACCCCACACTGTGTCCCTGACCCCATTCCCACCCCACTGACCCCACACTGACCCCACTGACCCCACACTGACCCCATTGACCCCATTCCCACCCCACTGACCCCATTCCCACCCCACTGACCCCACCCTTTGCCCCCCCCAGTCCTACAACCGGCCGTCGAGGCGTTTTTCCTGGTTCACGCCACGGAGCGCGAGAGCCGCCCGCCGGTGCGGGACACGCGGGAGAGCCAGCTCGCCCACATCAAGGACGAGCCCCCCCCGCTGTCCCCGGCGCCCCTCACCCCCGCCACCCCCTCGGCCCTCGACCCCTTCTTCTCCCGGGAGCCCTCGGCCATGCACATCTCGGCCAGCCTGCCCCCGGACACGCAGAAATTCCTGCGCTTCGCCGGTGAGCGGGGCCGGGGGGCGCTGGGGGGGGACTGGGGAGGGCGCTGGGGGGTGCTGGGGGGGGAGTTTTGGGGGGTCGGGGAAGTGGGGAAGGGGTTTGGGGGAGCTGGAGGGGTCTGGGAGGGGGATTGGGGAAGGGGTTTGGGGGGACTGGGAGGGCACTGGGAGGGGGATTGGGGAAGTGGGGAAAGGGTTTGGGGGAGCTGGAGGGGACTGGGAGGGCACTGGGGGGTGCTGGGGAGGGGTTTTGGGGGATTGGGGAAGTGGGGAAGGGGTTTGGCAGGGCTGGAGGGGGCACTGGGAAAGGGGTTTTTGGGGGAACTCCAAGGCTTTGAGGAGGGGAAATTCGGGGGAACCCCAAGGCTGTGGAAAGGGAGAATTTGGGGGAACCCCAAGGCTTTGGGAAGGGTTTTTGGGGAAGCCTCAAGGCTTTGGGAAGGGTTTTGGGGGAACCCCAAGGCTTTGAAAAGCGTGGATTTGGGGGAAGCTCAAGGCTGTGGAAAGGGGAAATTTGGGAGGAACCTCAGGGCTTTGGGAAGGGAGAATTTGGGGAACCCTCAGGCTTTGAGGAGGGGAAATTTGGGGGAACCCCAGGGCTTTGGAGAGGGATTTTGTAGGAACCCCAAGCCTGTGGAAAGGGTGAATTTGGGAGGAACCCCAAGGCTTTGAAAAGCGTGGATTTGGGGGAACCTCAAGGCTGTGGAAAGGGGAAATTTGGGAGGAACCCCAAGGCTTTGGGAAGGGAGAATTTGGAAGAACCCCAAGGCTTTGGGAAGGGTTTTGGGGGAACCCCAAAGCTTTGAAAAGCGTGGATTTGGGGGAAGCTCAAGGCTGTGGAAAGGGAAAATTTGGGGGAATCCCAGGGCTTTGGAGAGGAATTTTTGGGGAACCCCAGGGCTGTGGAAAGGGTGAATTTGGAGGAACCCCAAGGCTTTGGGAAGGGAGAATTTGGAGGAACCCCAAGGCTTTGGGAAGGGTTTTGGGGGAACCCCAAGGCTTTGGGAAGGGAGAATTTGGAAGAACCCCAAGGCTTTGGGAAGGGTTTTGGGGGAACCCCAGGGCTTTGAGGAGGAGAAATTTGAGGGAACCCCAAGCCTGTGTAAAGAACAAATCCAAGAAATTTTTCCCCCTCTCTCACCTCTCCCAACGCTGCTCAGCACCGCAAACCCCCGCGCTCCAAAAACCCATCCCAGCTGTCGTCCCCCTATTTTTAAACACCCCCAAACCCTTTTTTTTTATTTCCCCCCCTCTCCCCTTTCCCCAGAGACCCACAGGACGGTGCTGAACCAAATCCTTCGCCAATCCACCACCCACTTGGCCGACGGCCCCTTCGCCGTGCTGGTCGATTACATCCGCGTGCTGGACTTCGACGTCAAGCGCAAGTCCGTGATGGTTTGGGGTTGGGAGATTATCCCAGAAGTGTGGGTGGTTGTTTTTTTTTTGGGGTGTCCTACAACGTTTGACGCCCCCTTTTCTTGTTTTTTTGGGGGTGCTGCAGGTATTTCAGGCAGGAGCTGGAGCGCCTGGACGAGGGGCTGCGCAAGGAGGACATGGCCGTGCACGTGCGGCGCGATCACGTCTTCGAGGATTCCTACCGGGAGCTGCACCGAAAATCGCCCGAGGAGATGAAGAATCGCCTGTGAGACGCCCCTCGGATAGCTCTTGGGGAAGCCCCCCCCCCTGAGTGTCACCTGGGTGCTCAGAGTGTCACCTGGGTGCTCAGGGTGTCACCTGGGATACCCAGAATGTGCTCTGGGATGCTCAAAATAACCCCTGGGTACTCAGAATGTCCCCTGGGATACCCAAAATAATCCCTGGGTACTCAGAATGTCCCCTGGGATACTCCAGAATGTCCCTGGGATACTCAAATTGTTCCCTGGGATGCTCAGAATGTCCCCTGGGATACCCAAAATAACCCCTGGGTACTCAAAATGTCCCCTGGGATACTCAAATTGTTCCCTGGGATGCTCAGAATGTCCCCTGGGATACCCAAAATAACCCCTGGGTACTCAGAATGTCCCCTGGGTACTCAGAATGATCCCTGGGATGCTCAAAATGTCCCCTGGGATACTCAGAATGTCCCCTGGGATGCTCAAAATGTTCCCTGGGATGCTCAGAATGTCCCCTGGGATACCCAAAATGACCCCTGGGATGCTCAGGATGCTCAAAATGTCACCTGGGTACTCAGAATGTCCCTTGGGATGCTCAAAATGTCCCCTGGGATAACCAAAATGACCCCTGGGACACCCCCTGGGACACCCAAAACATCCCCTGGGACACCCAAAACATCCCCGGGGCACCCTCTGGGACACCCAAAACACTCCCTGGGACATCCAGAACACCCCCTGGGACATCCAGGACACCCCTGGGACACCCAAAACACTCCCTGGGGCAACCAAAACATCCCCTGGGACACCCAAAACACACCCTAGGACATCCAGAACACTCCCTGGGACACCCAGAACACTCCCTGGGACACCCAGAACACCTCTCCATCCTCCCAAAAACACCCCTGGGACACCTGAAACACACCCTGGGACACCCAAGACACCTCCTGATCATCATGAAACCACCCTAAAACACCCCCAGGGACACCCCAAAACACCCCTCCACCCTCCCAACCACCCACCAGACCCCCTCAATCCCCCTCCCGCCCCGCAGGTACATCGTGTTCGAGGGCGAGGAGGGCCAGGACGCCGGGGGGGGCTGACCCCACCTCCTGACCCTCCTCAAACGTCCCTAAAACACCCCTGGGACACCCAAAAACACCCCTGGGACACCCAAAACATCCCCGGGGACACCCTCTGGGACACCCAAAACACTCCCTGGGACATCCAGAACACCCCCTGGGACATCCAGGACACCCCTGGGACACCCAAAACATCCCCTGGGACACCCAAAACACCTCCTGATCATCATGAAACCACCCTAAAACACCCCCAGGAACACCCAAAACACTCCCAGGACACCCAGAACACCCCCGGGACATCCAGAACATCCCCAGGACACCCAAAACATCCCCTGGGACACCCGAAACACCCCCTGATCATCATGAAACCACCCTAAAACACCCCCAGGGACACCCCAAAACACCCCTCCACCCTCCCAACCACCCACCAAACCCCCTCAATCCCCCTCCCGCCCCGCAGGTACATCGTGTTCGAGGGCGAGGAGGGCCAGGACGCCGGGGGGGGCTGACCCCACCTCCTGACCCTCCTCAAACGTCCCTAAAACACCCCTGGGACACCCAAAACACCCCCTGGGACATCCAGAACATCCCCAGGACACCCAAAACACCCCCTGGGACATCCAGAACATCCCCAGGACACCCAAAAATACCCCTGGGACACCCAAAACACCCCTGGGACACCCAAAACATCCCCTGGGACAACCAGAACATCCCCAGGACACCCAAAAATACCCCTGGGACACCCAAAACATCCCCTGGGACACCCAAAACACCCCCTGGGACACCCAAAACACCCCCTGATCATCATGAAACCACCCTAAAAGAGCCCCTGGGACACCCCCCCCCCCCCCCCCCCCCCCCCCCCCACCCCCCCTTCCCCGAATTTTGCCCAAAACCACCCCTCCACCCTCCCAACCACCCACCAAACCCCCTCCCGCCCCGCAGGTACATCGTGTTCGAGGGCGAGGAGGGCCAGGACGCCGGGGGGCTGCTGCGGGAGTGGTACATGATCATCTCCCGCGAGATGTTCAACCCCATGTACGCCCTGTTCCGCACGTCCCCCGGCGACCGCGTCACCTACACCATCAACCCCTCGAGCCACTGCAACCCCAACCACCTGAGCTACTTCAAGTTCGTGGGCAGGATCGTGGCCAAGGCCGTGTACGACAACCGGCTGCTGGAGTGTTACTTCACCCGCTCCTTCTACAAACACATCCTGGGCAAGTCCGTGCGGTAAGGGGCTGGCCCTGGGGGGCTGGGAGGGGGTTTGGGGGGTGCCAGAGTCATTTATGGGGTGCTGGAATCATTTTTGGGGTGCTGGACATCCTTAGAGGGAGGGTGGAAGTGTGTGTGTGGGGTGCTGGATCCATTTTTTGGGTGCTGGAGCCCCTTCAGAAGGTTTGGGGTCATTTATGGGGGGCTGGACACCCTTCTAGGGGGATGGGAGTGTGTTTAGGGGGTGTGGGGCTGTGTTTGTGGGGTGCTGGAATCATTTTTGGGGTGCTGGGGCCGTTTTTGGGGTGCTGCAGTGCTACTTCACCCGGTCCTTTTACAAACACATCCTGGGCAAGTCCGTGCGGTAAGGGGCTGGCCCTGGGGGGGGTGGGAGGGGGTTTGGGGGGTGCCAGAGCCATTTATGGGGTGCTGGAATCATTTTTGGGGTGCTGGACACCCTTAGAGGGAGGGTGGAAGTGTGTGTGTGGGGTGCTGGATCCATTTTTTGGGTGCTGGAGCCCCTTCAGAAGGTTTGGAGTCATTTATGGGGTGCTGGACACCTTTAGAGAGATGTGGGACTGCATTTATGGGGTGTGGGGCTGTGTTTGTGGGGTGCTGGAGCCCCTTCAAAAGATTTGGAGTCATTTATGGGGTGTTGAACACCCTTAGAGAGATGTGGGACTGCATTTATGGGGTGTAGGACTGTGTTTATTGGGTGCCAAAGGCATTTTTGGGGTGCTGGAGCCCCCCCAGAGAAGCGTGGACTGTGTTTGTGGGGTGCTGGGGTCATTTATTTTTGGGGTGCTGGAGCCCCTTCAGAAGGTTTGGGGTCATTTATGGGGTGCTGGACACCCTTACAAGGGGATGGGAATGTGTTTAAGGGGTGCTGGAATCATTTTTGGGGTGCTGGATCCACATTTGGGGTGCTGGACCCTCTCAGAGAAGCGTGGACTGTGTTTGTGGGGTGCTGGGGTCATTTATTTTTGGGGTGCTGGAGCCCCTTCAAAAGATTTGGAGTCATTTATGGGGTGTTGAACACCCTTAGAGAGATGTGGGACTGCATTTATGGGGTGTGGGGCTGTGTTTGTGGGGTGCTGGATCCATATTTGGGGTGCTGGACCCTCTCAGAGAAGCGTGGACTGTGTTTGTGGGGTGCTGGGGTCATTTCTTTTTGGGGTGCTGGAGGCCCTTCAAAAGGTTTGGAATCATTTATGGGGTGCTGGACACCCTTCTAGGGGGATGGGAGTGTGTTTGGGGGTGTGGAGCTGTGTTTAGGGGGTGCTGGACTCATTTATGGGGTGCTGGACACCCTTAGAGGGAGGGTGGAAGTGTGTGTGTGGGGTGCTGGATCCATTTTTTGGGTGCTGGAGCCCCTTCAGAAGGTTTGGGGTCATTTATGGGGTGCTGGACACCCTTAGAGACATGTGGGACTGCATTTAAGGGGTGTGGGGTGCTGGATCCATATTTGGGGTGCTGGACCCTCTCAGAGAAGCATGGACTGTGTTTGTGGGATGCTGGGGTCATTTTTGGGGTGCTGGGGTCATTTATTTTTGGGGTGCTGGAGCCCCTACAGAAGGTTTGGAGTCATTTTTGGGGTGCTGGACACCCTTAGAGAGATGTGGGACTGCATTTATGGGGTGTAGGACTGTGTTTATTGGGTGCCAAAGCCATTTTTGGGGTGCTGGACGCTCTCAGAGGAGTGTGGACTGTTTGTGGGGTGCTGGGGTCATTTATTTTTGGGGTGCTGGAGCCCCTTCAAAAGGTTTGGAATCATTTATGGGGTGCTGGACACCCTTAGAGGGAGGGTGGCAGTGTGTTTGTGGGGTGCTGGAGCCCCTTCAAAAGATTTGGGGTCATTTATGGGGTGCTGGACACCCTTAGAGAGATGTGGGACTGCATTTATGGGGTGTGGGACTGTGTTTATTGGGTGCCAAAGGCATTTTTGGGGTGCTGGACCCTCTCAGAGGAGTGTGGACTGTTTGTGGGGTGCTGGGGTCATTTATTTTTGGGGTGCTGGAGCCCCTTCAGAAGGTTTGGAATCATTTATGGGGTGCTGGACACCCTTACAAGGGGATGGGAATGTGTTTAAGGGGTGCTGGAATCATTTTTGGGGTGCTGGATCCGTATTTGGGGTGCTGGACCCTCTCAGAGAAGCGTGGACTGTGTTTGTGGGATGCTGGGGTCATTTATTTTTGGGGTGCTGGAGCCCCTTCAGAAGGTTTGGGGTCATTTATGGGGTGCTGGACACCCTTAGAGAGATGTGGGACTGCATTTAAGGGGTGTAGGACTGTGTTTATTGGGTGCCAAAGCCATTTTTGGGGTGCTGGACCCTCTCAGAGAAGCGTGGACTGTGTTTGTGGGATGCTGGGGTCATTTATTTTTGGGGTGCTGGAGCCCCTTCAAAAGATTTGGGGTCATTTATGGGGTGTTGAACACCCTTAGAGAGATGTGGGACTGCATTTAAGGGGTGTGGGGCTGTGTTTGTGGGGTGCTGGAATCATTTTTGGGGTGCTGGACTCATCTGTGGGGTGCTGCAGTCCCCTCAGAAGGTTTGGAGTCATTTTTGGGTGTTGGACCCCATTAGAGTGGGGGGTGGAACTGCATTTGTGGGGTTCTGGACCCCTGGCAGGGTCTGACCCCATTTTTGGGTCTCCCCCTGGTTTCTCACCCCATTTTTGGGAGTCCCCATTGTTTCTGACCCCATTTTTGGGTCTCCCCATCATTTCTCACCCCATTTTTGGGTCTCCCCCTGATTTCTGACCCCATTTTTGGATCCCCCCGTTATTTCTGACACCATTTTTGGGTCTCCCCATTGTTTCTGACCCCATTTTTGGGTCTCCCCGTGGTTTCTCACCCCATTTTTGGGGTTCCCCATTGTTTCTGACCCCATTTTTGGGTCTCCCCATCATTTCTGACCCCATTTTTGGGTCCCCCCATCATTTCTGACCCCGTTTTTGGCCCCCCCCAGGTACACGGACATGGAGAGCGAGGATTATCATTTCTACCAGGGCCTCGTGTACCTGCTGGAGAACGACGTGTCCACGCTGGGCTACGACCTCACCTTCAGCACCGAGGTGGGGACCCCCAAAACCAACACTGGGACCCCAAAATCAGCACTGGGACACCCGAAATCAGCACTGGGACCCTCAAAATCAGCACTGGGACCCTCAAAATCAGCACTGGGACCCCAAAATCAGTACAGGGACACCCAAAAACAGCACTGGGACCCCAAAATCAGCACTGGGACACCCGAAATCAGCACTGGGACCCTCAAAATCAGCACTGGGACCCTCAAAATCAGCACTGGGACCCCAAAATCAGCACTGGGACACTCAAAATCAGCACTGGGACACCCAAAACCAGCACTGGGACCCCAAAATCAGCACTGGGACACCCAAAAACAGCACAGGGATACCCAAAATCAGCACTGGGACCCTCAAAATCAGCACTGGGACACTCAAAATCAGCACAGGGACACCCAAAAACAGCACAGGGACACCCAAAAACAGCACAGGGACACCCCTGGGACACCCAAAGTCAGCACTGGGACACCCAAATCAGCACCGGGGCACCCAAAATCAGCACTGGGACCCCCGAAATCAGCACTGGGACATCCCTGAGACCCCCAAAACCAGCACTGGGACACCCAAATCAGCACTGGGACCCCAAAATCAGCACTGGGACATCCCTGGGACCCCGAAACCAGCATTGGGACCCCCAAAATCAGCACTGAGACACCCAAATCAGCACTGGGACATCCTTGGGACCCCCAAAATCAGCACTGGGACATCCTTGGGACCCCAAAATCAGCCCTGGGACCCACCCAAGGGCACAGGACCCCTCTGACCCCCTCATGTCCCCCCAGGTGCAGGAATTCGGGGTGTTTGAGGTTCAGGAATTTGGGGTGTTTGAGGTTCAGGAATTCGGGGTGTTTGGGGTGTTTGAGGTTCAGTAACGCCCCCCCAGGTGCAGGAATCTGGGGTGATTTAGTTTCAGGAATTTGGGGTGTTTTGAGTTTCAGGAATTCGGGGTGTTTGAGGTTCAGGAATTCGGGGATTTTGGGGGTGTTTGAGGTGCAGCAACGCCCCCCCAGGTGCAGGAATTCGGGGTGTTGGAGATTCAGGAATTCGGGGTGTTTGAGATTCAGGAATTTGGGGTGTTTGAGGTTCAGGTATTTGGGATGTTTGAGGTGCAGGAATTCGGGGTGTTTGGGGTTCAGGAATTTGGGGTGATTGAGTTTCAGGAATTTGGGGTGTTTGAGGTGCAGCAACGCCCCCCCAGGTGCAGGAATTCGGGGTGTGCGAAGTGCAGGAATTTGGGGTATTTGAGGTACAGGAATTTGGGGTGTTTGGGGTGTCTGAGGTTCAGGAATTCGGGATTTTTGGGGGTGTTTGAGGTGCAGCAACGCCCCCCCAGGTGCAGGAATTCGGGGTGTTTGAGGTGCAGGAATTCGGGGTTTTTGGGGTGTTTGAGGTGCAGGAATTCGGGGTGTGCGAAGTGCAGGAATTTGGGGTGTTTGAGTTTCAGGAATTCAGGGTGTTTGAGGTTCAGGAATTCGGGGTTTTGGGGGGTGTTTGAGGTGCAGCAACGCCCCCCCAGGTGCAGGAATTCGGGGTGTTTGAGTTTCAGGAATTTGGGGTGTTTGAGGTTCAGGAATTCGGGGTGTTTGGGGTGTTTGAGGTTCAGGCGTGCCCCCCCAGGTGCAGGAATTCGGGGTGTGCGAGGTGCAGGAATTTGGGGTGTTTGAGGTGCAGGAATTCGGGGTTTTTGGGGTGTTTGAGGTTCAGCAATGCCCCCCCAGGTGCAGGAATTCGGGGTGTGCGAGGTGCGGGACCTGAAGCCCAACGGGGCCAACGTGCTGGTGACGGAGGAGAACAAGAAGGAGTACGTGCACCTCGTGTGCCAGATGCGCATGACAGGTGAGCATCGCGCTCCGGGGGGGGTCCGGGGGATGCTCCGAGGACCCCCCTGACCCCCTCCCCAAAAAAAAAAATCCCGCAGGCGCCATCCGGAAGCAGCTGGCCGCGTTCCTGGAAGGTTTCTACGAGATCATCCCCAAGCGCCTCATCTCCATCTTCACGGAGCAGGAGCTGGAGCTGCTCATCTCGGGGCTGCCCACCATCGACATCGACGACCTCAAGGCCAACACCGAGTACCACAAGTACCAGGGCAACTCCATCCAGGTGGGGCTGGGTCCTTTGGGGAGGGGTTTTAGGGGGTCCCGGGGGGATTTTAGGGGGTTCTGGGGGGATTTCAGGGGGTTCTGGGCAGATTCCAGGAGGTTCAGGGAGGATTCCCGGTACCAGGGCAACTCCAACTCCATCCAGGTGGGGCTGGGTCCTTTGGGGAGGGGTCTCGGGAGGGTTTTGGGGGTCCCGGGGGGATTTTAGGGGGTTCTGGGGGGATTTCAGGGGGTTCTGGGGGTGTTTCAAGGCATTCTAGGGGCTTCCAGGGAGATTCCAGGAGGTTCTGGGGGGATTCCAAGGGATTCTAGGGGGGTTCTGGGGGGATTCCAGGAGGTTCAGGGAGGATTCCAAGTACCAGGGCAACTCCATCCAGGTGGGGCTGGGTCCTTTGGGGAGGGGTCTCGGGGGGGTTTTAGGGGGTCCCGGGGGGATTTTAGGGGGTTCTGGGCGGATTCCAGGAGGTTCAGGGAGGATTCCAAGTACCAGGGCAACTCCATCCAGGTGGGGCTTGGGGCCCTTTGGGGGAGGGGTCTCGGGGGGATTTTAGGGGGTTCTGGGAGGATTCCAAGGGATTCTAGGGAGTTCCAGGGTGATTTCAGGGGGTTCTGGGGGGATTCCAGGGGATTCAGCAGACCCCCAGGAGGTTGTGGGGCGATTCCAGGGGATCCCAGGAGGTCCTGGGAATTCTGCAGGGTCCCAGGAGGTTGTGGGGCGATTCCAGGGGATCCCAGGAGGTCCTGGGAATTCTGCAGGGTCCCAGGAGGTTCTGGGGCGATTCCAGGGGATCCCAGGAGGTTCTGGGGTGATTCCAGAGGGAATTCTGCAGGGTCCCAGGAGGTTCTGGGTTTGATCCTGGGGGGATTCCAGGGGATCCCAGGAGGTTCTGGGAATTCTGCAGGGTCCCAGGAGGTTCTGGGGGGATTCCAGGGGATCCCAGGAGGTTCTGGGGCGATTCCAGGGGATCCCAGGAGGTTCTGGGTTTGATCCTGAGGTGATTCCAGGGGCTCCCGGTGTCTCACTGTCCCCGTGTCCCCCCCCCCCAGATCCAGTGGTTCTGGCGTGCCCTGCGCTCCTTTGACCAGGCCGACCGGGCCAAGTTCCTGCAGTTCGTGACCGGCACGTCCAAGGTGCCGCTCCAGGGATTCGCCGCCCTCGAGGGCATGAACGGCATCCAGAAATTCCAGATCCACCGCGACGACCGATCCACCGACCGGCTGCCCTCGGCCCACACCTGGTGAGGGGACACGGGGAGGACATGGGGATTCAAAGGGACATGGGGACATGGGGGGACACAAAGGGACACGGGGGGACATGGGGGGACATTGGGGACACAAAGGGACATTGAGGACACTGAGCGCTGCCCTCGGCACACACCTGGTGAGGGGACACAAAGGGACACGGGGACACTGAGCAGTGCCCTCGGCTCACACCTGGTGAGGGGACACGGGGGGACTTTGGGGACACGGGGGGGACACGGGGACATTGGGGGGACACAGGGACACTGAGCACTGCCCTCGGCTCACACCTGGTGAGGGGACACGGGGACATTGGGGACACAAAGGGACACGGGGACACTGAGCGCTGCCCTCGGCACATACCTGGTGAGGGGACACGGGGACACGGGGAGGACATGGGGATTCAAAGGGACATGGGGACATGGGGGGACACAAAGGGACACGGGGGGACATGGGGGGACATTGGGGACACAAAGGGACACTGGGGACACTGAGCGCTGCCCTCGGCACACACCTGGTGAGGGGACACTGGGGGACACGGGGGGACTTTGGGGACACTGAGGGGACATGGGGACACTGAGCAGTGCCCTCGGCACACACCTGGTGAGGGGACACGGGGACATGGGGACACGGGGGGACTTTGGGGACACGGGGGGGACACGGGGACACTCAGCGCTGCCCTCGGCTCACACCTGGTGAGGGGACACGGGGACACTGGGGGACATGATGGGGACATGGGGTGACATTGGGAGGACATGGGGGGGACAAAGGGACATGGGGACGACATTGGGACACTGAGCACTGCCCTGGGCTCACACCTGGTCAGGGGACACGAGGGGACATGAACCACGTACCTGCCCCTGGCACACACCTGGTGAGGGGACACGGGGACACAAAGGGACACGGGGACACTGGGGGGGACATGGGGACACTGAGCAGTGCCCTGGGCACACACCTGGTGAGGGGACACGGGGGGACAGGCGGGACATGAACCACGTACCTGCCCCTGGCACACACCTGGTGAGGGGACACGGGGACACACGGCCTCCCCCGCCCTCTGCCCTCACCTGGGACAAAGGGGGACATAAAGGAGTGGCAGGGGGGGACACCAGGGAGGACACACAGGTGAGGTGGCACTGGGGACAGACAGGTGAGGACACCGGGATGAGGACACAGCCAAAGGAGCAGGGGACAGAGCGGGGACATGGGGTGGCACTGGGGACAGCAGTGGCCCTCAGGGGGAGGTGACAGTGACTCGGGTGTGTCCCCAGCTTCAACCAGCTGGACCTGCCGGCCTACGAGAGCTACGAGAAGCTGCGGCACATGCTGCTGCTCGCCATCCAGGAGTGCTCCGAGGGCTTCGGGCTGGCCTAGGGGGGCTGCCCCGACCCCCCTGCAGGGGCTCTATAAATATATATATATTTTTTGGTTCCATTGGCTTTTTTTGGTTTGTTTGTTGTTTTGTTGTTTTTTTTTTTTTTTTTTTTTTCGGGGTTTATTTTATTTTATTTTTCTTTTTTTTCCCTCTGGTCCCGGTTTGGGGAGGGGGGGGGGTTTTGCTCTGTTGGAGGGTTGGGGGTTCCCCTCTTCCCCCCCCTCACCCCCTTCCCCCATTGTTGGGGGCTGGGGGGGGCTCGGGGGCGGGGATGGTGAAAGGGGGGGAGCCCCTGAAATTATAAATAAGAAGTTCAGCCCCTCCCCCCCCCCACCCCAAAACTGAGAGAAAAAGTTTAAAAAAAAAAAAAAAAAAAGGGAATAAAAAAGTGCACTCTTGGTAAGGGCAGTCCCGGTCGTTCTTGGTGGGAGGGGCGGGGCTCGCCGCCATCTTGGGTGTGGCGGGGTGGCATCCTCGCGGGGGGGACGCCATGTTTGGTGTGGCACCAAAGGGGGGAGGTGTGACGTTGTCCGCCATCTTGAGCGTGGCCGTGGAGCTGTCGCCGCCATGTCGGGTGTGGCACGCGGGGGGGGCGCCATCTTGGTTGTGGCATCGCGATATCGCCAGATTAAGGCCGCCATCTTGGTTGTGGCATCGCGAGATCGCCAGCTTTGCGGCCGCCATTTTGGGTGTGGTATTGGCTCCTCGGGCGCCATCTTGAGTGCTGTTTTTGGTCGCCATGTTGGGTGCGGCGAGGGAGGGACTGCGCGGTCGCGGTGGGGTTTCCCGTCGCGCCGGAAGTGACGTCACTACGCGGCGCCAGGGATCGCCGGCAGCGTGGGAACCGCAGCCATGACCCGGTCCCGTGAGTTCAGGGAGGCACCGGGAGGGGAGCGAGGGGTTCTGGGGACCCCCTCCCTCCGGTCCCCGAACTCACCCCGCCCCTCCCTACAGGACGACAGGTGGAGGCGTCCCGGAAGAAGCGCGTCCAGGTGAGCCCCAGCCCGGCCCGGGGGAGGGAATGAACCGAGAAGGGGAACCGGGCGGGTTTAGGGGTGCAGCCCTTTGTCCCCCGTGGGTGACACCCCCATGGGTGACACCCCCGCGTTGTCCCCAGGCCCGGCGAGCGCGAGTCGGGATCAAAAAGGACCCGGGGGTGCCGCAGCTCGGCCGCTTCGCCGCCTTCGTGCAGCAACAGAGCAAAACTCGGCAAAAACGGGTAAAGAACCACGGGGGGGGGGGGGGGAGGGCATTTTTGGGGGTGTCCCAGGTAACCCCGGAGTGGAAATTCTGGGGTGTCCTCCAAATGCAGCCCCGGGAGGGATTCTGGGGTTTCCCCGAGGTATTTTGGGGTGTCTCAGCCAAATCTGAGTGCAGGAGGATTTTGGCGTGATCCTCCCGGGGGGCTGTTTGGGGTCCCCCCTCAAGGATAAACTCGGGGGGGGCTGTTTGGGTTCATCCCTCCCACTCTGACCACAGCGGGGGGATTTGGGGTTCTGAGCCCTCCACGTCCCACAGGCGCTGGAGGTGCAGCAGAGCTCACACCTGGGCGCGCACCTGGCGGATGCTCTGCGGCGACAGCAAAACTTCCAGAGCCAGGTGAGGGTGGGAACACCTGGGGGGGGTCGTCTCCTTAAAGAGTAGGGGGCTCCTCTAGGACAAGGGGTTCCCCAGAAGACAGGGGGGATTCCCCCCATGGATGGGGGGGGTCCCTGTAACACAGGTACCCCCCAGGAGAAGGAAGAGGAGGAGGAGCCCCCCCAGCCCCCCCAGGACGAGGCGTCACTGCGACAGTTCGGGCGGGAGCTGCGCAAGGTCAGTGCTGGGAGAGATTGGGGGGATTTTTGGGGGGGTGTTTTCCCCACACCTGAACCCCGATTCTGGCAGGTGCTGACGGCGTCTGACGTGGTCCTGGAGGTGCTGGACGCCCGTGACCCCCAGGGCTGCCGCAGCCCCCGGCTGGAGGGGGCCCTGCGGCCCCACCAGCGCCTCGTGCTCGTCCTCAACAAGATCGGTGAGAGGGGCTTGGATCTGGGGAGGGGGTCCCAGCGTGGATTTAGGGCAGGGTCCCCTGTCCCCACAGCCTTGGGGCCACCCCTGTCTGTCCCCACCCCACCCCAGACCTGGTGCCACGGGACGTGGTGGCCGCGTGGCTGAAGCACCTCCGGGCCGAGTTCCCCACCGTGGCCTTCAAGGCGTGCACGCAGCAGCAGAGCCGAAATCTGGTGGGTGCTGGGGGGGGCTCGGGGAGGGAGTGGGGGGCTCAGGTGAGAGGGTCCCCCTGACCCTCCCCCGTGCCCCCCACAGAAGCAGAGCCGGGTGCCAGCGGCCACAGCCCCCGAGGAGGTGCTGGCAGGGGGGGCCTGCGTGGGGGCCGAGAGCCTCCTGCACATCCTGAGCAACTATGGGCGCTGTGGGGGGGCCAAGACCTCCATCACCGTGGGGGTCGTGGGTGAGGGGGCTGCGAAATGGGGAGGGGGCTGGGCTGGGGGGGTGGGTGAGTGAGGCTGAGGGGGTATGGGGTTAGTTGGGGGGGCTGGGGTTGAGTGTGGGGCTTGGAAATGGATGGGGGGTTGATGGGTGAGTGAGGCTGGGGGGCTGGAGGGGGGGGTTTGGGGGGCTGTGAAAGGGAGGGCTGGGGTGTGAGGGGAGGTTTTGGGGGGCTGTGGGGGGCTGTGAAGGTGATGGGGTGTGGGGGCTTTGGGGGGGTGTCAAATAGGGTGGCTGGGGTTGAGTAGGGGGCTTTGAAATGGGGTTTGATGGGTGAGTAGGGCTGGAGGGGGGGAGTTTGGGGGGCTGTGAAAGGGAGGGCTGGGGTGCGAGGGGAGGTTTGGGGGGGCAGTGGGGGGCTGGGGGTGAGTGGGGGGCTAAGTGGGGTCTGTGTTTTGGGGTCCCTTCCCCAGGGTACCCCAACGTGGGCAAGAGCAGCCTCATCAACAGCCTCAAGCGCAGCCGAGCCTGCGGGGTGGGAGCCATGCCCGGGGTCACCAGGTGAGCCCCGCCCAGGGAGGGGTCACCTGGCCTGCGGGGAGGGGATGTGGGAGGAGCCTGGGTTCACCCTGCCCAGGTGTGTGGCTGGGTGTGGCACACACCTTGCCCAGGTGTGTGGCTGGGTGTGGCACATAGATCCTACCCAGGTGTGTGGGTGTAGCGCACACCTTGCCCAGGTGTGTGGCTGGGTGTGGCACAGACTTTGCCCAGGTGTGTGGATGGCTGTGGCACACAGACCTTGCCCAGGTGTGTGGCTGGGTGTGGCGCACACCTTGCCCAGGTGTGTGGCTGGGTGTGGCTCACACCTTGCCCAGGTGTGCGGCTGGGAGTGGCTCACACCCTGCACAGGTGTGTGGATGGCTGTGGCACATAGATCCTACCCAGGTGTGTGGGTGTGGCACAGACTTTGCCCAGGTGTGCGGCTGGGAGTGGCTCACACCTTGCCCAGGTGTATGTCTGGGTGTGGCTCACACCCTGCCCAGGTGTGCAGCTGGGTGTGGCACAGACCTTGCCCAGGTGTGCGGCTGGGTGTGGCTCACACCCTGCCCAGGTGTGCAGCTGGGTGTGGCTCACACCCTGCCCAGGTGTGCAGCTGGGTGTGGCTCACACCCTGCCCAGGTGTATGTCTGGGTGTGGCTCACACCTTGCTCAGGTGTGCGGTTGGGAGTGGCTCACACCCTGCCCAGGTGTGTGGCTGGGTGTGGCTCACACCCTGCCCAGGTGTGTGGCTGGGTGTGGCACAGACCTTGCCCAGGTGTGTGGCTGGGAGTGGCTCACACCCTGCCCAGGTGTATGTCTGGGTGTGGCTCACACCCTGCCCAGGTGTGTGGGTGTGACACATAGACCCTGCCCAGGTGTATGTCTGGGTGTGGTTCACACCCTGCCCAGGTGTATGTCTGGGTGTGGTTCACACCCTGCCCAGGTGTATGTCTGGCTGTGGCACACCCTGCCCAGGTGTGCAGCTGGGTGTGACGGTCACACCCCACCCCCAGGTGCCTTCAGGCCGTGCAGCTGGACCGGCACATCCGGCTCCTGGACTGTCCTGGCGTGGTGCTGGACTCGGGGGACCCCCCTGCCGCTGCCCCCCTGAGGGGGGCCCTGGCCCCACAGCGCCTGCGGGACCCCCTGACCCCCGCCTGTGCCATCCTGCGCCGCTGCCCCCCCCAGCAGGTGCGTGGGGCCACCTGGGGGACCGACAGGGAGGGTGGGTGCCAAATTTGGGGGGTTTTAGTGCTCAGCACTTCGGTGGACTCAAGTGACCCCCAAAATTGGGATTTTTTTTTTGGGGGGGGGGGTCTCAACATTGGGAGTGCACACCTCGTTGCCTGTAACAGTGAGGAGGGGGGATCATTTCAGGGGGACCCTCCCCCAATTTGGGAATTTTTGTGGTCACTGCGCTGCAAGGAGAGAAAGGAAAGCAACACACACGGATCTTTTTGGGGTAAAAAAAAGGAAAAAAATGCCAATTTTAAAGTGTGTTATGTGTAGCTAGGACAGGACAGGAGCTCGTTGGAAAATTGGGAAAAACATCCTTGGGACAGCACCTCGGGATGTGTCCCACGGGAAAAACACCAGGAGTTAATTTTTATTTATTCTGTTTATCACCCTGGGAGATTTCCTCCCTAACTGAAGCTGCAGTCAGCCTGGGGATGGAGCTGAGAGTCAGGAGAAATCCAGGCCTGGAAAGGATTTTCCAAGCTGTAATTCCCTAAAACTCTAAATGCACGTGCCCACACATTTTTGATCACAGAGAAGGGTGACAAAGTGACAATCCATCCCCCCCACCCTAAACCCCACCGTGTCCCTCCCTCCCCCAACAGCTCAGCGACCTTTACGGGGTCCCCCCTTGCTCTGAGCCCCTGCAGTTCCTGGCCCACCTGGCCCGGAGGCAGGGCCGGCTCCGGCCGGGGGGGCTGCCGGACGCCAACGCCGCCGCCACGGCCCTGCTGCGCGACTGGACCAGGTGGGGGAGGCTGGGGGGAGTTTTTGGGGGGTGTCCCCACGCTCTGACCCCCCTTTCCTGGGGGGTTTCCTCACCCTGACCCCCTTTTTTGGGTGGGTGGAAGGGTCTTCACCCCTTTTTTGGGAGGTTGAGGAGGGTGCCCGCACACCCTGATCCCATTTTTGGGCACAGGAGGGGTCTTTCCTCACCATCTAATCTCGTTTTGGGGGGCTTGGGAGGGTCCCCATACACCCTGATCCCTTTTCGGGGGACAGGAGGGGTCTTTCCTCACCATCTAATCTCATTTTGGGGGGCTTGGGAGGGTCCCCATACACTCTCATCCCATTTTTGGGTACAGGAGGGGTCTTTCCTCACCATCTAATCTCATTTTGGGGGGTTTGGGAGGGTCTCTATACACCCTGATCCCGTTTTTGGGTACAGGAGGGGTCTTTCCACACCATCTAATCCCATTTTTGGGGACTCTACAGGGTCCCCATATGCCCTGACCCCTTTTCGGGGGACAGGAGGGGTCTTTCTACACCATCTAATCTCATTTTGGGGGGCTTGGGAGGGTCCCCACACACCCTGATCCCGTTTTTGGGCACAGCAGGGGTCTTTCCACACCATCTAATCCCATTTTTGGGGGGGTCTACAGGGTCCCCATATGCCCTGACCCCTTTTTGGGGGACAGGAGGGGTCTTTCCACACCATCTAATCTCATTTGGGAGGGCTTGGGAGGGTCCCCATACACTCTCATCCCATTTTTGGGTACAGGAGGGGTCTTTCCTCACCATCTAACCTCATTTGGGGGGGCTTGGGAGGGTCCCCATACACTCTCATCCCATTTTTGGGTACAGGAGGGGTCTTTCCTCACCATCTAATCTCATTTTGGGGGGTTTGGGAGGGTCTCTATACACCATGATCCCATTTTTGGGGACTCTACAGGGTCCCCATATGCCCTGACCCCTTTTCGGGGGACAGGAGGGGTCTTTCCACACCATCTAACCCCATTTGGGGGGGCTTGGGAGGGTCCCCACACACCCTGATCCCATTTTTGGGCAGAGCAGGGGTCTTTCCACACCATCTAATCTCATTTTGGGGGGTTTGGGAGGGTCTCTATACACCATGATCCCATTTTTGGGGACTCTACAGGGTCCCCATATGCCCTGACCCCTTTTTTGGGTGCATGGAGGGGTCTTCACACATCCTCACCCCTTTTTTGGGGGGCTGAGGAGGGTGCCCATACATCCTGATCCCATTTTTGGGGACTGGAGGGGTCTTTCCACACCATCTAACCCCATTTTTGGGGTGTCTATAGGGTCTCCCTATGCCCTGACCCCTTTTTTGGGTAGAGGAGGGGTCTTTCCACACTTTCTGAGCCCCTTTTTGGGGACCAAAGGGGTCTTTTCAGATCCTGTGACCCCTTTCTGGGGGGCTGTGGGGTCCTTCCCCACACCCTGACTCCCCCTTTCCAGACTTTGGAGATGTTTTTTCATACCCTGTGATCCCCTTTTTGGGGACTGGAGGGGTCTTTCCACCCTGTGACCCCACTTGGGAAGGGCTGTGGGGTCTCCCCACACCCTAACCACCATTTTTGGGGGGTAGGAGGGGTCTCCCCATACCCTGAGCTCCATTTTTGGGGACACGAGGGGTCTTCCTACACCCTGAGCTCAATTTTTGGGGACAAGAGGAGTCTTCCCACACCCTGAACTCCATTTTTTTTGGACAGCATGGGCCTCCCCACACCCTGACCACCATTTTTGGGGACAAGAAGGGTCTCCCCACACCCTGACCCCCAATTTTCCCCACAGTGGGAAGATCTCATACTACACCCACCCCCCCAAATCCCAAGGGGTGCAGCTCGAGGCCCAAATCCTGCCAGCACTGGGGCCAGCACTGGACCTGGAGGCTCTGGAACGGGGCGATGCCGAGGCCCTGGCAGGTGAGCAATACCTGACCCCCCCCCCCCTCCCCTGCTCCTTTCACCCCTTGGGGACCCCCTCCCCAAAACTCACCTGGCCCCCCCCCTCCCACACAGCTGTCCCAGTGACGGTGACAGGGCTCGGGCTGTCCCCGGGCAATCCTGAGGAGGAAGAGGAAGGAGAAGCCATGGAGGACGACAGCGGTGACCCAGAGGTGGGAAAGGATTTGCTGAGGTGGGGTGGGGGGTTTTTTTTTGGGGGGGGCACTGGGTGAATATTTAAGCCCCCCTTCCCCAGCTCGGCAAGATGACAGTGGAGCTCAAGCCCCGGGTGAAATCGGGGGGCACTGGGGGGGATTCAGTGCCCAGAGCCCCCAATCTGGAGGAGGTTGCTGCGCTCCCCCCTTTATTCCAAGGCCAGGGGTTGCAGGCAGCTGGAAAAAGGAGGAAAAAGCTGCAAAAAAGAGCACGTGAGTGAAGACACCCCCCTTTTCCTGAACCCCCCAAAAACCTCCCTGAACACCTCCCATTAAATTCCTCATTGCTCCCATCCCACAGAGAAAATCGCCACGAAGCTGTCGGAGACGTTGGAGGCAGCCATGCAGTTCTGAGGCACCTACAAATTAAATAAAAATACTATATTTAAGTGAGAAATGGTTAAATTGGGTTTTTAGAAATGAAAGAACTAAGGGAACAGGGGTGCTCTAGGTGTGGTTTGGGGGAATCTCTCAAGTAGGAGGTTGAAACGTGGAGGCTTTTGGGGGACCCCCATGTCCCTGTGGGGGTTTTTTGGGGGGTCTCAAACCTTTCCTACAGCTGTGGGGTGAGTGGGGATGTAAGAACCCCACATTTGAGGGTATTTAGCTCAAGGGGAGTGCTCAGCATTATTATTGAGGACACTCCACCTCCACACCCTCCCCAGTGCCCCACTTTGACATTAAATGAGCTCCCCAGAGCACCCCAAAAACCACCTTGGACACCCCGAGAAAGGCAAAGGGTGCCTCCCCAAACCATCACCTTATCCCTCAGAGCACCCTCAGCTGTACAGGTAGGGGATGAAGGTTCCCCTGAGATTTTGGGGTGCCTCCATTATCCCAGTGCCGGCCACGGGCACCAAACTCCCCTCAGCCTCCGCCGCCATTTTGCCACCCCTTCTTCCACCTGTGGGAAGGGCCCTGGCAGCGCATTAGTGGTGGTGGCAACACAGGTGCTTTAAGTAAGATTAAAGGAGGGACGAAATGGGTCATTGCGGGTCATTTTGGGTTGTTTTGGGGTTTTTTCCAAGGCTGAATCGCAGCGCTTGGCGCCATTTTGCCGCCGTGAGGGGAAGGGGGGAAGAGCGCGCGTGCCGCTCTTTTCCCGCTTTTTTCGCCTCCCTGAGGGGAGGAAGGGGCGGGGGGGAGGGTGGAGCGCGAGACTCGCCCGGCGGGCGCCGGGGGGCGGGGCGAACTCGGGCTCTCAGCCAATCGCGATGCGGGGATTGAGCTGTGGGCGGGGCTAATGGAGGTCTGAACCAATGGGAAGCTTGGCTGGTATGGGTGTGGTCGGCGGGTGTGGGCGGGGCCTGCGCAGTCGCGGGCGGAACGCGGTTGGTGACGGTTCGTGTCTGTGCGGGGTCGTCGGCCGGGCCTTGGCGGGGATCTTTGCGGCCCTGCTGAGGGTGGGATGTGGAGGACGGCCTTAGGGGTGTTCTCGTCGTGGGTTTAGCCCGCCCGGTGCTTTTTTTTCCTCTCAGAACTGGCCTGAGAAATGTCTCAGCGGAAGCGCAGCAGAGGGCTCGGCTCCTCTCAGGTGAGAGGCTCCCCCCCGTTCTCCCCTCATCTCTTCTCCCCTTCCCGCCTTCTCCTATTCTCCCCTCCTCAGTTTTGGTCTCTTGTCTAGCATCAACTTTCCCCGCTTCTCCTTTCCTTTCCACTCAGATGACCGATGGGGAGGATGATACAATCCCGACCCAGGTGGAGCGTCGCTCTCAGGACCAGGTGAACCAGAAGGTGGATTGCTGTGAAACCCTCTCTACCCGCTCCTGGAGTTCTGTGTCTGCATTTTTCTGTCATCAGCCTGCTCTTGGCCTTCCCTGCTCATTCCCCCACAGGTGAGTGAGCTGGTTCAGTTCCTGCTTGTGAAGGACCAAAAGAAGATTCCTATCAAGAGGGCAGGTACGTTTAGGGGAGCCTCTTTGCACGTTTTTTAGACCCCTAAAGCCTTGCTGGCCGTGGGGAGCTCAGAGCTCGAGGCTCCCTCAGCGATTCCCTGTTTTCTTTAGACATGCTGAAGAATGTAATCCGGGAATACAAGGATGCCTACTCGGAAATCGTCAACAAAGCGGGCAGGACCCTGCAGGAGGTGGGGGGAACACGGGAGGGGAGGGTTTTGAGGTTGGGGGGCGAGACACGCCGTGGATTAACCCTTGTCCTCCCACAGGTGTTTGGGCTGCAGCTGGTGGAGATCGACACTAAACGCCACATCTACATCCTCATCAATAACCTGCCCCACGCCGAGGGCCAGTACCTGTGCAGGTGAGGGGCGGCTGCTGGGGGTAATTTTGGGGTGTGGGGAACCCCCCTCAGCGTGTCCTCGCCCACACGGGTGACACACCGGTGTGTGCCGCAGGGACAAGGAGAAGGAGAAGATGGGGCTCCTCTTAGTCATCCTCAGCTTCATCTTCATGAAGGGCAACTCAGTCAAAGACAGTGAGTTCTCCCCCAAACCCCCCCCCCATCCTGTACCCCACTTTGCACCCCGCTCACTGACACCCCCTTTTCCAGGCGCTTTGTGGGAATTCCTGCATCTGCTCCGTGTGTACCCAGGGTAGGATTTGGGGGGGAAGGGGGACACACACGGAATTGAGGGGACGTGGCTGGGCAGTGCCACCCCTCACTGAACACCCGCCCACCCTCAGGAAGCAGCACAGCGTGTTCGGGGACGTTCGCAAGCTGGTGACAGAGGAGTTTGTGCGGCAGAAGTGAGTCGGAGAGTCCTGGGGTGTTGGGGGAGATTTTTGGGGTGCAAGGTGGGGGAAGGTTTTCCCCTCATCCTTCCCGGTGTGCCCAGAGCAGCCTCGGCGCCAGCCTTGGCCGGGCTGTTTATACCACACCGCAGAGCAAAACCCGCAGCTCCCCCCACACCCCGCGGCTCCAGGGGTCCCTCACGGGGCTGGGGGGGAGCGCTGGACACCCCATTTGAGCACCCCAAAACCTGCCGGAGGGAAAGGGCTCACCACCCAACCCTCTGCAGGTACCTGGAGATCACCCCCATCCCCCTGACGGACCCCCCCGAGTTCAAATACCAGTGGGGGCCACGGGCAGAAAAGGAAACGTCCAAGAAGGACGTGCTGAACTTCGTGGCCAAGGTAAGGCCGTGTTGGGGGGGGGGCATCTCTGACTTTTTTTGGGGGGTGCTCCAGGGCTCGATTTGATGCCCCCTCCCCCTGTTTTTCTCCCACTCAGATACAAGGCAAGGACCCCACGTTCTGGGCGAGCCAGTACAGCGAGACCAAGGCCACCCCCTGACCTCCCCCCTCCCCCAAAATAAAGACACCCCGTTGGTGTACAGCCCCCCCCCCCCCCGATCTCCAGGCTCTCTGCTTGGTTGTACAGGGTTTAATTTTTGGGGTGAGGGGGCTCCCTTTGTCCCCAAGGGACCCCCTCAGAAGTGCTCGGGGACAGTGTTGAGAGCATCAGCTGCCGTGCGGTTGATGTCGACGTTCTGTGGGGTGAAAATGTGGAATTTCGGGGCTTTTCCCCAAAATCTATCACCCCCCCCGGGTTTATGGGGTGGTTTAATGAGCTCTGCACCCTCTTTTTGGGATGGATTTGGGGGGGCTCACCTGGGGTCGTGCCCGGTGGGTGTTGACTGCCTCGATGTTGAGGAAGATGGACTCGACCTCACACCCTGTTTCCAGGGGAAGAAGGGACCCGGCTGCAGCTGGGGGGGGACTTTTGGGGGGGTCTGTCCCCGTTTTTTTGGGGGGGGACACTGGGGGTGTGGTCTTTCTTGGGGGGAATTGTGCTCATTTTCAGCTGGGACTCCAGTGGAACAGTCACCTTTGCTGGGGAAGGACTGTCCTCATTTTGGGGTGGGACACAGGGGAACAGTCCCCATTTTTGGGGGGATATTGTCCCCATTTTGGGGAGGGACACAGGGGGAACAGTCCCCATTTTTGGGGGGATATTGTCCCCATTTTGGGGTGGGACACAGGGGGATAGTCCCCATTTTGGGGGGATATTGTCCCCATTTTGAGGAGGGACTCGGTGGGGGAAAATCCCCTTTTTGGGGGGGAGTATGTCCAAATTTCTAGGAGGGACTCTGAGAGGACAGTCCCCTTTTTGAGGGGAATTTATCCAAATTTCTGGGAGGGGACAGTCCCCTTTTTGGGGGGATATTATCCCCATTTTGGGGAGGGACTCTGAGGGGAACAGTCCCCTTTTTGGGGGGGATATTGTCCCCATTTTGGGGAAAGACACAGAGGGAACAATCCCCTTTTTGGGGGGATATTGTCCCCATTTTGAGGAGAGACTCGGAGGGGGAAAATCCCCTTTTTGGGGGGAATACGTCCAAATTTCTGGGAGGGATTCTGAGGGGACAGTCCCCTTTTTGAGGGGAATTTGTCCAAATTTCTGGGGGGAACAGTCCCCTTTTTAGGGGGATATTGTCCCCATTTTGGGTTGGGACACAGGGGGAACAGTCCCCATTTTTGGGGGGATATTGTCCCCATTTTGGGTTGGGACACAGGGGGAACAGTCCCCATTTTTGGGGGGATATTGTCCCCATTTTGAGGAGGGACTCGGTGGGGGAAAATCCCCTTTTTGGGGGGAATTTATCCAAATTTCTGGGGTGGACAGTCCCCTTTTGGGGAGGATATTGTCCCAATTTCTGGGAGGGACACAAGGGAGGACAGTTCCCTTTTTGGGGGGATATTGTCCCAATTTTGAGGAGGGACTCGGTGGGGGAAAATCCCCTTTTTGGGGGGTTATTATCCCCATTTTGGGGAGGAACTCTGAGGGGACAGTCCCCTTTTTGGGGGGATATTGTCCCCTTTTTGGGGAGGATATTTTCCACATTTTTGGGGAGGAACTTTAGGGGGACAATCCCTTTTTTTGGGGTGGGGGGGTCTCACCGTAGGCCACAGGGGTCAGCTTCAGCACCGTGTGCAGGGGACACTTGAGGTAGGGCAGCTCATCTGGGTGAGGGCGTGGGGGGAAAGTTAAAAGAATGACGTGGGCACAGCAGGTCTGGGCTGTCCCCAAATGTCCCCTGACTGTCCCCAAGGCCTCACCTGCGCTCTTGTCCAAGAAATAAGCCAGCAGGCAGCGCATCACAGCCTGGTGGCAGATGACCAGGACATTCTCCTGCCGCTCCAGCTCCATGATGACCGGCTCCAGCCTCTGCACCAGGTCCTCGTAGGACTGGAGAGGGAGGTTAGGGGATGTCCCCAAACCCCTGTCCCACCCCTCCCAGGGAGGATTTTGGGAATTTTTGGGTGGTGGGAGGGGTTGTACCTCGCCCTTGGGGTAGCGGTAGCGATACTTGTCCTGATCCCTCAGCGCCAGCTCCTTGGGGTAATGCTGCTGGATCTCCTCGTAGGTCATCTCCTCGCAGACCCCCTGTGCGACAGCGCTGTTGGGGACACTGGAGGTGTCCCCCTGTCCCTCTCCGTCCCCAAAAAGAGGGCGTGGCTCACGGCATCGATCTCGTTGAGGGCTTTCCACTGCTCGTAGGGCACGCCCAGCGCCTCGGCAGTCTCGATGGTGCGTTTCATGTGGCTGGTCCACACCTTCAGCTCCCGGATGTCCTGGCTGCGGATGAACTGGGCCAGCGCCTGGGCGTACTGGGAGAAGAGTTTGGCTACTGGGTGTGGATTGCCCTGGCACCCTGGGCATCGCGGCAGGGGATGGGGTGTGGCCTAAGCCCTGCTCCTGTCTGCGTGTGGCCTCCTTTAGCTTCACCCCACACCTCACCTGTTCCCCACAGCCGCACCTGGTGCCTGTGGGGGGACAGCCCTGAGCCCCCCAGGTGTGTCCCCACAGGTTGAGCTGGGTCTGAGCTCTACCTGGTATCCATAATGGGACATCCCTGGGTCCTCCAGGTGTGTCCCCACAGGCTGAGCTATCTCTGACACCCCCCCCAACCCCACCTGTTGCCCATGGGGGAACATCCCTGAGACCCCCAGGTGTGTCCCCACAGGCTGAGCTGGCTCTGAGCTCCACCTGATACCCCTGAGGGGACATCCCTGAGTCCCCCAGGTGTGTCCCCACAAGCCGAGCTGCCTCTGACACCCCCCAACCCCACCTGGCACTTGTCGGGGGACATCCCCGAGTCCCCCAGGTGTGTCCCCGCAGGTTGAGCTGGCTCTGAGCTCCACCTGTTGCTTATGGGGGACATTCCTGAGCCCCCCAGGTGTGTCCCCACAGGTTGAGCTGGCTCTGACCCCCCCTATTGCCCATGAGGGACATCCCTGAGTCCCCCAGGTGTGTCCCTGCAGGTTGAGCTGGCTCTGAGCTCTACCTGGTACCCATGAGGGGACATCCCTGGGTTCTCCAGGTGTGTCTCCACAGGTTGAGCTGGCTCTGACCCCCCCAGCCCCACCTCTTGCCCATGGGGGAACATCCCTGAGTCCCACAGGTGTGTCCTCACAGGCTGAACTATCTCTGACCCCCCACCTGGCACGTGTGGGCCCCTGCTCCCCGTTTCCCGTTGATGCTCTGAGCTCTACCTGGTACCCACGAGGGGACATCCCTGAGCCTCCCAGGTGTGTCCCCGCAGGTTGAGCTGGCTCTGAGCTCTACCTGGTACCCCTGAGGGGACATCCCTGGGTCCTCCAGGTGTGTCCCCACAGGCTGAGCTGCCTCTGACACCCCCCTAACCCCACCTGGCACATGTGGGGGACATCCCTGAGCCCCCCAGGTGTGTCCCCACAGGTTGAGCTGGCTCTGAGCTCTACCTGGTACCCATGATGGGACATCCCTGAGGCCCCCAGGTGTGTCCCCGCAGGCTGAGCTGGCTCTGACACTCCCTGTTTACTGTGAGGGGACATCCCTGAGTCCCACAGGTGTGTCCCCACAGGCTGAGCTATCTCTGACACCCCCCCCAACCCCACCTGTTGCCCATGGGGGAACATCCCTGAGCCCCCCAGGTGTGTCCCCACAGGTTGAGCTGGCTCTGAGCTCCACCTGGTACCCCTGAGGGGACATCCCTGAGTCCCCCAGGTGTGTCCCCACAAGCCGAGCTGCCTCTGACACCCCCCAACCCCACCTGGCACTTGTCGGGGGACATTCCTGAGCCCCCCAGGTGTGTCCCCACAGGTTGAGCTGGCTCTGACCCCCCCTATTGCCCATGAGGGACATCCCTGAGTCCCCCAGGTGTGTCCCTGCAGGTTGAGCTGGCTCTGAGCTCTACCTGGTACCCATGAGGGGACATCCCTGGGTTCTCCAGGTGTGTCTCCACAGGTTGAGCTGGCTCTGACTCCCCCCCAGCCCCACCTGTTGCCCACAGGGGGACATCCCTGAGTCCCACAGGTGTGTCCTCACAGGCTGAACTATCTCTGGCCCCCCACCTGGCACGTGTGGGGGGACATCCCTGAGCCCCCCAGGTGTGTCCCCACAGGTTGAGCTGGCTCTGAGCTCTACCTGGTACCCATGATGGGACATCCCTGAGGCCCCCAGGTGTGTCCCCACAGGCTGAGCTATCTCTGACCCCCCCCCAGCCCCACCTGGTACCCACGAGGGGACATCCCTGAGTCCCCCAGGTGTGTCCTTGTATGTTGAGCTGACTCTGCCCCCCACCTGTTGCCCATGAGGGGACATTCCCGAGTCCCCCAGGTGTGTCCCCGCAGGTTGAGCTGACTCTGCCCCCCACCTGTTGGCCACGAGGCGACAGCCCCGAGTCGCCCCCGATGCGTCCCCGCAGGTTGAGCTGGCTCTCGCCGTGGCGGCTCAGGTAGATGGCGCGGGGCGTGACGTGGATGTTCATCAGGTAATAAACGGTGCGGCTCTGCACGTGGCCCTGCACCCGGTTCGCCAGGTACCGCAGGCCCACGTCGAAAATCTTGATGTAGGAGAGCCCACTGGGGGAATTTGGGAGGGGTAACCTGGGCAGGGCGGGGCTGGCAAGGTGTAGGGGGGGGATGTGGGTTGGGGGTCACCTGTCCAGCTCGTCGTCCAGGGGCTCGTAGGTGGCTTTGTAGCACTCGATGCGTTTCAGGAAATCGGCCACCGCCTCGTCCTGTGCACGGCCTTTGTAGTCGGGGCTGCTCAGCTTCACTTGCTGGGGAATTGGGGGGGGGGAGCACGGTTTTTTTGGGGTGCGGGCAGCTTCTCCCAGCCCCTGTTGTCACCTCCAGGTGCCTGTTGTCACCTCCAGGTGCCTGTTGTCACCCCCTCGCCCAGGGTCTCACCTTGATGTTCTCCTCGATGATGGCGGGGTCGTCACAGATGGACTCGACGAACAAAACCTGGGGGGGGGGGGATGGAAGGGAAAAGGGGGGGCACCAGTGGCTCCCCAATGTTGTGACAACCCCAGAACTGTCACCACCCCATCTGTGACACCCCCAGGCTGTGACACCCGCCCAACCCCCCCCCCCCTCTCTCCCCCCCCTGTGACAACCCCAGAACTGTCACCACCCCATCTGTGACGCCCCCTAAACTGCTGCCACCCCCAGGCTGTGACACCCCCAAAACTGTCACCACCCCATCTGTGACGCCCCCTAAACTGCTGCCACCCCCAGGCTGTGACACCCCCAAAACTGTCACCACTCCATCTGTGACACCCACAAACTGGTGCCACCCTCAGGCTGTGACAACCCCAAAACTGTCACCACTCCATCTGTGACACCCACAAACTGGTGCCACCCCCAGGCTGTGACACCCCCAAAACTGTCACCACCCCATCTGTGACGCCCCCCAAACTCCCCCCCCCCCCCCACTGTGACACCCCCAAAACTGTCACCACTCCATCTGTGACACCCACAAACTGGTGCCACCCCCAGGCTGTGACACCTCCAAAACAGTGTCACTAACTCCCCATGCTGTGACACCCCCAAAATTGGTACCACCCCAATTCTGTGACACCCCCAAATTGGTGCCACCCCCATGCTGTGACACCCCAAAACAGTGTCACCAACCCCCCATGCTGTGACACCCCCAAATTGGTACCACCCCCATGCTATGGCACCCACAAAACAGTGTCACCTCCCCATCTGTGACACCCCCCAATCAGTGCCACAGTGTCACCACCCCCCCAAATTGGTGACACCCTCAAATTGGTGCCACCCCCATGCTATGGCACCCCAAAACAGTGTCACCACCCCCCCAATGCTGTGACACCCCCAAGTTGGTGCCACCCCCCCCAATGTTATGACACCTCCAGTGTCACTGCCCACCGCCCCCCAAAATCGGGGACACCCCCAAGACAGTGCCAACCCCCCCCAAAGTCACTGTCGCTGCCCCCACCGTGCTGTGTGTCCCCCTCCATGCTATCACCCCCAAATCAGTGTCACCAGCCCCCCCCCAAAATGTGGACACCTCTAAATCAGTGTCACTCCCCTCCCCTATATCGAGGACACCCCCAAAAGAGCATCACCCCCTCTCATCCCCAAATCAGTCCCCTCCCATCTTGTGGGCACCCCAAAATCACTTCTACCCCCCCAAAACGTGCTGGAGACCCCCCCCAGGCAGCGCTTCCACCCCCTCAAATTTATAAAACCCCCCCAAAATACCTCCTGACCCCCCCAAATTCTACCTTGTACCCGTTTTCCTTGGCGAACTGCAGGATCACATCCCGGCGTTCCCGAGTCGTGTTGGTGGCATCAAACACCTTGGAAAAGGGGGGGATTGGGGGAAAAATTTAAACCCCCCCCCCCCCAAAATATTTGGGGAGGATGGTGGGGGGGGTGTTAATTTTGGGGAGGGGTCGGGGGTCTTACCGCCACCTGCCCCTCCTCAGAGCTCAGGTAAGTGCGGACATCCTTCAGGGCAGCCAGAGCGCAGTGCCTGAGGATTTGGGATTTGGGGGTGCAGCAGCTCTCTCAGCTTTGACCTCCCCAAAATTTACCCCAAAAAACCACCCCCCCCCCCCCCCACCGATCTAACCTGCGGATCTCCACCCCCTCGGGGTTATCGTGACGGAAGAACTCGTAGTTTTTGTAGCTGGGCACGGCTTCCCTCCGGTACTCACCGACATTGAACACTGCAGAGGGACCCGTGGGAGGTGGGGTTCAGTGGGATCCCCCCCAAAAAAAAACTTTGGGACCCCCTTCCCCACCCCACAAATCACTCACCCCGTGTCGGGGTGCCGATCCAGTTGAGGTAGCGGGTGAGTTTTCGGGAGATGTAGGTTTTGCCTCGGGCGGGTAACCCCACCAGTATCACCATAGTGGGGCAGTTGGTGAACTGGGGCACGGAGGCTGCGGGGGGGGGGAAGGAGGTGTGGGGGTGGGTTTACAGCATTTCTACCCCCCCCTAGATCTCCCCAATTGTCTTTGCACCCCCAAAACCCTCCTGCACCCCAAATTGGGGTAGAAACCCCTGCTCTAAGGGGGGGAATCCCCCCCTCCGTGGACCCCTGGGGGTGTTTTGGGGGGGTTCCACCCCCCCCCTTTACATCCCCGTGTCACTCGAGGGGTGCAAAGGGACACCCACTTTTTTTTATTGTTTTTTTTGTCCGAGGGGGTGGGGGGGGGGTCCTTGTCAGCCTCTCCGATGTCGCCGCCATGTCCCTGCCTCTGCCCCCGCCCCCGCTCGGTGTCCCCGCGGTCACTGTCGCCGTCCCAGCCCCTCAGAATTCACCGCAGTCCCTTTGTACCTGGGATTTTGGGTGATTTCTCCTCCATTTTTTGGGGTGGGGTTGGGGGGGCCCCGGCGGGTGCTGGCGGTGCCCCCCGCGAAGGTCGGAGGTAATTTTATACCCTGGCTGCTGGCCGGGTTGGGAGGGACGAGGGGACAAGGGGGGGGCCAGCGGGGCCCCCCAGTGGGGACCTGACCCCGTCACCTTGGGGGCTCAGCCATGTCCCCCTGGGGGTCCTGGTCCCTTTTCCCGGGGGGGTCTCAATGCTGGAGTAGCGACCCCCCCCTCCCCGGGTGACCTTGTCCTCCGGGGGTCCCAATCCGGACCCCTTGGCTGGAATTCTCCCCATAGGAATCCCAATCCCACCCTCTGGAGTGTCCCCTCAGGGGTCCCCGTCCCCTTTTTTTGGGGTCCTGGTCCCTTTTCCCGGGGGGGGTCTCAATGCTGGAGTAGCGACCCCCCCTCCCCGAGTGACCTTGTCCTCCGAGGGTCCCAATCCGGACCCCTTGGCTGGAATTCTCCCCATAGGAATCCCAATCCCACCTTCTGGGGTGTCCCCTCAGGGGTCCCCATCCCCTTTTTTTGGGGTCCTGCTCCCGTTCCTTGGGGGGGTCTCAATGCTGGAGTAGCGACCCCCCCCTCCCTGAGTGACCTGGTCCTCGGGGGGTCCCAATCCGAACCCCTTGGCTGGAATTATCCCCCCGGGAACCCAAATCCCACCACCCCTGGGGGATCGGATCTTGTCTCCTCAGGGGACCCCATCCCCTTTTTTTGGGGTCCTGGCCCCTTTCCCCTTGAATCCCCCTTCCCCTTGAATGTCTCAATCCTGTCCCTTTGGGGGTCTCAATTTCCGCCTCTTGGGGTCCTCAGTGCCGGGGATGAGGAGGAAAAGGGGGATCGGGGACCCCCCCATGGGACCCCTCCGGACGACCCCCCCGGGGCCGAGGGGAGCTCCCTGGGGAACCCCCTTGTCCCGCTCCCCTCCCCCCGGGATTCCCCACTCGTGTCTCCCGTCCCTCCCTCGGTCCAGCCCGCGGTGTCCCCCCAGGTTTTCCCCCGGTCCCACCCCCGAACCCTCCTTTGGCCCAACCCCCGGTCATTCCCCGGTGTCCCCCTGGTCCCTCCCCCGGTGTTCCCAGGTCCTCCCTCGCTCCCTCCCTTGTCCCTCCCCGCTCCTCCCGGTCCCTCCTCGGTCACTCCTGGTCCCTCCCCGCTCCTCCCCCCTCCTCCTGGTCCCACCCCCGGTGTTCCCAGGTCCTCCCTCGCTCCCTCCCCGGTCCCTCCCGCTCCTCCCCGGTCCCTCCCGCAGTGTCCCTAGGTCCTCTCCCGGTCCCTCCCTGTCCCTCCTCCGTCCCTCCCTTGTCCCTCCCCGGTCTCTCTCTGGTTCCTCCCCGCTCCTCCCGGTCCCTCCCTCGGTGTCCCCTGCTCCTCCCCGCTCCCTCCCTGCCCCTCCCCGTTCCTCCTTTGTCCCTCCCCTCTCCCTCCTGGTCCCTCCCCCGGTCCCTCCCCGTTCCTCCCTGTCCCTCCCTTGTTCCTCCCCGCTCCCTCCCTTGTCCCTCCTCCGGTGTCCCCAAGTCCTCCCCGCCCCTCCCCGGTGCCGCCCCCCACGGGCATTGGCCGAACGGCGGCGATGGCGGCGATTCGCAGCGTGAAGGTACCGGGACCCCCCCCATTCCCCACCCCGGACCCCGCATCCCCCGGGGATGTGTGCGGGTGTCCCCCCCTCCCCGTCCCCGCTGACCCCTCTCTCTGTCCCCCCTCTCCCAGGGCCTGGTGGCGCTGGTGACCGGCGGTGGCTCCGGGTTGGGCCGGGCCACGGTGGAGCGGCTGGTGCAGCACGGAGCTCGCGTGGTGCTGCTGGACCTGCCCACGTCCAACGGGGGCCAACTGGCCCAGGAACTGGGCGACCACTGCGCCTTCGCCCCCGCTGATGTGAGCACCGAGGGGGGGGGGGTGGGCACTGCGGGGGCTTCTCCACCTTGATCACACCGGTGACATCTCACCTCAACACGGGGCTACCTTGACCCTGCTGGTGACCTGTGACTCCTCAGGTGACATCTCGCCGTGATGTGGAGGGCTCTTGATTCCGCAGGTGGCCTTGGCTAAGGAGGTGGGGACCACCTTGACCCCACTGGTGACATCCTCCCCCCTCAAACTGAGGCCAGCGTGACCTCGATTGAGGAGTTGGGGTCACCTTGACCTTGCTGGTGACATCCCACCTTGACCCCCCTCCGATGACATCCCCCCTCAACACAGGTCTCTTTGTCCCCAGGTGACCCCAGCTGAGGTGATGGGGGCTACCTTGACCACCCTGGTGACCCCTCTCTCGATATGGGACCACCCATATCACACCCACCGTGACCCCACTGATGACATCCCACACTGACCCCAATGCTGCCATCCCAGCCGTGTCCCACCGTGCCCCCAGTGGTGACATCCCCCCCCCCCGGTGGTCCCTCGCCCCCAGGTGACCTCTCCCGAGGAGGTGAGGGCGGCTCTGGCCGTGGCCCAGAAACAATTTGGCCGCCTGGACCTGGCCGTGAACTGCGCCGGCATCGGCATCGCCGTCAAGACCTACAACAGCAAGAAGGACAAAGTGCACGAGCTGGAGGATTTCCAGAGGGTCATCAATGTGAGTGGGGGGCTTGGGGGGGTGCCTGGATAATGGGGTGGGGGTGTCTGTGCTCAGTGGGGTGAATGAGGGGTGACCCAGCTGTAGATGTGGGCACTTTTTGGGGTGTTCCCAGCACAGCACAGGGGGGGTACCGGCAGGGTTTGGTGGTGCCCACGAGATACCACCCAAATCCTTCTCCCTCTCCCAGGTGAACCTGGTGGGGACTTTCAATGTGATCCGCCTCAGTGCGCAGCTCATGAGCCAGAACAAGCCCGACACCGACGGCCACCGTGGGCTCGTGGTCAACACCGCCAGCGTGGCCGCCTTTGAGGGACAGGTGAGCGACCCTCAAGGACCCTGGGAGCCACCAGGTGGGTCAGGGGACCCTGCAGTGGCCACACGTCCTCCCCACAGGTGGGTCAAGCGGCTTACTCGGCCTCCAAGGGCGGCATCGTGGGCATGACCCTGCCCATCGCCCGGGACCTGGCACCGCTGGGCATCCGTGTGGTCACCATCGCCCCAGGTAGGGCCAGGGGGACACCTGGGTGGGAAGGTGAGGAGGGGGAGTGCCCTGATTCACACCGTGGTTTTGGGATTCCCCAGGGCTGTTCTCCACCCCGCTCCTGGCTGGTTTGCCCGAGAAGGTCCGGAAGTTTTTGGGACAGCAAGTGCCTTTCCCGTCGCGGCTGGGGGACCCTGCTGAGTACGCCCACCTCGTGCAGGCCCTGGCCGAGAACCCCATGATCAACGGGGAGGTGGTGAGGCTGGACGGGGCCCTGCGGATGCAGCCCTAAGTCTGGGGGATCCCCCCACGCCCATCCCCAAATTTTGGAGTGGGGAGCGGTCACGCTGGGGACAGAGAGCAGGGATGGACGCTGTGGCTGGACGCTCTCCGGGGACACTCCAGGATGGGAACGCTGCGGGGACAAGGACTGTGGGGGCACCGTATGAGTGGGGACAGTCTCTCCTGAGCGGACACAACCCTCACCCCGAGTGGGGACAACACATGAGTGGGGACACCCTGGGATCTGGGCACAAACCCCAGGAATGTGGCCATGAGGCCCCTCAGGAAGTTGGGAAACCCCCGCCATGGGGACCCTGCTCAGGTGTGGGGGGATCATCCCGAACCCCCCGGGCGTGGGGACTTCCTTGAGTTCCCCCGGGCCCCTCCGTCCCTCTCCCGAGCCCGTCCCCCATCGCAATAAAGCGTGTTCGCCCACGCGGCCTCCGAGCCCTGCGCTGCCCCGCCTCCCTTCTCTTCCCATTGGTTCCTGCTGCTGTCAATCATCAGCGCTGCAAGATGTGATTGGACGACGAGGGGGGTGGGAGATGGAAAAGCCCGCCCCCACCCGAGGCACGTGCGGAACTCGCCTCTGATTGGCTGAGGGCAAAGGTGACGGAGGCGGGGCTTGGCACGTCCCACCGCTCGCTGATTGGCTGAGGACCCTGTCAGTACGGCGGGACGAGCGAGTGGGCGGGCTCAACGCTGATTGGCCAGGGAGGAACTTCCGCCGGAAGCGGCTCGTGAGGGGACCGGGACCGGGACCGAGAACGGAGCTGGGACCGGGAGCGGGAAAAGGATCAGGAAACGCGACCGGCACCGGGAGGCCACAGCCATGAACATCCGCAACGCGCGGGTGGGCGGCCCGGGGGGCAGGGGGGCGCAGCCGGGGCTCGGCGAGGGGGAGCCGGGGAGGGATCTGACGGTGATACCGGGCCCTGGGGGGAGGTGTGAGGGGAACACCGGGCCCTGAGCAGGGAGAACTGGGGGTTTATGGAGCGTCTGAGGTAGGGACTGGGCTCCAACAGGCCTCAAACAGGGGGAACCGGTGTCATACGGGGGTATCTTGAGAGGGATCCCGCGCTTTGGGAAGGGGTACCGGGGTCTGAGGGGGACACCGGGCCTTTGAGGGGGCTCTGAGGGGCAGTACCGGGTCTCGGTACTTTTTGGGGGCTCTGAGGTGGGCCCTGTGCCCTGGAAAGGGCTCTGAGGGCCCACCCCGGTGTTGGGGAGCACCGGGGGCGGTTCCGGGGTGACTCTCCCGTGCCCTGGTTCCGCCTCCGCCCGGCAGCCCGAGGACCTGATGAACATGCAGCACTGCAACCTGCTCTGCCTGCCCGAGAACTACCAGATGAAATATTACTTCTACCACGGCCTCTCCTGGCCCCAGGTGTGGTCCTGGATCCGCCCCTGGAACACCTGGCTCCCTCCTCCCCTTCCGGATACCTGGATCTAACCCCCACCTGTCCCCAAGGCACCTGGATTTCCCCCCCCAGGTGTCCCTGAAACACCTGGATCCCTCCTTGGGACACTCAGGGGCCCTGAATTTTCAGCCAGGACTTCTGGATTCCTCCCAGAACACCTGGATTATCCCCTCAGTGTGGTCCTAGACCCCCTCAGGAACACTGAAATCCCCCTCCCCAGAGCCACTGTGACCCCCCCCCTGGAATTCCCCCTACCTCAAACACTCGAATCTTTCCCCGGGGGCCCCAAAATCCCTCCCCAGGACACCTGAATCCCCCTCAGGAACAGCCAGATCGAGTCCCTGCTGTGCAGCCAGGACCCCCTGGATCCTTTCCCCTCCCCCGGGGACACCTGAATCCCCCTCCCAGGCACACCTGGCCCCCCCTCACCCCCTTTTTCCCCCTCTCAGCTCTCTTACATCGCCGAGGATGAGAACGGGAAGATCGTGGGATACGTCCTGGCCAAGATGTGAGTGTGGGCTGGGGGGGCTCTTCCTTCCCCCCTTCTCCTGAGGTTTGGGGGGAGAGGGTCGCGGGGGGCGTTGCCGGTGGGATTTGGGGGTCTCACCCCCCTCCCCTTGCTCGTGCAGGGAGGAAGATCCCGATGATGTCCCACATGGACACATCACATCCCTGGTAAGGCGGGGGGGAGTTTTGAGGGTTTGGGAATAGGTCAGAGGGTTTTGGGGGGGGGATCCTTGAGGGTCTTTAGGGTCACATGAGGGGTTGGGAGGGTTTCTTTAGGGCCTTAGGGGGACTCTTGGAGGGAGCCTGAGCACTTGGGGCGTTCCTTGAGGGTCTTTGGGGGGGCTCTTGGATGGGGTCTGAGCACTTGGGACGCACTTCAAGGTTGCTTGAAAGGTTTTGGGGTGCTCTTAGAGGGTCTTTGGTGGCTCTTTAAGGGCTTTGGGGGGCTCACTGATGTGTTCTGAGGCTTTGGAGGCTTTTTGGGGTGATCTGGGGGTGCCCCAGGGGGGTGGGTAGTTTTTGGAGTGCCGTAGGGGTTTTTTTGAGGCGTTTTGGGTGGATTTGAGGTGCCCCAGTCTGTTTGGGGACCCCCAGGCAGTGAAACAACTCCACCTGCGTTGGTTTGGGGGTGCCCTGGTATTTTTGGCAGAGCCCCAGCACATTTCGGGGTCCCTTGGGGAGTTCTGGGGTGCCCCAGCTGCTTTCTGCCATCCCACCGGGGTTTTGGGATCCCCAACCGATTTTGTTCTCCCTGCGATCCTGAAACATTCCCACCAGCCCTTGGGCTGGGTTCAGGGGTGCCCTGGGAGGCCCCCGACTGTTTCTGGGGTCTCCCGGGGTATTTTTGGGGTGTCCCAGCCCGTTTTTTGGGGCCCCCTCAGGCAGTGAAACGCTCGCACCGGCGCCTGGGGCTGGCACAGAAGCTCATGGACCAGGCGTCCCGAGCCATGATCGAGAACTTCAACGCCAAATACGTGTCCCTGCACGTCAGGAAGAGGTGAGACCCCCCCCCAAAATCCCCCCCAGGAACCTCGGGAACACCCCCAAAATAACGCACCCCCCCCACCACCCGTTTGTCCTTGGCAGCAACCGGGCAGCGCTGCACCTCTACTCCAACACCCTCAACTTCCAGTGAGTCTGGGGCAGGGGGAAATGGGGGGGTTCGGGGGGAGCTGCAGGAGGAATTGTGGGGTTTGGGGGGGGTTGTAAGGAGATAAAACACCCCCCACCCTCATTTGTGAGCTCCCCCCCCCCCTCCCCAAAAAATCGCCCCCCGCCCAGGATCAGCGAGGTGGAGCCCAAGTATTATGCAGATGGAGAGGACGCCTACGCCATGAAAAGGGACCTCACCCAAATGGCAGACGAGGTACAGCCCCCCCGAGACCCCCAAACCCTCCTGGGGGGGCTCCCAGCCCCCCTCCCCGCGACCCCCAAACCCCCCCAGGGTCTCTTTAACCCCCTCTGTGCCCCCTCCCCGCTGCCCAGCTGAGGAAGCAGGTGGAGCAGAAGGAGCGGGGCCGGCCCCTGGCCCCCGCCGAGCCCCCCCGGGGTGGGGATGGGGTCTGCGGCTCCGGGGGGACCCCCTCGCACCCCCCCACGGGGCCCCCCCACCACGAGGATGGGGGGGGCGACAGCAAAGACGTCAGCGAGGTCAGCGAGACCACCGAGAGCACCGACGTCAAGGACAGCTCCGAGGCCTCCGACTCCGCCTCATAGGGGGACCCCCGGGAAACCCCCCACCCCAAAAAAAATCCTTGGGACCCCCTCCCTCCCCCCGGGGATCCCCAGACCACCGGGAGCCCCCGGGGACCCCCCTGGTGCTTGTGGGGGGCAGTAAAGCCCCTCTGTCTCCCGCCTGTGCTGTGTCTGTGTGTGTGATCCTGGTCTGGGGGTGCTCGTGGATTTTTTTGGGGGGGAATCAAAGTGGGGGGGGGTCTCGCCTCGCCCCCTCCCCTCAGGGCAAAGCGGTGGGGGCGGGGCTTGTGTTGGCCACGCCCCCTCCACGGCGCTGCTCCCGCGTGGGGGCGTGGCGCCCGCTGATTCCTCGCCCGCTGATTGGTTGGGGCGCACCGAGATCCGCCCGCTGATTGGTGGAGACGCGCGGCTGTGGCGCCGCCATGCGGAGGGCGGGGAGGAGCAGCTGAGGCGCTGGGCCGGAACCGGGAACGGAACCGGGAACGGAACCGGGAACGGAACCGGGAACGGAACCGGGAACGGAACCGGGAACGGAACCGGGACCGGCCGTGCTGGTGCGTACGGGGACATCGGAGCAGACCCAGCCCGGGGCGGTTCGGGTTCCCGGGGATGCTGGCGGAGCTCGGGGAGCCGCTAGAGGCAGCGCTGGAGCGGGAGCTGCTGGAGGAGCTGGGCCCGGTGGCGGCCGCGCTGCGGGTCCGGTTACGGCACCACCGCGGGGTGTGGGAGGTCACTGGGACTGGGGGGATGGAGACACCGAGAACGGGCTGGAAATGGGGAGGGGTCACTGGTACCGGGCTGGTCAGTGGTACAGGGGATATGGGGAGGGGTCAGTGGTACCGGGCTGGAAAAGAGGGAGGGGGTCACTGGTACCGGGCTGGTCAGTGGTACCGGGGAGATGGAGGCACCGGGAACAGGCTGGAAATGAGGGGGAGCACCGAGAACAGGCTGGAAATGAGGGCGTACCCCACCAGAACCGGTGGAGTTGATGGGGAAACTTTCACTGGAGGTTCTGGGAGATACCGGGAGCAAATTGAGGGGGGGGTCGTGGAGCACCGGCAACGGGAGTGAGGTCGCGTGTACCGGGGGAACCGGAGGAGGAGGAGGGAGGGTTTGAGGCGGAGTCTTGCACTGGGAGGGGTTTTGGGGGGACCGGCAGCGGACTGGGGGGGTGTCTGAGGAAGGAACTGGTTCTTTTGGGGTGGGGGTGTCTGATGGTTCGATCTGGGCGCCTCCCCCTCTTTGTGGGGCTGGGGGGGGCACTGGGGCACTTTGGGGGTCTCCCTCCCAGCCCAGGACCCCCCACCAACCAGGGGAGCCCCTCACCCCAACACCAGGTGAGGCGGGGAATGACCCAGAGGAGTAAAATCACCCTGAAATCCTGCCCCCCATTCCCTTGGAGTTCAAGGAAGATCTCTGTGAATCTGTTAAAACTTTCTCTTTATTATAATATATTTTTAGATATAAAAAGAAAATTTTACAAGTTTTTAACCCAAAATGTACAAAAATGGAAACGGAGGTGTTTCTCCCCTTGTGTGTGGTGTGTGTGTGGGGGGGAGAGATTTAGGGGGACCCCCTCACCCCCCAGGTGATGGGGCTGGGGAGATTGGGGGTCCCTGGAGGGGAGGGGGGGGGTCATGAACGGTTGGGAGGGAGGGGGGTGAAAGGCCTTCGAACACCCTGAGCTGTGTTGGGGGCCCCCAGCCCCTCATTACCCGCAATGCTGGGGGGGTTGGGGGGCAGAGATGTGCAGCACCCCCAAATCCCCCCCCCCCCACGCCAATTAGATTCTGCCCCTGTTGGGGTCTTTCTGTCCCACGGGGGGGTTGGGGGGCTCCTCAGTCGGGATCTCTTCCACGCCACTGCCTGGAGAGGGGAGGGTTGGGGGGCACAAAATCAGCCCCTACTCCCCTTCCAGGAGGATTCTGGGGGGGGGTTCCAGCCCCTCATTTCCTCGGGTGAGGAGTTTTGGGGTTCCCCAGGGGCAGAGGGGGGGGATTTGGTCACTTACCGTCCCCATCATCTGGGATCTCCTGCACGTCCTCGTCATCATCCAGGATCACCACGCAGTCCTCGCCACTCTCACTGGGGAGGGGGCATTAATGGGGGGGGGTTTGAAGGTTTGGGGTTCCCCCCAAACCCCCAGGGTGCCCCCAGCTCCCCTGGGGTGCAGCTCACCTGTCAGGGGGTCCCTCTGCACCTTCCCCCAGCAGGTAGAACTGGAGCGGGTTGGGCCAAAGCTCCTCCTTGATGATCTGGGTGGGGGAGATGGGGAGGTCAGCGGGGTACTGGGAACACTGGGACGTGTTACTGGGAGCACTGGGCTCACCTCAGCCACGCGATCCCCCGCAGGGAAGCTGTGATCCCCAAACCAAGCAAAGAAGCTGCGAGGGGCTGGGGGACCCTTGTGGGACCGGGACCGGGGGTCCTGCCCCTGCCACCACCGGATCGGGGTCGAGTGGGACACCAGGTGACCTGGGAGGAGGGACAACACACGAGGGGGTCACTCTGGAGCCCCCCAAACCCCTTCCTTGGGCTGTAGGAAGTGGGGGGTGCCCCCCTGCCCCAACACCCACCGGAGGGGCCACGCACGAACTCCTTGGCCACGACGTCGTTCTGGAAATAGGGGTTGACGCTGAAGAAGAACCGGATGCGGCACCCGGGGCGGGTCTGGCCGAACTCCTCCACCTGCAGGCCCAGGTGTGTTACCTCAGGGGCGTGGGGGGGGGTCACACAGTCCCAAAAATCGCCTCCCCCCCCCAAAAACTCCCTCCAGGCACCTGCAAACTCGTCATGTAGCTCAGCGCGTCCTCGTCGCGGTCACTGATCATGGCCGAGAGCTGCGGGTGGTTCAGGAACTGGGGATGGGAGGCGTCAAGGAAAGACGGATCTGGAGGTTCCCATAAACCCCCACCACCTCCCCCTACCCCAAAATGCAGCCCCCCGAGGATACAGCAGTGACCCAGAAGCCGGGGATGTGCTGGATGAGGCGGTTGCGGCGCTGCAGGTGGGGCCGGCGGCGGAGGCAGAACCGGGCGCGGAGGCGGCGAAAGGCTCGAGCTGCCTCCTCCTCCACGGCCTCCAGCTCCAGCTGCACGGCCTCCAGCGCCGCCAGGTACCGTGCAGGGCCTTCATCCCGCTCCTCCTCCTCTTCCTCGTCCTCGTCCAGGGAGATCACGGCGCTCTCCTCGGCCACCTGCTCCTTGGGGACTGGGACCCCCGCGGGCTCTGGGACCCCCATGAGATCTGGGAGCCCGTGGCCACCTCGGCTCTGCCCCACACAGGCCGTGGGGGTGGGCTCCAGGCCCTCCTCGGGCTCCACGCCCCCTTTTTGCTCTCTGTCCTGCTTCACGTGGCCAGTGATGGTGGTGGTCTCCAGGCTCTCTGTGTCCTCCCTGGTGGCCTCCAGGGCCTCCTGCCCACTTCTCTCCCACTCCAAGCACTGGGCACTGGCAGTCTCTACACTCGCCCTGGGCCTCGCAGGGGTCTTTGCCTTGCGCCTGCTGGTGCTTTTCAGCTCGCCACCAGGAGAAGCATCACTCTCCACGCCCCCCAGAACCTTGGTGGTGGTCTCCGGACCCCCCTTGCTCCTTCTCCCTTGCTCCAAGCAGCGAGTGACGGCCGTCTCCAGGCTCCCTTTGCGCCCACTGGTGGTCCCAAGGCTCCCTGTGGTCTCCCTGCTGCTCTCCAGACCACCCGTGGCCTCTCTGGTGGTCTCCAGGCTTCCCTTGGATTCCACGGGAGTCTCCAAGACAGCCTCGTTCTGCTCCAAGGAGTGTGTGACAGCAACTTCCAGATCCCCCATGGCCTCTCTGGTGGTCTCCATCCCCTCCGTGACCTCTCTGGTGGTCTCCGAACCCCCTTTTTCCTGCTCCAAGCAGTCAGTAGGTGTGGTCTTCAGGATCTCTTTGCGTCTCTTGATGGTCTCTTGGCTCCCCTTGGTGGCCTCCAGGCTCCCTGCTGTGCCTCCGGTGGTCTCCAGGCCCTCTGTGACCTCTCTGGTGGTCTCCAGGCCTTCTTTATCTTGCTCCAAGCAGCAGGTGCTGGTGGTCTCCACGCCCTGCTTGGCCTCCTCGGTGGTCTCCAGGCTGGCCATGGTCTTCGGCCCCCCTGTGCCCTCCTGGGGGGTCTCCACCTCCTCCCTGGGGGTCTCCAGCCCCTGCCCGGGGGTCTCCAGCTCGTCCCCGGGGGTCTCCAGCCCCTCCCCGGCCAAAGCCGCGATCTCCGGGTCGCCGCCAGGGGGCGTGCGCGCGTCCCCGCCTCTGCCCCGCGCATGCCCGGACCCCTCGCCCCGCGCGCGCGCGCTGCGGCCCTCACCACGACCTCCGGCGGGGGTGGGGGAACGGGCAGTCTCCCCGCGGGTAGCGGCGGCGGCGGCAGGGCCCGTCCCGGTAGGCTCGTCCAGGCGGCGAAGCTTGGCCGGGGACGGCCGGTCAGCCCCGGCCCCGGCCCCGCTCATGGCGGCGGCTCCGGCGCCCGCCAGGGCCGAAGCGAGCGGCCGAAAAAGCGCGCGCGCCGCCGCCGCCGCCGCCGAAGCCCCGCCCACCCGCTCGTCACTCGCGCGCTGCCCATTGGCCGGTTGCCATGGCGACGCCCGTCACGCGGGGCGGGCGGGAAAGGGGCAGCCAATGGGCGCGCGTTGCTTTGGCGGGCTCGAGGAGCCCGGTGGGCGGGGCGAGGGAGGCTCGCGCATGCGCAGCGCGAGGAGCGCACGTGCGGGAAGCGCGAGAGCCCCGCCGTGAGGGGAGAGGCCCCGCCCCGCTCCCGCCGTGAGGGGCTGAAGGAGCGCGGGGGCAGCGGGACCACCCCGGAGGGGACGGGTTCCCTTCCACACTCTCACCTGAGGGACTGGAACCCTCCTGCAGTGATTTCAGAAGGGCTGCCCCCACCTCCGCGCTGTTACCTGAGGGGCTGAGGGACCGCAGGGGCGGGCAGGCCCCCCCCCATCAAGGGGACAGAATTTCTTCCCCTCCTCAGTGAGTATAGAGGCGCTGGGGCCCCCCACTATCACCTGAGGGGATGGGATTCTTCCCATACGTCACCTGAGGGACTGGGACCCTCCTACAGTGACTTCAGAGGGGCTGCCTGCCCCCTCCTCCCCCCGCTGTCACCTGAGGGGCTGAGGACCCGTGAGGGCTGGCGAGCCCCCCCACCGTGACTCCACAGGGGCTGGGACCCCCACACGATGCCACCCAGAGCACCCAAGGATTGGAACATCCGGACATGACAGGACACCCCCACAATGAGGGACACACCCTGCTGCTGTCACCTGAGGAGGTGAGGGGAGAAGGACCCCATAGGGGACGGCATTTCCCTCACCCGTGAGTCCAGAGGGACTGGGATCCCCCCATAGTGGCTTCAGAAAGGCTGTGTTGTCTCTACCCCTGCCCTGCTGTCACCTGAGGGACTGGGACACTCCCCACAGTGAGTCCTGAGGAGATGGGACCACCCCAATGTCACCTGAGGGCACAGGACCCTCCCTGAGGACTGAGAACCCCCTCAGCAGCTTCACTGGGGGCTGGGGACCCCTTCCTGGAGGTTCACGATCCCCCTCGGCTGCTCCCAGGACACTCGGGACCCCCCAACTGCCTCCAAGGAGCCTTAGGACCACCCCCCACTTCATCCTAGGGGGCTCAAGACGCCCCTCCATCTGCCCCCTGGATATTCAGGACCTCCCCAGTTCTCCAGGGGGGCTCAGGACTCCTCCCCAAATGCTCCTTGGATACTCAGGACCCCCCCAGTTCTTCAAGGGGTCTCAAGACCCCCCCCCCTCCAGCTGCTCCCAGGACATTTAGGACCCCCCCCAGTTCTTCCAGAGGGCTCAGGACATTCAAGACCCTCCCCATTTCTCCAAGGGGGCTCAAGACCCCCACCCTAACTTCTCCTTGGATACTCAGAACCCTCCCAGTTCTTCCAGGGGGTTTAAGACCCCCACCCTAACTTCTCCTTGGATATTCAGGACCCCCTCAGTTCTTCAAGAGGGCTCAGGACATTCAGGACCCCCCCAGTTCTCCAAGGGGGCTCAAGACCCCCAGCCCAAATGGTCCTTGGATACTCAGAATCCCCCCAATTCTTGCAAGGGGGCTCACGACCCTCCACTCCAGCTGCTCCCAGGACATTCAGGACCCCCCCAGTTCTCCAAGGGGGCTCAAGACCCCCAGCCCAACTGCTCCCTGAATCCTCAGGATTCCCCCAAAGGGGGCTCAGGACCTCCACCCCAAATGGTCCTTGGATACTCAGAATCCTCACAGTTCTTCCAAGGGGCCTAAGAAGACCCCCACCCTAACTTCTCCTTAGATATTCAGGACTCCCCCAGTTCTTCAAGGGGGCTCAGGACCCCCACCCCAAATGGTCCTTGAATACTCAGAATCCCCCCAATTCTTGCAAGTGGGCTCACGACCCCCTACTCCAGCTGCTCCCAGGACATTCAGGACCCCCCCAGTTCTCCAAGGGGGCTCAAGACCCCCAGCCCAAGTGGTCCTTGGATACTCAGAATCCTCCCAGTTCTTCCAGGGGGCTTAAGACCCCCACCCTAACTTCTCCTTGGATATTCAGGACCCCCTCAGTTCTTCAAGGGGGCTCAAGACATTCAGGACCCCCACCAGTTCTCCAAGGGGGCTCAAGACCCCCAGCCCACCTGCTCCCTGAATACTCAGGACCCCCACCCCAAATGGTCCTTGGATACTCAGAGTCCCCCCAGTTCTTGCAAGGGGGCTTAAGACCCCCACCCTAACTTCTTGGATATTCAGGACTCCCCCAGTTCTTCAAGGGGGCTCACGACCCCCTACTCCAGCTGCTCCCAGGACATTCAGGGACCCCCCCCAGCTGCTCCCCGCGAGTCACAGTCCCTTCTGTCACGACGAGGCGCCCATGACATGTCACCTGAAGGTGAGCCTGGGGGGGCTGTTTGTCATCCACGGGCCCCGTGACCTTTGCTGGGACCTTCCCCGGGGGCAGGAAATGGCTGCGACAGCGACGGCAAGGGGGGTGGGGGGGGGGGGACGGGACTCAGCCCCCACCCCCTAAACAGAGACAAACAACCATCTCCTAACCCCCCCCACCCCACCCCAAAATTCCACCCCAAAGCGCCCCCCCATGACAAGAACTCGGGGACACCGTCGTTCCATGGCTGTATGTACACAGGGGCGCCCCAAAACCCGGGTGGGGTGCACACGAGCCGAGGGGGGTGGGGGTCCCACAGAGTGACAGTGCCCCCCACCCCGAGAGGAGGATGGGGGTGGGGGGGTGTCTTTCCATCGCCCCACGCTGCTTCAGCTTCCCCATCCCCCCGAGTGATTTAGGGGTGTCCAACTCTTTCCAGAGGTGAAATGGGGGGGGGGGGGTTGCTGTGACGATTTGGGAGGTGACGATTTTGGGTGGTGACAATCGTGTTTCCCCCCCCCCCCCCCCACCCACCCCCCACCCACTTCACGTGAGCCAGGCCAGCGCCAGGTAAAGCCCCAGGGCCAGCGCGGCCGTGGGACCCCCCCCGTCCCCCCAGGCCACCGGTACCAGCACGGCCAAAGCCAAAACCACCCCGCACCCCCTCAGGGCCCCCCCCAAACTTGTCCCCCTCCCCCGGGGGGGCCGCGCTGGCACCACCAGAGCCCCCTCCACCGGCCCCCCCCTCCCCAGCAGCACCGGGGGGCTGCACCGCCCCCCACCCTCGTAGCGCAGGGCCATCTCGTTGGCCAGCGAGGTGTTGGGGGCTCGTTCGGGGAAGGGGGGACCCCCGTTTCTCGGGGGGGGGTCGCTGTCGCCAGGGTCCCCCCGCAGGCGGCGCAGGTGGGACAGGTAAAGCTGCTCCAGCTCCCGCGCCACCGCCTCGTCCTCGGCGCCCTGGGTGGGGTGGTGGGGGGCACGGTTTGGGGTACCCCCATCCTCGGGGAGGCACGGTTTGGGGTACCCCCTTCCTTGGGGGAGGGGGGCACCCCAGTTTTGGGAGGAGAAGAAGGTGTTGTCTCACCTGTGCTGGGGGCTGCTCCGCATCCGGGGGGGGCGTTGGGGCAGGGTCAGGCTCTGTGGGAGAAAAAGGGGAGAGAGGGACCCCCAAAATTTGGGAGATCCTCAGAATTGAGAGGGATCCCCAAAACTGGAGGGTGCCCCAGTAATTGGGGTGCACTCCCAAATTTCCTGGGGCAGCGATACTTACCTGTGCTGTGATCGGGGGGTGGGGGCTGCACGTCCTCTGCCTCCTGTGGCCTTTTGGGGGGGACACGAATGTGGGGAGGGGGGGGGGGTCACCAGAGAGGACCCATTCCCCCCCACCCCCCCAAATTAGGGCTGGGGGAGCAGCATCTACACCCCCCCCCCTAGAATGTGACCCACATCCGGGGCCCGAGGGGTCCGGGGGGAACCCAGGCACGCGTCACATCCCCCCCCTCAATTTCGGGGGTCACATGCGGGGGGGGGGGGGGTGGGGGGGTTGACCCCCATGCAGATTCTCCCCCACCCCCCCCCTCCCATCTCTTACCTGCCCTTCCCAGGCCTCATCCAGATCCCGGGGGGGGGCGGCTCTCCCACCGCGCCCCCCTGCCCCCCGCCCCCCCCCCGGCGGCCCCCCCCGCCCCCGAGGGTCCCAGGGCCGGTATTGCCGCAGTCGGGTCAGGGGCAGCCCCAGAGCATCGGCGAAAAGGACCCGCCGGGACCCCCCACCCACACCGGGGGGCGCGGGGCTCTCGGGGTCCCCCGGGGGGGCAGCGGAGGCTTCGGGGACCCCCGGTGGGGGCTCGGGGATCTCCGGGAAAGGGGGGGACGGGGTCGAGGCGGGCGGGAGAGGGGTCCCAGCCACCGAAGGGTCATGGGGGGTCGGGGGGGGGGTCTCAGGGGTTTGGGGGGGGGTCCGGGAGCGCGGGGGGGGCTGGGAGGGGCCCCCCCCGCGCGGGGCACGCCGGGAGTCCGGCCACGGGGGGGGCGCCGGGGCGGAGGCGGGAGCCCGGGCCATGGCGGAGGGGCGGGGCCAGGAGCCGCAGCGCGGGGGCGGGGCCAGCCCCCGAGGGGGGCGGGGCCAGCCCGAGGGGCGGGGCTTAAGGGAGGGGGCGGGGTCAGGCAGGTGGGGAGGGGGGGGCGAGCTGAGGGTCCCGATGGGAGGGGCTGGGAAAGAGACCCCCCCCCTTCTTCCTCCTCCTCCTCCTCCCCACTTCTGGGTTCACTGAGGGGTGTTGGGGGGGCTCTTAGAGATTGGGGGGACCCCCGGAGGGGTCGGGGTCACAAGGGGAGGGGTTAAAGGGCCATTCCTGGGGGGGCAAAGTGTGTCCCCCCACCCCCCCCCCCCAGTGTCTGCAGGTGTTTGGGGAGCGCTAAGAGTTAAACGGGGTCCCCTGATTGGCCCGGGGGATGTTTGGGGGAGTCCTGGAGATTGGGGAGGGCGTCTTGAGGGTCCCCCCGGTTCTCATGGTTCCCCAGGGTCTGGGGGAGCAAAGAGGGGTCCCCCCCATATCCGGTGCCCTTGGGGGGGTTAGGGGACCCGGATCACTCTCCCAAGGGGTTTTTGAGGGGTCCTGGGAATTGGGGGGCTTTGAGGGGAGTATTAAAGGCTCCCCCCTCCGAGCTCTCCACCCTGCACCCCCGGGAGCGCTACTGGGGTTCCCTTCATGACAACCCCCCACCCCCCAAAAAAAAAAAAAAAAAAAAAAAAAGGCGCCTCGCCACAAGTGAAAATTTAGGGCGGTGCTGATGCCCCCCCACCCCCCATGGGAGGGGAGGCAGAAAAAGGGGGGGGGCAGAGGACCCCAGGACCCCTCCAGGTGTGGGAGTGTTCTCTGACATCACCCATAAAAAGCGGGGTGCCAGGGCGGGCAGCGCTCGGGGTGCGGCAGGTGAGCAGATTTTTTTTTGGGGGGGGGGGGCTGTGCCCTAACACCTAAGGGAGGTGGGGGGCAGCGAGCGAGGGCTTTGGCACGAGGGACCACCCAGGTGGGCACAGGGGGTCCCGATTTTGGGGGTGTAGGGTGGGAAACCAGGCACCAACTCAGCTCCACCAACCCCCCCCCCCCAAAAAAATCCACCTCACCCCCCTCCCTCTTTATTTCCTGCCGGCTCGGGCTCAGTTTCGCGTCTTTTCGAGCTGGGGAAATCCCAGGGGTGGAAAAACTCCCAACCCCACCCCGAAAAATGGGGAGGGGTCCTGGGTGCTACACCCAGAGCTGTTTTGGGGTAAAAACCCTGAGAATTCAGGGTTGGAAAGCGTCGAAAACTTATTTTTTAACCGAGTGGATTTGGGGGCCGTTTGCATAGAAAAGAAAAGGGCAAAACTCGGGGCCTGCAGGTGGAAAAAATCCCCAAAATTTGGGGGGTGTCGGCGAGGAGTCTTTGTGGGTTTTTTTTTTTTTTTCCCCCCCTTTCTGAGCAGATTTCAGGGATTCGGGGCCATTTTTCGGCTTTTTGGCTTTTTGGAGGAGGTGTTAAAACTTTTTTTTTTTTTTTTTTTTTTTCCGACAGCGTCATTTTGGGGCATTTTGGGAGTTTTTTGGCCGTGTTTGTGGGGGATGGGACACGGGGTGGTGGGGGGAGGGACAGACACCCGCAATTTGTGAGACCCCAAAAGATTCGAATTTTGGGGGGAAGTTTCTGCCTGGCTGGTTTAGGGATATCTCTGCCCAGCAAATTTTGGGGTGTTTTCTTGAATTTTAGGGCGTCTCCTGCCATTTTGAGGGATTATTTGAGGGCGTTTCTCCTCATTTTAGCGCATCTCAGCCTGGTCCGTTCGGGGCGTTTCTACCTGCCCATTTTCGGGTGGATTTCTACTTTTTTAGGATGTTTTTGAGGTGTTTCTCCTCATTTTGAGGATTCTGTTCGGACATTTTGGGGTTTCTCTGGCTGATAAATCCGGGCTGTCTCTGCCCAGATGTTTTGGGACGTCTCTCCCCATTTTGAGTTACATCTTTACGACCATTTTTAAGGTGTTTCTGCTTGGCTGTTTTGGGGCATTCTGCCTCATTTTAGGGTGTCCTCGGCCATTTTTTTTGGGCATTTTGTGCCTCATTATGGGATGTCTCTGGCCATTTTTGGGTGTCTGTGCCATTATTTTGGGGCTTTCCTCCTCGTTTTGGGGTGTCTCTGGCCATTTTTGGGTGTCTGTGCCATTATTTTGGGGCTTTCCTCCTCGTTTTGGGGTGTCCTCGGCCATTTTTTTTGGGCATTTTGTGCCTCATTATGGGATGTCTCTGGCCATTTTGGGGTGTCTGTGCCATTATTTTGGAGCTTTCCTCCTCGTTTTGGGGTGTCTCTGGCCATTTTTGGGTGTCTGTGCCATTATTTTGGGGCTTTCCTCCTCGTTTTGGGGTGTCTCTGGCCATTTTGGGGTGTCTGTGCCATTATTTTGGGGCTTTCCTCCTCGTTTTGGGGTGTCTCTGGCCATTTTGGGGTGTCTGTGCCATTATTTTGGGGCTTTCCTCCTCGTTTTGGGGTGTCCTCGGCCATTTTTTTTGGGCATTTTGTGCCTCATTATGGGATGTCTCTGGCCATTTTTGGGTGTCTGTGCCATTATTTTGGGGCTTTCCTCCTCGTTTTGGGGTGTCTCTGGCCATTTTGGGTGTCTGTGCCATTATTTTGGGGCTTTCCTCCTCGTTTTGGGGTGTCTCTGGCCATTTTTGGGTGTCTGTGCCATTATTTTGGGGCTTTCCTCCTCGTTTTGGGGTGTCTCTGGCCATTTTTGGGTGTCTGTGCCATTATTTTGGGGCTTTCCTCCTCATTTTGGGGTGTCTCTGTCCGGGCATTTGGGGCGTTTCTGCTCTCTTGTTTTGCGGCATTTCTTGGGATTTTGGGGTGTCTCAGCCTGACTGGTTTGGGGTGTCTGTGGGGACATTTGGGGACATTTCCCTGCGTTTTGGGGTGTTTCTGCCCAGCCAATTCGGGGCGTCACGTTTTGGGGCATTTCTGCCCGTTTCGAGGAGTTTCTCCCTGGTTCTTCCGGGCTGTCTCTGCCCATTTGTTTTGGGGCATTTCCCAAATATTTCAGGCCGGTTTGGGCTGTTTCTGTCAAGTCTTTTAGGGACATTTCCCTACATTTTGGGGTATCTTGCCATGCTGGCTTTGGGGTTTCTCTACCCTCCCAATTTGTTTGTTTTTTTTTTTGCTGTTTCTTCCTATTTTGAGCCGCTTCGCCCCACACATTTCAGGGCATTTCTCTGCACGTTTTGGGGCATTTCTCTGCGTTTTGAGGTGTCTGTTTTAGGGCACCTGTTTGGGTCTGGGGGGGCCCATCCCGGCCCCCCGCCCCCGCCGTGACTCAGGGCTGTGGTTTCCCGTCTATAAATCGGAGGTGGAAGCGCCCGGTGTTGCCCAGAGCCATGGCGGGCGCCCGGGACCCGTGAGCTGGGGGCACTGGGAGTCACTGGGAGGGACTGGGAGGCACTGGGAGCACACTGGGGGGCACAGGATCGATGCTGGGTGGGACTGGGGGGCACTGGGAGCACACTGGGAGGGACTGGGAGCACACTGGGGGGCACAGGATCGATACTGGGGGGCACTGGGAGCACACTGGGAGGGACTGGGAGGCACTGGGAGCACACTGGGGGGCACTGGAGTGATGCTGGGTGTGACTGGGGGGCACTGGGAGCACACTGGGGGGCACAGGATCTATACTGGGTGAGACTGGGAGCCACTGGAGGGCACTGGGAGCACACTGGAGGGCGCTGGCGTGATGCTGGGTGGGACTGGGGGACACTGGGAGCCACTGGGGGGGACTGGGAGGCACTGGGAGCACACTGGAGGGCACAGGATCGATGCTGGGTGGGACTGGGGGGCACTGGGAGCACACTGGGAGGGACTGGGAGGGCACTGGGAGCACACTGGGGGGCACAGGATCGATACTGGGTGGGACTGGGGGGCACTGGGAGGCACTGGCTTGATGCTGGGTGGGACTGGGAAGGCACAGGATTGATGCTGGGTGGTACTGGGAGGCACTGGAAGCACACTGGGGGACACAGGATTGATACTGGGTGGGACTGGGAGCACACTGGGAGGGACTGGGAGGCACTGGGAGCGCACTGGGGGGCACAGGATCGATACTGGGAGGGACTGGGAGGCACTGGGAGCACACTGGGGGACACAGGATTGATACTGGGTGAGACTGGGAGGCACTGGGAGCGCACTGGGGGCACAGATTGATACTGGGTGCGACTGGGAGGGCTCTGGAGTGACTGGAGGGAACTGGGAGGGAGACTGGGAGCAGTGCGAGGCACTGGGTGGGACTGGGATGGACTGGGAGGACTGGGGCCGTAAAGTACTGGGGGAAACTGGGAAGGAGTGGGAAGGTAACAGGGATGGATTAGGATGGACTGGGAATACACTGGGATGGACTGGGGAGATACTGGGAGGGACTGGGTAGCACTGGGAAGGACTGGGAGGGATTGCGGCTCACTGGGGATACTGGAAAGGACTGGGGCAAACTGGAAACGACTCGTTGCTTACTGGGATGGCGATGCGAGGGACTGGGATGAACTGGGAGCTCAACAGGGCGCTGGTGGATGGGATGAGGAGTGCCAGTGGAAGGTGGCAGCGGGCTCACCCCATACTGGGAGCACTGGGAGGTACTGGGGAGGGCCAGGACAGGGTGGGGGGGCCGCTGTGTCCCCCCCCGTCCCCCCCCCACGCGTGTTCCGGGACCGGCGGTGACGCAGGACCCGCAAAGGGGGGGGGGGGGACACACGTGTCCAGGCCTGGCACACGCGTGTGTCACACGTGAGAGGGGAGGGGGACAATCGAGGAAGGGGGGGGAGGGGAGGGGGGGGTGGTCTCACCCCCCTCTGACCCCCCCCCCTCCCCCCACCCAGGCAGCGCCGCCCCCCCCGGACCCCCCAGGAGCGACCCACGGTGCTGACCCGAGCGGACGGGGGGGTCCCTCGGCGCACCCAGGTGGGGACAGACCCCCCCCCTGAACCCCCCGACAACAAATTTTGGGGAGGGGGTGGGGTGTGTGTCAGGATGGAGGGGTTCACCTGTTCCCCCCCCACCCACCCCACCCACAGGTGCCACCCGAGGGGGGGTCGTGCCCCCCCCCCGTGCTGCACGTGCAGCACCCCGGGGTGTTGGTGATGCGAACCCGGCTGCCCCCGGCGCACGGTGAGACCCCCCACCCCACCCTCACACCCGCCCTTGCCGTTTTTGGGGGGTCTCCTCCCTTTTGAGACCCCCCCCAAAAACTCCTTCAGGTCTCCCCGGTTTTGAATGGGGTCCCAAAGACCCCCCAGGCCGCGATAGAGACCCCTCCCCTTCCCCAGCCGGCAGCGACCCCCCCCCACCGCCCCCCGGCGCTGCGCAGCCCCCCAGGTGAGTGGGGGGTAGGGGGGGGATTTGGGGGGGATCCCAGACCCCCGTCCTCAATCCTCACCCCCCCACCCCCCCCCAAAAAATCGCCCCCAGGCCCCCCCGCCGTGAGCCGGGGGAGGTGGCTCAGTGCCTGCGGCAGCTGGAGAGGATCCAGGAGCTGGAGCAGCAGGTGAGGGGACCCCCAAAATCCCCCCTGAGCCCCCCCCCAGTCCGACCCTGACACCCCCCAAGTATCCTGGGACTCCCCCCCCAAAAAAAAATCTCCTCCCCTAAATCCGTGCCACTCCAGATTTTGGATACCCCCCCCAAACCACGTCCTCCCTGTGACCCCCCAAACCTGTGTCCCCCCGAGATCTGGGACCTCCCCCCAAACCTGTGCCACTCCTGTCCCCCCCCCAGATTTTGGATACCCCCCAAACCACGTTCTCCCTGTGCCCCCCAAACCTGTCCCACTCCTGACGCCCCCCCAGATTTTGGATACCCCCCAAACCACGTCCTCTCTGTGACCCCCAAACCTGCGTCCCCCCGAGATCTGGGACCCCCCCAAACCTGTGCCACTCCTGATCCCCCAAGATTTTGGATACCCCCCAAACCACGTCCTCCCTGTGCCCCCCAAACCTGTGCCGCTCCTGTCCCCCAAGATTTTGGATACTCCCCCAAACCACGTTCCCCCCGTGCCCCCCCCCCAAACCTGTGTCCCCCCGAGATCTGGGACCCCCCCAAACCTGTGCCACTCCTGACCCCCCCAAATTCTGGATACCCCCCCCCAAACCTGTGCCACTCCTGTCTCCCCCCCCAGATTTCCGACCCCCCAAACCTGCGTCCCCCTAACTCATCACCCCCATGTCCCCCCAAACCCCGTGCCCCTCCTCACGACCCCCAAACCCCCTGTGTGACCCCCCAAAATTGTCCCCCCCCCTTCCTCCCGCAGCTGGCCCGCGAGCGGCACCGCCTGGGGCTGTTGCAGGCTCAGCTCCTCCGGAGGGGCCCCCCCAGCACGGTAAGGGGAGAAAAACGCCCCCCAAAACAGGGGTGAGGGGTTGGGGCAGCCCCCCCCTCCCCAGCCCCTCACCTCTGTGCCCCCCACACCCCCCTCCAGGGCCCCCCCGGGAAGGGCCAGGCCGGGCTCCCCCAAATTTGGGGTCCTGCAGCCACCCCCGAGGCAGAGGGGGACCCCGAGATGATGCTGCCCCCCCCGGGGCACCCCTGGGAGCGTGGGGGGCTCTACCCAGGTGAGTTCTGGGTTTGGGGGGGGTGTGTGGGGGTGTCCCCCTAAATAACGGGGGAGGGGGGTGTGGGTCCGGCTGACCCCCCATCCCCCTGCCCCCCCAGAATTGGAATATTACCGGCTCAGCACCGCGAGACCCCCCTACACCTACGCCACCCTCATCCGCTGGGTGAGTGTCCCCCGAACCCCCAAACCCCCCCTGGGCTCCCCCACATCCCCCCCCGTGTGTCCCCAACGCCCCCCGAATCCACCCCCCAGCACAAATTCCCCCCCTATCCTGGAGCCCCTCCGTGTCCCCCTCCCCCAAATTGTCCCCAAAGGCCACCCTGTGCCCCTCGCAGGTCACCTCACAATGTCCCCCCCTCCCCACTGACCCCATGTCCTTGTACCCCGGATCCTCCCCAGAGCCCCCCCCCAAAGTGTCCCCAAAGCCCCTCAAAAGTTTGTCCCCAGCTCTCTCGTGTCCCCCTCAATGTCCCCAGTGTCCCCAATGTCCCCCAATGTCCTAAATGTCCCCTAACGTCCCCAGTGTCCCCAATGTCCCCTGTATCCCCCAATGTCCCCAATGCCCCCTCAATGTCCCCAATGTCCCCTGTATCCCCCCAATGTCCCCAATGCCCCCTCAATGTCCCCAATGTTCCCTGTATCCCCCCATGTCCCCTCATGTCCTCCCATGTCCCCTGTATCCCTCCATGTCCCCAATCTCCCCCAATGTCCCCAATGCCTCCTCAATGTCCCCAATGTCCCCCAATGTCCCCCAATGTCCCCAATGCCCCCTCAATGTCCCCCAATGTCCTCTCAATGTCCTCAGTGTCCTAAATGTCCCCCAATGCCCCCTCAATGTCCCCGATGTCCCCTGTATCCCCCCATGTCCCCAATGCCCCCTCAATGTCCCCAATGTCCCCCAATGCCCCATCAATGTCCCCCAGTGTCCCCAATGCCCCCTCAATGTCCCCAATGTCCCCCAATGCCCCATCAATGTCCCCCAGTGTCCCCAATGCCCCCTCAATGTCCCCAATGTCCCCAGTGTCCCCTCAATGTCCCCGATGTCCCCCGGCCCCCCCCAGGCCATCCTGGAGTCCCCGCAGCGGCAGCGCCCCCTGGCGGAGATTTACCATTGGTTCAGCCGCAGGTTCGGCTTTTTCCGGCACAACACGCGCACCTGGAAGGTGGGGACCCCCCTGGGACCCCCAGACAACCACCCCGGGACCCCCAAACACAGCCTGGGACCCCCAAACACAGCCTGGGACCCCCCGGGACCCCCAAACAACCACCCCGAGACCCCCCGACACAGCCTGGGACCCCCCTGGGACCCCCAAACAACCACCCCGGGACCCCCCGACACAGCCTGGGACCCCCAAACAACCACCCCGGGACCCCCAAACACAGCCTGGGACCCCCCTGGGACCCCCAAACACAGCCTGGGACCCCCCAAACACAGCCTGGGACCCCCCGGGATCCCCAGACACAGCCTGGGACCCCCCGACACAGCCTGGGACCCCCAAACACAGCCTGGGGCCCCCCGGGACCCCCAAACACAGCCTGGGACCCCCCAAACACAGCCTGGGACCCCCCGGGACCCCCAAACACAGCCTGGGACCCCCCGGGACCCCCAGACACAGCCTGGGACCCCCCAAACACAGCCTGGGACCCCCCGGGACCCCCAACCAACCACCCCGGAACCCCCAAACACAGCCTGGGACCCCCCTGGGACCCCCAAACACAGCCTGGGACCCCCCTGGGACCCCCAGACAACAACCCCGAGACCCCCAAACACAGCCTGGGACCACCAAACAGCCACCCCGGGACCCCCAAACACAGCCTGGGACCCCCCTGGGACCCCCAAACACAGCCTGGGACCCCCCTGGGACCCCCAGACAACAACCCCGAGACCCCCAAACACAGCCTGGGACCCCCAAACAACAACCCCGGGACCCTCAAACACAGCCTGGAACCCCCCAAACACAGCCTGGAACCCCCCTGGGACCCCCAAACAACAACCCCGGGACCCCCCTGGACCCCCAAACACCCTCCAGGACCCCCAAATACACCCTGGGACCCCCAAACACCCCCCAGGACCCCAAATACACCCCGGGAACTCCCCAGGATCCCGGAACACACCCCGGGACCCCAAAACAACCCCCCAGGACATCCAGGACCCCCAACATCCCTGGCATCCACCACACCCCAAAATCTACCCAGGACCCCCAAACATGAACTCCTGGGACACCCCAACCCCCCCCCTGCACCCCAAAATATTCCCACCCCCAAACCCACCCTGTGAGACCCCAATCCCCACCCCCCCCCCAAAACCTCCCAGCACCTCTCCAACCCACCCACAACAACTCAGAGACCCCTAAAACCTCTTTAGACCCCCCCGAAATCCTTTAGGGGACGTGGGGGGGGTGTCATCCAACCCTTCCAAATCCCGATTTTTGGGGTGTCCCCCCCCCCCCAGAACGCCGTGCGTCACAACCTGAGCCTGCACAAATGTTTTGTGCGGGTGGAGGCCGCACGTGGCGCCGTTTGGACCGTGGACGAGGCCGAATTCCGGCGTAAACGTGGCCAGCGTTACCCCAGGTACCCCCCCAAAAAAAACCCCACCCGGGACACCCCAAAACATCCCCGAGCACCCCAAAAAAAAAGGGGGAGCGCATAACCCACCCCCCTTTCCTTTTCCTGATAACTCCAGGATAATCCTCTTTAACCTCCACAGGGATTGTGACCTCAAGTATTTTATACCCCCCCGAAGCTGAGGGTGGGTGGGGTGGGGGGGGAAGACCCCAAAACCAACCCCCCCAACACCCTTCCCCACCCAAATCCAGGAGGAGGAACGCGACACCCCCAAATTTTCCCCCCCCCCCAACACCACGAGCAACGCGACACCCCCAAACCGCTGCACCGACATTTTAATGAAACCATCAAGAAACCATAAAAAAAAAAAAACCTCTCCCCACCTCCCACTTGCGGGTCCATTTTAGGGGAGCGCTGCACCCCCAAACCCTGCTGTCTGCAGGATGTTGGGGTTTGTATTTTTTTATTTTTTGGGGGGTGTGGATCACCCCAAAAAAAATTTTGGGGGGTCAAGCGTGGCGGGCACGGGCTGCCAGCAGCGCGTTCTCCTCCCTCAGTGCCCGACAGTCGCTGAGGATCCGCTCCAGGCTGGCCGGGAGCTTGGCACTGCTCTCCCCCTCGATCTGGGCAGGGCACAAAAATGGGCATTTGGGGTCGGTTTCGGGGGTTTTAGGGTCGATTTTGGGGATTTGGGGTCGATTTTGGGGTCACTAATGGGGATTTGGGGTCACTAACGGGGATTTGGGGTCGGTTTTGGGGGGTTTTAGGGTCACTAACGGGGATTTGGGGTCGGTTTTGGGGGGTTTTAGGGTCACTAACGGGGATTTGGGGTCGGTTTTGGGGGGTTTTAGGGTCACTAACGGGGATTTGGGGTCGGTTTTGGGGGGTTTTAGGGTCACTAACGGGGATTTGGGGTCACTAACGGACTTTTGGGGTCACTAACGGACATTTGGGGTCGGTTTTGGGGGGTTTTAGGGTCACTAACGGACATTTGGGGTCGGTTTTGGGGGGTTTTAGGGTCACTAACGGGGATTTGGGGTCGGTTTTGGGGGGTTTTAGGGTCACTAACGGGGATTTGGGGTCGGTTTTGGGGGGTTTTAGGGTCACTAACGGGGATTTGGGGTCGATTCTGGGGTCACTAATGGGGATTTGGGGTCACTAATGGGGATTTGGGGTCGGTTTTGGGGGGTTTAGGGTCGGTTTTGGGGGATTTGGGGGTCACTAATGGGGATTTTGGGGTCGATTCTGGGGTCAATTGTGGGGATTTTCGAGTCAATTCTGGGGATCTGGGGTCGGTTTTGGGGGTTTTAGGGTCGATTTTGGGGATTTTCGGGTCGATTTTGGGGATTTGGGGTCACTAATGGGGATTTGGGGTCGATTCTGGGGTCAATTCTGGGGAATTTCGGGTCAATTCTGGGGATTTTGGGGTCAATTTTGGGGATTTGGGGTCACTAATGGGGATTTGGGGTCACTAATGGGGATTTTGGGATCAATTTTGGGGATCTGGGGGTCACTAAGGGGGATTTGGGGTCGATTTTGGGGTCACTAATGGGGATTTGGGGTCACTTATGGGGATTTGGGGTCACTTATGGGGATTTGGGGTCGATTTTGGGGCCACTAATGGGGATTTGGGGTCGATTTTGGGGCCACTAATGGGGATTTGGGGTCACTAATGGGGATTTTGGGGTCACTAATGGGGTCAATTCTGGGGATTTGGGATCACTAATGCGGATTTTGGGATCGATTTTGGGGATTTGGGGTCGTTTATGGGGATTTGGGGTCAATTTTGGGGGATTTTAGGGTCGATTTTGGGGGATTTGGTGGTCACTAATGGGGATTTGGGGTCGGTTTTGGGGGGTTTAGGGTCGAGTTTGGGGGATTTGGGGGTCACTAATGAGGATTTTGGGATCGATTTTGTGGATTTGGGGGTCACTTATGGGGATTTTGGGGTCGGTTTTGGGGGGTTTTAGGGTCACTAATGGGGATTTGGGGTCGATTTTGGGGGCACTAATGGGGATTTGGGGTCATTTATGGGGATTTTGGGGTCACTAATGGGGATTTGGGGTCGGTTTTGGGGGATTTTAGGGTCGATTTTGGGGGATTTGGGGGTCACTAATGGGGATTTGGGGTCGGTTTTGGGGGGTTTAGGGTCGAGTTTGGGGGATTTGGTGGTCACTAATGGGGATTTGGGGTCGGTTTTGGGGGGTTTAGGGTCGAGTTTGGGGGATTTGGGGGTCACTAATGGGGATTTTGGGATCGATTTTGGGGATTTGGGGTCGTTTATGGGGATTTGGGGTCAATTTTGGGGGATTTTAGGGTCGATTTTGGGGCATTTGGGGGTCACTAATGGGGATTTGGGGTCGGTTTTGGGGGGTTTAAGGGTCGATTTGGGGGATTTTAGGGTCGATTTTGGGGATTTTCGGGTCACTAATGGGGATTTGGGGTCGATTTTGGGATCAATTTTGGGGATTTGGGGTCACTAATGGGGGTTTTGGTGTCAATTTTGGGGATTTGGGGTTTTGGGATTTTAGGGTTTTGGGATTTTAGGGTTTTGGGAGCGCCCTGACCCCCGACACCACGTGGGATTTGGGGTCATTTATGAAATTTTGGGGCTTTGGGAGCTCCCTCAACTCCAACACCAGTTGGGATTTGGGATTTGGGGTCATTGTTGAGATTTTTGGGGTTTTGGGGGCACCCAAATTGGGGAGGGGGGGAAAAAAATCAGAAAAAGAGCAAAAAAATTCTGAGCACAAAAAAGAGAAGGGAGAGATCGACACCCCAACACATCTGGGGGGGTCCCAGAAACGGAAATCCATCCTGGCCCCCCCTAAATAAAACCCCAAATCCATCCTGGCCCCCCAAAATCCATCCTGGCCCCCCCAAATCCATCCTGCCCCCCCCCCAAATCCATCCTGGCCCCCCCAAATCCATCCTGCCCCCCCCCCAAATCCATCCTGGCCCCCCCTAAAAAAACCCCAAATCCATCCTGGCCCCCCCAAATCCATCCTGCCCCCCCCCCAAATCCATCCTGGCCCCCCCTAAAAAAACCCCAAATCCATCCTGGCCCCCCAAATCCATCCTGCCCCCCCTAAAAAAAACCCCAAATCCATCCTGGCCCCCCCAAAACCCATCCTGGCCCCCCCAAATCCATCCTGGCCCCCCCCAAATCCATCCTGGCCCCCCCCAAAATCCATCCTGCCCCCCCCCAAAATCCATCCTGCCCCCCCCCAAATCCATCCTGGCCCCCCAAAATTCATCCTGGACCCCCCAAATCCATCCTGACCCCCCCCAAACCCATCCTGGCCCCCCAAAATCCGTCCTGGCCCCCCCAAATCCATCCTGCCGCCCCCCCAAATCCATCCTGCCCCCCCCCAAATCCATCCTGGCCCCCCCAAAATCCATCCTGGCCCCCCCAAATCCATCCTGGCCCCCCCCAAACCCATCCTGGGCCCCCCCAAACCCATCCTGGCCCCCCAAAATCCATCCTGGCCCCCCCCAAATCCATCCTGGCCCCCCAAAATCCATCCTGGCCCCCCAAATCCATCCTGGCCTCCCCAAAACCCCCCACCTGCTCCTCCAAATCCATCCTGGCCCCCCCAAAATCCATCCTGGCCCCCCCCAAACCCATCCTGGACCCCCCAAATCCATCCTGGCCCCCCCAAATCCATCCTGGCCCCCCCCCCAAATCCATCCTGGCCCCCCAAAATCCATCTTGGCCCCCCCAAATCCATCCTGGCCCCCCCCAAATCCATCCTGGCCCCCCAAAATCCATCCTGGCCCCCCCCAAATCCATCCTGGCCCCCCCAAATCCATCCTGTCCCCCCCAAATCCATCCTGGCCCCCCAAAATCCATCCTGCCCCCCCCCACATCCATCCTGGCCCCCCCAAACCCACCCTGGCCCCCCCAAACCCCCCCACCTGCTCCTCCAAATCCCGGATCTCCCTCTGGATGGTCCCCGTGTCCTCGATGGTCCGGATCAGCTGGGCACAGTTCTGGTGGGGGGGGGACAAAAAAAGGGGTTTTTAGGGACCCCCCACACCCCCAAATCCCAGTTCCCCTCCCCCTTTCCCCCCAGGGACCCCCTCCCCCGTTACCTCGTGCAGAGCCGCCAGGTATTTGTAGGCTTTTCTCACCACCTCGTCCCGCTTGGCATCCTGGGGGACAAAACACTGCTGGGGGGCACCGGGACAACTTGGGGGGCACCGGGACACTTTGGGGGGCACGGGGACAATTTGGGGGGCACGGGGACACTCTGGGGGGCACGGGGACACTTTCGGGGGAGCACAGGGACACTTTTAGGGGGCACTGGGACACTTTAGGGGGGCACAGGGAAACTGTGGGGAGCACAGAGACACTTTGGGGGGCACAGGGACACTTTGGGGGGCACAGAGACTTTTGGGGGAGCACGGGGACACTTTGGGTAGCCACAGGGACATTTTTGGGGACACAGGGACACTTTGGGGGGCACCGGGACACTTTGGGGGGCACGGGGACACTTTTGGGGGAGCACAGGGACACTTTTGGGGACACAGCAACACTTTTGGGGGGACACAGGGACACTTTGGGGGGGACAGGGACACTTTTAGGGGGCCCAGAGATACTTTAGGGGACACAGGGGCACTTTAGGGGCACTGGGACAATTTGGGGGGACACAGGGACACTTTGGGGGACACGGGGACACTTTAGGGGGGACAGGGACAATTTGGGGGGGACAGAGACACTTGGGGGAGCACTGGGACACTTTGGGGGGGCACGGGGACACTTTGGGGGCACTTTGGGGAGACAGAGACACTTTTGGGGGAACACTGGGACACTTTAGGGGGGCACAGAGACATTTTTGGGGACACAGAGACACTTTGGGGGGCACTGGGACACTTTGGGGACACAGAGACACTTTAGGGGACACAGGGACAATTTGTGGGGCACAGAGACACTTTGGGGGGGCACTGGGACACTTTAGGGGACACTGGGACACTTTGGGGACACAGAGACACTTTTGGGGGGCACAGAGACACTTTGGGGGGGACAGGGACACTTTGGGGGGACACAGAGACACTTTTGGGGGGCACAGAGACACTTTGGGGGGACACGGACAATTTTGGCACAGGGACACTTTGGGGGGGCACTGGGACACTTTAGGGGGACACTGGGTCACTTTTGGGGACACAGGGACCCTTTTGGGGACACAGGGACACTTTTGGGGACATAGGGACACTTTTGGGGGACACAGAGACACTTTAGGGGGGCACAGAGACATTTTTGGGGACACAGAGACACTTTGGGGGGCACTGGGACACTTTGGGGACACAGAGACACTTTAGGGGGGCACAGAGACATTTTTGGGGACACAGAGACACTTTAGGGGACACAGGGACAATTTGTGGGGCACAGAGACACTTTGGGGGGGCACTGGGACACTTTTAGGGTCCCAGAGACACTTTGGGGATCACAGAGACACTTTAGGGGGACACAGGGACACTTTGGGGACACAGAGACACTTTTGGGGGGCACAGAGACACTTTAGGGGGGACAGGGACACTTTGGGGACACAGAGACACTTTTGGGGGGCACAGAGACACTTTGGGGGGACACGGACAATTTTGGCACAAGGACACTTTGGGGGGGCACTGGGACACTTTAGGGGGACACTGGGTCACTTCTGGGGACACAGAGACACTTTTGGGGACACAGGGACACTTTAGGGGACACAGAGACACTTTTGGGGACACAGAGACACTTTTGGGGGGACACAGGGACTATTTGGGGGAACACTGGGACACTTTAGGGGGACACAGAGACACTTTAGGGGACACAGGGACACTTTTGGGGAGCACAGAGACACTTCTGGGGACACAGGGACACTTTTGGGGACACAGAGACCCTTTTGGGGACACAGGGACACTTTAGGGGACACAGAGACACTTTAGGGGACACAGAGACACTTTAGGGGGGACAGAGACACTTTTGGGGGGACACAGAGACACTTTAGGGGACACAGGGACCCTTTTGGGGACACAAGGACCCTTCTGGGGACACAGAGACACTTTAGGGGGCTCCCAGCACCTCCCCCCTTTGGGTACCGAACACACCCCCCCCTCCCCGCCCCAGACCCCCCCCCTAAACCCCCTCCCCACATTTTGGGGGTCCCCTTTTGGCCCACCTTGAAGAGCAGCTCGTCGGTGACGCTGAAGGTCCTTTCGAGTTTCCCCAGCAGGGCATTGATCTCCTTCTGCAGGGCCCGGGTGTCCTCCAGGATCTGGGGCAGGGGTCCCCACCATGGGGTGGGATTTGGGGGTCAGGTCCCGACCACCCCCCCAAAAAAATCCTCCTCAGTTTAGGGGTGCAAAAAATGGGGAGGGGGGAAAGTGTGGGGTGAAAATTGGGTGGAGCAGGGAGGGGGGGAGTGAAAATGAGGAGGGAAAAAAATTCAGGAGGGGAAAAAAATTAAAAATCAGGAGGGAAAAAAATGAGGAGGAAAAAAAATGAGGAGGGAAAAAAATCAGGAGAAAAAAAATCAGGAGGAAAAAAAATCAGGAGGAAAAAAAAAATCCAAAATCAGGAGGGAAAAAAAATCAGGAGGAAAAAAAATGAGGAGGAAAAAAAAATCAGGAGGAAAAAAAATGAGGAGGACAAAAAAAAAATCAGGAGGGAAAAAAAAATCAGGAGGGAAAAAAAATGAGGAGAAAAAAAATCAGGAGGGGAAAAAAGTCAGGAGGGAAAAAAAATCAGGAGGGAAAAAAAATCAGGAGGAAAAAAAATCAGGAGGACAAAAAAAATCAGGAGAAAAAAAAATCAGGAGGGAAAAAAATGAGGAGAAAAAAAATCAGGAGGGAAAAAAATCAGGAGGGAAAAAAAGTCAGGAGGGAAAAAAAATCAGGAGGAAAAAAAATCAAAAATCAGGAGGGAAAAAAAAAATCAGGAGGAAATCAAGAGGAAAAAAAAATGAGGAGAAAAAAAATCAGGAGGGAAAAAAAAAATCAAAAATCAGGAGGAAAAAAATCAGGAGGGAAAAAAATGAGGAGGAAAAAAAGTCAGGAGGGAAAAAAAGTCAGGAGGGAAAAAAAGGAGGAAAAAAAATCAGGAGGGAAAAAAAAAATGAGGAGGAAAAAAAAATGAGGAGAAAAAAAAATCAGGAGGGGAAAAAAGTCAGGAGGGAAAAAAAGTCAGGAGGAAAAAAAATCAAAAATGAGGAGGGAAAAAAAAATCAGGAGGAAATCAAGAGGAAAAAAAAATGAGGAGAAAAAAAATCAGGAGGGAAAAAAAAAATCAAAAATCAGGAGGAAAAAAATCAGGAGGGAAAAAAATGAGGAGGAAAAAAAAATCAGGAGGAAAAAAAATGAGGAGGACAAAAAAAAATCAGGAGGAAAAAAAAAATCAGGAGGGAAAAAAAATGAGGAGGAAAAAAATCAGGAGGGGAAAAAAGTCAGGAGGGAAAAAAAGTCAGGAGGAAAAAAAATGAGGAGGACAAAAAAAAATCAGGAGGAGAAAAAAAATCAGGAGGGAAAAAAATGAGGAGAAAAAAAATCAGGAGGGAAAAAAGTCAGGAGGGAAAAAAAGTCAGGAGAAAAAAAATCAAAAATCAAGAGGAAAAAAAAAATCAGGAGGAAATCAAGAGGAAAAAAAAATGAGGAGAAAAAAAATCAGGAGGGAAAAAAAAATCAAAAATCAGGCGGAAAAAAATCAGGAGGGAAAAAAAATGAGGAGGAAAAAAAAAACAGAAGGGAAAAAACGTCAGGAGGGAAAAAAACGTCAGGAGGGAAAAAAAGTCAGGAGGAAAAAAAATCAGGAGGACAAAAAAAAAATCAGGAGAAAAAAAAATCAGGAAGGAAAAAAAATGAGGAGAAAAAAATCAGGAGGGAAAAAAAGTCAGGAGGAAAAAAAATCAAAAATCAGGAGGGGAAAAAAAATCAGGAGGAAATCAAGAGGAAAAAAAAAATGAGAAAAAAAATGAGGGAAAAAAAAAAATCAAAAATCAGGAGGAAAAAAATCAGGAGGGAAAAAAAATGAGGAGGAAAAAAAATCAGAAGGGAAAAAAAGTCAGGAGGGAAAAAAAGGAAAAAAAATCAGGAGGGAAAAAAAAAATGAGGAGGAAAAAAAAATCAGGAGTAAAAAAAAATTCAGGAGGGAAAAGAGTTGGAGGAACAAAGAATTTGGGGCACAAAAAGGAAATGGGAGAGGTCGATACCCCAAAAGATCTGAGGGGGCCCCAGAAATGGAAATCCATTCCCCCCTCCCCCCAAAAAAATCCACCCTGACCCCCCTAAATCCATCCTGTCCCCCCAAATCCATCCTGGCCCCCCAAAATCCATCCTGACCCCCCAAAATCCACCCTGACCCCCCCAAATCCACCCTGTCCCCCCCAAAATCCATCCTGCCCCCCCTAATCCATCCTGGCCCCCCCAAATCCATCCTGACCCCCCCAAATCCATCCTGCCCCCCCAAATCCATCCTGGCCCCCCAAAATCCATCTTGCACCCCCCAAATCCATCCTGACCCCCCCAAATCCATCCTGACCCCCCCCAAATCCATCCTGACCCCCCCAAATCCATCCTGACCCCCCTAAATCCATCCTGTCCCCCCTAAATCCGCCCTGTCCCCCCCCCCAGAACATTCCAGCTCCTCCCCCTAAATCCATCCTGCCCCCCCAAATCCATCCTGGCCCCCCCTAAATCCATCCTGACCCCCCCAAATCCATCCTGCCCCCCCTAATCCGCCCTGTCCCCCCCCAAATCCACCCTGACCCCCCCAAATCCATCCTGGCCCCCCAAATCCACCCTGACCCCCCCAAATCCATCCTGCCCCCCCCAAATCCATCCTGTCCCCCCCAAATCCATCCTGACCCCCCCCAAATCCATCCTGTCCCCCCTAAATCCGCCCTGTCCCCCCCCAGAACATTCCAGCTCCTCCCCCTAAATCCATCCTGACCCCCCCAAATCCATCCTGCCCCCCCTAAATCCGCCCTGTCCCCCCCCAAATCCATCCTGCCCCCCCTAAATCCGCCCTGTCCCCCCCAAATCCACCCTGACCCCCCAAATCCATCCTGTCCCCCCCCCAGAACATTCCAGTTCCTCCCCAAAACCCCAAACAGAACCAAACTCCAAAGCCCCCCCCCCCAAAACCCCTTTAGGCTTCCTGAGAGACCCCAAAACTCTCCCCCCCGCCCCCCCAAACTTTCAGAACCCCCCCCCCAAAAATTCCCCCCCAACCTTCCCGATCTCCTCCTTCTGCTTGCGGATGTTGCCCACGATCTCCAGGATGCGCTGCGTGTAAACGGCGCGGGAAACATCGCGGGGCAGCGCCTCCAGCTCGGCCACCTGCGCGGAGGGGTCAGCGGGGCACTGAGCCCCCCAAAATCCCCTGGGGAGCACCCCAAAATCTCCCCGAGTATCCCCCGAAATCCCCTGGGCAGCACCCCAAAATATCCCCGAGCACCCCCTAAAATCCCCTGGGCAGCACCCCAAAATATCCCTGAGCACCCCCCAAAATCCCCTGGGCAGCACCCCAAAATATCCCCGAGTATCCCCCAAAATCCCCTGGGCAGCACCCCAAAATATCCCTGAGCGCCCCCCAAAATCCCCTGGGCAGCACCCCAAAATCTCTCCGAGCCCCCTCCAAAATCCCCTGGGCAGCACCCCAAAATATCCCTGAGCGCCCCCCAAAATCCCCTGGGCAGCACCCCAAAATATCCCTGAGCGCCCCCCGAAATCCCCTGGGCAGCACCCCAAAATATCCCCGAGCATCCTTCCCCAAAATCCCCTGGGCAGCACCCCAAAATATCCCTGAGCGCCCCCCGAAATCCCCTGGGCAGCACCCCAAAATATCCCTGAGCGCCCCCCAAAATCCCCTGGGCAGCACCCCAAAATATCCCCGAGCATCCTTCCCCAAAATCCCCTGGGCAGCACCCCAAAATATCCCCGAGTATCCCCAGAAATCCCCTGGGCAGCACCCCAAAATATCCCTGAGCGCCCCCTAAAATCCCCTGGGCAGCACCCCAAAATATCCCTGAGCGCCCCCCAAAATCCCCTGGGCAGCACCCCAAAATATCCCCGAGTATCCCCCGAAATCCCCTGGGCAGCACCCCAAAATATCCCTGAGCATCCTTCCCCAAAATCCCCTGAGCACCCCAAAATATCCCCGAGCATCCTCCCCCAAAATCCCCTGGGCAGCACCCCAAAATATCCCCGAGTATCCCCCGAAATCCCCTGGGCAGCACCCCAAAATATCCCCGAGTATCCCCCGAAATCCCCTGGGCAGCACCCCAAAATCTCCCCGAGCGCCCTCCCCCAAAATCCCCTGGGCAGCACCCCAAAATATCCCTGAGCGCCCCCCAAAATCCCCTGGGCAGCACCCCAAAATATCCCTGAGCGCCCCCTAAAATCCCCTGAGCACCCCCAGAACACCTCAGGGTGCCCCCCAGAGACCCTTCAGCCCCCCAGAACACCTCAGGGTGCCCCCCAGAGACCCTTCAGCCCCCCAGAACACCTCAGGGTGCCCCCGCAGTGACCCCTGAGCCCCCCAAAAACACCTCAAGGTGCTCCCCAGAGACCCCTGAGCCCCCTAAAACACCTCAGGGTGCCCCTCATTGACCCCTGAGCCCCCCCAAAACACCTCAGGGTGCCCCTCATTGACCCCTGAGCCCCCCCAAAACACCTCAGGGTGCCCCTCATTGACCCCTGAGCCCCCTAAAACACTTCAAAGGTCCCCGCAGTGACCCCTGAGCCCCCCAAAAACATGTCAAGGGGCCCCCAGTGACCCCTGAGCCCCCCAAAACACCTCAGGGTGCCCCCCAGAGACCCTCCAAACCTCCCCAGTGACCCCTGAGCCCCCCCAAAACATTTCAAGGGGGCCCCCTGAGTGCCCCAAAACACCCCAAGGGTCTCCCCAAAACACTTCAAAGGGCCCCCCTGAGCCCCCCTAAAACACCTCAGGGTGCCCCCAGAGACCCCTGATCCCCCCCAGAACACCTCAGGGCGTCCCCCAGTGACCCTCCAAACCTCCCCAGCGACCCCTGAGCCCCCCAAAAACACCTCAGGGTGCCCCCCAGAGACCCTTCAGCCCCCCAGAACACCTCAGGGTGCCCCCCAGTGACCCCTGAGCCCCCCAAAAACACCTCAGGGTGCCCCCCAGAGACCCTTCAGCCCCCCAGAACACCTCAGGGTGTCCCTCCAGTGACCCTTGAGCCCCCCCCAGACACCTCAGGGTGCCCCCCAGTGACCCTCCAAACCTCCCCAGAGACCCCTGAGCCCCCCAAAACACCTCAGGGTGTCCCCCAGTGACCCCTGAGCCCCCTAAAACACCTCAGGATGCCCCTCATTGACCCCTGAGCCCCCCCAAAACACCTCAGGATGCCCCTCATTGACCCCTGAGCCCCCCCAAAACACCTCAGGGTGCCCCCAGAGACCCCTGATCCCCCCCAAAACACCCCAATCCCCCCCTGCAGCGCCCCCCGAAGCCCCCCCAGTGTCCCCCAGTCGCACCAGTTGGGCGTGCAGGGTCTCTTTCCTGCGCGCCTCCTCGGCGGCCGCTCGGCTGCGCTGCAGCAGCGCCCGCGTCTCCGCCAGGCGCCGCGACGATTCCCGCTGGTGGGGAGGGGGGGGGTCCCCAAAATCACCACGGGGACAGGGAACCCCCCACCCCCCCAAACCCAACCAGGAGGAGGAAATGGAGACCCCAGAGTCACCCAACAATGGATTCCAGGGCCTCAAAATTAGCAGGAAGGGATCCCGAAATAGGCGAGAGAAAGATCTGGGGACCCCCAAAGCCCACGGGGAATGGAGTCTAAGGACCCCCAAAACCTCCTGGGAAGAGACTCCAAAACCCCAAGGAACCCTAAAACCTACCAAAGAAACTCGGGGACCCCAAAGCCCGCAGGAAATGGAATGCAGTCACCCCAATTTTGGGGGAAAACCAGGCACCCCAAACCTACTGAGAAGAGACCTCAGAGACCCCAGGGATCCCAAAATCCACCTGGGAGAGACATGGAAACCCCTAAACCCGTGGGGAAGGGACTCCAGGAACCCCAAAACCAACCAGGGCAGGATGTGGGGAGCCCCAAATCCACTTCAAAGGGACTTCAGAGGCCCCAGGGATCCCAAAATCCACCGGGGAGAGACATGGAAACCCCCAAATCCATGGCAAAGGGACCTCAGGAACCCCAAAACCAACCAGGGAGGGACCCTGGGACCCCCAAACCCTATTTTAGGGAATCTAGGCACTCCAAATCCACTTCAAAGGGACTTCAGAGGTCCCAGAGACCCCAAAACCAACCAGGAAGGGACCTGGGGACTCCAAATCCATGGCAAAGGGACCTCAGGAACCCCAAAACCAACCAGGGAGGGACCCTGGGATCCCCAAACCCAGGGGGAAGGGAACCCCAGGAACCCCAAAACCAACCAGGGAGGGTCCTGGAGACCCCCAAACCCGTGGGGAAGGGAACCCCAAAACCAACCAGGGAGGGTCCTGGAGACCCCCAAACCCAGGGGGAAGGGAACCCCAAAACAACCAAGGAGGGTCCTGGGGACCCCCAAACTCAGGGGGAAGGGGACCCCAGGAACCCCAAAACCAACCAGGGTGGGTCCTGGAGACCCCCAAATCCGTGGGGAAGGGGACCCCAAAACCAACCAGGGCAGGATGTGGGGAGCCCCAAATCCACTTCAAAGGGACTTCAGAGGCCTCAGAGACCCCAAAACCAACCAGGGAGGGTCCTGGAGACCCCCAAACCCAGGGGGAAGGGAACCCCAGGAACCCCAAAACCAACCAGGGAGGGTCCTGGAGACCCCCAAACCCGTGGGGAAGGGGACCCCAAAACCAAGAACCACCAAATCCACTGGGGAAGAACCCGAGACCTCCCAAACCCACAGGGAAAGGAACCCCCCAAGCCCCATTTGAGAACGGGGACACCCCAAACTCTCCGGAAAGGCAATTCCAGCCCCGAGGGACCCCGGCCCGGCGGGAGGGACCCCGGTCCCGAGGGAAGGACCCCGGTCCCGAGGGAAGGACCCCGGTCCCGGTACCTGGGCGGAGTCGCGCAGGGCTCGGAGCTGCCGGTACTCGGCCAGGAGGGGCCCGCGGTGCCGCTCCCACTGCCCGGCCAGGCTGACGATGCGGCGGCTGCTGGACTCGACCACCAGCTGTGGGGCAGTGCCAGGACCACCCCCCATGGATGGGTGAAACCCCCCCGACTGACCCCCCAAAACCAGTGACACCCCCCCGACTGAACCCCCAAACCAGTGAAACCCCCCCGGACTGACCCCCCAAACCAGTGATACCCCCCCGGACTGACCCCCCAAAACCAGTGACACCCCCCCGGACTGACCCCCCCAAAACCAGTGACACCCCCCCCGGACTGACCCCCCAAAACCAGTGATACCCCCCCGGACTGACCCCCCAAACCAGTGACCCCCCCCGGACTGACCCCCCAAAACCAGTGAAACCCCCCCGGACTGACCCCCCAAAACCAGTGACACCCCCCCGGACTGACCCCCCAAAACCAGTGAAACCCCCCCGGACTGACCCCCCAAAACCAGTGATACCCCCCCGACTGACCCCCCCAAAACCAGTGAAACCCCCGGACTGACCCCCCAAAACCAGTGATACCCCCCGGACTGACCCCCCAAACCAGTGGTACCCCCCCCGGACTGACCCCCCAAAACCAGTGACCCCCCCCCCGGACTGACCCCCCAAAACCAGTGACACCCCCCCGACTGACCCCCCAAAACCAGTGACACCCCCCCGACTGACCCCCCAAAACCAGTGACACCCCCCCAGACTGACCCCCCAAAACCAGTGACACCCCCCCGGACTGACCCCCCAAAACCAGTGACACCCCCCCCCGACTGACCCCCCCAAAACCAGTGAAACCCCCCCGGACTGACCCCCCAAACCAGTGATCCCCCCCAGACTGCCCCCCCCCCCCCCAAAATGATTCCCCCCCCCCGAATCCCCCCAAAACCACCCTCCTTCACCTGCCCCCCACTGGGACCCCAAATCCTCCCCCAAACCCCTCCCCACAACTTCTGGGACCCCCAAATCCTCCCCCAAACCCCTCTCGAAAACCTCTGGGACCCCCAAACCCCTCCCCACATCAGCTGGGACCCCCAAATCCTCCCTCAAACCCCTCCCCACATCAGCTGGGACCCCCAAATCCTACCACAAACCCCTCTCGAAAACTTCTGGGACCCTCAAATCCTCCCTCAAACCCCTCCCCACAACTTCTGGGACCCCCAAACCCCTCCCCACATCAGCTGGGACCCCCAAATCCTCCCTCAAACCCCTCCCCACAATTTCTGGGACTCCCAAATCCTACCACAAACCCCTCTCGAAAACTTCTGGGACCCCAAATCCTCCCCCAAACGCCTCCCCACAACTTCTGGGACCCCCAAATCCTCCCTCAAACCCCTCCCCACAATTTCTGGGACCCCCAAATCCCCCCCGGGGTGCCCCCAGCCCCTCACCTGCAGCTTGGCCATGTTGTTCTGGGCGTCCGGGAGCAGCTCCACCGCCCTGGCCTTGACCCTCAGGGCGTCCTCGCGTCCCCCCAGAGCCCCCCGGCCCTGCTGCACCTCGGCCTCTGCCTGGGCATGGTGGGGGGGGATCGATCAGGACACCCCAAAACCCCCCAGAGCCCCCCCCAGAGCCCCCCGGCCCTGCTGCACCTCGGCCTCTGCCTGGGCATGGGGGGGGGGATCGATCAGGACACCCCAAAACCCCCCAGAGCCCCCCCAGAGCCCCCCAGCACCTCTCCTGGGCATGGGGGGGATCAGTCAGGACACCCCAACACCCCCCCTGTGCCCCCCCTGCACCTCTACCTGGGCATAGGGGGGTCACTCAGAGCACCCCAAAACCCTCCTGTGCCCCCCAGCACCTCTGCCTGGATATGGGGGGGTCAGGGGACCCCAAAACCCCCCAGAGCCCCCCGGCCCTGCTGCACCTCGGCCTCTGCCTGGGCATGGTGGGGGATCGATCAGGACACCCCAAAACCCCCCAGAGCCCCCCCAGAGCCCCCTGCACCTCTGCCTGGGCATGGGGGGGGATCAGTCAGGACACCCCAAAACCCCCCTGTGCCCCCCAGCACCTCTGCCTGGATATGGGGGGATCAGTCAGGAGACCCCAAAACCCCCCAGAGCCCCCCGGCCTGGGCATAGGGGGGATCAGTCAGGACACCCCAAAACCCCCCAGAGCCCCCCAGCACCTCTGCCTGGGCATCGATCAGGACACCCCAAAACCCCCCCAGAGCCCCCCCAGAGCCCCCCAGCACCTCTAATTGGGCATAGGGGGGATCAGTCAGGACACCCCAAAACCCCCCAGAGCCCCCAGCACCTCTGCCTGGGCATGGGGGGGATCAGTCAGGGCACCCCAAAACCCCCCTGTGCCCCCCTGCACCTCTGCCTGGATATGGGGGGATCAGTCAGGAGACCCCAAAACCCCCCAGAGCCCCCCAGCACCTCTAATTGGGCATAGGGGGGATCAGTCAGGACACCCCAAAACCCCCCAGAGCCCCCCAGCACCTCTGCCTGGGCATAGGGGGGTCACTCAGAGCACCCCAAAACCCCCCTGTGCCCCCCCTGCACCTCTACCCGGGCATGGGGGGGATCAGTCAGGGCACCCCAAAACCCCCCCAGAGCCCCCTGCAACTCTGTCTGGGCATGGGGGGGATCAGTCAGGGCACCCCAAAACCCCCCAGAGCCCCCCCAGACCCCTCCCCAGCACCCACCTGGGTGAGGCTGAGCTGGGCCGCTCTGATCTCCCCCCTGCACCCCTCGATTTCAGCCTCCAGCCGGGCCAGGGTCTCCTCCAGAGCAGCCTCTTCACTGGCCTGGCGTGACCGGGGGTCCTGGGGGGCACACGTGGCCGTGGGGGGCCCGGAGTGACCACTCAGGGTCACCAGGGGGGCCCAGAGTGACCAGAGCCATCAGTGGGGTCTGGAGTGACCACTCAGGCCTGGAGTGACCACTCAGAGTGACCAGTGGGGTCTGGAGTGACCACTCAGAGCCACCAGTGGGGTCTGGAGTGACCACTCAGAGTCACCAGGGGGGCCTGGAGTGACCACTCAGAGTCACCAGTGGGGTCTGGAGTGACCAGAGCCATCAGTGGGGTCTGGAGTGACCACTCAGGGTCACCAGTGGGGTCTGGAGTGACCACTCAGAGCCACCAGTGGGGTCTGGAGTGACCAGAGCCCTCAGTGGGGTCTGGAGTGACCACTCAGGGTCACCAGTGGGGTCTGGAGTGACCACTCAGAGTCACCAGTGGGGTCTGGAGTGACCACTCAGAGTCACCAGTGGGGCCTGGAGTGACCAGAGTCACCAGTGGGGTCTGGAGTGACCAGAGCCACCAGTGGGGTCTGGAGTGACCACTCAGAGCCACCAGCGGGGTCTGGAGTGACCAGAGTCACCAGTGGGGTCTGGAGTGACCACTCAGAGTCACCAGTGGGGTCTGGAGTGACCACTCAGGGTCACCAGGGGGGTCTGGAGTGACCACTCAGGGTCACCAGTGGGGCCCGGAGTGACCACTCAGAGCCACCAGTGGGGTCTGGAGTGACCAGAGCCACCAGTGGGGCCTGGAGTGACCACTCAGGGTCACCAGTGGGGTCTGGAGTGACCAGAGTCACCAGTGGGGTCTGGAGTGACCACTCAGAGCCACCAGTGGGGTCTGGAGTGACCACTCAGAGCCTCAATGGGGTCTGGAGTGACCACTCAGAGCCACCAGTGGGGCCCGGAGTGACCACTCAGAGTCACCAGTGGGGTCTGGAGTGACCACTCAGAGTCACCAGTGGGGCCCAGAGTGACCACTCAGGGTCACCAGGGGGGTCTGGAGTGACCACTCAGAGCCCTCAGTGGGGCCTGGAGTGACCACTCAGAGCCACCAGTGGGGCCTGGAGTGACCACTCAGGGTCACCAGGGGGGTCTGGAGTGACCACTCAGGGTCACCAGGGGGGTCTGGAGTGACCAACGCCCCCCTCTCACCTCCTCGGGGCCCTTGGGGGGCTGCAGGGTCTCGGCAGCCGCCTGGATCTGCTGCAGCAGCACTTGGGGGTCCTGGGGATGAGACCCCAGAGTGGGTCAGAGCCTGGGGAGGGGCCAAACCCCCCCCCAAATCCAACCTCCAGTCTCCCCAGAACAAAATTCAGCCTTCCAGCAGGGTCCCAAGACCCCAAATCCAACCCCCAGCCCCCAAAAAACAACCCCCAGCCCCCAAAACAACCCCCAGCCCCCAAAACAACCCTCTGCCCCCCAAAATAACCCCCAACCCCCCAAAACAATCCCCAACTCATTACCAACCAACCCCCAGCCCCCCCAAATCCAACCTCCAGTCTCCCCAGAACGAAATTCAGCCTTCCAACAGGGTCCCAAGACTCTAAATCCAACCCCCAGACCCCCAAAACCACCCCCAGCCCCCAAAACAACACTCAACCCCCCCCAAAAAAACCCCAACTCATTACAAAACCACCCCCAGCCCACCCAAACCAAGCCCCCGCTCCTACAGCCCCTCAAAACAACCCCCAGACCCCCTAAAACAACCCCCAGACCCCCCAAGCCGCCCCCAGCCCCCCAGAAACACTGCCCAGACCCCCAAAATCAACCCTCAGTTCCCCAGAAACACCCCCAGCCCCCCAAAACTGCCCCCAGACCCCATAAACAACCCCCAGACCCCCCAAACCAGCCCCCAGCCCCTTAAAACAACCCCCAGCCCCCCAAAACCAGCCCCCAGACCCCCAAAACGAGCCCTCAGCCCCCCAAAACCAACCCTCAGCCCCCCAGAAAACTACCCCAGACCCCCAAAACTGCCCCCAGCCCCCTAAAACCAGCCCCCAGCCCCCCAAAACCGCTCCCAGCCCCCCAGAACCAGCCCCCAGCCCCCCAAAACCAACCCTCAGCCCCCCAGAAAACTCCCCCAGACCCCCAAAACTGCCCCCAGCCCCCTAAAACCAGCCCCCAGCCCCCCAAAACCAGCCCCCAGACCCCCAAAACCAGCCCCCAGACCCCCAAGAACACCCCCCAGCCCACTCCCCCCCCCCACTCACCTGCTCGTGGGTCAGGTGCTGGGTGCGGGTGAAACGGGACCCCTTGGGCAGGGCCCCCCCGGCGCCCCCAGCCCCAAAAGCCTCCAGGAGCCAGGCAGGGTCCAGGGGGGTCCCTGGGGAGGGTCCCTGGGGGTGGGGGGGACACGCCTGGCGCAGGGGCTCCAGCGCCCGGAGCCGCTTCCGCTCCAGGTGCTCCTGGGGGGGGTGAGGAAAAGGTGGGGGTCACACCTGTAGAGACCCCCAAAAATCCCATGGTGATCCCCACAACAGCCCCTCTATACTACAGACAGAGCCCCTCCCTCAAAATCCTGAGAGAAAAGGGACGCAGAGAGGTCACCCCATAAATTTGGGGACCCCACAGCCCCACTCGGGGGTCTCACCTGGGGGGGCAGGCGGGGTCCCCCCCACTCAGCCTCCCAGTCGTGGCGGGAGCAGAGCTGGGCTGTGTGGGTCTCCAGCAGGGCTGGGGGGGTCTGCGAGGAAAGGGGGGGCTGTGCTGGCACCGGGGGGGCGACACCCCCAAAATATTCCTGCAGCTCTGCGGGGACAGCAGGGGGTGAGGAGGAAAAGCCCCCCTAAAACTGGGAGTCCCCAAACGCCCCCCCGGTATAACCATGGGGACCCCCCGAATCATCACCCCACCCCCAAAATCCTGGTATCCCCAAAATCCTGGTACCCCCCAAAATTACTGTAAGGATCCCCAAATCATCACCCTACCCCCAAAATCCTGGTACCCCCCAAATTACCATGGGGATCCCCAAATCATCACCCTCCCCCCAAAATCCTGGTATCCCCAAAATCCTGGTACCCCCCCCAGAATTACCGTGGAGACCCCCAAATCATCACATTCCCCCCAAAATCCTGGTATCCCCAAAATCCTGGTACCCCCAAAAATTACCGTGGGGATCCCCAAATCATCACCTTACCCCCAAAATCCTGGTGTCCCCAAAATCCTGGTACCACCCAAAGTTACCGTGGGGACCCCCAAATCATCACATTCCCCCCAAAATCCTGGTATCCCCAAAATCCTGGTACCCCCCAAAATTACCGTGGGGATCCCCAAATCATCACATTACCCCCAAAATCCTGGTATCCCCCAGAATTACTGTAAGGACCCCCAAATCATCACCCTCTCCCCAAAATCCTGGTATCCCCAAAATCCTGGTACCCCCCAAAATTACCGTGGGGATCCCCAAATCATCACCCTCCCCCCAAAATCCTGACACCCCCCAAAATCCTGACACCCCCTTCCTATGGGGCCCAGCACTCTCATATCCCAACGCCCCCAAATTTCACACGGAGGTCCCCAAATTTGAGGGAGCACTGACCCCCTTACCCCCAACCCCCCCAAATCCCCCCCAGCTCTTACCTGGGGATCCCCCACTTTGGGGCAGGACCAGGGGACAGGTGGTGAAAGGCCGGAGGTGACTTGTACCCTAGAAAAGGTTAATTAACGGGTTAATTAACGGGTTAATTAAGAGGAGACGTTCCCCCCCCTCCCCCAGCTCACCTGCAGCCGCTGCAATCGGGGCGTGCGACACACGGGGGGCACCCAGGGGGTCCCCAACTCCTCCCGGATCTGGGCACCGATGGCTCGGAGCAGCGCCCCCGATTTCCCTGGGGGAAAGGGGGGAACAACCAAAGGGTCACGATCCTTAAAAACCCACCCCTCGGGGCACCCCAAAAAAAAATCTTCGGACGCCCCCCAAAAAAAATCCGCACCGGGGGGTTCAGCCCCGCGCTCGCCCTCGTCCCGGGGCAGCTTCTCCACGAGGAAGAGGAGGAGGCGCCGGGTGTCGTGCTCGGAGCTGTACAGGAACGTCTGGTACCCCACGTCACCCCCAAATCCCAGCTCCTGCGGGAAGAAACGCGCCCCAAATTATCGGGGTGTCCCCCCCGGTTTCGAGGATTTAACGGTTTGGGGTGCGGGGGATACAAAGGTTTGGGTACCACAAATCACCCACAAATCACAGGTGAACCTCTACCCTCCTCATTCCCCCCCACCCCCACCCAGTTTTGGGGTGTCTCGGGGGTTTTGGGGGTACCTGGCAGGCTGCGGCCAGGTCGGAGGCGAGGCGGAATCTGGCGGAGATGCCGGGGGGCAGCAGGGGGTTCAGGGGGGCCCCCAAAGAGGGGCGCACGGCCCGGAGGCAGCGCACGGCCGCCTCCACCACCAGCTCGGGGGTCAGGTCCCGCACGCTCTGCACCTCGGGGGGCACCGCCCTGGAGGGATGGGAGAACGGCTGTGGGGACCCCCCAGGGCACCCCCAAATCGGGACAGTGCCATCCCTGCAGGGAACAGCCGGGGGGACCCACCCTGAGCACCCCCAAATCCTGGTCTCCCTTCCCTGAGCACCCCAAACCCTGACAGTCCCATCCCTTCAGGGCACAGCTGTGGGGACCCCCCAGGGCACCCCCAAATCCTGATATTCCCCTCCCCGAGCACCCCCAAATCCTGATATCCCCCTCCCCGAGCACCCCCAAACCCTGACAGCCCCCTCCCCGAGCACCCCCAAACCCTGATATTCCCCTCCCCGAGCACCCCTAAATCCTGATATTCCCCTCCCCGAGCACCCCCAAATCCTGATATTCCCCTCCCCGAGCACCCCAAATCCTGATATCCCCCTCCCCGAGCACCCCCAAATCCTGATATTCCCCTCCCCGAGCACCCCAAACCCTGATATTCCCCTCCCCGAGCACCCCCAAATCCTGATATCCCCCTCCCCGAGCACCCCTAAATCCTGATATTCCCCTCCCCGAGCACCCCCAAACCCTGATATTCCCCTCCCCGAGCACCCCAAATCCTGATATTCCCCTCCCCGAGCACCCCAAATCCTGACAGCCCCCTCCCCGAGCACCCCCAAATCCTGATATTCCCCTTCCTGAGCACCCCCAAACCCTGACAGCCCCCCTCCCTGCGGGACACGTCCGTGGGGACCCCCAAATCATCACAGCCCCCCCAATCCTGACACTCCCCTTCCCCCAAGGGCACAGCAATCCCTTAGGGTGACCCCCACACCCCATCTTCAGCCTTCCCCCAGACTCCCAAAAACTGCTCGTGTCCCCCAGAGACCCCCCAAAACTCCCCCTTCAAAAGTCCTCAGTCTGCCCCGTGACTTCCCCATAGCCCCCCCCCTCAGGAACCCCCAAATATCCAGTCAGGGACCCCCGAACTCGCTCAGGATGTTCCCCCAGGGACCCCCACAACCTCCCCAAGGTACCCCCACCAAAACTGGGGGTCCTCCAAGTGACCCCCCCCCCCAACTCCATTGGGGTGTCCCTCCACCCTTCCAAAGCCTCCCCCTCTCAGACTCCCCAAATTCCTGCGTGACCCCCCCAGGTTCCCCCTCCCTCCAAATCCCCCATCCCGACCCCCCCCCCCAATCCCCGCGGGTCGTGCTCCCCCCACCCAAATCCTCCCATTCTCGCCCCACTCACGTCCCCGCCTGGCGCAGGGAGTGGATCAGGATCTTGTCCACCTCCTCCATGGCTGGGGGGGGGGTCAGGGGGGTCCCCAAATTCTGCGGGAGGGGCGGGGCGGGGGGAGGGGATTGGGAGAGACCGGGGGCTCCCGCACCCAGCGCGCGACCGCCGCGATCACGTGAGGGGAAGGGGGGCGGAGCGCCGCGCGCGGGGCACGATGGGAGTTGTAGGCAGCGGCTGGAGCGCCGCGGGACATGACGGGAGTTGTAGGCGGCGGCGGCGGAGCATGACGGGAGTTGTAGGCGGCGGCGGCGGAGCATGACGGGAGTTGTAGGCGGCGGCGGAGCATGACGGGAGTTGTAGGCGGCGGCGGCGGAGCATGACGGGAGTTGTAGGCGGCGGCGCTTGGCGGGAAACTGCAGGGGCGCGAAGGGCGGGAAAATGGCGGGCGGGGGGCGATGAGGGGATGGAACCTCTGGGGAATGTGAGGGGATGAGAGGAAGGAATGGCACCCAGGAGGTGTCTGAGGGGTAAAACGGTGCCCGTGAGGGGTAGGAGAGCAGAAAATGGCAGCTGTGGGGTCGGAGGGGCGGCTGAGGGGGGAGACGGAGCCCGTGAGGGCCGTGCGGGAAATGGCGGCTGTGAGGGGCGGCTGAGGGGAGAAATGTGTGGATGTGGCACCTGGGGACACGTTCCGTGGTGGCCTTGGCAGTGCAGAAGGAGCCATGGGAGTCGATGGTTTTGGAGGTTTTTTCCCGACCTGAAGAAATCTGTGGAAGTGGCACCTGTAGGGTCTGAAGGGGAAAATGGCGCCTGTTGGGGACAATGTGACACCTGTGGGACGTGAGGGGAGCAGTGGTGAGCGCGTCCCTCACATACCTATTCCTGTCCCCACACCTGTCCCCATCCTCTCACACCTGTCCCATCCCCTCACACCTGTTTCCCCTCACATTTGTCCCCATGTTCCATACCTGTCCCCATCCTCCAGACATGTCCTATCCCCTCACACCTGTCCCCATTCTCCACACCTGCCCCCATCCCCCCACACCTGTCCCATCCCCTCACACTTGTCCCCATCCCCTCACACCCCTCCCCATCCCCTCACACCTGTCCCCATCCCCTCACACCTGTCCCCATCCCCTCAAACCTGTCCCCATTTTCCACACCTGTCCCCATCCCCTCACACCTGTCCCCATCCCCTCACACCTGTCCCCATTTTCCACACCTGTCCCCATCCTCCACACCCGTCCCCATCCCACCACACCTGTCCCATCCCCTCACACCTGTCCCCATTTTCCACACCTGTCCCCATTCTCCACACCTGTCCCATCCCCTCACACCTGTCCCATCCCCTCACACTTGTCCCCATCCTCCACACCTGTCCAATCCCCACACACCTGTCCCATCCCCTCACACCTGTCCCCATCCTCCACACCTGTCCTATCCCCTCACACCTGTCCCCATTTTCCACACCTGTCCCCATCCCCTCACACCTGTCCCATCCCCTCACACTTGTCCTCATCCCCCCACACCTGTCCCATCCCCTCACACCTGTCCCCATCCCCTCACACCTGTCCCCATCCTCCACACCTGTCCCATCCCCTCACACCTGTCCCATCCCCTCACACCTGTCCCCATCCCCTCACACCTGTCCCCATCCCCTCACACCTGTCCCCATCCCCTCACACCTGTCCCCATCCTCCACACCTGTCCCCATCCCCTCACACCTGTCCCCATCCTCCACACCTGTCCCCATCCCCTCACACCTGTCCCATCCCCTCACACCTGTCCCCATTTTCCACACCTGTCCCCATCCCCTCACACCTGTCCCCATCCCCCCACACCTGTCCCCATCCCCTCACACCTGTCCCGTCCCCCACACCCGTCCCCTCTCCCACGCGGGTTCCCGGACACGTGGGCAGCGCTGCCCCCTCCCCCGTCCCCCGTTAATCCCCGTTAATCCCCGGCAGGGACGAGCAGGGACGAGCCCTGGGGAGGCCTCGGTGCCCGCGGACTCTTCGAGCCCCCCTGGACCCCCTAAACACTCTCGAACCCCCTCCCCCCGAACCCCCCTAAACACCCCCGAACCCCCCTGAACGTCCTAAACACCCTTGACCCCCCCAAACATCCCCGAAACCCCCCCTAAACACCCCCGAACCTCCCCCCTAAACACCCCCGAACCCCCCCTAAACACCCCCGAACCCCCCTAAATACCCCCGAACCCCCCTAAATACTCCCGAACCCCCCAGACCCCCCCAATCCATCCCCTCGATGATCCCAAATCCCGACAGACCCCGCAAATCCCCTTGAAATCCCCTTTGGACCACCCCTCCCCTCCCTTCCCAGGGCACCCCAAACCTTCCCGGGCACCCCCAAACGCCCCCCACCCCTCCAGAAACGCCCCCCACCATGTCGGAGTCGGAGGAGAACGGAGAGGGTGAGTCCGGGGGGGGTCCTGGGGGGCTTTTGGGTAAAAGTGAGGGGGTGGTCTCTGAGTGTTCCTGGGGGTCCCTGGTCTATGGGATGGGGGTTCAGGGAGGGTCTGGGGGGTCCCAAGGTTGGAAGGATTTGCAGGGTGGGGGTCCAGGGAGATTTCGAGGTCCAGGAGGGGTTTGGGGGGAGTCCAAGAGTGCTTGAAGGGTTTCAGAAGGGTCTGGGGGGTGTCCTGGAAGGTTTGGGGGTGTCCAAGAGGGTTTGGGGGAGGGTCCAAGAATACTTGAAGGGTTCCAGGAGGGTTTAGGGGTGTCCAGGAGGGTTTGAAAGGTTTCAGGAGGGTTTGGGAGGGTCCTGGAAGTTTTAGGGGTGTCCAGGAGGGTTTAGGGGTGTCCTGGAAGGTTTGGGCGTGTCCAGGAGGGTTTGGGGGAGGGTCCAAGAATACTTGAAGGGTTCCATGAGGGGTTGGGGGTGTCCAGGAGGGTTTGGGGGGTCCAAGAATACTTGAAGGGTTCCAGGAGGGGTTGGGGGTGTCCAGGAGGGTTTGGGGGTGTCCTGGAAGGTTTGGGGGTCTCCAAGAGGGTTTGGGGGGGGGGGTCCAAGAATACTTGAAGGGTTCCAGGAGGGTTTAGGGGTGTCCTGGAAGGTTTGGGGGGTCCAAGAATACTTGAAGGGTTCCAGGAGGGGTTGGGGGTGCCCAGGAGGGTTTGGGGGGGTCCAAGAATACTTGAAGGGTTCCAGGAGGGGTTGGAGGTGTCCTGGAAGCCTGGGGGTGGTCCAGGAGGCTTTGGGGGGTTCCAGAAGGGCTTGAAACGTTTCAGGAGGGTTTGGGAGGGTCCTGGAAGGTTTAGGGGAGTCCAGGAGGGTTTAGGGGGTGTCCTGGAAGGTTTGTGGGGGTCCAGGAAGTTTTGGGGGGGGGGTCCCTTGCTATCCTTGACCACCCATTCCCCTCCGCAGGGCCCCCCAAGGAGCTGTCGCCCTTGGCCGAGGCCATGGGGCAGCCCCTGGGCTGGGGGTCCAGCGATGGCACCGGGGGGGCGGCGGGGGGCGGGGGGACCCCCCCGGGGCAGCGGCAGCGCCGCTCCCCCCACCCCAAACACAAAGGCCAGGGGGGCACCGGGGGCGTCCATCGCTCCCCCCGCGCCCTCTTCTGCCTCCGCCTCAACAACCCCATCCGCCGGGCGGCCATCAGCATCGTGGAGTGGAAGTGAGTGGGGGTCTGGGGGGGGTCTGGGGGGCTTTGAGTGGGCTGGGGGTCTCGGGGGGTTTGGGGGGACCACCATCAGCATCGTGGAGTGGAAGTGAGTGGGGGTCTGGGGGGGTTTGGGGCTTTGGGGGTGCTCGGGGGGTCACCATCAGCATCGTGGAGTGGAAGTGAGTGGGGGGCTGGGGGGGGTCTGGGGGTGTTTGAGTGGGCTGGGGGGCTCGGGGGGTTTGAGGGGGCCACCATCAACATGGTGGAGTGGAAATGAGTGGGGGTCTGGGGGTCACCATCAGCATCGTGGAGTGGAAGTGAGTGGGGATTTGGGGGCGTTTAGGGGGGCTGGGGGGCTTTGAGTGGGCTGGGGGGCTCGGGGGGTTTGGGGGGACCACCATCAGCATGGTGGAGTGGAAGTGAGTGGGGATTTGGGGGGGTTTAGGGGGGCTCGGGGGGTTTGGGGGGGGCCACCATCAGCATGGTGGAGTGGAAATGAGTGGGGGGTTTGGGGGCGGTTTGGGGGGGTTTGGGGGTGTTTGAGGAGCTGGAGGGCTCAGGGGGTTTTGGGGGACCACCATCAGCATCGTGGAGTGGAAGTGAGTGGGGGTCTAGGGGGGTTTAGGGGGGCTGGGGGGGCTGGGGGTCACCCTCGGCATGGTGGAGTGGAAGTGAGTGGGGGGCTGGGGGGGGTCTGGGGGTGTTTGAGTGGGCTGGGGGGCTCGGGGGGTTTGGGGGGGCCACCATCAACATGGTGGAGTGGAAATGAGTGGGGGTCTGGGGGTCACCATCAGCATCGTGGAGTGGAAGTGAGTGGGGATTTGGGGGGGTTTAGGGGGGCTGGGGGGCTTTGAGTGGGCTGGGGGGCTCGGGGGGTTTGGGGGGGCCACCATCAGCATGGTGGAGTGGAAGTGAGTGGGGGGCTGGGGGGGGTCTGGGGGTGTTTGAGTGGGCTGGGGGGCTCGGGGGGTTTGGGGGGGCCACCATCAACATGGTGGAGTGGAAATGAGTGGGGGTCTGGGGGTCACCATCAGCATCGTGGAGTGGAAGTGAGTGGGGATTTGGGGGGGTTTAGGGGGGCTGGGGGGCTTTGAGTGGGCTGGGGGGCTCGGGGGGTTTGGGGGGGCCACCATCAGCATGGTGGAGTGGAAGTGAGTGGGGGGCTGGGGGGGTCTGGGGGTGTTTGTGTGGCTGGGGGGCTCGGGGGGTTTGGGGGGGGGCCACCATCAGCATCGTGGAGTGGAAGTGAGTGGGGGTCTGGGGGGGTTTAGGGGGTCTGGGGGGGCTGGGGGTCATCCTCGGCATGGTGGAGTGGAAGTGAGTGGGGGTCTTGGGGGGGCTGGGGGGCTCGGGGTGTTTGGGGGGACCGCCATCAGCATCATGGAGTGGAAATGAGTGGGGGGCTCGGGGGTTTGGGGGATTTTTGGGGACCCTCTCCCACACCTGCTGTCCCCCCTTTCCTCTCTTCCTCCCAGGCCCTTCGACATCCTCATCCTCGCCACCATCTTCGCCAACTGCGTGGCCCTGGGGGTCTACATCCCCTTCCCCGAGGACGACTCCAACGCCTCCAACCACAACCTGGTGAGCACCCCCAGACCCCCCCAGGAACGGGGGGCGCCCCTCGCCCTCCCAGTGCCTTCACTGGGCCCAGTTGGGTGCTGGGAGAACGCTGGGAAAGGGGTGGGGGGGGTTTTGAGAATGGGTGGTGACACCGTGGGGGGGTCTGGAGGTGGCACAGGTGACCCCGTGGGGGGGTCTGGAGGTGGCAGAGGTGACCCCGTGGGGGGGTCTGGAGGTGGGTGGTGACACTTTTGGGGGGTCTGGAGGTGGCAGAGGTGACACCTTTGGGGGGTCTGGAGGTGGGTGGTGACACCTTGGGGGGGGTCTGGAGGTGGGTGGTGACACCGTGGGGGAGGTCTGGAGGTGGCAGAGGTGGCACCGTGGGGGGGTCCTGGAGGTGGCAGAGGTGACACCGTGGGGAGGTCTGGAGGTGGCAGAGGTGGCACCGTGGGGGGGTCTGGAGGTGGCAGAAGTGACACCGTGGGGGGGTCTGGAGGTGGCAGAGGTGACACCGTGGGGGGGTCTGGAGGTGGCACCGTGGGGAGGTCTGGAGGTGGCAGAGGTGGCACCGTGGGGGAGGTCTGGAGGTGGCAGAGGTGGCACCGTGGGGGGGTCTGGAGGTGGCAGAGGTGACACCGTGGGGGGGTCTGGAGGTGGGTGGTGACACCTTGGGGAGGGTCTGGAGGTGGCACAGGTGACCCCGTGGGGGGGTCTGGAGGTGGCAGAGGTGACACCGTGGGGGGGTCTGGAGGTGGCAGAGGTGACACCGTGGGGGGGTCTGGAGGTGGGTGGTGACACCTTGGGGAGGGTCTGGAGGTGGCAGAGGTGGCACCGTGGGGGGGTCTGGAGGTGGCAGAGGTGACACCGGGGGAGGTCTGGAGGTGGCAGAGGTGACACCGTGGGGAGGTCTGGAGGTGGCAGAGGTGGCACCGTGCGGTGCCAGGGCAGTGGGGACGCGAGGGGGGGTCCGTGTGTCACACGTGTCCCCTGGCACACGCCCGCGCCGCTGCCTTAATCCGCTTTGCCGCCCCCGGGGGGGTTAATCCCGGCTGAGCCGCCCCAGTCACCCACAAAGGGGACACTGGGAGGGGGCTCAAATGTCCCTTGTCACCCCCAGAGAGGAGACGCTGGGGCAGGACACCCCCAAATACGGCCCCCAAAGGGAGGGGGACTCTGCGGTGGTGTCAGGGGTGTCCCCAAATGTCCCTGTCGCTCGCCCATGGGTCAAGGGGAAGCCGAGGGCGCTGCAGGGCCAGGGGAGGTCCCGGGGGAAAGGGACGCTGGGAGGTGTGAGGGGATTCCCGAGTGTCCCTGTCCCCAAAAAAGGGGACGAATATCCCAATCTCGTTCCTCAGGGGAAGGACACGGAGGGAGGGGGATCCCCAAACATCCCCTGGGGGTCCGGGAGGAGTGTGGGGGTCCATGAGGGTCCTCAGGGGAGGGGACACCGTGAGCAGTGAGGGGACAGGGGCGTCCTGAAATGCCGTCCTGCAGAAAGGCTCGGCGGGGTAGGGGAAGGTGGGGGGACACTGGGTGACCCCGGAGCTGGGAGTGCTGACCCCTGCCCGCCATATCCCCCCTCCCCTCTCCCCCCAGGAGCAGGTGGAGTACGTGTTCCTCATCATCTTCACGGTGGAGACGTTCCTGAAGATCATCGCCTACGGGCTGGTGCTGCACCCCAGCGCCTACATCCGCAACGGCTGGAACCTGCTCGACTTCGTCATCGTCATCGTGGGGTCAGGGGCGCTCCGGGGACAGGGACAGCCGGGGGGGGACGTGGGGGGGCTTGTGCTGGCCTTTGCAGCCCTCGTGAGTGGTTTGTCATCAGTCTCTGTTTTCCCTCAAAGCCGGGATTAGTGGGGAACGCGATTGAGGCGATTCGCTCGTGTTCGGGCTTGGATGTTTTATGGTATTTTGTCAGGAATTCCACAAAGTGTGACAGCGCCTCCTGCTCCTTGCTAGAAATGGGGGAAATGGAACAGCTGAGGCTGCTCCAAGGCCTTTTAAAGCCAAACAAACCGATAGAAATTTAATATCTACATTATTTATCCTTTTGACCCAGTAATGGATTCCCACAGCCCTTACAGTGACATTGACCCACCAAAGGTCACTGCCTGAGTTCTGTGAAAATGAAGAATTCTCCATCCTGTCCCAAACCCACCATTATACCATAAAACCTGAAAATTTAACATCCATCACCCAGTGAAAACACACACATCTGACCCATTGCACATCTGTGATTTCTAACTCACTATTCATATTTACTAACTCACTGTTCATATTTACCAACTCACTGTTCATATTTACTAACTCATGGTTCATATTTACTAACTCACTATTCATATTTACTAACTCATTGTTTATATTTACTAACTCATTATTCATATTTACTAACTATTCATATTTACTAACTCACTATTCATCTTTACTAACTCACTATTCATATTTGCTAACTCACTGTTCATATTTACTAACTATTCATATTTACTAACTATTCATATTTACCAACTCATTATTCATATTTGCCAACTCATTATTCATATTTACTAACTATTCATATTTCCTAACTCATTATTCATATTTACTAACTCATTGTTCATATTTACTAACTTATTATTCATATTTGCCAACTCACTATTCATATTTACTAACTCATTATTCATATTTACTAACTCATTATTCATATTTCCTAACTCATTATTCATATTTCCTAACTATTCATATTTGCTAACTCACTATTAATATTTTCTAACTCATTATTTATATTTCCTAACCCATTATTCATATTTCCTAGCCCATTATTTCATATTTCCTAACTCACTATTCCTATTTCCAAGCCTTTTCCAAGGTCCCATCTCCAGATCCGTGTTTTCCATAGCGGGGGTGTGGGTGTGTCTATACCCGCAAACACAAAAAAACTCAAAAAACCCGCCGCACATTTCTGGGACGCCGCAGGGTCCCGGCCCCGTGTGACGCTGTCCCCTCGCTGTCCCCTCTCCCCAGGCTGTTCAGCGTCATCCTGGAGCAGGTGTCGCACAAACCGGGCGACGCTCACCACATGAGCGGCAAACCGGGCGGCTTCGACGTCAAAGCCCTGCGCGCTTTCCGCGTGCTGCGCCCGCTGCGCCTCGTCTCCGGCGTGCCCAGTGAGTGAGATCCCCCCCCCGGGAGGGGGATTTGGGGGGTTTGGGGGTCACCCCACGACACCTCCTGCCACCCCCTCGGTGCTTCCCGCAGGTCTTCACATCGTGCTCAACTCCATCATGAAGGCGATGGTGCCGCTGCTGCACATCGCGCTGCTCGTGCTCTTCGTCATCATCATCTACGCCATCATCGGCCTCGAGCTCTTCATCGGCCGCATGCACAAGACCTGCTTCTTCATCGGCTCAGGTGGGCGCAGGTGGGGTCACCCCGTGTGTCCCTCCCAGCCCTGGGGCACCCCCAGAGTCAGGGATGCCCCCCCTGGAATCGCTCAGTGCTCGCAGGTGCCCCCAGCACAGGGAGTGGGATCGCCCAGGACACCCCACACTGAGACAACCTAAAACTCCTGAGACCCCCCCAGCACCCAGGATCCCACCCAGGACACCCTAAAACTCCTGAGACCCCCACCCCAGCACCCAGGATCCCACCCAGGACACCCTAAAACTCCTGAGACCCCCCCAGCACTGAGGATCCCACCAAGGACAACCCACACTGAGACCCTAAAACTCCTGGGACCCCCACCCCAGCACCCAGGATCCCACACTGAGACACCCTAAAACTCCTGAGACCCCCACCCCAGCACCCAGGATCCCACACAGAGCCGTGAGTGGGGACAGGAGCTGTGACAGGGACAGGAGCCGTGATTGGGGACAGGGGCCGTGACAGGGGACAGGAGCTGTGACAGAGACAGGGGCTGTGACAGGGACAGGGGCTGTGATTGGGGACAGGAGCCGTGACAGGGGACAGGAGCCGTGACAGGGACAGGGACTGTGACAGGGACAGGGGCTGTGATTGGGGACAGGAGCCGTGACAGGGGACAGGAGCCGTGACAGCGACAGGAGCCGTGACAGGGGACAGGAGCCGTGACAGTGACAGGAACCGTGACAGTGACAGGAGCTGTGACAGGGTACAGGAGCCGTGACAGGGGACAGGAGCCGTGACAGCGACAGGAGCTGTGACAGGGACACCGGGGCTGTGTCAGGGGACAGGAGCCGTGACAGTGACAGGAACCGTGACAGTGACAGGAGCTGTGACAGGGGACAGGAGCTCTCAGTGACACCGGAGCTGTGACAGTGACAGGAGCTGTGACAGGGACAGGAGCTCTCAGTGACAGGAGCTGTATCAGGGGACAGGAGCTCTCAGTGACACCGGGGCTGTGTCAGGGCACTCAGAGGGCTCTCCCCGCCCGGAGCTGTCACCAGGGCCCGTTGTCGCCTGTCCCCAGACCTGGAATCGGAGGACGATCCCTCCCCCTGCGCCTTCTCGGGCCACGGCCGCGCCTGCCTGCAGAACAACACCGAGTGCCGCGGCCGCTGGGAGGGCCCCAACGGCGGCATCACCAACTTCGACAACTTCTTCTTCGCCATGCTCACCGTGTTCCAGTGCATCACCATGGAGGGCTGGACCGACGTGCTCTACTGGGTGAGACCCCCCGAGCCCCCCAGGATCCTCACACGAATCACTGAGCCCCCCAGGATCATCACAATCCCTCCCTGAGCCCCCCAGGATCCTCACACAAATCACTGAGCCCCCCAGGATCATCACAATCCCTCCCTGAGCCCCCCAGGATCATCACAATCCCTCCCTGAGCCCCCCAGGATCCTCACATAAATCCCTGAGCTCCCCAAAATCCTCATATAAATCCCTGAGCCCCCCAGGATCCTCACACGAATCACTGAGCTCCCCAGGATCATCACAATCCCTCCCTGAGCCCCCCAGGATCCTCACACAGATCACTGAGCCCCCCAGGATCATCACAATCCCTCCCTGAGCCCCCCAAAATCCTCACATAAATCCCTGAGCTCCCCAAAATCCTCATATCAATCCCTGAGCCCCCCAGGATCCTCACACGAATCACTGAGCCCCCTCAAAATCCTCACAACCCCTCCCTGAGCCCCCCCCAAATCCTCATATAAATCCCTGAGCCCCCCACGATCATCTCACAAATCACTGAGCCCCCCACGATCATCACAATCCCTCCCTGAGCCCCCCCAGGATCATCACATAAATTCCTGAGCTCCCAAAAATCCTCACACAAATCTCTGAGCTCCCCAAAATCCTCACACAGATCACTGAGCCCCCCAGGATCATCACATAAATCACTGAGCCCCCCAGGATCCTCACACACATCCCTGAGCCCCCAAAATCCTCCCACACATCACTGAGCCCCCCCCCAGATCTTCCCACACATCCCTGAGCTCCCCAAAACCCTCCCACACATCCCTGAGCCGCCCCAAAATCCTCATATAAATCCCTGAGCTCCCCAAAATCTTCACACACGTCCTTGAGCCTCCCAGGATCATCACACAAATCACTGAGCCCCCCCAAAATCCTCACAACCTCTCCCTGAGCTCCCCAGGATCATCACAATCCCTCCCTGAGCCCCCCAAAATCCTCACACAAATCACTGAGCTCCCCAAAATCCTCACAACCCCTCCCTGAGTCCCCCAGAATCATCACACAGATCACTGAGCCCCCCAGGATCCTCACACAAATCACTGAGCCCCCTCAAAATCCTCACAACCCCTCCCTGAGCCCCCCCCCAAATCCTCATATAAATCCCTGAGCCCCCCACGATCATCTCACAAATCACTGAGCCCCCCACGATCATCACAATCCCTCCCTGAGCCCCCCAGGATCATCACATAAATTCCTGAGCTCCCAAAAATCCTCACACAAATCTCTGAGCTCCCCAGGATCCTCACACAGATCACTGAGCCCCCCAGGATCATCACATAAATCACTGAGCCCCCCAGGATCCTCACACACATCCCTGAGCCCCCAAAATCCTCCCACACATCCCTGAGCCCCCCAAAATCCTCCCACACATCCCTGAGCCCCCCAAAATCCTCCCACACATCCCTGAGCCCCCAAAATCCTCCCACACATCCCTGAGCCCCCCAAAATCCTCCCACACATCCCTGAGCCCCCCAAAATCCTCCCACACATCCCTGAGCCCCCAAACCTCCCCAGGGCCAGGGCAGAGCCCCAAACCTCTCTGCTGGGTGTCACCGAGGAGGAATTTGGGGTGTCCCCCCACCCCCAAAGACGACCCCCCCTCCTCACCCCAAATCTCCCCCCACAGATGCAGGACGCGATGGGCCACGAGCTGCCCTGGATTTACTTCGTCAGCCTCGTCATCTTCGGCTCCTTCTTCGTCCTCAACCTGGTGCTGGGGGTGCTGAGCGGGTGAGGAGCCCTCAGGGGGGCCGGGGGGGGTGGGGGGCGTGAGCCACGTCCTTGGTGTATTTGGGGAGGGGGTCACACCTGTGTCCCCCCCCCTCCCTCCCCAGGGAATTCTCCAAGGAGCGAGAGAAAGCCAAAGCCCGCGGGGATTTCCAGAAGCTTCGGGAGAAGCAGCAGCTGGAGGAGGATCTGAGGGGTTACATGGACTGGATCACCCAGGCCGAGCTGGAGGGCGATGAGGAAGAGGGGGAGCATGAAAAGCATCGTGAGTGGGGCTCGGGGGGGGGGGGGGAAGTTTTGAGGGGGTTTCACCCCAAATCCTGAGCCCCCCCAAAACTGCCGTGACCCCCCCTGTGCCGCAGGTCTGACTGCTGAGGACCTGATGGGCAAGAGGAAGCCGAGGCTGAAGTGGCTGCGCCACGCGAGTCACTCCACTGACACCCACGGTACCCCCGGGGCACCCCAAAATCCCCCTGGGCACCCCAAATCTCCTGAATCCAGACATCCCATATCCCCCGGGGCACCCCAAATCCCCCTGGGGCACTCCAAATCCCCCGGGGCACCCCAAATTTCCTGAATCCGGATCCCCCAAATCCCCTGAACCCGGGTACTGCAAAATGCCCCAGACCTGGGCACACCAAATCTCCTGAATCCAGACATCCCATATCCCCTGGGGCACCCCAAATCCCCCTGGGCACCCCAAGTTTCCTGAATCTAGACACCCCAAATCTCCCGGGGCACCCCAAATCCCCTGGAGCACCCCAAATTTCCTGAATCCAGACACCCCAAATCCCCTGGGGCACCCCCAAGCCCCTGGGTCTGGGCACCTCAATTTCCTGGGTGTGGGCATCCCAAATCCCCTGGGTCTGGGGCACCCCCAAATCCCCTGGATCTGGGCTCCCCAAATCCCCCGGGTGTGGGGCACCCAAATCCCCCGGGTCTGGGGCACACCAATCCCCTGGGTGTGGGGCACCCCCAAATCCCCCGGGTCTGGGGCACCCCAATCCCCTGGGTGTGGGCACCCCAATCCCCTGGGTCTGGGGCACCCCAATCCCTTGGGGCCGGGCACCCCAATCCCCTGGGTCTGGGGCACCCCAATCCCCTGGGTCTGGGCTCCCCAATCCCCTGGGTCTGGGGCTCCCCAATCCCCTGGGTGTGGGCACCTCAAGCCCCTGGGTCTGGGGCACTCCCAAACCCCCCGGATCTGGGCACCCCCAAATCCCCTGGGTCTGGGGCTCCCCAATCCCCTGGGTCTAGGCTCCCCAATCCCCTGGGTGTGGGGCACCCCCAAATCCCCTGGGTGTGGGGCACCCCCAAATCCCCTGGGTGCGGGCTCCCCAATCCCCTGGGTCTGGGCACCCCCAAATCCCCTGGGTGTGGGGCACCCCCAAATCCCCCGGGTCTGGGCACCCCCAAATCCCCTGGGTCTGGGCTCCCCAATCCCCTGGGCTGACGGCTGCCCCCACCCCAGCCAGCCTCCCCGGCAGCGAGACCACCTCGGTCAACACGGAGACGGTGGGGGAGGAGGAGGCGCCGCCGACCGCCTGCGACCGCTGCCTGTGAGGGGGGCACGGGACCCCCGACCCTGCCGGGGATCCCCCCCATGGCTCCGGGGACACCCCACAGATCCCCCAGACCCCAAACCCGACACCGGCAGCACCTCGGAATGATTTGGGATCCTCCCATAGCCCACCCACCCCCCAAATACCACTCATAGCCCTGAGAGCCCAGAACCGACCCCCAGAGCACCCCAAAGCCCCCCATAGACCCCCCCCCAGGACCCCAAAACTGACCCCTGTGACCACCCCCGGGTACCTCAATCCCCCCTCCCCACAGCCCCGGGGATCCTCCAAGACCCCCAGAACCAAATGTGACCCCCAGCGCCCCTACAAAGCCCCCCCACCATGGTCAAGGGACTCCGAATCCCCCAAATTTTGGGGTAACTCTGCTTTTCTCTCCCCAGGGGCAAAATTACAAAGACAAAATTCTGGTGAGTGGGGAGGAGAATGGGGGGGGGTGGGGGCCCCCCTAAAACCTCCCACCCCCCCAAAATCCCACTGCCCCTCCATCCTCCACCCTCTCCCACCATCCCGTACCCCAAATTCCTCCACGTTCCCCAAATTCTCCCCCCCCCCTTTGTCCCTGCCTACCCCGCGCCAAGGGAAATGAAGGTTGGATATTAAAGATTTTTTTTTAAGGAAAGAGCGGTCAAATATTGGAATGTCTGCCCGGGGAGGTGGCGGAATCACCATCCCTGGATGTGGCTCTCGGTGCCGCTGTTAATTGGGGTTAATTGGGGTTAATTGGGGTTAATTGGGCTGGGTTGGGCTCGGTGACATCAGTCACTTCCAGCCTGGTGATTTTGTGATTCTGTGTGACCCTTAATTTCCCCCCCAACCCAAACACCCTGCACCTCCTCTCACGTGATGGGGGGGATGTCTCTGTCCCTAAACCCCCTCCCCTGTTCCCAAACCCCCTCCTCTGTCCCCAAACCCCCCGTGTTGTCCCCAAACCCCCCCGTGTTGTCCCCAAACCCCCTCCTCTGTCCCCAAACCCCCCCGTGTTGTCCCCAACCCCCCCCGTGTTGTCCCCCAAACCCCCTCCTCTGTCCCCAAACCCCCCCGTGTTGTCCCCCAAACCCCCCCGTGTTGTCCCCAAACCCCCTCCTCTGTCCCCCAAACCCCCCCGTGTTGTCCCCAAACCCCCTCCTCTGTCCCCCAACCCCCTCCTCTGTCCCCAAACCCCCCCGTGTTGTCCCCAAACCCCCCCGTGTTGTCCCCAAACCCCCCGGTGTTGTCCCCAAACCCCCCGGTGTTGTCCCCCAGTCGCCGCCTGCGCCGCCTGAACCGCCTGTGGCGCCGTCGCTGCCGCGCCGCCGTTAAATCCGTGTCGTTCTACTGGACCGTGCTGCTGCTCGTGTTCCTCAACACGCTCACCATCGCCTCCGAGCACCACGGGCAGCCGCCCTGGCTCACCGAGACACAGGGTACGACCCCCGGGACCCCCCGACGCCCCCCGGGAATCCCGGACACCCCTCAGTGCCCCCCGACACCCCTCAGTCCCGCACGACGCTCACAGTGCCACCCGACACCCCCAAATTGTGACCCCCGACACCTCCAAATTGTGACCCCCGACACCTCCCAGTGTTCCCCAAACCCTCCAGTGCCCCCGACACCCCCAAATTGTGTCCCCTGACACCTCCCAGTGCTCCCCAAACCCTCCAGTGCCCCCGACACCCCTAAATTGTGCTCCCCGACACCCCTCAGTGCCCCCAAACTCTTCAGTGCCCCCGACACCCCTCAGTGCCACCCGACACCCCTCAGTGCCCGCCAAACTCCCCAGTGCCCCCCAAACCCTCCAGTGCCCCGACACCCCCAAATTCTGTCCCCGACAACCCTCAGTGGATCCCAAACTCTTCAGAGCCACCCGACACCTCCCAGTGCCCCCGACACCCCCAAATTCTGTCCCCGACACCTCCCAGTGCCCCCCAAACTCCCCAAGCCCCCCGATGTCCCCCGTCACCCCCAAATCTCGGCAGGCCCGTCCGTGCTCTCGGCGTTTCCCCGCCACGCGTGGCCGTGGGCGCGGGGGTGACTCGGCCGTGTGTCCCCCCCCTCCCGGTGTCCCCCCACTCCCGGTGTCCCCTCCCGGTGTCCCCATTCCCGGTGTCCCTTCACTCCCGGTATCCATTCCCGGTGTCCATTCCCGGTGTCCCCTCACTCCCGTTGTCCCCATTCCCGGTGTCCCCTCCCGGTGTCCCCACTCCCGGTGTCCCCATTCCCGGTATCCCCCCACTCCCGGTGTCCCCACTCCCGGTGTCCCCACTCCCGGTGTCCCCCCACTCCCGGTGTCCCCTCACTCCCGGTGTCCCCATTCCCGGTGTCCCCTCCCGGTGTCCCCCCACTCCCGGTGTCCCCCCACTCCCGGTGTCCCCCCACTCCCGGTGTCCCCCCATTCCCGGTGTCCCCATTCCCGGTGTCCCCTCACTCCCGGTGTCCCCCCACTCCCGGTGTCCCCATTCCCGGTGTCCCCATTCCCGGTGTCCCCATTCCCGGTGTCCCCATTCCCGGTGTCCCCTCACTCCCGGTGTCCCCACTCCCGGTGTCCCCTCACTCCCGGTATCCCCTCACTCCCGGTGTCCCCATTCCCGGTGTCCCCTCACTCCCGGTGTCCCCTCCCGGTGTCCCCTCCTCAGCGTACGCCAACAAGGCTCTGCTGTCGCTCTTCGCCGCCGAGATGGTTCTGAAGCTCTACGCGCTCGGGCCCTCGTGTTACTTCGCGAGTTTCTTCAACCGCTTCGATTGTTTCGTGGTGTGCGGGGGCGTGCTGGAGACGGCGCTGGTGGAGCGCGGGGCCATGGAGCCGCTCGGCATCTCCGTGCTGCGCTGCGTGCGCCTGCTGCGCGTCTTCAAGGTGACCCGGTGAGCGACAGCCACACGGCCAGGGTCTGACGGGCCGGGGAGGTGAGAAGGGGATAGGACAATAGCGGGTTATCCCGACACCGGGATACCCCGACGCCGGGACACCCCGACACCGGGACACCCCAATAGCGGGTTATCCCGACACCGGGACACCCCAATACCGGGATATCCCGACACCAGGACACCCCGACACCGGGACACCCCGACACCGGGACACCCCAATAGCGGGTTATCCCGACACCGGGATACCCCGACACCGGGATATCCCGACACCAGGACACCCCAATACCGGGACATCCTGACACCGGGACACCCCAATAGCGGGATATCCTGACACCGGGACACCCCGACACCGGGACACCCCGACACCACGAATCACGATACCACCAGGATATCCTGACACTGGGACACCCCAATAGCGGGATACCCCGACACCGGGACACCCCAATAGCGGGATATCCCGACACCAGGAATCACGATACCACCAGGATATCCTGACACTGGGACACCCCAATAGCGGGATACCCCGACACCGGGATACCCCAATAGCGGGATATCCCGACACCAGGACATCACGATACCACCGGGACACCCCGACACCGGGACACCCCAATACCGGGACACCCCGACACCAGGAATCACGATACCACCAGGATATCCTGACACTGGGACACCCCAATAGCGGGATATCCCGACACCAGGACACCCCAATACCAGGATATCCCGACACTGGGATACCCCGACACCGGGACACCCCAATAGCGGGACATCCCGACACCAGGACATCACGATACCACCGGGATACCCCGACATCGGGACACCCCAATAGCGGGATATCCCGACACCGGGACACCCCAATAGCGGGATATCCCGACACCGGGACACCCCGACACCGGGACACCCCAATAGCGGGATATCCCGACACCGGGACACCCCAATAGCGGGATATCCCGACACCGGGACACCCCAATAGCGGGATATCCCGACATTGGGATACACTGGGACACCCCGACACCGGCATACCTTGACACCAGGACACCCCAATAGCGGGACACCCCGACACCGGGATATCCCGACACTGGGACACCCCAACATGGGACACTCCAGTGCTGTGTCCTGACACCCTGACACCGGGACACTCTGACATTGGGACACCCCAACACGGGACACTCCTGTGCTTGTCCTGACACCCCAACACCGGGACACCCTGGTGCCCCAACACCAGGGCACTGCTGTGTCCTGACATCCCAGTGCCCCAACACCAGGACATCCAAACACCGTGACAGTGCCCCAACACTGAGACACCCCAGTGCTGTGGCTCTCCGATGTCCTGACACCCCAATATCCCAACACCACAATGTCCCAACCCCAAAATGTCCCAACCCCAAAATGTCCCAAATCCACGGCACCCCGATGTCCCAAAGCAGCGATGCCCTAATGCTGTGATGTCCCCATTGGTGACACCCCAATGCTGCCACACCTCCCAGCACTGGGTGTTGGCTCTGGCCCCTTCCCAGTGCTCCCAGTAACCCCAGTCCCTGGCCCAGCTCCTCCAGATCTTCAGGTGTGGGTTCTGCACTGTCCATCCAGCCCTTCCCAGTGCTCCCAGTAACCCCAGTCCCTGGCCCAGCTCCTCCAGATCTTCAGGTGTGGGTTCTACACTGTCCATTCAGCCTTTTCCAGTTCTCCCAGTGCTCCCAGTAACCCCAGTCCCTGGGCCAGCTCCTCCAGGTGTTGGCTGTGCACTGTCCATCCAGCCCTTCCCAGTTCTCCCAGTGCTCCCAGTTCTCCCAGTGCTCCCAGTAACCCCAGTATCTGGCCCAGCTCCTCCAGATGTTCAGGTGTTGGGTCTGCACTGTCCATCCAGCCCTTCCCAGTGCTCCCAGTGTTCCCAGTAAACCCAGTCCCTGGCCCAGCTCCTCCAAATGTTCAGGTGTGGGTTCTGCACTGTCCATCCAGCCCTTCCCAGTGCTCCCAGTAACCCCAGTACCTGGCCCAGCTCCTCCAGATGTTCAGCTGTTGGCTCTGCAGTGTCCATCCAGCCCTTCCCAGTTCTCCCAGTGTTCCCAGTAACCCCAGTCCCTGGGACAGCTCCTCCAGATGTTGTCTCTGCACTGTCCATCCAGTGCTCCCAGTGCTCCCAGTAACCCCAGTATCTGGCCCAGCTCCTCCAGATGTTCAGCTGTTGGCTCTGCAGTGTCCATCCAGCCCTTCCCAGTGCTCCCAGTGTTCCCAGTAACCCCAGTCCCTGGCCCAGCTCCTCCAGATGTTCAGGTGTTGGGTCTGCACTGTCCATCCAGCCCTTCCCAGTGCTTCCAGTGTTCCCAGTAACCCCAGTCCCTGGGCCAGCTCCTCCAGGTGTGGGTTCTGCACTGTCCATCCAGTGCTCCCAGTGTTCCCAGTAACCCCAGTCCCTGGCCCAGCTCCTCCAGATGTTCAGGTGTTGGGTCTGCACTGTCCATCCAGCCCTTCCCAGTGCTCCCAGTGCTCCCAGTAACCCCCGTGTCCCGCAGGCACTGGGCATCTCTGAGCAACCTGGTGGGGTCGCTGCTGAACTCGATGAAATCCATCGCCTCCCTGCTGCTGCTGCTCTTCCTCTTCATCATCATCTTCGCCCTGCTGGGCATGCAGCTCTTCGGGGGCCGCTTCAGCTTCGACGAGACCCAGACCAAGCGCAGCACGTTCGACACCTTCCCGCAGGCCCTGCTCACCGTGTTCCAGGTACCCCGGGAGCTGGGGGACCACCTGAAATCCCTTCAGGGAGACCCCCCCCCCCAAAACCTGCAGGGTGTCCCTGAAACCCGTGGGAGGCTCTGAAAGTTTTGGGGAGACGTCAAAGTGTATGGGGGAAAGGCCATGAGGAGATTCCCAAAAGTATGGGGAAACCCAGAATCTGTGGGAGACTCCAAACCCGTGGGGGACCCCAAACCCGTGGGGGACCCTAAAAGCTGAGAGAGATCCCAACACCTGTGAGGGATTTTGACTCTCATGGGTCCCCTAAACCTGCAGGGAGACCCCAAAACCCACGAGCCCCCCTCAAACCATCCCATCACCAGCCTGTAGCCGCTCTGGGGTGATGCCGTGCACTCAGAACTGGGGAGGCAGCGGTTTACTGGGAGCACTGGTGAGGGGGTGGCACTGAGGTTTTTGGGGTGCCCCTGGTGTTTGGGGACCCCCAACTGCCCCAGATCCTGACGGGGGAGGACTGGAACGCGGTGATGTACGATGGGATCATGGCCTACGGCGGCCCCGTGTTCCCCGGGATGCTCGTCTGTGTCTACTTCGTGATCCTCTTCATCTGCGGGAACTGTGCGTGGGCACTGGGAGGGACTGGGAGCACTGGGAGGGATTGGGAGGGACTGGGAGCACTGCACTGGGAGGGACTGGGAGAGACTGGGGGCACTGGGAGGGACTGGGAGCACTGGGGACACTGGGAAGACTGAGACTGGAGACACAAACTGGGGGGACTGGGAGCACTGGGAGGGACTGGGGGCACTGGGAGAGACTGGCAGGGACTGGGGGCACTGGGAAGACTAAGACTGGAGACAAACTGGGGGGACTGGGAGCACTGGAGGCACTGGGAGGGACTGGGAGCACTTGAGGCACAAGGGGCACTGGGAGGACTGGGAGCATTGGGACCACTAGGAGCACAGGGGGCACTGAGAGGACTGGGGACACTGGGAACAGTGGGAGGACTGGGAGCATTGGGAGCACTGGGAGGGACTGGAGGGACTGGGAGGGACTGGGGGCACTGGAAGCACTGCACTGGGAGGGACTGGGGACACTGGGAGGACTGGAGGCACTGGGGGCACTGGGAGGGACTGGGGGCACTGGGAGGAACTGGGGACACTGGGAGAGACTGGGAGGACTGGGAGGGACTGGGGACACTGGGAGGGACTGGGAGGACTGGAAGCACTGGGGACACTGGGAGGGACTGGGAGCACTGGGGGCACTGGGAGGAACTGGGGGCACTGGGAGCAGGGAGCTGGGGAACTGGGAATGGAGCACAGGGGAACTGGGGTGGGACAGAGTGGGGTTTGGAATGAGAAGGGAGGAGTGGGAGCACTGGGAGGATACTGGGAGGATACTGGGAGGATACTGGGAGCACTGGTGAGCCCCCCCTCCCCTCAGACATCCTCCTCAACGTCTTCTTGGCCATCGCCGTGGACAACCTGGCCGACGGTGACAACATCAACTCGGGGGGGGACAAAAAGTGAGCCCCGAGCCCCGGGACCCTTTTTGGGGTGATGGGGTGGGGGGGAGCACCCAGTCCCTGGGTCCCCCGGGGGGTGCCCGACCCCCGGGACCCCCTCGCTGAGCCCCCCCTTGTCCCCAACCCAGGGACAAGGCCGGGGAGGCAGAAGCGGGGACAGAGAGCCAGGACGTGGCTGTGAAGGTGAGGAGGGGTCCCTGAGGTGGGGGGGGGGGGTGACCTGAGTGGGGGGTCCCGGGGGTCCCTCCCTGCCCCCCAAGTGCGCCCCGCCCTCATCCCTCCCCTCCTCAGGTGGAGGGGGAGCAGCAGGAGGAAGAGGAGGAGGAGGAAGAGGAGGTGGAGGAAGGTGAGTGTCACCTGCCTGGACATTGGGGACATTGAGGGGTGGCAGTGACATGAGATGGGGTCCCTGGGGGGGGTGACAGTGACATGAGATGGGGTCCCTGGGGGGGTGACAGTGACATGAGATGGGGTCCCTGGGGGGGTGACAGTGGTGACACGGGGGTCCCTGGGGGGGGGTGACAGTGGTGACACGGGGGTCCCTGGGGGGGAGGTGACAGTGGTGACACGGGGGTCCCTGGGGAGGTGACAGTGGTGACACGGGGAGCCCTGGGGGGGGTGACAGTGGTGACACGGGGGTCCCTGGGGGAGGTGACAGTGGTGACACGGGGGTCCCTGGAGGGAGGTGACAGTGGTGACACGGGGGTCCCTGGGGGGGGGTGACAGTGGTGACACGGGGGTCCCTGGGGGTGTGACAGTGGCTGGCACGGGGGTCCCTGGGGGGAGGTGACAGTGGTGACACGGGGTCCCTGGGGGGAGGTGACAGTGGCTGGCACGGGGGTCCCTGGGGGAGGTGACAGTGGTGACACGGGGGTCCCTGGGGGGGTGACAGTGGTGACACGGGGGTCCCTGGAGGGAGGTGACAGTGGTGACACGGGGGTCCCTTGCAGGGGACGAGGAGGCCGGGGGGGAGGGGGACAGCCTGGGGAGGGCCCGGCTGGAGTCCCTGGAGGAGACCCCCAAACCCAAGGTGACCCCGATCCCCGAGGGCAGCGCCTTCTTCGTGCTGAGCAGCACCAACCCGTGAGTGCACTGGGGATACTGGGGGGACTGGGAGGACTGGGAGAACTGGGGGAACTGGGGGGACTAGGGGATACTGGGGGGACTAGGGGATACTGCGGGGACTGGGGGAACTGGGAGAACTGGGGACACTGAGAGCACTAGGGATACTGGGAGCACCGGGGACACTGGGAGCACCGGGGACACTGGGAGCACTGGGGGGACTGGGAGCACTGGGGGGACTGGGAGCACTGAGACTGGGAACACTGGGACTGGAGACAAACTGGGGAGACTGGAGACACAAACTGGGGGCACTGGGGGTCCTGGGGACACTGGGAGCACTGGGGGTCCTGGGGACACTGGGAGCACTGAGGGGACTGGGAGCACTGGGAGCATTGGGGGGACTGGGAGCACTGGGGGGACTGGGAGCACTGGGGGGACTGGAGACACAAACTGGGAGCACTGGGGGGACTGGGAGCTCTGGGAGCACTGGGAGCACTGGGACTGAAGACAAACTGGGGGGACTGGAGACACAAACTGGGAGCACTGGGAGCACTGGGGGGACTGGAGACACAAACTGGGAGCACTGGGGGGACTGGGAGCACTGGGGGCACTGGGAGCACTGAGGGGACTGGGAGCACTGGGGGGACTGGGAGCTCTGGGAGCACTGAGGGGACTGGGAGCACTGGGGGGACTGGAGACACAAACTGGGAGCACTGGGAGCTGACGTGTGCCCGGCGCAGGCTGCGGGTGAAGTGCCACGCCCTGATCAACCATCACATCTTCACCAACCTCATCCTCGTCTTCATCATCCTCAGCAGCATCTCCCTGGCCGCAGAGGACCCCGTGCGAGCCCACTCGCCCCGCAACCACGTGGGCTACTGGGCGGACTGGGGGGACTGGGAGGGACTGGGGGAACTGGGAGGGACTGGGGGAACTGGGAGGGACTGGGGGAACTGGGATGAATTGGGGGAATTGGGAGGGACTGGGGGAACTGGGATGGACCGGGGGAACTGGGAGGGACTGGGGAAATTGGGATGGACTGGGGGAATTGGGAGGGACTGGGATAGACTGGGGAAACTGGGATGAATTGGGGGAATTGGGAGGGACTGGGGGAACTGGGATGGACCGGGGGAACTGGGAGGGACTGGGGAAATTGGGATGGACTGGGGGAATTGGGAGGGACTGGGATAGACTGGGGAAACTGGGATGAATTGGGGGAATTGGGAGGGACTGGGGGAACTGGGATGGACCGGGGGAACTGGGAGGGACTGGGGAAATTGGGATGGACTGGGGGAATTGGGATGGACTGGGAAGAACTGGGGGAACTGGGAGGGACTGGGAAGAACTGGGGGAACTGGGATGGACTGGGGGAACTGGGATGGACTGGGAAGAACTGGGGAAACTGGGATGGACTGGGAAGAACTGGGGGAACTGGGAGGAATTGGGGAAACTGGGAAGGACTGGGGAAACTGGGATGGACTGGGGGAACTGGGAGGGACTGGGGAAACTGGGATGGACTGGGGGGAACTGGGATGGACTGGGGGATTCACCCCGCGCGGGACACGGGATCCGCTCACCTGGAGTTGGGGGGACAGAAATGGGGGGGGGCTGGGAAGGGCAAGGAGGGATTTTGGGGGATCTGGGGATGTTGGGGGGGGGGGTCCAGGAAGTTGGGGGTGTCCGGGGGGGATTTGAGGGGGGTGGGGGTCACCCCGTTGCCCCCTCCCCACCCCACCCCCCCTGCAGATCCTGGGCTACTTCGACTACGCCTTCACCTCCATCTTCACCGTGGAGATCCTGCTCAAGGTACGGGGGGCGCTGGGCTTTGGGGTAACCAGGGTTTGGGGAGGGGGTTCCCAGGGTTTTTGGGGGTTCCCAGGGTTTTTGGGGCGTTCCTGGGGTTTTGGGGTGAGGATTTTCAGGGTTTGGGGTTCCCAGGGTTTTGGGAGGGGGTTCCCAGGGTTTTTGGGGGTTCCCAGGGTTTGGGGAGAGTCTCGGGGTTTGGGGTGGGGGGTTCCCAGGCTTTGGGGAGGGGGTTCCCAGGGTTTTGGGAAGGGGTTCTCAGGGTTTTTGGGGGTTCCCGGAGTTTGGGGTGGAGGTTCCCAGGGTTTTTGGGGATTCCCGGGTTTTTTTGGGGGTTCCCAGGGTTTGGGGTGGGGGTTTTACAGGGTTCGGGGAGGGTCTCGGGGTTTGGGGTTTCCAGGGTTTTGGGGCGTTCCTGGGGTTTTGGGGTGAGGATTTTCAGGGTTTGGGGTTCCCAGGGTTTTGGGAGGGGGTTCCCAGGGTTTTTGGGGGTTCCCAGGGTTTGGGGGGGGGTCTGGGGGTTGGGGGTGGGGGGTTCCCAGGGTTTTGGGGTGAGGATTTTCAGGGTTTGGGGGTGTTCCCAGGGTTTTGGGAGGGGGTTCCTGGGGTTTTGGGGAGGGGGGGTTCAGGGTTTTGGGGTATCCCCAGGGTTTTGGGGGTTCCCAGGGTTTTTGGGGAGGGGGTTCCCAGGGTTTGGGGTGGGGGTTTTACAGGGTTCGGGGAGGGTCTCGGGGTTTGGGGTTCCCAGGGTTTTGGGGGGGGGTTCCCAGGGTTTTTGGGGGTTCCCAGGGTTTGGGGAGGGTCTCGGGGTTTGGGGTGGGGGGTTCCCAGGGTTTTGGGGTGAGGATTTTCAGGGTTTGGGGGTGTTCCCAGGGTTTTGGGAGGGGGTTCCTGGGGTTTTGGGGGGGGGGGGGTTCAGGGTTTTGGGGTATCCCCAGGGTTTTTGGGGGTTCCCAGGGTTTGGGGAGGGAGTTCCCAGGGTTTGGGGAGGGGATTCCCAGGATTTGGGGTGGGGGTTTTACAGGGTTCGGGGAGGGTCTCGGGGTTTGGGGTGGGGGGTTCCCAGGGTTTTGGGGCGTTCCTGGGGTTTTGGGGTGAGGATTTTCAGGGTTTGGGGGTGTTCCCAGAGTTTTGGGAGGGGGTTCCTGGGGTTTTGGGGAGGGGGGGTTCAGGGTTTTGGGGTATCCCCAGGGTTTTTGGGGGTTCCCAGGGTTTGGGGAGGGGGTTCCCAGGGTTTGGGGTGGGGGTTTTACAGGGTTCGGGGAGGGTCTCGGGGTTTGGGGTTTCCAGGGTTTTGGGGCGTTCCTGGGGTTTTGGGGTGAGGATTTTCAGGGTTTGGGGTTCCCAGGGTTTTGGGAGGGGGTTCCCAGGGTTTTTGGGGGTTCCCAGGGTTTGGGGAGGGTCTCGGGGTTTGGGGTGGGGGGTTCCCAGGGTTTTGGGGTGAGGATTTTCAGGGTTTGGGGGTGTTCCCAGAGTTTTGGGAGGGGGTTTCTGGGGTTTTGGGGAGGGGGGGTTCAGGGTTTTGGGGTATCCCCAGGGTTTTGGGGATTCCCAGGGTTTGGGGAGGGGGTGTTCCCAGGGTTTTGGGAGGGGCTTCCCAGGGTTTTTGGGGATTCCCAGGGTTTTGGGGGTTCCCAGGGTTTTGGGAAGGGAGTCCCGAAGTTTGCAGCATTCCCAGGGTTTTTGGGGTTCCCGGAGTTTGGGGAGGGGGGTTCCCAGGGTTTTGGGAGTGGATTCCCGAGGTTTTTGGGGGTTCCCAGGGTTTGGGGAGGGGGTTCCCGGGGTTTTTGGGGGTTCCCAGGGTTTGGGGAGGGGGTTCCCAGGGTTTGGGGAGGGGGTTCCCAGGGTTTTGGGGAGGGGGTTCCCAGGTTTTGGGGGGTTCCCAGGGTTTGGGGAGGGGGCTCCCAGGGTTTTGGGAGTGGATTCCCGAGGTTTTTGGGGGTTCCCAGGGTTTGGGGAGGGGGTTCCCGGGGTTTTTGGGGGTTCCCAAGGTTTTGGGGTGCCCCCAGGGACGGGGTGTCCCCACTTTGGCGCTCCCACCCCCGCACAGATGACGGTGTTCGGCGGCTTCCTGCACAAAGGCTCCTTCCTCCGAAACTGGTTCAACCTCCTGGACGTGCTGGTGGTCGGCGTCTCCCTCATCTCCTTCGGCATGCAGTGAGCTGGGGGCAACTGGGAGCACTGGGAGCACTGGGAGCGCCGCTGGGGGCAACTGGGGAGCACTGGGAGGGGACAGGGTCAACACTGGGGGCACTGGGGAGCACTGGGATGGGACAGGGTCAACACTGGGAGCACTGGGAGGGCCGCTGGGGGCAACTGGGGGCACTGGGAGCGCCGCTGGGGGAAACTGGGGGCACTGGGAGCGCCGCTGGGGGCAACTGGGAGCACTGGGAGCGCCGCTGGGGGCAACTGGGAGCACTGGGAGCGCCGCTGGGGGCAACTGGGGGCACTGGGAGCGCCGCTGGGGGCAACTGGGAGCACTGGGAGCGCCGCTGGGGACACTGGGGAGCACTGGGAGGGGACAGGGTCAACACTGGGAGCACTGGGAGGGCCGCTGGGGACACTGGGGAGAACTGGGATGGGACACACTCAACACTGGGAGCACTGGGAGGGGACAGGGTCAACACTGGGAGTGCCACTGGGAGCGCCACTGGGGAGCATTGGGAGGGGACAGGCTCAACACTGGGAGCACTGGGATGGGACAGGGTCAATACTGGGAGCACTGGGAGGGGACAGGGTCAACACTGGGGGCACTGGGAGGGGACAGGCTCAACACTGGGAGCACTGGGAGGGGACAGGGTCAACACTGGGAGCACTGGGAGGGGACAGGCTCAACACTGGGAGCACTGGGAGGGGACAGGGTCAACACTGGGGGCACTGGGAGGGGACAGGCTCAACACTGGGAGCACTGGGATGGGACAGGGTCAACACTGGGGGCACTGGGGGCGTTACTGGGAGCACCGGGGGCGTTACTGGGAGCACTGGGGGCGTTACTGGGAGCACTGGGGGCGTTACTGGGAGCACTGGGGGTGTTACTGGGAGCACCGGGGGCGTTACTGGGAGCACTGGGGGCGTTACTGGGAGCACTGGTGTGTCCCTCGGCAGCTCCAGCGCCATCTCAGTGGTGAAGATCCTGCGGGTCCTGCGGGTCCTGAGGCCACTGCGAGCCATCAACAGGGCCAAGGGCCTCAAGGTGGGCAACTGGGAGGGACTGGGAGAGACTGGGAGGGACTGGGAGTGCTGGGAGGGATTGGGAGCACTGGGAGAGACTGGGAGCACTGGGAGGGATTGGGAGCACTGGGAGGGATTGGGAGCACTGGGAGGGATTGGGAGCACTGGGAGGGACTGGGAGAGACTGGGAGCACTGGGAGAGACTGGGAGCACTGGGAGGGATTGGGAGCACTGGGAGAGACTGGGAGGGACTGGGAGAGACTGGGAGCACTGGGAGAGACTGGGAGGGACTGGGAGCACTGGGAGGGATTGGGAGCACTGGGAGAGACTGGGAGGGACTGGGAGGGATTGGGAGCACTGGGAGGGATTAGGAGCACTGGGAGAGACTGGGAGGGACTGGGAGCACTGGGAGGGATTGGGAGGGATTGGGAGTACTGGGAGGGACTGGGAGAGACTGGGAGAGACTGGGAGCACTGGGAGGGATTGGGAGCACTGGGAGGGACTGGGAGGGACTGGGAGCACTGGGAGGGACTGGGAGCACTGGGAGGGATTGGGAGCACTGGGAGAGACTGGGAGCACTGGGAGGGACTGGGAGCACTGGGAGAGACTGGGAGCACTGGGAGGGACTGGGAGAGACTGGGAGCACTGGGAGAGACTGGGAGGGACTGGGAGCACTGGGAGAGACTGGGAGCACTGGGAGGGATTGGGAGCACTGGGAGAGACTGGGAGCACTGGGAGGGATTGGGAGCACTGGGAGGGGCTGGGAGGGACTGGGAGCACTGGGAGAGACTGGGAGCACTGGGAGGGATTGGGAGCACTGGGAGGGACTGGGAGGGACTGGGAGCACTGGGAGGGGACAGCCAGCAGTGGTGACAGCGGGCTGGAGGCTGTACTGGTGGAACTGGGAGTGGCCCAGCATGCCATGGGGTCCCCATTGTCCCTGTGTCCCCAGTGTCTCAGGTAGCAGTGTCACCGCTGTCCCCAGCACGCAGTGGCCTCAGTGCCCCACTTGTTCCCGTGCCCCGGTGTCCCCCTGTCCTTGTCCCCATGTCCTGGGGTCCCCAGCACCCGTTGTTGTCCCAGTGCCCCGGTGACACTGCTGTCCCTGTCCCCACCCCGGTGACGTTGTCCATGTCCCTGTCGCTGTCCCCAGCACGTGGTGTCCCCGTGCCCAAAGGGAGACACCGCTGTCCCTGTCCTCACCCCGGTGACACTGTCACTGTCGCTGTCCCCGTGCCCCGGTGACACTGTCCCTGTCCCTATCCCGCTGACACTGTCCCTGTCCTTACCCCAGTGACACTGTCCCTGTCCGCGTGCCCCGGTGACACTGTCCCTGTTCCTATCCTGGTGACACTGTCCCTGTCCCCGTGCCCTGGTGACACTGTCGCTGTCCCTACCCCGGTGACACTGTCCCTGTCTCCGTGCCCTGGTGACCCTGTCCCTGTCCCTGTCCTTACCCCAGTGACACTGTCCCTGTCCCTATCCTGGTGACACTGTCGCTGTCCCCGTGTCCCGGTGACACTGTCGCTGTCCCCGTGCCCCGGTGACACTGTCCCTGTCCCCGTGCTCCGGTGACACTGTCCCTGTCCCCACCCTGGTGGCACTGTCCCTGTCCCCACCCTGGTGACACTGTCCCTGTCCCCGTGCCCCGGTGACACTGTCCCTGTCCCCGTGCCCCGGTGACACTGTCCCTGTCCTTACCCCGGTGACACTGTCCCCGTGCCCCGGTGACACTGTCCCTGTTCCTCTCCCGGTGACACTGTCCCTGTCCCCGTGCCCCGGTGACACTGTCTCTGTTCCTGTCCCGGTGACATGTCCCTGTCCCCGTGCCCCGGTGACACTGTCTCTGTCGCTGTCCCCAGCACGTGGTGCAGTGCGTGTTCGTGGCCATCCGCACCATCGGCAACATCATGATCGTCACCACGCTGCTGCAGTTCATGTTCGCCTGCATCGGGGTGCAGCTCTTCAAGGTGGGGTCCCCACCCCTCCCGGAGATGTCCCCACCCCTCCCGGAGATGTCCCCACCCTCCCGGAGATGTCCCCACCCCTCTGCAGGGTCCCCTGACCCCCCGGTCCCCCCCCAGGGCAAGTTCTACAGCTGCACTGACGAGGCCAAGCACACGCCAGGAGAGTGCAAGTGAGTGTCACCCCCAAAAAATGTCCCCACACCCCCAAAAATGTCCCCAAACCGACCCCTGCACCTCAAATCCTGACCCTCAGGAGGTGTCCCCATGGTGTCCCACCCCTCAGTGGTGGCAGTGTCCCGGGGTGTCTCACCATCGCTGTCCCCGTGTCCCCATGGCAGGGGGACATTCCTGGTGTACAAGGACAGGATTGTCCCCCACCCCTCAGTGGTGGCAGTGTCCCGTTGGGGTCTCACCTTTGCTGTCCCCGTGTCCCCATGGCAGGGGGACATTCCTGGTGTACAAGGACAGGATTGTCCCCCACCCCTCAGTGGTGGCAGTGTCCCGGGGTGTCTCACCATCGCTGTCCCCGTGTCCCCATCCCAGGGGGACATTCCTGGTGTACAAGGACAGGATTGTCCCCCACCCCTCAGTGGTGGCAGTGTCCCGTTGGGGTCTCACCTTTGCTGTCCCCGTGTCCCCATCCCAGGGGGACATTCCTGGTGTACAAGGACAGGATTGTCCCCCACCCCTCAGTGGTGGCAGTGTCCTGTTGGGGTCTCACCTTTGCTGTCCCCGTGTCCCCATCCCAGGGGGACATTCCTGGTGTACAAGGACAGGATTGTCCCCCACCCCTCAGTGGTGGCAGTGTCCCGTTGGGGTCTCACCTTTGCTGTCCCCGTGTCCCCATCCCAGGGGGACATTCCTGGTGTACAAGGACAGGATTGTCCCCCACCCCTCAGTGGTGGCAGTGTCCCGGGGTGTCTCACCATCGCTGTCCCCGTGTCCCCATCCCAGGGGGACATTCCTGGTGTACAAGGACGGCGACGTGTCCCACCCGTCGGTGCGGGAGCGCCTCTGGCTCAACAGCGACTTCAACTTTGACAACGTCCTGGCGGGGATGATGGCTCTGTTCACCGTGTCCACCTTCGAGGGGTGGCCCGCGTGAGTCCCCGGGGGAGGGACGGGGACACTGCCACCCCCCGTGGGGACACCCCCAGCACCGTGTCCCCCCCGTCCGGCAGGCTGCTCTACAAGGCCATCGACGCCAACGCCGAGAACCAGGGGCCCATCTACAACTACCGTGTGGAGATCTCCATCTTCTTCATCGTCTACATCATCGTCATCGCCTTCTTCATGATGAACATCTTCGTGGGCTTCGTCATCATCACCTTCCGCGCGCAGGGCGAGAGCGAGTACCGCAACTGCGAGCTCGACAAGAACCAGGTGTGGCCACGGGGGGGCTGGCGCTGCGGTGTCACCTCGGTTCTGTGGTGTCCCCTCGGTTCTGTGGTGTCCCCTCGGTTCTGCGGTGTCCCCTCGGTTCTGTGGTGTCCCCTCGGTTCTGTGGTGTCACCTCGACTCTGCGGTGTCCCCTCGGCTCTGCGGTGTCCCCTCGGTTCTGCGGTGTCCCCATGGCTCTGTGGTGTCCCCTCGGTTCTGCGGTGTCCCCTCGGTTCTGTGGTGTCCCCTCGGTTCTGCGGTGTCCCCTCGGTTCTGCGGTGTCCCCTCGGTTCTGTGGTGTCCCCTCGGTTCTGCGGTGTCCCCTCGGCTCTGTGGTGTCCCCATGGCTCTGCGGTGTCCCCGTGGCTCTGTGGTGTCCCCTCGGCTCTGCGGTGTCCCCTCGGCTCTGCGGTGTCCCCTCGGCTCTGTGGTGTCCCCTCGGCTCTGCGGTGTCCCCTCGGCTCTGCGGTGTCACCTCGGCTCTGTGGTGTCCCCATGGCTCTGTGGTGTCCCCTCGGCTCTGCGGTGTCCCCATGGCTCTGTGGTGTCCCCTCGGCTCTGCGGTGTCCCCTCGGTTCTGTGGTGTCCCCTCGGTTCTGCGGTGTCCCCTCGGTTCTGTGGTGTCCCCTCGGCTCTGTGGTGTCCCCTCGGTTCTGTGGTGTCCCCTCGGTTCTGTGGTGTCCCTTCGGCTCTGCGGTGTCCCCTCGGTTCTGTGGTGTCCCCATGGCTCTGTGGTGTCCCCTCGGCTCTGCGGTGTCCCCTCGGTTCTGTGGTGTCCCCATGGCCCTGGGTGTCCCCGTGGTCCTATGATGTCCCCATGACCCTGTGGTGTTCCTGTGGCTATGTGGCCCTGCGGTGTCCCCACGCTGTCCCCGCAGCGGCAGTGTGTGTGGTGGCAGTGAGGTGGCAGTGAGGTGGCCGTGTCCCCACGCTGTCCCCGTGTCCCCACACTGTCCCCACGCTGTCCCCGTGTCCCCACGCTGTCCCTGCAGCGGCAGTGTGTGTGGTGGCAGTGAGGTGGCCGTGTACCCACACTGTCCCCACGCTGTCCCCACGCTGTCCCCACGCTGTCCCCGCAGCGGCAGTGTGTGTGGTGGCAGTGGTGTCCCCGTGTCCCCACGCTGTCCCCACGCTGTCCCCACGCTGTCCCCGCAGCGGCAGTGTGTGTGGTGGCAGTGGTGTGGCCGTGTCCCCACGCTGTCCCCACGCTGTCCCCGCAGCGGCAGTGTGTGTGGTGGCAGTGAGGTGGCCGTGTCCCCACGCTGTCCCCACGCTGTCCCCGCAGCGGCAGTGTGTGTGGTGGCAGTGATGTGGCAGTGAGGTTGCCGTGTCCCCACGCTGTCCCCGTGTCCCCACGCTGTCCCCACGCTGTCCCCGCAGCGGCAGTGTGTGTGGTGGCAGTGAGGTTGCCGTGTCCCCACGCTGTCCCCACGCTGTCCCCACGCTGTCCCCGTGTCCCCACGCTGTCCCCGTGTCCCCACGCTGTCCCCACGCTGTCCCCGCAGCGGCAGTGTGTGGAGTACGCGCTGAAGGCGCAGCCCCTGCGCCGTTACATCCCCAAGAACCGCACCCAGTACCGCGTGTGGGCCATGGTCAACTCCACCGCCTTCGAGTACATCATGTTCGTCCTCATCCTGCTCAACACCATCGCGCTGGCCGTGCAGGTGAGGGCTCACCTGGGGGCTCACCTGGGCGGGGGGGACACACGGGGGTCACACAGAGCCCCGTGTCCCCCCCCAGCACTACGAGCAGTCCAAGCCCTTCAATTACGTGATGGACCTGCTGAACATGGTGTTCACGGGGCTCTTCACCGTGGAGATGGTGCTCAAGATCATCGCCTTCAAACCGCGGGTACGGCCCGGGGGGACACGGCGGGGACACAGGGGGGGACACGGGGGGACACAGGGGGTGACACGGGGTGACACAGGGCAGAGGGGGGGACACAGGGGGTGACACGGGGGGACACGGGGGGTGACACGGGGTGACACAGGGCAGAGGGGGGGACACAGGGGGGGACACGGGGTGACACGGGGGGGCACAGGGGGGGGACACGGGGTGACACAGTGGGGGGACACGGGGGGAGAACACGGGGGGGGACACGGGGTGACACAGTGGGGGGACACGGGGGGTGACACGGGGGGGACACGGGGGGAACACGGGGGGGGACACGGGGGGGGACACGGGGTGACACAGTGGGGGGACACGGGGGGTGACACGGGGGGGCACGGGGGGGGACACAGGGTGACACAGTGGGGGGACACGGGGGGGACACAGGTGTGACACGGGGGGGGACACGGGGTGACACGGGGGGTGACACAGGGCAGGGGGGGTGACACAGGGGGGGACACAGGGCAGGACGGGTGTCACAGGGCACAGGGGGTGACACAGGGCAGGAGGGGTGACACAGGGGAGTGACACCGGCCAGAGGGGCTGTCACAGCGGGGTGACAAAGGGCAGGGGGAGCTGTGACACCAGGGTTGACACAAAGCAGGGGGGCTGTCACACTGGGGGTGTCACAGGGGGGTGACAGAGGGTGGGGGGGCTGTCACACTGGGGGTGACACAAGGGAGAAGTGGCTGTCACAGGGGGGTCACAGAAGGTAGGGGGTGACACAAGACGGGGAGGTCACAGCACGGGGGGTCCCCACCACCTCCTCTCCCCCCAGCATTATTTCTGTGACGCCTGGAACACCTTTGACGCCCTCATCGTGGTGGGCAGCGTGGTGGACATCGCTGTCACCGAGGTCAACGTGAGTCACCCTCCCCTTGTCCCCTGGCTCGGGGGAGGTTCGTGTTTTGGGGTGGTGCTGGGTGTTTGGGTCTCCCCTTGACCATGTCCTCATGTCCGTCTGTCTGTCTCCATTACCTCCATCTCCATCATCTCCATCACTTCCATCTCCATCTCCATGATCTCCATGTCTGTAATTTCCATCACCTCCATCACCTCCATCTCCATCATCTCCATCATCTCCATCTCCATGATCTCCATGTCTGTATTTTCCATCATCTCCATCTCCATCATCTCCATCATCTCCAACATTTTCATCTCCATAATCTCCATAATCTCCATCTCCAAAATTTCCATCTCCATCATCTCCATCTCCATGATCTCCATGTCTGTAATTTTCATCGTCTCCATCTCCATCATCTCCATCATCTCCATCATCTCCATCATCTCCATCATCTCCATCATCTCCATCATCTCCATCATCTCCATCATCTCCATCATCTCCATCATCTCCATCTCCAAAATTTCCATAATTTCCATCTCCATCACCTCCATCTCCATCACCTCCATCACCATCACCTCCATCTCCATTTCTGTAATCTCCATCATTTCCATCTCCATCATCTCCAAAATTTCCATCTCCATCATCTCCACCTGCCTGTCACAGAACGGGGGGCACGTCGGTGAGGTACGGGGAGGTGTCCCCAGCTGGGGGGGTCCGTGCAGGATTTTTGGGGTGCCCCTGACCCCCCTCTCCCCGCAGAGCTCAGAGGACAGCTCCCGCATCTCCATCACCTTCTTCCGCCTCTTCCGCGTGATGCGCCTGGTGAAGCTGCTCTCCAAGGGCGAGGGCATCCGCACCCTGCTCTGGACCTTCGTCAAATCCTTCCAGGTGGGTGGGGGGGACACGGTGGGGTGGGGGGGACACGGTGGGGGACACAGGGGACAGGGAGGGAGGGGACAGCACCCCCCTCACCCCCGCTCTGTCCCCAGGCCCTGCCCTACGTCGCTCTGCTCATCGCCATGATCTTCTTCATCTACGCCGTCATTGGGATGCAGGTGAGGGGTCCTGGGGGGGTGTGAGGGGTCCCGGGGGGGTGTGAGGGTCCCGGGGGGTGTGAGGGGTCCTAGGGGGGTGTGAGGGTCCCGAGGGGGGCTGAGGGGTCCCAGAGGGGTGTGAGGGGTCCCAGGGGGGTGTGAGGGGTCCCGGGGGGTGTGAGGGGTCCCGGGGGGTGTGAGGGGTCTTGGGGAGGTGTGAGGGGTCCCGGGGGGGGTGAGGGGTCCCGGGGGGTGTGAGGGGTCCTGGGGGGGTGTGAGGGTCCCGGGGGGTGTGAGGGGTCCCAGAGGGGTGTGAGGGGTCCCGGGGGGTGTGAGGGGTCCCAGAGGGGTTGGAGGGTCCCGAGGGGGGTGAGGGGTGTGGGGGGTGTGAGGGGTCCCGGGGGGGTGTGAGGGGTCCCGGGGGATGTGAGGGGTCCCGGGGGATGTGAGGGTCCCGAGGGGGGGTGAGGGTCCCGAGGGGGGTTGTCCTGTGGGTCACCCAGGCCCGCTCTGTCCCCCCAGACCTTCGGGAAGGTGGCTCTGCAGGACGGGACCCAGATCAACCGCAACAACAACTTCCAGACCTTCCCCCAGGCCGTGCTGCTGCTCTTCAGGTGGGGCTGGGGGATCTGGGGGGGTCCTGGGGGGGTCCTGGGGGGCTCTGGGCTTCCCACGGGACTTTGGAGCTTCCTCTCAGTGAATCATGAAGGGGGGTTACAGATCTGCCTCAGGGGTACAGGTGTGCCACAGGGGTGCAGGTTTGCCATGGAGGTGCAGGTGTGCCCCATAGAGGTACAGGTGTGTCCCATAGGGGTACAGGTGTGCCCCATAGAGGTACAGGTGTGCCCCACAGGGGTACAGGTGTGTCCCCTGGGGTGCAGGTGTGCCACGGGGGAGGCGTGGCAGGAGATCATGCTGGCCAGCCTGCCGGGCAAACGCTGCGACCCCGAGTCGGACGCGGGCCCAGGGGAGGAGTTCACCTGCGGCAGCAACTTTGCCATCGCCTACTTCATCAGCTTCTTCATGCTCTGCGCCTTCCTGGTGAGACACGGGGTCCTGCCCCACAGCACTGCCCCACAGCACTGCCCCACAGCCCTCAGGACCCCCACGGGCATCCTGACCCCTCCTTGACCCCCCCCAGATCATCAACCTGTTCGTGGCTGTGATCATGGACAACTTCGATTACCTGACGCGCGACTGGTCCATCCTGGGCCCGCACCACCTGGACGAGTTCAAGCGCGTGTGGTCTGAGTACGACCCCGCAGCCAAGTGGGTAACTGTCCCCTTGTCCCCATCTGAGGGGGGTCCGGGTGTCCAGACCACCCGTGACCCCCTGTCCCCCCTCCCCAGGGGTCGCATCAAGCACCTGGACGTGGTGACGCTGCTGCGCCGGATCCAGCCCCCGCTGGGCTTTGGGAAGCTCTGCCCACACCGCGTGGCCTGCAAGGTCTGAGGGTTGGGAGTGGGGGGGAGTCCTGGAGGGATTTGGGGTGTTCCTGGTGGGGGGGGACCCACCTCGATTCACCCCCCCCCCTCGTGTCCCCTGGCCAGCGCCTGGTGGCCATGAACATGCCCCTCAACTCGGACGGCACCGTCACCTTCAACGCGACGCTCTTCGCTCTGGTCCGCACCTCCCTCAAGATCAAGACGGAAGGTTGGGAGCTGGGAGGGAGCGGGGTGGGGGGACAGGGGACAGCAGGGGGTGACAGTCACGGCTGTGTGTCCCCCCCGCTGTGTCCCCACCTCGCAGGGAACCTGGATGTGGCCAACAAGGAGCTTCGGGCCGTGGTGAAGAAGATTTGGAAGAGGACGAAGCCAAAACTGCTGGACGAGGTCATCCCCCCGCCCGAGGGTGTGTGACAGCCGTGTCCCCTCCCCTGTCCCCGCAGACCCCCAGCTGTCCCCTGACCCTCTGTGTGTCCCCAGAGGAGGAGGTCACCGTCGGGAAGTTCTACGCCACTTTCCTGATCCAGGACTATTTCCGCAAGTTCCGGCGGCGGAAGGAGCGGGGGATGCTGGGCGCTAGCGCGGGCCCCAGCAATGAGTGCGCGCTGCAGGTGCGACACCCCCCGGGGCGGGGCTGGGGGGTCCCGGGTGTCACCAGGTGTGTGTGTCACCAGGTGTGTGTGTCACCAGGTGTGTGTGTCACCAGGTGTCACCACCTGACCTTCCTGTGTTCCCCCAGGCCGGGCTGCAGACACTGCAGGCGCTGGGCCCTGAGATGCGCCGGGCCCTGAGTGATCTGGAGGGGGACGAGGGCGGGGACGCCCCTTCGGAGGAGCCACTCACCTATGCCGTGAGCCACGCCCACCCTGGCCACGCCCACCCAGCACACCTGTCCCATGGCCACGCCCACCCAGCACACCTGTCCCATGGCAATGCCCACCCACACCTGTCACATCACCGCACCCACCGGCCACACCTGTCCAAAATCCACACCATATAGCCCCACCTGTGCCATGGCCACGCCCACCCCCACACCTGTCCCATGGCCACGCCCACCGGCCACACCTGCCCCCCCATGGCCACACCCACTGTGCACACCTGTCCAAAATCCACACCAAATAGCCACACCTGTCCCATGGCCATGCCCACCGGCCACACCTGCCCCAAAGCCATACCCAGTGTCCATACCTGTGCCGTGGCCACGCCCACCGACCCCTCCTGTCTCCGCAGGCCCCCGAGACGCTGTACGGCTCCGCCCCCGGCTCCCCCCTGCTCTCGGAGCCGCCCCCCGTCCCCAGCCCCGCTCCCACCGAAGGGGAGGAACCCGCGCCCCCCTCCCACGGGGGAGCCCCCCGCCCTGGCGGCAGGTACGGGGGCGCTGGGGACACCTGGACACGGGGCGAGGGCTCCCCGGCCAGGACGGGGGGTTGCCCCATGGCTCTGTGCGCAGGCGGCGATCCGAGGGCGGGGACCAGGACGACGAAGCCCCCGGCGAGGAGGCGGAGGAGCCGGGAGGGGACGCGGGGGATGTCAGCCACGACGAGGAGCTGGAGAGTTCGGCACCGCTCCGGCACCGCTGGGCCGGGGACAGGTACCGCGACCCCCGAGACCCTGGAGGGGGGGGGAACCACATCTGGAGGGGTCCCTTTAGCTGGGGAGGGGGTCCCGTCAGCCCTGACGCTGTCCCCGTGCCAGGCTGTAAGTGGGGAGGGGGCGGTTTCCTGAGGGAGGTGTCCCAGGGGATGTCCCCGGCCCGGACTGACCCGCCTTGTTCCCCCTCCCCACCAGGGCACCGGGACCCCCGCGCTGGGCGGCGGAGCTGCCCCGGGGGGGGTCGCTGCCGCTGCCCCCCCGGCACTTCGCGCTCGGCAGCGGCGCTCGAGAGGGGCAGCAGCTGAAACGGCGCCGGCTCCTGCCGCCCACCCCCGCGGGTACGGCGGGGCCGGGGCACGGGCGGGGGGCTAGGGAGGGCCCGGGGCTTCCAGTGAGACCCTGCGACCTGACCGAGCTCACCCCCGTAGCCCGGGGCGGTTCCCCGGTAGCCCAGGAAGGTCCCTGGGGCTGATGGCGGGGGGAGATGACCTCCGTGGTGCCCCGGAGGGTCCGTGGCCGATGGGGAGGAAGGGTCCCTGATCGGTGGGGGTGACCCCTCCCCGTGCCCCCAGGTGGCCCGGAGGGTTCCTAGAGCCGGGGGTGGCTCTGCCCGGTGCCCTCCGGTAGCCCAAAGGGCTCCTGCCCGGTGCTCCCGAGGGTCCCTGGCTCAGGGGGTGACTCTGCCCAGGGAAGCGACCCTGCCCGGTGCCCCCCGTAGCCCAGAGGGTCCCTGGCTGAGAGGGTGACCCTGTCCGGTTTCCTCGAGGGTCCCCGGCCCGGAGGGGCTGACCCTGCTCCGTTTCCCCGAGGGTCCCTGGCCCAGGGGCTGACCCTGCCCGGTTTCCTCGAGGGTCCCTCGAGGCTGCTGACCCTGCCCGGTTTCCCGAAGGGTCCCCGGCCGGGAGGGACTGACCCTGCCCGGTTTCCCGAAGGGTCCCCGGCCGGGAGGGACTGACCCTGCCCGGTTTCCGAAGGGTCCCTGGCTGAGGGACTGACCCTGCCCGGTTTCCCCGAGGGTCCCTCGAGGCTGCTGACCCTGCCCGGTTTCCGAAGGGTCCCTGGCCCGGAGGGGCTGACCCTGCTCCGTTTCCCCGAGGGTCCCTGGCCCAGGGGCTGACCCTGCCCGGTTTCCCCGAGGGTCCCTCGAGGCTGCTGACCCTCCCTGCTGCCCCCCAGGTCGGAAGCCGTCGTTCACCATCCAGTGCCTGCGGCGCCAGGGTAGCTGCGAGGACGAGCCCATCCCGGGCACCTACAACCCCTCGGGCCCGCCGGGCCCCGCCCGCCCGCAGGTACCGCTGGAGGTGGGGCAGGCAGACAGGGGGTGGGGGTGTCACCCTGCCGGTGTCACCCTCTGCCAGTGTCACCCTCTGCCAGTGTCACCCCCGCACTGACCCCCCTGCCGCCCCCCAGGGCTACGGCAGCTCCGAGACGTGGCGCCTGGGGGGATCCTCGCAGGCCTGGGCGGCCCCGGCCCGCGGGCACGTTCTGTACGCGCCGCTCATCCTGGTGGAGGGGGCTCCGGCGGCGGGGGCGGGGGGCAGCCTGCCCCCCCTCAACCGCTGGTTCCCCCCCGCGCCGCTGCGACTGCGACCCTGCGGGCCCCACGATGCCCTGGCCCGAGGCTCGGCCGACAGCCTGGTGGAGGCCGTGAGTGGGGGACAGGATGGGGGGGACAGGATGGGGGGGACATGATGGGGGGACATGGGGGGGACATTTCTTGGCTGGCAGCCTGGTGGGAGACATGAGTGAAGGGATATGGGGGGACCTTGCTCAGCTGACAGCCTGGTGGAGGCCGTGAGTGGGGACAGGATGGGGGGACATGGGGGGACAGGATGGGGGCGACATGATGGGGGGACATGGGGGGGACGTTGCTCAGCTGACAGCCTGGTGGAGGCCGTGAGTGGGGACAGGATGGGGGGACATGGGGGGGACAGGATGGGGGGACAGGATGGAGGGACATGAGTGGGGGGACGTGGGGGGGACATGATGGAGGGACATGGGGAGGACAGGATGGGGGGGACATTGCTCAGCTGACAGCCTGGTGGAGGCCGTGAGTGGGGACAGGATGGGGGGACATGGGGGGACAGGATGGGGGGACATGGGGGGGACATTTCTTGGCTGGCAGCCTGGTGGGGGACATGAGTGAAGGGATTTGGGGGGACCTTGCTCAGCTGACAGCCTGGTGGAGGCCGTGAGTGGGGGACATGATGGGGGGACATGATGGGGGGACAGGATGGGGGGACAGGATGGGGGGACAGGATGGGGGACATTTCTTGGCTGGCAGCCTGGTGGGGGACATGAGTGAAGGGATATGGGGGGACCTTGCTCAGCTGACAGCCTGGTGGAGGCCGTGAGTGGGGACAGGATGGGGGGACATGGGGGGGACAGGATGGGGGACAGGATGGGGGGACAGGATGGGGGTCAGGATGGGGGGACAGGATGGAGGGACATGAGTGGGGGGACGTGGGGGGGACATGATGGAGGGACATGGGGAGGACAGGATGGGGGGGACATTGCTCGGCTGACAGCCTGGTGGAGGCCGTGAGTGGGGACATGATGGGGGGACAGGATGGGGGGACATGGTGGGGACATTTCTTGGCTGGCAGCCTGGTGGGAGACATGAGTGAAGGGATATGGGGGGACCTTGCTCAGCTGACAGCCTGGTGGAGGCCGTGAGTGGGGACAGGATGGGGGGACAGGATGGGGGGGACAGGATGGGGGGACATAGGGGGACATTTCTTGGCTGGCAGCCTGGTGGGGGACATGAGTGAAGGGATATGGGGGGACATTGCTCAGCTGACAGCCTGGTGGAGGCTGTGAGTAGGGACATGATGGGGGGACATGATGGGGGGGACATGAGGGTGACATTGCTCAGCTGACAGCCTGGTGGAGGCCGTGAATGGGGGGACATGGGTGGGGACATGAGGTGACATTGCTCCACCGATAATCTGGAGAAGACCATGAGTAGGGGGACATGGAGTGGGGGGACATGCGGTGACATTGCTTGGTTACCAGCCTGGTGGGGGACATGAGTGAGGGGACATGATGGGGGGGACATGAGGGTGACACTGCTCAGCTGACAGCCTGGTGGAGGCCGTGAGTGGGGACAGGGACACGGTGTGCGGGGGTGGAAGGGACACAGCCACGCCCCCGCTGCCGCTACCAGCGCCTCCCCCCCGTACCCACACCCAGGTGCTGATCTCGGAGGGGCTCGGGCTGTTCGCCCGCGACCCCAAGTTCGTGGCCGTGGCCAAGCGCGAGATCGCGGACGCGTGCGACATGACGATGGACGAGATGGAGAGCGCGGCCGCCGACCTGCTGACCCGGCGCCGCGCCCCGCCCGGCCCCGCGCCCGCCCCCGCGCCCGCCGTCTACAGCGACGAGGAACCGCTGCGGCCGCCGGCCGAGGACGAGCTGGCGGACGAGATGGGCTGGGGCGGGGTCTAGAACCCGGCGCCGCGGGGGTCTAGAACCCGGCACTGCGGGGGTCTAGAGCGGGGCACGACGGGATCTAGAACCGGACACGGTGGGGATCTGGAACCCGGCACCGCGGGGGTCAAGAGCGGGGTACAACGGGGATCTAGAACCAGGCACCACGGGGGTCTAGAACCCGGCACAACGGGGATCTAGAGCGGGGTACAACGGGATCTAGAAACCAGCACCACGGGGATCTAGAACCCGGCACCACGGGGGGGGCAGACAGGCTGGCTCTAGAACCCAGCTCAGCCAGGCCGGTTTTAGAAACCAGTCCCGCCAGTCTGGCCCTAGAACCCAGAAGTGCCAGGCCAGGTCTAGAACCCAGCCTGGCCCTACAACCCGGCCCAGCCAGGCCGGCGCTAGAACCCAGCCCAGCCCGGGAGGCTCTAGAACCCCATCCGGCTCTAGAACCCAGCTCAGCCAGGCTGGCTTTAAAAACCAGCTCAGCCAGGCCAGCTTTAGCAACCAGTCCCGCCAGTCTGGCCCTAGAACCCAGAAGTGCCAGGCCGGGTCTAGAACCCAGCCCGGCCCTAGAATCCAGCCCCACCAGGCCGGTTTTAAAAACCAGCCCACCCAGTCCAGCTCTAGAACCCAGTCCGGCTCTAGAAACCAGCATTGCCAAACCTGGCTCTAGAACCCCCTGCTCAGCTCTAGAACCCACACCTGGGTCAGCCCGGCTCTAGAACCCAGGCCAGCCAGGCCGGCTCTAAAACCCAGCATTGCCAACTTGGCTCTAGAACCCAGCTCAGCCAGGCTGGCCTTAAAAACCAGCCCACCCAGTCCGGCTCTAGAACTCGGCATCGGCTCTAGAACCCAGCCCAGCCAGGCCGGCTCTAGAACTCGGTATCTGTTCTAGAACCCAGCCAGGCCAGCTCTAGAACCCAGCTCAGCCAGGCCGGCTTTAAAAACCAGCCCACCCAGTCCGGCTCTAGAACTCGAAAAATCGGCTCTAGAACCCAGCCCTGCCAGCCCGGCTCTAGAAACCAGCATTGCCAAACCTGGCTCTAGAACCCAGCTCAGCCAGGCTGGCTTTTAAAAAACATGCTCAGCTCTAGAACCCAGCCTGGGTCAGCCTGGCTCTAAAACCCAGCCCAGCTCTAGAACCCAGCCCAGCCAGGCCGGCTCTAGAACTCGGCATCTGTTCTAGAACCCAGCCCAGCCAGACCGGCTCTAGAACCCAGCCCGGCTCTAGAACCCGGCACCGGCCCGCGTGGGGGCGAAGTTACCTCAGGAAAAAAAAAGGGATTTTTTATCATAAAGATTTAAATTATTTTTTTTCCTCACACAAGGAGGGATTTCCTTTGGAAATGGGATATTTGTCTCAGGGATGTTGTTTTTTTTTTTTCCCTGAAGAAAAGTGGTTTTCTGTTGGTTTTTTTTTTTTCCCCTCAGGGAAAGGGGTATTGAGCTCAAAAAAAAAATAAAGTTTTTACTCAAAAGCGAAAAATGTGTTTTGCTTCAAAATAATCGAACTGTGTTTTCCTCAGGGAAAGGGAGGGTTCCTCTAAAAAAAGGATTTACCTCAAGAAAAAGGATTTTTTTTTGGGTGTGGAAAAGATTGGCCTTGAGGGGGGGAGCATCATCAGAAAAAGAGTTTTTCCCTCAGGAAAAAATGAATTTATTTCAAAAAGTTTTCCTCCAAAAACCCCACACATATCCCAAAACCGAACACTTTTCCCTCAAAAAGGACTTTTTCACTCAAAAAAAAAGGGAGGGATTTTGCATCAATTTAGAAAAACGAGGGAATTGTGTAAAAAAAATTAAATTTCTAAAGAAAGGAGGGGTTTACCTAAAAAAAAAAAAAAAGTTTTTACTCAATAAAGAGAGGGTTTCCCTTAAGAAAACGAAACAAAACAACTGTGATTCCCTACCAAAAAAAAGAGATTTTTCTCTCAAAGAAAGGAAAAATTTAAAAAAGGATTTTCTTAAAACGTGGTTGTTTTTTTTTTTTTTTCCACTGGAAAATATTCACATCAGGGAGGAATAGGGAGGGAATATCCTCAAAAATGAGGTTTTTTTATTTCAGAAAAAAAGGGACATTTTGTAAGAGAAAATGATGTTTCTTCTCAAAAATGAATTTTTTTTATTTTTTTTTTTTAAGTAAAAAAATAAGTTTTATCTCAGGAAAAGAGACATTTACCTCATGGGGATGGTGAATTGTTCTCAAAAAGGAATATTCCTTCTTGGAAAGGGATAATTACCTCAAAATAATCCTTAAAAAATTTAAAGTTTTGCCTAAAAAAAGGAAGTTTTTACTGCAACAAAAGGAGGTGTTATCCCCTCAAAAAAAAAAAAAACAAACCAAAAAAACCCCAAAAAACCAAAAACAACAACAAAAAAAATAGTTTTGCCTCAGCAAAAGAGAGATTTACACCCTCAAAAAAAAAAAAAAAAAAGGGGAATTTTTACATCGGGAAAAAGGATTTTGTCACCTCAGGAAAGGTAAATTTTACCTCAGGGTTTTATCTAAAGAAAGGAAAAATAAAATTTACCCCATGAAACAGAGTTTAACTGCAGGAAAGAGCATTTGTCACCTCAAAGAAGGGAATTTTACCTCAGGAAAGGTTTTTTTTTTTTTACCCAAGGAAAAGTAAATTTTGCCTCACAAAAGAGGATTTTTACCTCATGAAAGAACATTTCACAGCTCAGAAAGGGGGATTTTAAATCAGGGGTGTTTTACATCACAAAATGGATTTTCCCACAAGAAAAGTAAATTTTAGCACACGGAAAAGGGTTTTTACCTTAGGAAAAAATAATTTCTACCCTCAGGAAATGGGAATTTTTCCTCAGGAAATGGGAATTTTTCCTCAGAAAATGGGAATTTTTCCTCAGAAAATGGAAATTTTACCTCGGGAAATGGAAATTTTACCTCAGGAAATGAAAATTTTACCTCAGAAAATGGAAATTTCACCTCAGAAAATGGAAATTTTATGTCACTGAAAAGGTTTTTACCTCACGAAAGTGAGGATTGTACCTCAGGAAATGAATTTTTTACCTCAGAAAAAGTGAATTCTGCCTCATAAATGAGGAGCTGACCTCAAGAAAAGGACACGTTTTACCTCGTGGAAGAGAGTTTTAAAACAGGAAAAAATTTAAATCTTGGGGGGACACATTTTTGCCTCAGAAATGTAAAATTCAACTCACCTAAAGAAGGTTTTACCTCATAAAAAAAATCATTCTCTTCACGAAAAGGGCATTTTACCTCAGAAAAATGGGTTTTTACCTCAGGAGAGGTGAATTTTACCTCACAAAATTGGGTTTTATCTCATGAACGAATATGTCACGTCTTAGAACGGGGAATTTTACTTCCGGAAAGGGGATTTTTTACCTAAGGGGGAAGGTTTTACCTCAGAAAAATGGATTTTTTACCTCAGGAAGGTCAATTTTACCTCACAAAATTGGGTTTTATCTCATGAAAGAATGTCACATCTTAGAACGGGGAATTTTACTTCGGAAAAGGGGGTGTTTTATCTAAGGGGGGGAAGGTTTTACCTCAGAAAAATGGGTTTTTACCTCAGGAGAGGTGAATTTTACCTCACAAAATTGGGTTTTATCTCACGAAAGAATATGTCACATCTTAGAACGGGGAATTTTACTCCCGGAAAGGAGGTGTTTTATCTAAGGAGGGGAAGGTTTTACCTCAGAAAAATGGGTTTTTACCTCAGGAGAGGTGAATTTTACCTCACAAAATTGGGTTTTATCTCATGAACGAATATGTCACGTCTTAGAACGGGGAATTTTACTTCTGAAAAGGGGGTGTTTTACTTAAGGGGGGAAGGTTTTACCTCAGAAAAATGGGTTTTTACCTCAGGAGAGGTGAATTTTACCTCACAAAATTGGGTTTTATCTCATGAAAGAGTATGTCACATAACGGGGAATTTTACTTCTGAAAAGGGGGTGTTTTACTTAAGGGGGTGAAGGTTTTACCTCAGAAAAATGGGTTTTTACCTCAGGAGAGGTGAATTTTACCTCACAGAATTGGGTTTTATCTCATGAAAGAGTATGTCACGTCTTAGAACCGGGAATTTTACTCTCGGAAAGGAGGTGTTTTATCTAAGGGGGGGAAGGTTTTACCTCAGAAAAATGGGTTTTTACCTCAGGAGAGGTGAATTTTACCTCACAAAATTGGGTTTTATCTCATGAAAGAATGTCACATCTTAGAACGGGGAATTTTACTTCGGAAAAGGGGGTGTTTTATCTAAGGGGGGAAGGTTTTACCTCAGAAAAATGGGTTTTTACCTCAGGAAGGTCAATTTTACCTCACAGAATTGGGTTTTATCTCATGAAAGAGTATGTCACATAACGGGGAATTTTACTTCTGAAAAGGGGGTGTTTTACTTAAGGGGGGAAGGTTTTACCTCAGAAAAATAGGTTTTTACCTCAGGAAGGTCAATTTTACCTCACAGAATTGGGTTTTATCTCATGAAAGAATGTCACATCTTAGAACGGGGAATTTTACTTCTGAAAAGGGGGTGTTTTACTTAAGGGGGTGAAGGTTTTACCTCAGAAAAATGGGTTTTTACCTCAGGAGAGGTGAATTTTCCCTCATGAAAGCGCATTTTTCGGGTTTGTCCCTCAGGACCGAGGCTCCGAGCGGAGATTCCCGCGCCAGCGCAGGCCCCGCCCCCTCACGGTTTCCCCTCACGCATTGGCTCCGCCCCTTCAGCGCAGGCCCCACCCCTTCAGAACAAGCCACGCCCCCTCATTCATAAAACCCGCCCCTTCCGCACAGGCCCCGCCCCTTCGACGCTGGCCCCGCCCCTCCGGCGCGCCCATTGGTGGAGCCGGCGGCCAATGGGGAGGCGGCACCGCGAGCGCCCCCACGAGGCTGCGCGGGGAATTCGGGGGAGGCCGAACACCCAAAATTCCGAACCCCCAAAATCCCGAACCCCCAAAATTCTGAACACCCCAAATTCCCCAAAATTCCGAATCCCCAAATCTCGAAATTCGGAACTCTCCAAAATGCTGAACCCCCAAAATTCCGAACTCCCGAAATTACCAATTCCCCAAAATTCCTGAACCGCCAAAATTCCTGAACCCCCGAAGCCCGAAAATTCTGAACACCCCAAATTCCTGAACTCCCAAAATTCTAAATCTCCGAACCCCCAAAATTCTGAACTCCCCAAAATTCCGAACACCCCAAATTCCTGAACTCCCAAAATTCTGTATCTTCAAACCCCAGAACCCCCAAAATTCTGAACTCCCCAAATCTACGAACCTCCGAAGACCCAAAATTTCGCACCCCCCAAAATCCTGAACCCCTAATAACCCTGAACTGCCTAAAATCCTGAACCCCCAAAATTCCAAGCCCCCAAAATCCTGAACCCCTGAACCTACAAAATTCCGAACCCCCAATAACCCTGAACCCCCCAAAACCCGAACCCAAATAACCCTGAACCACCAAATCCCCAACCCCCAAAACTCTGAACCCCCCAAAACCTTGAACGCCCCAAAATCCCGAACCCCCAAAAGTCTGAACCCCCCAAAACCCTGAACGCCCCAAAATCCCGAACCCCCCAATAACCTCCGACCCTTTTTTTAACCTCCAAAGTTTAATAATAATAAAAAAAAATCATAATACAATAAAATAAGGCCCCCCCCGCCCCCGCCCCCGCTACAAAGAGCTCGAGACTTGTTAGTGTCGGTGGGGGGAGGGGCAGGGGGGGGGCCCCCCAAAATCTTCCCCCCCCCCCCATCGCCCCCACCCCCCCCAATCCTATAAAAAACCCGGTGCGGGAGGGGGGGTGGGAAGGGGGGGTGGGGCTGGCCCTGCTGTGCTGGTTGGGGGGTGGGGGGAGCCCCCCCTCCTCCCCCCCCCCCTCCCCTTTCCCCCATTTTTTGGGGGGACCCCCCCGGGCTGTGTGTGGCCCACCCCCCCCCCCCCCCTCCTCCACTCCCGGGGCCGAACGATACAAAAGAAACAACTCAAATAATTACATCGCGGGGGGGGGGGAGGGGAGGGGAGGAAGAGGAGGAGGAGGGGAGACACCCCCTCCCCCCTCCCCTCCCCCACCCCCCGGAATTGGGGAGGTTTTTGGGGGGGGGGGGTCCCAGGGTTGGGGGGGCCCCCCCCCCCACCGCTGTCAGGTGTGTCCATCCGAGCTGGGGGCTCCACGTCACGAATCCTCGGGGGGGGGGCGACAAAACCCCAAAATTTCAGGGGTGGTTCCCCTCCCCCCCCCCCGTACCCCATATTGCTGCCTGGATATGGGGGAACCCCCCCCCCCCCCAAAGGCTCCCCCCTGCACCCCGGAACCTGCTCGGGACTGCTCTCACCCCATGTACCCCCAGAACTGCCCCCCGTACCCCACAGACACCCCAAGTCTCATCTTGGACCCCTCTCTGTCCCCCATTAACCCTCTGTGTACCCCATAGTCCCCCGTGACACCCCCTGCACCCCGTAATTCACCCTATTAACCCCCTCTGTACCCACAAACCCATTCTGTACCCCATAACCCCATTCTGTACCCCATAACCCCCCCATTACCCTACTCAGTACCCCATAACCCCCCTCTATACCCCATAATCCCCCCATTAACCCTTTCTGTACCCCATTATCCCCTCTCTGTACCCCATACCCCCCCCATAACCCCCCCTCTGTGCCCCATAACCCCCCATTAACCCTTTCTGTGCCCCATAATCCCATTTTGTACCCCATAACTCCCCTCTGTACCCCATTACCCCATTCTGTACCCCATAACCCCCCCATTAACCCTTTCTGTACCCCATTACCCCATTCTGTACCCCATAACCCCCCCATTAACCCCTTCTGTACCCCATAACCCCCTCCATTAACCCTTTCCGTACCCCATTACCCCATAACCCCATTAACCCTTTCCGTACCCCATTACCCCATAACCCCCCATTAACCCTTTCCATACCCCATTACCCCATAACCCCCCCATTAACCCTTTCCATACCCCATTACCCCATAACCCCCCCATTAACCCTTTCCGTACCCCATTACCCCATAACCCCCCCATTAACCCTTTCCATACCCCATTACCCCATAACCCCCCCATTAACCCTTTCCATACTCCATTACCCCATAACCCCCCCATTAACCCTTTCCGTACCCCATTACCCCATAACCCCCCCATTAACCCTTTCTGTACCCCATAACCCCCCCATTAACCCTTTCTGTACCCCATTACCCCCCTCTGTACCCCATTATCCCATTCTGTACCCCATTACCCCCCCATTAACCCTTTCCGTACCCCATTAACCCTTTCTGCACCCCATTACCCCATAACCCCCCCATTAACCCTTTCCATACCCCATTACCCCATAACCCCCCCCATTAACCCTTTCCATACCCCATTACCCCATAACCCCCCCCATTAACCCTTTCCATACCCCATTACCCCATAACCCCCCCATTAACCCTTTCCATACCCCATTACCCCATAACCCCCCCCATTAACCCTTTCCGTACCCCATTACCCCATAACCCCCCCCATTAACCCTTTCCGTACCCCATTACCCCATCCCCTCCGTACCCCATTAACCCTTTCCGTACCCCATTACCCCATAACCCCCCCATTAACCCTTTCCATACCCCATTACCCCATAACCCCCCCCATTAACCCTTTCCGTACCCCATTACCCCATAACCCCCCCATTAACCCTTTCCGTACCCCATTACCCCATAACCCCCCCCATTAACCCTTTCCGTACCCCATAACCCCCCCATTAACCCTTTCCGTACCCCATTACCCCATCCCCTCCGTACCCCATTAACCCCCCCCCCCCGCGCCCCCCACACTCACCCCCGGCGTTTGGGGGGGCTCGGCCGTGGGGCTGTCCCGGGGCTCTCCCCCCTCGGGCCCCCGGCTCCTCTTTGGCTCCAGCTCCTCCTTGGCCATGGAGGGGAGGTGGCCCCGCTCCGCCCGCCGCTTCCGCCGCCTCTCGGGGTCCCTGCCGCGGGTACGAGCCCCCCGGCGCTCCGCCTGCTCCAGCTGGGGTGGGGGGGACACACAAACACACAACACCCACCCCGTCAGGGCACCCCGAAACTGCGGCTTTGGGGTGCCCAGGGTGGGGCTTCAGGTGGTGGAACGGCAAGGGGAAGGAGGAATTTGGGGTCCCCGAGGGGTTTTGGGGTCCCCGAGGGGTTTTGGGGTCCCCGAGGGGTTTTGGGGACCCTCATCCTACGATGAGAAGGGACAAAACGAGGAATTTGGGGTCCCCGAGGGGTTTTGGGGACCCTCATCCTGTGATGAGAAAGGGCAAAAGGAGGATTTTGGGGTCCTCCGAGGGGTTTTGGGGAACCTCATCCTGTGATGAGAGGGGGCAAAGAGGGGATTTTGGGGTCCCCGAGGGGTTTTGGGGACCCTCATCCTATGATGAGAAAGGGTAAAAGGAGGAATTTAGGGTCCCCCGAGGGGTTTTGGGGACCCTCATCCTGTGATGAGAGGGGGCAAAGAGGGGATTTTGGGGTCCCCGAGGGGTTTTGGGGACCCTCATCCTATGATGAGAAGGGGCAAAAGGAGGAATTTGGGGTCCCCCAAGGGGTTTTGGGGAACCTCATCCTGAGGAGTTGGTGAGAAGGAGTAAAGGGAGGGGTTTTGGGGTCCCCGAGGAGTTTTGGGGACCCTCATCCTATAATGAGAAGGGGCAAAAGGAGGATTTTGGGGTCCCCCAAGGGGTTTTGGGGACCCTCACCCTGTGGTGGGAAGGGGCAAAGGGGGGATTTTGGGGTCCCCGAGGGGTTTTGGGGACCCTCACCCTGTGGAGTTGGTGGGAAGGGGTAAAGGGAGGGATTTTGGGGTTCCTGAGGGATTTTGGGGATCCTCACCCCGAGGAGTTGGTGGGAAGGGGTAAAGGGAGGGGTTTTGGGGTCCCCAAGGAGTTTTGGGGACCCTCACCTTGAGGAATTAGTGAGGAGCAAAGGGAGGGTTTTGGGGTTCCCAATTGGTTTTGTTCTGTATCCCAGGGCAGGTTTTGGGGGTCCCTGCTCAGTTTTGGGGGGCCTGCTCAGTTTTGGGGTCCCTGCTCAGTTTTGGGGTGCGGGTACCTCGAGCAGCAGACGGAACAGGGCCAGCGGGGGCGGGCAGGTTTGGGGGTTTGCTCTGTATCTCTGGGTCAGTTTTGGGGGTCTCTGGGGCAGTTTTGGGGTCCCTGCTCAGTTTTGGGGTCCCTGCTCAGTTTTGGGGTGCCCGTACCTCGAGCAGCAGGCGGAACAGGGCCAGCGGGGGCGGGCAGGTTTGGGGGTTTGCTCTGTATCTCTGGGGCAGTTTTGGGGTCCCTGCTCAGTTTTGGGGTCCCTGCTCAGTTTTGGGGTGCCTGCTCAGTTTTGGGGTGCCCATACCTCGAGCAGCAGGCGGAACAGGGCCAGCGGGGGCGGGCGGGTGGCCTGCAGCAGCCTCCAGATGCTCTGGGCCTCGTCCAGCGTCACCTCCAGCAGGTCGCCCTCCATCATCAGCTCCTCCAGCGGCCGCCGCGTGCCCTCGGCCAGTTCCAGCACCGGGCCCTGCAGCCGCGGCAGCGCCGCGCTCAGCGCCTCCAGCTCTGCGGGGACAGCGGGGGGACATCGTGGGGACATCGTGGGGACACCGCGGGGACATGGGGACATCGTGGGGACATCGTGGGAACAGAGACACAGAGCGCGCTCAGCGCCTCCAGCTCTGCGGGGACAGCGTGGGGACATCGTGGGGACATCGTGGGGACAGAGACACAGAGCGCGCTCAGCGCCTCCAGCTCTGCGGGGACAGCGGGGGGACATCGTGGGGACATCGTGGGGACACCGCGGGGACATGGGGACATCGTGGGGACATCGTGGGGACAGAGACACAGAGCGCGCTCAGCGCCTCCAGCTCTGCGGGGACAGCGTGGGGACACCGTGGGGACATCGTGGGGACACCGTGGGGACATCGTGGGGACACCGCGGGGACATGGGGACACAGAGCCTCCAGCTCTGCGGGGACACGGCGGGGACATTGTGGGGACACCACAGGAACACGGGGACATCGTGGGGACAGAGACACAGAGCGCGCTCAGCGTCTCCAGCTCTGCGGGGACACGGTGGGGACACCGTGGGGACATCGTGGGGACAGCACAGTGACAGAGACACAGAGCCTCCAGCTCTGCGGGGACACGGCGGGGACATCGTGGGGACACCACAGGGACACGGGGACATCGTGGGGACATCGTGGGGACACAGGGACAGCATGGGGACAGAGACACAGAGCACGCTCAGCGCCTCCAGCTCTGCGGGGACATCGTGGGGACATCGTGGGGACAGCACAGGGACACAGAGCCTCCAGCTCTGCGGGGACATCGTGGGGACATCGTGGGGACATCGCGGGGACATGGTGGGGGCAGCACAGGGACACAGAGCCCCCAGCTCTGCGGGGATATGGGGACACCGTGAGGACACCATAGGAACATGGGGACATTGTGAGGACATCGTGGGGACACCATAGGGATATGGGGACACCACAGGGACATGGGGACACAGAGCCCCCAGCTCTGCAGGGACACGGGGACACCGTGGGGACACCACAGGGACATGGGGACATGGAGGGGACACCATAGGAACATGGGGACATTGTGGGGACATCGTGGGGACATCGTGGGGACATCGTGGGGACACCATAGGGACATGGGAACACTGTGGGGACACCATAGGGACATGGGGACATTGTGAGGACATCGTGGGGACACCACAGGGACATGGGGACATTGTGGGGACGTCGTGGGGACATGGGGACACAGCGCCTCCAGCTCAGCACGGACATCGTGGGGACATTGTGGGGATGCAGGGACACCACAGAGGACATGGGGACACCGTGGGGACACCGTGGGGACACGGGGACACCGCAGGGCCCCCCAGGTCCCCTGTCCCCCGCGCTCTCGGGGATCCCCGGATCCCTCTGTCCCCTCCCTCCCAGAGGGTCCCCAAGCCCCCGACCCCACTCACCCGAGGGCAGGGGGCCGTTCTTCTCCGGGCTGGGGGCGTCCCCGTTCTCCACCGACACCTGGGGGGGGATGGAGGGAAGGCGTTGTGGGGGGCCCGGCCTCCCCCAGCCCCAAAACCTGCCCTGAACCCCAAAACCTGCCCCACACCACCCCACTGCTCCCCAGAGCCTTCCACCTTGGGCTGCTCGTTGTGGTTGGCCTTGTACAGAGAACCATCAAAACTAAATCCCCGAAAATCTCCTCAAAACCCCCATAAATCTCCCCAAAACACCCAAAAATCTCCCCAAAACCCCCATAAATCTCCCCAAAACCCCCATAAATCTCCCCAAAACCCCCATAAATCTCCCCAAAACACCCGAAAATCTACCCAAAACTCCCATAAATCTCCCCAAAACCTCCGAAAATCTACCCAAAACCCCCATAAATCTCCCCAAAACCCCCATAAATCTCCCCAAAACACCCGAAAATCTCCCCAAAACCCCCATAAATCTCCCCAAAACACCCGAAAATCTCCCCAAAACCCCCATAAATCTCCCCAAAACACCCGAAAATCTCCCCAAAACCCCCATAAATCTCCCCAAAACACCCGAAAATCTACCCAAAACTCCCATAAATCTCCCCAAAACACCCGAAAATCTACCCAAAACCCCCATAAATCTCCCCAAAACCCCCATAAATCTCCCCAAAACCCCCATAAATCTCCCCAGAACCTCCAAAAATCTACCCAAAACCCCCATAAATCTCCCCAAAACGCCCATAAATCTCCCCAAAACCTCCGAAAATCTCCCCAAAACCCCCATAAATCTCCCCAAATTCCCCCCTAAATCTCCCCCAAACCTCCTAATTCCCATACCTTGGTCTGCTCGTTGTGGCTGGCCTCATAGAGAGCACCATCACCCCAAAAACCCCACAGATCACCCCAAAACCTCCACAAATCCCCCAATTCCCATATCTTGGCTGGCCTCACACAGGTCCCTGACACCCCAAACTCCCCCCAAACCCCCACAAATGACCACAAAACCCCCTAAAACCCCCATAATTCCCCCCAAAACCCCCACAAACTCCCCCAAACCCCCCCAAAATCCCCCATTATTCCCACCTTGGTCTGCTCGTTGCGGCTGGCCTCGCGCAGGGCCCTGACACCCCAAATGACCCCAAACCACCCCAAAACTCCCCCTAAAACCCCCATAATTCCCCCCAAAACCCCCCACAAATGACCCCAAACCTCCCCAAAATGACCCCAAACCCCCCCAAACCCCCCACCTTGGTCTGCTCGTTGCGGCTGGCCTCGCACAGGGCCCTGACACCCCAAACTCCCCCAAAACCCCCACAAATGACCCCAAAACCCCCCAAAACCCCCATAATTCCCCCCAAAACCCCCACAAACCACCCCAAACCCCCCACAAATGACCCCAAAACCCCCCCAACCCCCCCCCAAATGACTCCAAACCCCCCAAAATGACCCCAATTCCCACCTTGGTCTGCTCGTTGCGGCTGGCCTCGCGCAGGGCCCTGACACCTCAAACTCCCCCAAAACCCCCCCAAAATGACCCCAGAACCCCCAAAAACCACCCCAAAACCCTCATAATTCTCCACAAAACCCTCACAAAACCCTCATAATTTCCCCCAAAACCCTCACAAAACTCCCCCAAAATCCCCCATTATTCCCACCTTGGCCTGCTCGTTGCGGCTGGCCTCGCGCAGGGCCCCGACACCCCAGAGGACCCCAAACCCCCAAAAATGACCCCAAAACCCCCATAATTCCCCCCAAACCCCCACAAATGACCCCAAACCCCCCCAAAATCCCCCCATAATTCCCACCTTGGTCTGCTCGTTGCGGCTGGCCTGACACAGGGCCCTGACACCCCAAATGACCCCAAACCCCCACAAACCACCCCAAACCCCCACAAACTCCCCCAAATGACCCCAAAACCCCCCCAAAATGACCCCAAACCCCCCAAAATCCCCCATTATTCCCACCTTGGTCTGCTCGTTGCGGCTGGCCTCGCGCAGGGCCCTGACACCCCAGAGGACCCCAAACCCCCAAAAATGACCCCAAAACCCCCCAAAACCCCCATAATTCCCCCCAAAACCCCCATAATTCCCCCCAAAACCCCCACAAATGACCCCAAACCTCCCCAAAACCCCCCAAAAATGACCCCAAAACCCCCACCTTGGTCTGCTCGTTGCGGCTGGCCTCGCGCAGGGCCCTGACACCCCAAACTCCCCCAAAACCCCCACAAACTCCCCCAAACCCCCCCCAAAATGACCCCAAAACCCCCCAAAACCCCCATAATTCCCCCCAAAACCCCCACAAACCACCCCAAACCCCTCACAAATGACCCCAAATCCCCCACAAACCACCCCAAACCCCCCCAAAATCCCCCATTATTCCCACCTTGGTCTGCTCGTTGCGGCTGGCCTCGCGCAGGGCCCTGACACCCCAAACACCCACAAACCACCCCAAAACCCCCACAAATGACCCCAAACCTCCCTAAAACCCCCACAAATGACCCCAAAACCCCCACCTTGGTCTGCTCGTTGCGGCTGGCCTCGCGCAGGGCGCCGTCGCCGTCGCCGTGCACTCGGTGCCTCATGGCCGCCAGGCGTTCCAGCGGCCCGGCCACCTCGGGCGATGCCAGCAGCTGGCGGGCACGGTCCTGCCAGGTGATGGCCCTCTCGGTGAGGCACTGCAGGGCCTCGCCCTCGGGCAACCTCACGGGCAGCTTCTGCAGGGCCACCAGCAGCGCCAGGATGGTTTCGAGGCGAGGCCGCCTCGAACGCTGGCACAGCGGGCACAGGAATTTGGCGTCCCATTCCCACCAGGCCGGAGAAGGTTTCTGGGCGCCCAAACGGGGCCAGGCCACGCAGGAACCGTGGAACCAGTCCCGGCAGAGCTGGCACTGCAGCATGCCCGGCCCTGCTGGTTGCCCACACACGCAGGATGGTGGCCCCGGGCCTGGCAGGGGTGGCGCGGCTTTCTGGGCGTTGGCGTGGCGCAGGCGCAGCATGCCCTCCTTCTCCTTCTGCTCGCCCTCCTTGAACGCCACGATCTGCGGGGGGGACACAGGGGTCAGAGGTGACAGGGATTGGGGACACAGGGGTGAGAGGTGACAGGGATTGGGGTGACAGGGTGTGTCCCATCCCCAAATGTCACGATCTGGGGTGGGGACATAGAGGGGTGAGAGGTGACAGGGATTGGGGGACACAGGGGTGAGAGGTGACAGGGATTGGGGGTGACAGGGTGTGTCCCATCCCCAAATGTCACGATCTGGGGGACAGCAGGGGTGAGAGGTGACAGGGATTGGGGACACAGGGGTGAGAGGTGACAGGGATGGGGGACACAGGGGTGAGAGGTGACAGGGATTGGGGACACAGGGGGTGAGAGGTGACAGGGACTGGGGGACACAGGGGGTGAGAGGTGACAGGGATGGGGGACACAGGGTGTGTCCCATCCCCAAATGTCACAATATGTGGTGGGGGGACAGGGGTGAGAGGTGACAGGGATTGGGGGGACAGCAGGGGGTGAGAGGTGACAGGGATTGGGGGGACACAGGAGTGAGAGGTGACAGGGATTGGGGACACAGGGGGTGAGAGGTGACAGGGATTGGGGGACACAGGGGTGAGAGGTGACAGGGATTGGGGACACAGGGGGTGAGAGGTGACAGGGATTGGGGGACACAGGGGTGAGAGGTGACAGGGATTGGGGACACAGGGGGTGAGAGGTGACAGGGATTGGGGGACACAGGGGGTGACCCATGCCCAAATGTCACCATCTGGGGTGGGGACAGCAGGGAGTGAGAGGTGACAGGGACTGGGGGGTGACACAGGGTGTCCCCCACCTCAAACACCACGATCTGCCGTGGGGACAGCAGGGGTGAGAGGTGACAGGGATTGGGGACACAGGGGTGAGAGGTGACAGGGATTGGGGGACACAGGGGTGAGAGGTGACAGGGATTGGGGGACACAGAGTGTGTCCCATCCCCAAATGTCACGATCTGGGGTGGGGACATAGAGGGGTGAGAGGTGACAGGGATTGGGGACACAGGGGTGAGAGGTGACAGGGACTGGGGGGTGACACAGGGTGTCCCCCACCTCAAACACCACGATCTGCCGTGGGGACAGCAGGGGTGAGAGGTGACAGGGACTGGGGGACACAGAGTGTGTCCCATTCCCAAATTCCTGAATGCCACGATCTGGGGTGGGGACAGCAGGGGTGAGAGGTGACAGGGATTGGGGACACAGGGGGTGAGAGGTGACAGGGATGGGGGACACAGGGGTGAGAGGTGACAGGGACTGGGGACATGTGGGTCACCCATCCCCAAACCCCAAAATCGAGGGAAATAAGGAATGTGAGAGGTGACAGGGGACATGTGGGTCACCCAAACCCCAAACTCGAGCTAAACAAAGAACGTGAGCAGTGACAAGGACAGGATGGGGGTGCCCCCCACGGACCCCAAACCCCCCAACGCCGGGCTGGGGACAGCAGGGGCAGGACTGGGGGGTCCTGGGGGTGCTGGGGGTGGTCCCCCCTCCTCACCACAGCGCCGGGGTCGCGCAGATCCTGCGCTGACAGCCCCAGGCTCTCGGCGTCCAGGCGGTACAAGCCCGGCTCCTGCCGCCACTTGAGCCTCTTGCTGCTGTCGGAGCCGGCGTCGGCACAGGGGCACAAAACCTGCGGGACACGGGGCAGGGCTCGGCACCCCAAAAAACACCCCCAAAAACACCCCCAAAAACACCCCAAACACACCCCAAAAACACCCCCAAACACACCCCACGGACACCCCAAAAACACCCCCAAAAACACCCCCAAAAAACACCCCCAAAAACACCTCACGGACACCCCAAACACACCCCAAACACACCCCAAAAACACCCCCAAAAACACCCCCAAAAACACCCCACGGACACCCCAAACACACCCCACGGCTCCTGAAGGACACCCCAAAAACACCCCCCAAAACACCCCCACGGCTCCTGCAGGACACCCCAAAAAACACCCCCAAAAACACCCCACGGACACCCCACGGCTCCTGCCAGGACACCCCCAAACACACCCCAAAACAAAAACACCCCACGGCCCCTGCAGGACACCCCCAAAAACACCCCCAAAAACACCCCACGGACACCCCAAACACACCCCACGGCTCCTGAAGGACACCCCAAAAAACACCCCAAAAAACACCCCCAAAAACACCCCACGGACACCCCAAACACACCCCACGGCTCCTGCGGGACACCCCAAAAAACACCCCCAAAACCACCCCCAAAAACACCCCACGGCTCCCCAAAAACACCCCACGGCTCCTGCAGGACACCCCAAAACAAAAACACCCCACGCCCCCCCCAAAAACACCCCACGGACCCCCCAAACACAACCCATGGCTCCTGCCAGGACACCCCAAAAACACCCCCAAACACACCCCACGGCTCCCCCAAACACACCCCAAAACAAAAACACCCCACGGACCCCCCAAACACACCCCACGGGCCCTGCCAGGACACCCCAAAAAACACCCCCAAACACACCCCACGGACCCCCCAGAAACACCCCACAGCTCCTACAGGACACCCCAAAAAACACCCCCAAAACCACCCCCAAAAACACCCCACGGACACCCCAAAAACACCCCACGGCTCCTGCAGGACACCCCAAAAAACACCCCCAACACACCCCCAAAAACACCCCACGGACACCCCAAAAACACCCCAAAACAAAAACACCCTACGGGCCCTGCCAGGACACCCCAAAACAAAAACACCCCACGGCCCCCCAAAAACACCCCACGGACCCCCCAAACACACCCCATGGCTCCTGCCAGGACACCCCAAAAAACACCCCCAAACACACCCCACGGCCCCTGAAGGACACCCCAAAACAAAAACACCCCACGGCTCCCCCAAACACACCCCAAAAAACACCGTCAAAAACACCCCACGGCTCCCTAAACACACCCCAAAACAAAAACACCCCACGGCTCCCTAAACACACCCCAAAACACCCCCAAAAACACCCCACGGCTCCCCAAACACACCCCAAAACAAAAACACCCCACGGCTCCCCAAAAACACCCCACGGGCCCTGCCAGGACACCCCAAAACAAAAACACCCCACGCCCCCCCAAAAACACCCCACGGACCCCCCAAACACAACCCATGGCTCCTGCCAGGACACCCCAAAAACACCCCCGAACACACCCCACGGCTCCCTAAACACACCCCAAAACAAAAACACCCCACGGCTCCCCCAAACACACCCCAAAACAAAAACACCCCACGCCCCCCCCAAAAACACCCCACGGACCCCCCAAACACACCCCAAAACAAAAACACCCCACGGCTCCCCAAAACACACCCCACGGCTCCTGAAGGACACCCCAAAAAACACCCACGGCCCCCCAAACACACCCCACGGCTCCTGAAGGACACCCCAAAACAAAAACACCCCACGGGCCCCACAACAGCTGGAGCTGAGCGGGGTTTGGAGTTTTCGGTGGTTCCAGGCACAGATTGCCTGGGAAACACAGCCCTGGGTATAAAACCTCGGAGAGGGCTTGGAAACATGAAAAATGAGTTTGTAAATATGAAAAATGGGTTTGTAAATATGAAAAATGGGTTATTAAATATGAAAAATGAGTTTGTAAATATGAAAAATGGGTTATTAAATATGAAAAATGAGTTTGTAAATATGAAAAATGGGTTATTAAATAGGAAAAATGGGTTAGGAAATATGAATAATGAGTTTGTAAATATGAAAAATGGGTTTGTAAATATGAAAAATGGGTTATTAAATATGAAAAACGAGTTTGTAAATATGAAAAATGGGTTATTAAATATGAAAAATGGGTTAGGAAATATGAATTGTGAGAAAATATAAACAGTGAGTTAGTAAATTTGAATAGTGGGTTACTAAATATGAATAATGAGTTAGTAAATATCAATAGTGAGTTAGTAAATCTGAATAATGAGTTAGGAAATGTGAGTAGTGAATTAGTAAATATGAATAGTGAGTTAGCAAATATGAATAGTGAGTAAATATGAATAGTGAGTAAATATGAATAGTGAGTCAGTAAATATGAATAACGAGTTAGGAAATGTAAATAGTTAGGAAATATGAATACTGAGTTAGTAAATATGAAAAATGGGTTAGGAAATATGAATAGTGAGTAAATATGAGTAGTGAGTTAGCAAATATGAATAGTGAGTGAGTAAATTTGAATAATGAGTTTGTAAATATGAAAAATGGGTTAGGAAATATGAATAGTGAGTAAATATCAATAGTGAGTTAGTAAATGTGAATAATGAGTTAGGAAATATGAATAGTGAGTAAATATGAATAGTGAGTTAGTAAATATGAGTACTGAGTTAGTAAATATGAATAATGGGTTAGGAAATGTGAATAGTGAGTTAGGAAATATGAGTTAGCAAATATGAATAATGAGTAAATATGAACAGTGAGTTAGTAAATATGAATAGTGGGTAAATATGAATAATGAGTTAGGAAATGTGAATAGTGAGTTAGGAAATATGAATAATGGGTTAGGAAATATGAATAATGAATTAGCAAATATGAATAGTGAGTTAGTAAATATTAATAGTGAGTTAGGAAATATCAATAGTGAGTTAGGAAATATCAATAGTGAGTAAATATGAATAATGAGTTAGCAAATATCAATACTGAGTTAGCAAATATGAACAGTGAGTGAGTAAATTTGAATAATGAGTTAGTAAATATGAATAGTGAGTAAATATGAACAGTGAGTTAGTAAATATGAATAGTTAGTAAATATGAACCATGAGCTGGTAAATATGAATAGTGAGTTAGTAAATATGAATAGTGGGTAAATATGAATAATGAGTTAGCAAATATCAATACTGAGTTAGCAAATATGAACAGTGAGTGAGTAAATTTGAATAATGAGTTAGTAAATATGAATAGTGAGTAAATATGAACAGTGAGTTAGTAAATATCAGTAATGAGGTAGTAATTAAGAACAATGAGTTAGAAATCACAGATGTGCAGTGGGTCAGATGTGTGTGTTTTCACTGGGTGATGGATGTTAAATTTTCAGGTTTTATGGTATAATGGTGGGTTTGGGACAGGATGGAGAATTCTTCATTTTCACAGAACTCAGGCAGTGACCTTTGGTGGGTCAATGTCACTGTAAGGGCTGTGGGAATCCATTACTGGCTCAGAAGGATAAATAATGTAGATATTAAATTTCTATCGGTTTGTTTGGCTTTAAAAGGCCTTGGAGCAGCCTCAGCTGTTCCATTTCCCCCATTTCTAACAAGGAGCAGGAGATGCTGCAATTCTTTGATAAATTATAATAAACATCCAAGCTCGAATCACTTCAATCCTTCCAATAATCCCGAAAAAAAACCCAAAAAACGACAGAGAACGCTCATCAAGAGGCTCAAAACCCAAACACCCACCTCGAGCAGGGTGTAGCAGGAATTTTTCTTGAGGAAAGTTCTGGAAGCTTTGTCCCTCCACGAGTGGGCGGTGCCCACCTGCACCTCGAGCTGCCGCAGCTCCTCCAGGCGCACGGGCAAGTCCCGGCCCACGGCCACCAGCCCCTCCAGGTCATCCAGGCACGGGTAGTGGTCACCGTTCTGGGACAGGGGAGGGGACAAGGAGGGGGCGGGTCAGGAATTTGGGGGGTGTGGGGGATAGGGATGGGGTGGGGGAGAGGGGGATAGGATGGGGACATGGTGGTAGGGACAGGGACAGGAATAGGACAGGGACAGGATGGGGACATGGTGGTAGGGACAGGGACAGGATGGGGACATGGCAGGGACAGGGACAGGATGGGGACAGGAATAGGACAGGGACAGGATGGGGACATGGCAGGGACAGGGAGAAGATGGGGACATGGCAGGGACAAGGATAGGACAGGGACAGGATGGGGACATGGTGGCAGGGACAGGATGGGGACATGGCAGAGACAGGGACAAGATGGGGACATGGTGGCAGGGACAGGACAGGATGGGGACATGGCAGGGACAGGGACAGGATGGGGACATGGCAGGGACAGGGACAGGATGGGGACATGGTGGCAGGGACAGGACAGGATGGGGACATGGCAGGGACAGGATGGGGACATGGTGGCAGGGACAGGGACAGGATGGGGACATGGTGGCAGGGACAGGATGGGGACATGGTGGCAGGGACATGGCAGAGGCAGGGATGGGACAGGATGGGGACACACGAGTGTCCATGACCCACAGGGACAGCACGAGGACACCAAGGTGACCCAGGGGGACATCCCAGGCACTCGGGGGGGTGGCACTGTGGGGGTCCCGGGGGGCGGGGGTCACTCGGGGGGGTCCCCGGGGTGGGGGTGGCAGTGTGGGGGGTCCCCGGGGTGGGATGGGGGTAGCAGTGTGGGGGGTCCCCAGGGGTGGGTGGGGGTGGCACTGTGGGGGTCCCCGGGGTGGGGATGGCAGTGTGGGGGGTCCCCGGGGTGGGGGTGGCAGTGTGGGGGTCCCCGGGGGGGATGGGGAATGGCAGTGTGGGGGGTCCCCGGGGTGGGATGGGGGTGGCAGTGTGGGGGTCCCCGGGGTGGGGGTGGCACTGTGGGGGTCCCGAGGGGGCGCAGAGCCCACCTGGATCTCCTCGACGTCGGCGATCCAGGCGCGGGCCTTGGCCAGGGCCTCCTTCAGGGCCTGGATGTTGGGCAGCAGCGCCGGGATGTTCTCGGCCTCCTTGATGATGGCGGCCAGCGTGGCTGGGGGGTGCTTCTGCCTGGGGGAGGGGGTCAGAGCCAGGGACCCCTCCCCAAACACCCCGAGACCCCCCCCGAGACCCCCGGAGCCAGGGACCCCTCCCCAATCACCCCGAGACCCCTCTGAGACCCCCAGAGCCAGGGCAGCAATCTCTGAGGAGCGGCCGAACCCCAAAACCTTCATCCTCCTCCCCCACAGAGGGACCCCCAGACCCTTTATCCCCTCCTGGGCACGAGGGGCAGCCCCCAGACCCTTTCTATCCCCCCAGAGACACAAGGGGCCGCCCCCAGACCCTTTAAAACCATGTGCTGCAGCCCCCAGCCCTCTTCTATCCCCCCAGAGACACAAGGTGCAGCCCCCAGACCCTTTATCCCCACACAGGACACAACCCCAGACCCTTTATATCCCCCCAGAGACACGAGGGGCAGCCCCCAGACCCTTCCCCCTCTGAGGTGAAGCCCCCAGCCCCTTCCCACTCCCCCCGGGAGGGGCTCTGTCCCCCGCACCTGGCCTCGAGGCACATCTGAGCCTTCTCCTCCCAGCGCTGGGCGATGGTCAGCAGCTCCTGCAGCTCGCCCATGGCCACGTCCACGGCGGGGCTGGGGGCCACGGTTCTGCCGGCCTGGATGAGGCCACGCATGACGGGCAGGGGCACCCGGGCACGGGGGGACCTCAGGGTGGCCGTCACCTCCTCCAGCCACGTGGCCTGGGCCAGTTGCCGCTCCAGCCGCCGGCCCTCGGGCACCTCCACGCCCAGGCGGGACCCCCGGTCCAGCAGCTCCTGAAGAGCCCCCGGGGTCGAGGGGGGAACGTCCAGAGCGGCCCGAGCCTCGGCCTGGAAGGATTCCACTCGCTCCAGGAGGGCCTGGGGGGGGACACGGGGGGACACGGGGTCAGGGGTGGCACTGGGGACATCGGGGGACATGGGGGGACACGGGGTCAGGGACGGCATGGGGACATGGGGGGACATCGGGGGACACGGGGGGACACGGGGTCAGGGGTGGCACTGGGGACATCGGGGGGACATCGGGGGACACGGGGTCAGGGACGGCATGGGGACATGGGGGGGACACAGGGGGACACGAGGTCAGGGGTGGCACTGGGGACACGGGGGGACACGAGGTCAGGGACGGCATGGGGACATCGGGGGGACATGGGTGGCACTGGGGACATGGGGGGGACATGGGGACAGGGACGGCCAGGGGACATCGGGGGACACGGGGGGACACGGGGTCAGGGACGGCATGGGGACATGGGGGGACATCGGGGGACACGGGACAGGGGTGGCCAGGGGACAGGGGGGGACATGGGGGGGGACACGGGGTCAGGGATGGCCAGGGGACATCGGGGGACATGGGGTCAGGGACGGCATGGGGACATGGGGGGACATCGGGGGACATGGGGGGACACGGGGTCAGGGACGGCATGGGGACATGGGGGGACATCGGGGGACATGGGGGGACACGGGGTCAGGGACGGCATGGGGACATGGGGGGACATGGAGGGGACACGGGGACAGGAGTGGCACTGGGGACATGGAGGGGACATGGGGACAGGGGTGGCATTGGGACATGGGGGGACATGGGGACAGGGACGGCCAGGGGACATCGGGGGACATGGGGGGACACGGGGAACAGGGACAGCATGGGGACATGGGGACAGGGGTGGCATTGGGACATGGGGGGACATCGGGGGACATGGGGTCAAGAGTGGCACTGGGGACATGGGGGGACACGGGGTCAGGGACGGCATGGGGACATCGGGGGACACGGGGACAGGGACAGCCAGGGGACACGGGGACAAGGGTGGCATTGGGACATGAGGGGGACACGGGGTCAGGGACGGCCAGGGGACATCGGGGGACACAGAGGGACATGGTGGGCACACGGGGTCAGGGGTGGTGCTGGGGACATGGGGGGGACACGTTGGGGACACGGGGTCAGGGTTGGACAGGGGACATCATGGGGACACAGGGACAGCACCAGGGCACTGTCGGACACCCCTGGGACACTGTGTGACACACCTGGGACAGTGTGTGACACACCTGGGACACTGTGTGACACACCTGGCACACTGTGTGACACCCATGGGACAGTGTGTGACACCCCTGGGACACTGTGTGACACCCATGGGACAGTGTGTGACACCCATGGGACACTGTGTGACACCCATGGGACACAGTGTGTGACACACCCGGGACAGTGTGTGACACCCCTGGGACAGTGTGTGACACCCCTGGGACACTGTGTGACACACCCGGGACAGTGTGTGACCCTGTGTGACCCCGAGTGACACTTTGTGACCCCGTGTGACACTCTGTGACCCCGTGTGACCCCCTGTGACCCCGTGTGACACTTTGTGACCCCCTGTGACCCCGTGTGACACTTTGTGACCCTCGTGTGACCCCGTGTGACCCCGTGTGACACTGTGTGACCCCGAGTGACACTCTGTGACCCCGTGTGACACTTTGTGACCCCGTGTGACCCTTTGTGACCCCGAGTGACACCATGTGACCCCGTGTGACCCTTTGTGACCCCGTGTGACCCCGTGTGACACTTTGCGACCCCGTGTGACCCCGAGTGACACTTTGTGACACTTTGTGACCCCGAGTGACATTTTGTGACCGTGTCCCACCTGCACGTCCCCGATCTGGTGCATGACACACGGCAGTTGGTTCATCTGCTCCAGGAACGCCCGAAGCTCCTCCAGCGTCAGCGCCGGGGCGGGGACACTGCGGGGACAGCAGGGGACACTGAGGGGACAGCAGGGGACACTGAGGGGACAGCGGGGGACACTGAGGGGACAGCAGGGGACACTGAGGGGACAGCGGGGGACACTGAGGGGACACTGCGGGGACACTGAGGGGACACTGAGGGGACACTGCGGGGACAGCAGGGGACACTGGGGGACACTGAGGGGACACTGAGGGGACAGCAGGGGACACTGAGGGGACACTGGGGGACACCAGGGGACACTGAGGGGACACTGAGGGGACACCAGGGGACACTGAGGGGACACTGAGGGGACACTGAGGGGACAGCAGGGGACACTGAGGGGACACTGAGGGGACACTGAGGGGACACTGAGGGGACACTGGGGGACACTGAGGGGACACTGAGGGGACACTGAGGGGACACCGGGGGACACTGAGGGGACAGCGGGGGACACTGAGGGGACACTGAGGGGACACTGAGGGGACAGCGGGGGACACTGAGGGGACACTGAGGGGACAGCAGGGGACACTGAGGGGACACTGAGGGGACACTGAGGGGACAGCGGGGGACACTGAGGGGACACTGCGGGGACACTGAGGGGACACTGCGGGGACAGGGACACAGAGGGGACAGTGCCCCCTGTGGGCACAGTGGCATTGCTGGCACAGAGAGGGGACACGGACAGAGACGAGGACAGGGATGGGGACATGGGGACATGGGGACATGACGTTGTCCCCAACATCCACGGCGACAGCACAAGGACACGAAGGACGATCAGAAAAACTGAAAAACAACGAGACGACACACACGGGGGGGCGAGACACAACTGGGGACAACTGGGGACAACTGGGGACACTCTGGGGACACTCTGGGGACAGCTGGGGACACTCTGGGGACAGCTGGGGACACTCTGGGGACAACTGGGGACACTCTGGGGACAGCTGGGGACACTCTGGGGACAACTCTGGGGACACTCTGGGGACAGCTGGGGACACTCTGGGGACAATGGGGACACTCTGGGGACAACTGGGGCCACTCTGGGGCCACTCTGGGGACAATGGGGACACTCTGGGGACAACTGGGGACACTCTGGGGACAGCTGGGGACACTCTGGGGACAACTGGGGACACTCTGGGGACACTCTGGGGACAATGGGGCCACTCTGGGGACAGCTGGGGACACTCTGGGGCCACTCTGGGGCCACTCTGGGGACACTCTGGGGACACTGGGGACAGCTGGGGACACTCTGGGGACAACTGGGGACACTCTGGGGACAGCTGGGGACACTCTGGGGACACTCTGGGGACAATGGGGACAATGGGGACACTCTGGGGCCACTCTGGGGACACTCTGGGGACAATGGGGACACTCTGGGGACAGCTGGGGCCACTCTGGGGACAACTGGGGACACTCTGGGGACAATGGGGACACTCTGGGGACACTCTGGGGACAATGGGGACACTCTGGGGACACACTGGGGACAGCTGGGGTCACTCTGGGGACAACTGAGGCCACTCTGGGGACACTCTGGGGACAATGGGGACACTCTGGGGACAGCTGGGGACACTTTGGGGACAACTGGGGTCACTCTGGGGACAGCTGGGGACACTCTGGGGACAATGGGGACACTCTGGGGACAACTGGGGCCACTCTGGGGACAGCTGGGGCCACTCTGGGGCCACTCTGGGGACACTGGGGACAACTGGGGACACTCTGGGGACAGCTGGGGCCACTCTGGGGACAGCTGGGGACACTCTGGGGACAATGGGGACACTCTGGGGACAGCTGGGGCCACTCTGGGGACAGCTGGGGCCACTCTGGGGCCACTCTGGGGACACTGGGGACAACTGGGGACACTCTGGGGACAGCTGGGGACACTCTGGGGACAATGGGGACACTCTGGGGACTACTGGGGCCACTCTGGGGCCACTCTGGGGACAATGGGAACACTCTGGGGACACTCTGGGGACAGCTGGGGACAGCTGGGGACACTCTGGGGACAATGGGGCCACTCTGGGGACACTCTGGGGACAACTGAGGCCACTCTGGGGACACTCTGGGGACACTCTGGGGACAGCTGGGGACACTCTGGGGACAGCTGGGGACACTCTGGGGACAGCTGGGGACACTCTGGGGACAGCTGGGGACAACTGGGGACACTCTGGGGACACTCTGGGGACACTCTGGGGACACTCTGGGGACACTGACCCCGTCTCCTGGGAGCTGATGAGCCCCAGGGCCTCGGACACGCAGCGCTCGGCCTGGCCCAGGCAGCCCTTGAGGCGGTGCAGCAGCTCGTTCTCGGGGAATTTGCGCTCCCGAGCCTCCGACTCCAGAGCCCGCAGCTCCTCCAGCGCTGGCCGGGCACAGCCGGGGGGTGAGGGCTGGGGGGCTCGGAGACCCCCCAAAACCAGCCGGGAATCCCCAAAATCCCCACGGGAATCCCCAAAATCACCCCGGGAATCCCCAAAATCCCCCCGGGAATCCCCAAAATCCCCCCGGGAATCCCCAAAATCCCCCCGGGAATCCCCAAAATCATCCCGGGAATCCCCAAAATCCCCCCGGGAATCCCCAAAATCCCCCCGGGAATCCTCAAAATCATCCCGGGAATCCCCAAAATCCCCACGGGAATCCCCAGAATCATCCCGGGAATCCCCAAAATCCTCTCGGGAATCCCCAAAATCCCCCCGGGAATCCCCAAAATCACCCCGGGAATCCCCAAAATCCCCCCGGGAATCCCCAAAATCCCCCCGGGAATCCCCAAAATCCCCACGGGAATCCCCAAAATCATCCCGGGAATCCCCAAAATCCCCACGGGAATCCCCAGAATCACCCCGGGAATCCCCAAAATCCCCTCAGGAATCCCCAAAACCACCCAGGAATCCCCAAAACCATCTGGGAATCTCCAAAACCACCCAGGAATCCCCAAAACTCTTTCAGGACCACCCAAAATCCCCCCAGGAATCCCCAAAACTCCCTCAGGACCACCCAAAATCCCCCCAGGAATCCCCAGGATCCCCCACCCCAAAACCAACCAGGAATCCCAAAAATCACCCAGGACCACCCAAAATCCCCCCAGGAATCCCCAGAACCACCCCAGGACTCCCCAAAACCCCCTCAGGACCACCCAAAATCCCCTCAGGAATCCCCAAAACTCCCTCAGAATCCCCAAAATCCCCCCAGGAATCCCCAAAACCACCCAGGAATCCCCAAAATTCCCTCAGGAATCCCCAAAATCCCCCCGGGAATCCCCAGAACCACCCCAGGAATCCCCAAAATCATCCCGGGAATCCCCAGAACCACCCCAGGAATCCCCAAAATCACCCAGGAATCCCCAAAATCCCCTCAGGAATCCCCAAAACCACCCAGGAATCCCCAAAATCCCCCCAGGAATCCCCAAAATCCCCTCAGGACCACCCAAAACCCCCTCAGGACCACCCAAAACACTCCTTGAACCCCCTAAAACCATCCTTCAACCCCCCAAAACCCCCTCAGGACCACCCAAAATCCCCTCAGGAATCCCCAAAACTCCCTCAGAATCCCCCAAATCCCCCCAGGAATCCCCAAAACTCCCTCAGGACCCCCCAGACCCCCCCTAGGACCCCCCAAAACCCTCCCTGAACACCCCTGGAACCCCTCAAACCCCCCCAAAACCTCCTCATCACCCCCAAACCCCCCTCAGGACCCCCCAAACCCCCCCAGCACCCCCCAAACCCCCTCAGGACCCCCCAAAACCCTCCTCAAACTCCCAGGACCCCCCAAACCCTCCCACCCCCCAAACCCCCCGACCCCCACTCCCCCAGGACCCCCCCAAACCCCCTCACCACCCCCCAAAACCCTCCCAGGACCCCCCCAAACTCGCCCCAGGACCCCCCAAACCCCCCTCACCACCCCCCAAAACCCGCCCAGGACCCCCCCCAAACTCCCCCCAGGACCCCCCAAAACCCCCCCAGGACCCCCCCAACCCCCTCAGCACCCCCCAAAATCCCCCTCAGGACTCCCCAAAACCCCATCAGGACCCCTCAAAACCCCCTCAGCATCCCCCCAAACCCCCCCCAGGACCGCCCAAAACCCCCCTTGAACCCCCCAAACCCCCTCAGGACCCCCCAAACCCCCCTCAGGATCCCCCAAACCCCCCTCAGCACCCCCCAAACCCCCTCAGTAACCCCCAAAACCCCCCCCAGGATCGCCCAAAACCCTCCCTGAACACCCCTGGAACCCCTCAAACCCCCCCAAAACCTCCTCATACCCCCAAACCCCCCTCAGGACCCCCCAAACCCCCTCAGGACCCCCCAAAACCCTCCTCGAACCCCCCCAGGACCCCCCAAACCCCCTCAGGACCCCCCAAAACCCTCCCAGGACCCCCCCAAACTCCCCCCAGGACCCCCCAAACACCCCCCAGGACCCCCCAAACCCCCCCAGGACCCCCCAAACCCCCCCCAGGACCCCCCAAAACCCCCCTGGACCCCCCAAACCCCCTCAGGACCCCCCAAACTCCCCCCAGGACCCCCCAAACCCCCTCAGGACCCCCCAAACCCCCCCAGGACCCCCCACTCACTGCGCTTGCGGCCGTCCTCCACCTCGAGGGCGACTCGCACCTTGTTGGCCCAGGTGTCGAAGGACTCCGCCCTCACCTTGAGCTTGTGCAGCATGGCCGGCAGCTCGTCCAGGGTGTACCGGTACCTGGGGGGGCTCTGGGGGTCACCCCCGGGCACCCACGACCCCCCAAAGTACAAACAGGACCCCCCACCGTGGGGTATCCGAGGGATTTTGGGGGTGTCGGAGGGTGGGGAGAAGCCCAAAATCACCCCCTGTGTCTCCAGACCCCCCAAACCACCCCCGTGTCCCCCCAAAATCACCCCCTGTGTCTCCAGACCCCCCAAAATCACCCCCGTGTCCCCCCAAAATCACCCCCTGTGTCTCCAGACCCCCCAAAATCACCCCCGTGTCTCCAGACCCCCCAAACCACCCCCGTGTCCCCCCAAAATCACCCCCACGTCCCCCCAAAATCACCCCCTGTGTCTCCAGACCCCTCAAACCACCCCCGTGTCTCCTTCCAGGGGCACACTGAGACATCGAGCCCCCCAAAAATCACCCCCATGTCCCCCAAAAATCATCCCCTGTGTCCCCAGACCCCCCAAACCACCCCCGTGTCCCCTTGTAGGGGCACACTGAGACATCCAGCCCCCCAAAAATCACCCCCATGTTCCCCCAAAATCACCCCCGTGTCTCCAGACCCCCCAAAATCACCCCCGTGTCCCCCCAAAATCACCCCCATGTCCCCCCAAAATCACCCCCTGTGTCTCCAGACCCCCCAAACCACCCCCGTGTCACCCCCAAAGGCACATTCAGGTTCCCAGAACCCCCAAAATCACCTCCCGTGTCTCCAGACCCCCCAAAATCACCCCCATGTCCCCCCAAATCACCCCCATGTTCCCCCCAAAATCACCCCCCGTGTCCCCAGACCCCCCAAACCCTTCTCCCAGCCCCTCAAACTCCTCTCCCAGCCCCCTAAACTCTCTTCCCAGACCCCCAAACCCCTCTCCAAACCCCCCAAACTCCTCTCCCAGCCCCCAAACTCTTTTCCCAGCCCCCCAAACTCCTCTCCAAACCCCTCAAACCCTTCTCCAAGCCCCCAAACCCCTCTCCCAGCCCCCCAAACTCTTTTCCCAGACCCCAAATCCCTCTCCAAACCCCCTAAACTTCTCTCCCAGCCCCCAAACCCCACCCCAGACCCCCCAAACCCTTCTCCAAGCCCCCAAACCCCTCTCCCAGCACCCCAAACTCTTTTCCCAGACCCCAAATCCCTCTCCAAACCCCCTAAACTTCTCTCCCAGCCCCCAAACCCCACCCCAAACCCCCCAAACCCTTTTCCCAGCCCCCAAACCCCCCAAACCCCTCCCCAACCCCCCCAAACCCTTTTCCCAGCCCCCCAAACCCCTCTCCCAGCCCCCCAAACTCTTTTCCCAGCCCCCTAAACTCTTTTCCCAGACCCTCAAACCCCTCTCCCAGCCCCCTAAACTCTTTTCCCAGACCCCCAAACCCCTCTCCAAACCCCCCAAACCCCTCCCCAACCCCCCAAACCCTTTTCCCAGCCCCCAAACCCCCCAAACCCCTCCCCAAACCCTTTTCCCAGCCCCCCAAACCCCTCTCCCAGCCCCCCAAACTCTTTTCCCAGACCCCCAAACCCCTCTCCAAACCCCTCCCCAAACCCCCCCCAAACCCTTTTCCCAGCCCCCCAAACCCCCCAAACCCCTCCCCAAACCCTTTTCCCAGCCCCCCAAACCCCTCTCCCAGCCCCCCAGCCCCCCACCTGAGGTACTGCTTGCTGCGGGGGCACTTGCACAGGTCGTCCATGTGGTAGAGGCAGACGAGGCCCTGGGGGCAGTCGTAGCAGGCCAGGGCCGACAGGAAACACGTTGTCTTGCACTTGTCACACTGCCTCTCATCGTCGGGCAGCAGCTCGAAGGCCTCTCGTTCTGCCTCCGTGATGCCCTGGGGGGGCAAAAAAAATGGGTATCAGACACCCCCGTGGAGGTTTTGGGGTGTCCTCTGTACCCCCAAGCTCTTCTTGATCCCCTGAGCAGGATAAAAATTTCCCCCACTGTCTCTAATCCTTCCTGTTCTGCCTCTGTGATGCCCTGGGGGGCAAAAAAATTGGGTATCAGAACCCCCATGGAGATTTTGGGGTGTCTCTGCACCCCCAAGCTCTTCTTGATCCCCTGAGCAGGATAAAAATTTCCCCCACTGTCTCTAATCCTTCCTGTTCTGCCTCTGTGATGCCCTGGGGGGCAAAAAAATTGGGTATCAGAGACCCCCGTGGAGGTTTTGGGGTGCCAAGCCTTCCACAACCCCCTCAGGGTGATACAAACCCTGTCCCAGAATTTTTGGGGTACCCCTAACACCCCTAAACCCCTCCACAAGTGACACAAACCCTTCCCCAGAATTTTTGGCGTTCCCCCAACACCCCCAAACCCTTCCACAACCCCCTCAGAGTGACACAAACCCTTCCCCAGAATTTTTAGGGTACCCCAAACACCCCCAAACCCTTCCATAACCCCCTCAGGGTGACATAAATCCTTTCCCAGAATTTTTGGTGCTCCCTCAACACCCCCAAACCCCTCCACAACCCCCTCAGGGTGACACAAACCCTTCCCCAGAATTTTTAGGGTGCCCCTAACACCCCCAAACCCTTCCACAAGTGACACAAACCCTTCCCCAGAGTTTTTAGGGTACCCCCAACACCCCCAAACCCCTCCACAACCCCCTCAGGGTGACACAAACACAATCCTAACCCTGTCCCAGAATTTTTGGGGTACCCCTAACACCCCCAAACCCTTCCACAACCCCCTCAGGGTGACACAAACCCTTCCCCAGAATTTTTAGGGTACCCCTAACACCCCCAAACCCCCCCACAACCCCCTCAGCGCGACACCCCCCACCCCTCCCCCTCCCCTCCCCCACTCCCGCCCCTCATATATTTTATTTTTTTTTTTAAATTTTTTAATTTTTTGGGGGATGTTTCCCCCCTCACCTTTTCCAGCAGGGCCTTGCGCAGTTTGCGCTCCTCCTGCACGAGCACGAACATTTCCTTGTGCACGGCGGCCGCCAGGTTCAGGTCCAGCTTCTCGGGGCTCGCCGCCATCTTACAGATGAGCTCCTCGTGCGAGAACACGCAGTAACGGCGCAGGCGGCGGTAATGCTCGATGCACTGCCGGCCTGCCGGGAGCTGAGGGGGGACACGGGGGTCAGGGGGTCCCCAAAATCTGGGGGATCCCCTAAACAAAGGCCTGAACCCAACTGGGTATCCCCAAACTTGAGAGCCCCCCTATAGAGTGAAGCGGGTAATGCTCGATGCACTGCCGGCCTGCCGGGAGCTGGAATGGGAAAAGGGGGTCAGGGGGTCCCCAAAATCTGGGGGATCCCCTAAACACAGCCCTGAACCCAACCGGGACATCATAGCCCAACTGGGTACCCCCAAACTTGGGAAGGCCCCCATAGAGTGAACTGGGTAATGCTCGATGCACTGCCGGCCTGCCGGGAGCTGGAATGGGAAAAGGGGGTCAGGGGGTCCCCAAAAATGGGGGGAACCCCCAAATACAGCCCTGAACCCAACTGGGAGATCATAGCCCAAAGAGAACCCCCAAAACTGGGAACCCCCAAAGCTGGGAGCCCCCCATAGAGTGAAGCGGGTAATGCTCGATGCACTGCCGGCCTGCCGGGAGCTGAGGGGGGAAAAGGGGGTCAGGGGGTCCCCAAAAATGGGGGGAACCCCCCTAGACACCCTAAACACAGCCCTGAACCCCGCTGGGTACCCCCAACCCTTGGAACCCCCAAACCTGGGAACCCCCAAACCAGGGTACCCCCAAGGCTGGAACACCCCCATAGAGTGAAGCGGGTAATGCTCGATGCACTGCCGGCCTGCCGGGAGCTGGAATGGGAAAAGGGGGTCAGGGGGTCCCCAAAAATGGGGGGAACCCCCAAACAAAGCCCTGAACCCAACTGGAGAAATGCAGCTCAAACTGCACAGCTGAACCCCCAAACTTGGGAACCCCCCCATAGAGTGAAGTGGGTAATGCTCGATGCACTGCCGGCCTGCCGGGAGCTGGAATGGGAAAAGGGGGTCAGGGGGTCCCCCAAAAATGGGGGGAACCCCTAAACACAGCCCTGAACCCAACTGGGTATCCCTAAACCTTGGAACCCCCAAACCTGGGAACCCCCAAAGCTGGAACACCCCCATAGAGTGAAGCGGGTAATGCTCGATGCCCTGCCTGGACTGGGGAGGGATCAGGGGGTCCCCAAAATCTGCGGGACCCCCAAAACCGAACCCCCAAACCTGGGGGGTCACCCTGCACCCCCAAAACGCAGCCTTGGAGTTTCTGGGGTTTCCCTTTGGTTTTTTTTTTGGTTTTTTTTGTTTCCTTTTATTCTGCAGATTTTTTTTGTTTCCTCTGAATATTTTTCTTTTTTAGTTCCTCCACTTTTTTTTTTTTTTTTCCCCTGGATATTCTGTGCCCCCCCAGGTATTTTTTATTCCCCTTAAATTCTAAATTTTCCTTTCCTTTCACACCCTCCACCAGCAGATTTTGCTTTTTCCTTTTTAGATATTTTTTCAATTCTACAAGATTTTTTTTCCTGACTCCCCCACCTATTCTCCCTCTTTCCAAACCCATTCCTGACCCTCCCCAGGTATTTTTTTATCCCCTTTAAATTTTAAATTCTCCTTTCCTTTCACACCCTCCACCAGCAAATTTTGATTTTTCCCTCTAAGATTTTTTTTCCATTTCCCCAGGAATTTTTTTTATTGATTCCCTCACCTATTCTGTGACCCCCAGGTATTTTTTATTCCCCTTAAATTCTGAATTCTCCTTTTCTTTCACACCCTCCACCAGCAGATTTTGCTTTTTCCTTTTTAGATATTTTTTCAATTCTACAAGATTTTTTTTTCCTGACTCCCCCACCTATTCTCCCTCCCCCAAACCCATTCCTGACCCTCCCCAGGTATTTTTTATCCCCTTTAAATTCCAAATTTTTCTTTCCTTTCACACCCTCCACCAGCAAATTTTGATTTTTCCCTCTTAGATTTTTTTCTCATTTCTACAGGAATTGTTTTATTGATTCTCCCACCTATTCTGTGACCCCCAAATCCATTCCTGACCCTCCCCAGGTATTTTTTATTCCCCTTTAAATTTTAAATTCTCCTTTCCTTTTCCTCCAATTTCTCAATTTCCCTGTACAATTTCCATTGCATTCCTCCAGGAATTTTTTTTATTGATTCCCCCACCTATTCTGTGTCCTTCCAGGTACTTTTTGTGCCTCCCCAGGTATTTTTTATCCCCTTTAAATTCTGAATTTTCCTTTTCTTTCACACCCTCCACCAGCAAATTTTGATTTTTCCCTCTTAGATTTTTTTTTTCATTTCTACAGGAATTGTTTTATTGATTCTCCCACCCATTCTCCCTTCCCCAAACCCATTCCTGACCCTCCCCAGGTATTTTTTATCCCCTTTAAATTCTAAATTCTCCTTTCCTTTTCCTCCAATTTCTCAATTTCCCTGTACAATTTCCATTGCATTCCTCCAGGAATTTTTTTATTGATTCCCCCACCTATTCTGTGTCCCCCCAGGTAATTTTTGTGCCTCCCCAGGTACTTTTTTATCCCCTTTAAATTCTGAATTTTCCTTTCCTTTCACACCCTCCACCAGCAAATTTCACTGCTTCCCTTTTAGATTTTTTTTTTCATTTCTACAGGAATTTTTTTATTGATTCCCCCACCTATTCTGCACCTCCCCAGGTATTTTTTTATCCCTTTAAATTCTGAATTTTCCTTTCCTTTCACACCCTCCACCAGCAGATTTTGATTTTTCCTTTTTAGATATTTTTTTCAATTCTACAAGATTTTTTTTTCCTGACTCCCCCACCTATTCTCCCCCTTTCCAAACCCATTCCTGACCCTCCCCAGGTATTTTTTATCCCCTTTAAATTCTAAATTTTCCTTTCCTTTCACACCCTCCACCAGCAAATTTTGATTTTTCCCTCTTAGATTTTTTTTTTCATTTCTACAGGAATTGTTTTATTGATTCTCCCACCTATTCTCCCTCCCCCAAACCCATTCCTGACCCTCCCCAGGTATTTTTTATCCCCTTTAAATTCTAAATTTTCCTTTCCTTTCACACCCTCCACCAGCAAATTTTGCTTTTTCCCTTTTAGATTTTTTTTCCCATTTCCCCAGGAATTTTTTTATTGATTCCCCCACCTATCCTGTGTCCTTCCAGGTACTTTTTGTGCCTCCCCAGGTATTTTTTATCCCCTTTAAATTCTAAATTCTCCTTTCCTTTCACACCCTCCACCAGCAGATTTTGATTTTTCCCTCTTAGATTTTTTTTTTCATTTCTACAGGATTTTTTTTATTGATTCTCCCACCTATTCTGCACCTCCCCAGGTATTTTTTATTCCCCTTAAATTCTGAATTCTCCTTTTCTTTCACACCCTCCACCAGCAGATTTTGCTTTTTCCTTTTTAGATATTTTTTCAATTCTACAAGATTTTTTTTTCCTGACTCCCCCACCTATTCTCCCTCCCCCAAACCCATTCCTGACCCTCCCCAGGTATTTTTTATCCCCTTTAAATTTTAAATTTTCCTTTCCTTTCACACCCTCCACCAGCAAATTTTGATTTTTCCCTCTTAGATTTTTTTTTCATTTCTACAGGAATTGTTTTACTGATTCCTCCACCTATTCTCCCCCTTTCCAAACCCATTCCTGACCCTCCCCAGGTATTTTTTATCCCCCCTAAATTCTAAATTTTCCTTTTCTTTCACACTTTCCACCACCAGATTTTACTGTTTCTTTTTTAGATTTTTTTCCCCATTTCCCCAGGAATTTTTTTTATTGATTCCCCCACCTATCCTGTGTCCTTCCAGGTACTTTTTGTGCCTCCCCAGGTATTTTTTTATCCCCTTTAAATTCTGAATTTTCCTTTCCTTTCACACCCTCCACCAGCAGATTTTGTTTTTTCCTTTTTAGATATTTTTTCAATTCTACAAGATTTTTTTTTCCTGACTCCCCCACCTATTCTCCCTCCCCCAAACCCATTCCTGACCCTCCCCAGGTATTTTTTATCCCCTTTAAATTCTAAATTTTCCTTTCCTTTCACACCCTCCACCAGCAAATTTCACTGCTTCCCTCTTAGATTTTTTTTTCATTTCTACAGGAATTTTTTTATTGATTCCCCCACCTATTCTGCACCTCCCCAGGTATTTTTTACCCCCTTAAATTTTAAATTTTCCTTTCCTTTCACACCCTCCACCAGCAGATTTTGCTTTTTCCTTTTTAGATATTTTTTCAATTCTACAAGATTTTTTTTTCCTGACTCCCCCACCCATTCTCCCTCCCCCAAACCCATTCCTGACCCTCCCCAGGTATTTTTTTATCCCCTTTAAATTCTGAATTCTCCTTCCCTTTTCCTCCAATTTCTCAATTTCCCTGAATACTTTTCTTTGCATTCCTCCAGGAATTTTTTTATTGATTCCTCCACCTATCCTGTGTCCTTCCAGGTACTTTTTGTGCCTCCCCAGGTATTTTTTTATCCCCTTTAAATTCTGAATTTTCCGTTCCTTTCACACCCTCCACCACCAGATTTTGCTTTTTCCCTCTAAGATTTTTTTTCCATTTCCCCAGGAATTTTTTTTATTGATTCTCCCACCTATTCTGCACCTCCCCAGGTACTTTTTACCCCTTTAAATTCTGAATTTTCCTTTCATTTTCCTCCAACTTCACAATTTCCCTGCACGCTTTCCTTCGCCTTCTCCCGTATTTTTTTTCCTGACTCCCCCACCTATCCCGTGTCCTTCCAGGTACTTTTTGTGCCTCCCCAGGTATTTTTTTATCCCTTTAAATTCTAAATTTTCCTTTCCTTTCACACCCTCCACCAGCAAATTTCACTGCTTCCCTCTCAGATTTTTTTTCCCATTCCTCCAGGATTTTTTTTTATTGATTCCCCCACCTATCCTGCACCTCCCCAGGTACTTTTTTACCCCCTTTAAATTCTGAATTTTCCTTTCCTTTTCCTCCAACTTCTCAATTTCCCTGCACGCTTTTCTTCGCGTTCCTGCAGGAATTTTTTTTCCTGACTCCCCCACCTATCCCGTGTCTTTCCAGGTACTTTTTGTGCCCTCCCCAGGTATTTTTTTACCCCCCCAGGATCTCACCCAGTCTGCCGTGCAGAAGTTGACGGCCTCGGCGAAGTTGTAGCCCTGGTTGAAGCCGCTGTGGTAGGCGCGGGGGAAGGTGATGACGAACTCGCCCGCGCATTGGTTGGTCCTGACCACCTGGGGAGGACACAACGACACACCTGAGCCTCTCACACCTGAGCTGGCCACAAAGGGGCGTGGCCAAGCCCTCGGAGGACACGCCCCCACACTCACGGGGACGCCGTGGGCCATCAGGGTGTTGGGGTTCATGAGGGTGACGAGCTGGTGCAGCAGGTCGGGTTGGCTCTCGAAAAGCTCCGGCGTCAGTTTTTTCATCACCTCCTCCAGGTGCTCGGCGGCGAAGGAAGGGACGCCGTACCACGTCTTGGGTTCGCCCCTGAGGGGTGGGACACCCCGAAAATCTCCTTAGTCCACTCAAAAATCTCTTTATTCCGCCCAAAAACCTCTTTATTCCACCCAAAAACCTCTTTATTCCACCCAAAAACCTCTTTATTCCACCCAAAAATCTCCTTATTCGACTCAAAAACTTCCTTATTCCACCCAAAAACTTCCTTATCCCACCCAAAATTCTCCTTATTCGACTCAAAAACCTCCTCATCCCACCCAAAAACTTCCTTATTCCATCTTATTCCACCCAAAAACTTCCTTATTCTACCCCAAAAACCTCCTTATCCCACCCAAAATCCTCCTTATTCCATCTTATTCCACCAAAAACCTCCTTATTCCACCCAAAAACTTCCTTATTCCATCTTATTCCACCCAAAAACCTCCTCATCCTACCCAAAAACCTCCTTATTCCACCCAAAAACCTCTTTATTCCACCCAAAAACCTCTTTATTCCACCCAAAAACTTCCTTATTCCATCTTATCCCACCCTAAAACCTCTTTATTCCACCCAAAAACTTCCTTATCCCACCCAAAAACCTCCTTATCCCACCCAAAAACCTCCTTATTCCACCCAAAAACCTCCTTATTCCATTTTATCCCATCCCAAAACCTCCTTATCCCACCCCGTACCACGTCTTGGGTTCACCCCTGAGGGGTGGGACACCCCGAAAATCTCCTTAGTCAACCCAAAAACCTCTTTATTCCACCCAAAAACCTCTTTATTCCACCCAAAAACCTCCTTAGTCCACCCAAAAATCTTCCCATTCCACCCAAAAATTTCCTTATTCCATCTTATTCTACCCCAAAAACCTCCTTATCCCGCCCAAAAACTTCCTTATTCCATCTTATTCCACCCTAAAACCTCTTTATTCCACCCAAAAACTTCCTTATCCCACCCAAAACCCTCCTTATCCCACCCAAAACCTTTCTTATTCCAGCCCAAAAACTTCCTTATTCCATTTTATCCCATCCCAAAACCTCCTCATCCCACCCCAAAAATCTTATTTCACCCTGTTACACCCAAATACCCCAAAATCACCCCCAGGGCACCCAAACACCCCAAAATCACCCCCTCGGCCCCCCCAAACACCCCAAAATCACCCCCAGGGCACCCAAACACCCCCAAATCGCCCCCCTGGCCCCCTGAAACACCCCAAAGTAGCTCCCTGGGCACCCAAATGCCCCCCAAAACCCCCCAAAACACCCCCGAATCACCCCCAGATCGCCCCCTGGCCCCCCAAACACCCCGAAGTCACTACCTGGACACCCAAATTCACCCCAAAACACCCCAAAATCGCCCCGAAACAGCCCCAAATCGCCCCCCGGGCCCCCCAAAACACCCCAAAATCACCCCCAGGGCACCAAAACACCCCAAATTCCCCCCAAAACAGCCCAAAATCGCCCCCAGATCACCCCCCCGGCCCCCCAAACACCCCAAAATCAGCCCCTGGCCACCCAAAACACCCCAAAATCACCCCCTGGCCCCCCAAACACCCCGAAGTCACTCCCTGGGCACCCAAATTCGCCCCAAAACACCCCCAAACACCCCAAAATCGCCCCCTCGGCCCCCCAAAACACCCCAAAATCACCCCCAGGGCACCCAAACACCCCAAAATCGCCCCCCTGGCCCCCCAAACACCCCAAAATCACCCCCAGATCACCAAAAACACCCCAAAATCGCCCCCCCGGCCCCCCAAACACCCCGAAGTCACTACCTGGGCACCCAAATTCCCCCCAAAACACCCCAAAATCACCCCCCTGGCCCCCCAAACACCCCAAAATCACCCCCAGGGTACCAAAACACCCCAAATTTCCCCCAAAACACCCCAAAATCACCCTCTGGCCACCCAAAACAGCCCAAAATCACCCCCAGATCGCCCCCCCGGCCCCCCAAACACCCCAAAATCACCCCCAGGGCACCAAAACACCCCAAATTCCCCCCAAAACACCCCCAAATCACCCCCAGATCGCCCCCCCGGCCCCCCAAAACACCCCGAAGTCACTACCTGGGCACCCAAATTCCCCCCCCAAAACACCCCCAAATCACCCCCAGATCGCCCCCCCGGCCCCCCAAACACCCCCAAATCACCCCCTGGCCCCCCAAAACACCCCGAAATCACCCCCAGGTCACCCAAACACCCCAAATTCCCCCCAAAACACCCCCAAACACCCCAAAATCGCCCCCTCGGCCCCCCAAACACCCCAAAATCACTACCTGGGCACCCAAATTCCCCCCAAAACACCCCAAAATCACCCCCCCGGCCCCCCAAAACACCCCGAAGTCACTACCTAGGCACACTCCCCCAAAACACCCCCAAATCACCCCCTGGCCCCCCAAACACCCCAAAATCACCCCCTGGCCCCCCAAAACACCCCCCTGGCCCCCCAAACACCCCGAAATCGCCCCCCGGCCACCCAAAACACCCCCAAATCAACCCCAGATCGCCCCCCCCGGCCCCCCAACCAGCCCGGCTTTGCCCCCCCGGTGCCCCCCCGGTGCCCACCAGTGGAGGTAGTTGATGGAGTAGCTCCAGTGGTCCTCGATGTGCCAGCAGAAGGCCGAGAACACCATGCCCACGTAGAGCCACGGCACCTTCATGCCCGAGATGTCGGCGTTGATGTGGCACAGCACCGACTGCTGCAGCACCGGCATCACGTTCAGGTTCCAGCCGCTGCCCGCGTACTCCTGGCGACACACGGGACACACGGCGTCACCCAGTGTCACCCGCGGGGACACCCAGGGGACAGGGGACAGCGTCACCTAGTGTCACCCGCGGGGACGGGGACACCCAGGGGACAGCGTCACACGGGGGACAGCGTCACCTAGTGTCACCCGCGGGGACAGGGACACCCCTCCTGGGGACATGGGACAGCGTCACCTAGTGTCACCCGCGGGGACAGGGACAGCAGGGACAGGGGACAGCGTCACCTAGTGTCACCCGCGGGGACAGGGACACCCAGGGGACAGGGACACCCAGGGATAGGGGACAGCGTCACACGGGGGACAGCGTCACCTAGTGTCACCCGCGGGGACAGGGACACCCAGGGGACAGGGGACAGCGTCACCTAGTGTCACCCACGGGGACAGGGACAGCAGGGACAGGGGACAGCGTCACCCGGGGGCCAGCGTCACCTAGTGTCACCCACGGGGATGGGGACACCCAGGGGACAGGGGACAGCGTCACCTAGTGTCACCCAGGGGACAGCGTCACCTAGTGTCACCCGCGGGGACAGGGACACCCAGGGGACAGGGACAGCAGGGACAGGGGACAGCGTCACACGGGGGACAGCGTCACCTAGTGTCACCCGGGGAACAGGGGCACCCACAAGGGAGGTGACAATGCCCCCAGGGGAGGTGACAATGTGACAGGGTGACAAGGTGACAGTGTCCCACCTCCTCCTCGGGGGACAGGGGACACTGTGCCAGGGGAGGTGACAATGTGACAGGGTGACAATGTGACAATGTCCCACCTCCTCCTCGGGGGACAGGGACACCCCCAGGGGAGGTGACAAGGTGACAATGTGACAATGTGACAAATGTCCCACCTCCTCCTCAGGGGACAGGAGACACTGTGCCAGGGGAGGTGACAATGTGACAATGTCCCACCTCCTCCTCGGGGGGACAGGGACACCCCCAGGGGAGGTGACAATGTGACAAAGTGACAATGTGACAATGTCCCACCTCCTCCTCGGGACGGGGACACTGTGCCAGGGGAGGTGACAAAGTGACAAGGTGACAATGTGACAGGGTGACAGTGTCCCACTCCTCCTCGGGGGACAGGGACACTGTGCCAGGGGAGGTGACAATGTGACAGGGTGACAGTGTCCCACTCCTCCTCGGGGGACAGGGGACAATGTGACAGGGTGACAATGTGACAGGGTGACAAGGTGACAATGTGACAAATGTCCCACCTCCTCCTCGGGGGACAGGGGACAATGTGACAGGGTGACAATGTGACAGGGTGACAAGGTGACAATGTGACAAACGTCCCACCTCCTCCTCGGGGGACAGGCGCCGTTTGCCGTCGCGCACGGGGAAGCCGGAGCCGAACTCCTTGGAGTGGATGTCGGCCCCGTACTCCACGGTCACGTCCTCCTCGATGCTGTTCACCAGGCGCCAGAACTCCTTCTCCACCAGCTCCGTGGGCACCATCTGCGGGCAGGGGGCTTCAGGGGGGGCCCGGAGGGGGTTTGGGGGGGATTTGGGGGGGATTTTGGGGGTTTTTGGGGAGATTTGGGGGGTTTGGGGTGAGGTTTTGGGGTGGATTTGGAGGTTGTTCATCAAATATCAGAACTCCTCTACCAGCTCCGTGAGCGCCATCTGTGGGCAGGGGGCTTCAGGGGGGTGGGGAGGGGGTTTGGGGAAATTTGGGGGGTTTTGGGTGGGGTTTTGGGGGAGATTTGGGAGTTTTGGGGGGTTTTAGGGGAGGTTTGTGGGGTTCTGGGGGGTTTTGGGGGAGATTTGGGGATTTTAAGGGAGGTTTTAGGGGAGGTTTTGGAGGTTGTTCATCAAATACCAGAACTCCTCTACCAGCTCCGTGAGCGCCATCTGCGGGCAGGGGGCTTCAGGGGGGGCCCGGAGGGGATTTGGGGGGGATTTGGGGGGAGATTTTGAGGTTTTGGGGGAGATCTGGGGGTTTTGGGGGAGATTTGGGAGTTTTGGGGGGTTTTAGGGGAGGTTTGTGGGGTTCTGGGGGGTTTTGGGGGAGATTTGGGGGATTTTATGGGAGTTTTAGGGGAGGTTTTGGAGGTTGTTCATCAGGTACCAGAACTCCTCCACCAGCTCCGTGGGCACCATCTGCGGGCAGGGGGCTTCAGGGGGGGCCCGGAGGGGATTTGGGGGGGATTTGGGGGGATTTGGGGGGTTTTGGGGGAGATTTGAGGGGGTTTTAGGGGAGGTTTTGGGGTGGATTTGGAGGTTGTTCATCAAATACCAGAACTCCTCCACCAGCTCCGTGAGCACCATCTGTGGGCAGGGGGCTTCAGGGGGGTGGGGAGGGGGTTTGGGGGGGATTTGGGGGGAGATCTGGGGGTTTTGGGGGAGATTTGGGAGTTTCGGGGGGTTTTAGGGGAGGTTTGTGGGGTTCTGGGGGGTTTTGGGGGAGATTTGGGGGATTTTATGGGAGTTTTAGGGGAGGTTTTGGAGGTTGTTCATCAAATACCAGAACTCCTCCACCAGCTCTGTGAGCACCATCTGTGGGCAGGGGGCTTCAGGGGGGGCCCGGAGGGCATTTGGGGGGAGATCTGGGGGTTTTGGGGGAGATTTGGGAGTTCTGGGGGGTTTTAGGGGAGGTTTGTGGGGTTCTGGGGGGTTTTGGGGGAGATTTGGGGGATTTTATGGGAGTTTTAGGGGAGGTTTTGGAGGTTGTTCATCAGGTACCAGAACTCCTCCACCAGCTCTGTGGGCGCCATCTGTGGGCAGGGGGCTTCAGGGCGGGCCCGGAGGGCGTTTGGGGGGGGATTTGGGGGGTTTTGGGGGGAGATTTTGAGGTTTTGGGGGAGATCTGGGGGTTTTGGGGGAGATTTGAGGGGGTTTTAGGGGAGGTTTTGGGGAGGTTTTGGAGGTTGTTCATCAAATACCAGAACTCCTCCACCAGCTCTGTGAGCACCATCTGCGGGCAGGGGGCTTCAGGGGGGGCCCGGAGGGGATTTGGGGGGAGATCTGGGGGTTTTGGGGGAGATCTGGGAGTTTTGGGGGGTTTTAGGGGAGGTTTGTGGGGTTCTGGGGGGAATTTGGGGGCTATTTCACCAGGCGCCAGAACTCCTTCTCCACCAGCTCTGTGGGCACCATCTGTGGGCAGGGGGCTTCAGGGGGGGCCCGGAGGGGATTTGGGGCGGATTTGGGGGGAGATCTGGGGGTTTTGGGGGAGATTTGGGAGTTTTGGGGGGTTTTAGGGGAGGTTTGTGGGGTTCTGGGGGGTTTTGGGGGAGATTTGGGGGATTTTATGGGAGTTTTAGGGGAGGTTTTGGAGGTTGTTCATCAAATATCAGAACTCCTCCACCAGCTCTGTGAGCACCATCTGTGGGCAGGGGGCTTCAGGGGAGGCCGGAGGGGATTTGGGGGGGATTTTGGGGGTTTTGGGGGGGTTTTGGGGGAGATTTGGGGGATTTTATGGGAGTTTTAGGGGTGGATTTGGAGGTTGTTCATCAAATATCAGAACTCCTCCACCAGCTCTGTGAGCACCATCTGTGGGCAGGGGTCTTCAGGGGGGTGGGGAGGGGGTTTGGGGGGGATTTGGGGGGTTTTGGGGGGAGATTTTGAGGTTTTGGGGGAGATCTGGGGGTTTTGGGGGAGATTTGAGGGGGTTTTAGGGGAGGTTTTGGGGGGGATTTGGAGGTTGTTCATCAAATACCAGAACTCCTCCACCAGCTCTGTGAGCACCATCTGTGGGCAGGGGGCTTCATGGGGGGCCCGGAGGGGATTTTGGGGGGATTTGGGGGGGATTTGAGAGTTTTTGGGGGGGGTTTTGGGGGTTTTTAGGGGAGATTTGGGGGCTTATGTGAAGCAGCCGGCCTTGAAGGCGTCACCCATCTCTCCAAAGGGAGAGGGGTCTGGGGGTCTCAAGGAGGTCTGGGGGGATCCGGGGGGGTTTTGGGGGGACCCTGGTGGGTTTTGGGATTCGGGGGGGTTTTGGGGTGACCCTTGGGGGTTTTGGGGGGCTCCAGGATGATTTTTGGAGGGGGTCACGTGCACGGCCATGTTGAAGCAGTCGGCCTTGAAGGCGTCACCCACCTCATTGAATTGAGGGAGGTCTGGGGGGCTCGGGGGGGGGCTGGTTGGTTTTGGGGGAACCCTGGTGGGTTTTGGGGGGGGTCCAGGGGGATTTTGGAGGGATTCAGAGAAGTTTTGGGGGGCTCCAGGATGATTTTTGGGGGGGTCACATGCACGGCCATGTTAAAGCAGCCGGCCTTGAAGGTGTCACCCACCTCATTGAAGGGAGGGAGGTCTGGGGGGCTCAGGGGAGGTCTGGGGGGTTTTGGGGACCCTGGTGGGTTTTGGGGGGACCCGGGGGAGTTTTGGGGGGCTCCAGGATGATTTTTGGGGGGGTCACGTGCACGGGCATGTTGAAGTAGACGGCCTTGAAGGCATCAGCCATCTCTCCAAAGGGAGAGAGGTCTGGGGGGCTCAGGGGGTCTCTAGGGGATTTGGGGGGACCCTGGGGGATTTTGGGGTGACCCTGGGGGGTTTTGGGGCTATCCAGGGTGATTTTTGGGGGGGCTCACGTGCACAGGCATGTTGAAGCAGTCGGCCTTGAAGGCGTCACCCACCTCATTGAACTGAGGGAGATCTGGGGGGCTCAGGGGGGGCTGGTTGGGTTTGGGGGAACCCTGGTGGGTTTTGGGGGGGGTCCAGGGGGATTTTGGGGGGTTTTGGAGGGATTCAGAGAAGTTTTGGGGGGCTCCAGGATGATTTTTGGGGGCTCACGTGCACGGCCATGTTAAAGCAGTCGGCCTTGAAGGCGTCACCCACCTCATTGAACTGAGGGAGATCTGGGGGGCTCAGGGGGGGCTGGTTGGTTTTGGGGGGACCCGGGGGGGGTTTGGGGGGGGTCCAGGGGGATTTTGGAGGGATTCAGAGAAGTTTTGGGGGGCTCCAGGATGATTTTTGGGGGGTCACATGCACGGCCATGTTGAAGCAGCCGGCCTTGAAGGCGTCACCCACCTCATTGAATTGAGGGAGGTCTGGGGGGCTCAGGGGGGGCTGGTTGGTTTTGGGGGGACCCTGGGGGATTTCGGGGTGACCCGGGGGGGTTTTGGGGGTATCCAGGATGATTTTTGGGGGGCTCACGTGCACGGGCATGTTGAAGTAGTCGGCCTTGAAGGCGTCGGCCATCTCCCCGAAGCTCTGCAGGGTGTACTCCCGCGTGGCCTGCTCGAAACCAAACGCCTCCGGGGGCCGCTTGCACTCCTGGGGGGACACCGGGAGGGGTCAGGGGGGCTTGGGGACACCGGGAGGGGTCAGGGGGACACCGGGAGGGGGTCAGGGGACACCGGGAGGGGTCAGGGGACACAGGGAGGGGTCACTGGGGACACCGGGAGGGGTCAGAGGACACAGGGAGGGGTCAGGGGGGCTTTGGGGACACCGGGAAAGTGTCAGGGGACACTGGGAGAGGGACACTGGGGACACCGGGACGGCTCAGGGGGGCTTGGGGACACCGGGAGGGGTCAGGGGGACACCGGGAGGGGTCAGGGGACACCAGGAGGGGTCACTGGGGACACCGGGACGGCTCAGGGGGGCTTGGGGACACCGGGACAGGGTCAGGGGGACAACAGGAGGGGGTCAGGGGACACCGGGAGGGGTCAGGGGGACACCGGGAGGGGTCAGGGGGGCTTGGGGACACCGGGACGGGTCAGGGGACACCGGGAGGGGTGAGTGGGGCTTGGGGACACCGGGACAGGTCAGGGGACACCGGGAGGGGTCACTGGGGCTTGGGGACACCGGGAGGGGTCAGGGGACACTAGGAGGGGTCACTGGGGACACCGGGAGGGGTCAGGGGGGCTTTGGGGACACCGGGAAAGTGTCAGGGGACACTGGGAGAGGGTCTGGGGACACCGGGACGGGTCAGGGGACACCGGGACAGGTCAGGGGGGCTTTGGGGACATCGGGAGGGGTCAGGGGGGCTTGGGGACACCAGAACAGGTCAGGGGTCACTGGGGACACCGGGAGAGTGTCAGGGGACACTGGGAGAGGGTCTGGGGACACCGGGACAGGAGGGGGTCAGGGGACACCAGGAGGGGTCACTGGGGACACCGGGAGGGGTCAGGGGACACCGGGAGGGGTGAGTGGGGCTTGGGGACACCGGGACAGGTCAGGGGACACCGGGAGGGGTCACTGGGGACACCGGGAGGGGTCAGGGGGACTTGGGGACACCGGGAAAGTGTCAGGGGACACTGGGAGAGGGACACTGGGGACAACGGGAGGGGGACAGTGGGGACACCAGGAGGGGGTCAAGGGGTCCTGGGGACACTGTGGGGTCAGGGGACACTGGGAGGGTCTCAGGGGACACCGGGAGGGTCTCGGGGGGCTTGGGGACCCCAGCTCCAGCTATTTGGGGCACCCTATAGAAAGCAGCTCAAGGGGTCTCCAACCCCACAGATCCGGGGGTCCCCAGCCCCACAGGCAGGCTGTGACCCACCCCGGGGGTCCCAGGGGGGTGTCCCCATGTGCCCCACAGATCCGGGGGTCTCTAACCCCATTATGGGGGTCCCCAGCCCCACAGATCAGGAGTCTCTAACCCCACAGACCAGGGGGCCCCCAACCCCATAAATAAGGGTCCCAACCCCACAGATCCGGGGGTCCCCATGTGCCCCACAGATAGGGGTCCCAAACACCACAGATCAGGGGGTCTCTATCCCCATTATGGGGGTCCCAGCCCCACAGGGAGGACGTGACCCATCCCGGGGGTCTCTAGGGGGTCTCTACCCCCATTATGGGGGTCCCCAGCCCCACAGTCAGGATGTGACCCACCCCGGGGGTCCCGGGGGGTGTCCCCATGTGCCCCACAGATCCGGGGGTCTCTATCCCCATTATGGGGGTCCCCAGCCCCACAGTCAGGATGTGACCCATCCCGGGGGTCCCGGGGGGTGTCCCCATGTGCCCCACAGATCCGGGGGTCTCTATCCCCATTATGGGGGTCCCAGCCCCACAGGCAGGACGTGACCCACCCCGGGGGTCTCTATCCCCATTATGGGGGTCCCAGCCCCACAGTCAGGATGTGACCCATCCCGGGGGTCCCAGGGGGGTGTCCCCATGTGCCCCACAGATCCGGGGGTCCCAGCCCCACAGTCAGGATGTGACCCACCCCGGGGGTCTCTAACCCCATTATGGGGGTCCAGCCCCACAGCCAGGACGTGACCCACCCCGGGGGTCCCAGGGGGGTGTCCCCATGTGCCCCACAGATCAGGGGGTCCCCTGCCCCACAATCAGGATGTGACCCACCCCAGGGGTCTCTATCCCCATTATGGGGGTCCCCAGCCCCACAGTCAGGATGTGACCCACCCCGGGGGGTATCCCCATGTGCCCCACAGATCCGGGGGTCTCTAACCCCATTATGAGGGTCCCCAGCCCCACGGCCAGGATGTGACCCACCCCGGGGGTCCCAGGGGGGGTGTCCCCATGTGCCCCACAGATCAGGGGGTCCCCAGCCCCACAATCAGGATGTGACCCACCCCAGGGGTCTCTATCCCCATTATGGGGGTCCCAGCCCCACAACCAAGATGTGACCCACACCAGGGGTCCCGGGGGGTCTCTATCCCCACAATCAGGATGTGACCCACCCCGGGGGTCTCTATCCCCATTATGGGGGTCCCCAGCCCCACAGCCAGGACGTGACCCACCGCGGGGGTCCCAGGGGGGGTGTCCCCATGTGCCCCACAGATCCGGGGGTCCCCAGCCCCACAGGGACGACGTGACCCACCCTGGGGGTCCCAGGGGGGGTGTCCCCATGTGCCCCACAGATCCGGGGGTCCCCAGCCCCACAGGGACGACGTGACCCACCCCGGGGGTCTCTATCCCCATTATGGGGGTCCCAGCCCCACAGTCAGGATGTGACCCATCCCGGGGGTCCCAGGGGGGGTGTCCCCATGTGCCCCACAGATCCGGGGGTCCCCAGCCCCACAGGGACGACGTGACCCACCCCGGGGGTCCCAGGGGGGGTGTCCCCATGTGCCCCACAGATCCGGGGGTCCCCAGCCCCACAGGGACGACGTGACCCACCCCGGGGGTCCCAGGGGGGGTGTCCCCATGTGCCCCTCACCGCCATGACGCATTTGGGGCAGCGCCAGATGCCCTTGGGGATCTCGGGCAGGGGGGGCAGCAGGCAGAAGATGTGGTAATTGTCGTCACAGCCGTCACACAGCAGCAGCTTGTCATCCTCGTCACCCCGCGAGCACATGCGGCAGATGTACGAGTCCACCTGGGGGGGGAAAGGGTGTGTGGGGTGGGATTTTGGGGTGTGGGGTGGGATTTTGGGGGGTTTGGGGGTTGGGATTGTGGGGTGTGGGGTGGGATTTTGTGGGGATTGGGGTGGGATTTTGGGGGGTTTGGGGGCGTGTGGGGTGGGATTTTGGGGGGATTGGGGTGTGGGGTGGGATTGGGGTGTGGGGTGGGATTCTGGGGGGATTTGGGGTGGATTTGGGGTGTGTGGGGTGGGATTTTGGGGGGTGTGGGGGGGGTGGGGTGGGATTTGGGGGGATTGGGGTGTGTGGGGTGGGATTTTGGGGTGTGGGGTGGGATTTTGGGGGGATTGCGGGCGTGAGAGGGGGGATTTGGGGGGGATTGGGGTGGGATTTTGGGGGATTTGGGCTGGATTTGGGGTGTGTGGGGTGTGGGATTTTGGGGGGTTTGGGGGCGTGTGGGGTACGATTTTGGGGGGTTTGGGGGCGTGGGGGGGATTTTGGGGGGATTGGGGTGGGATTTTGGGGGATTTGGGGTGGATTTGGGGTGTGTGGGGTGGGATTTTGGGGGGTGTGGGGTGGGATTTTGGGGGGTGTGGGGTGGGATTTTGGGGGGTGTGGGGCGGGATTTTGGGGGGCTTTGGGGTGGCATTTTGGGGTGTGGGGTGGGATTTTGGGGTGTGGGGTGGGATTTTGGGGTGTGGGGCGGGATTTTGGGGGGTTTGGGGTGGATTTGGGGTGTGTGGGGTGGGATTTTGGGGGATTTGGGGTGTGTGGGGTGGGATTTGGGGTGTGGGGCGGGATTTGGAGTGTGGGGTGGGATTTTGGGGTGTGGGGTGGGATTTTGGGGGGTTTGGGGGCGTGTGGGGTGGGATTTTGGGGGGATTGGGGTGGGATTTGGGGTGTGGGGTGGGATTCTGGGGGGATTGGGGTGGGATTCTGGGGGGACTGGGGTGGATTTGGGGTGTGTGGGGTGGGATTTTGGGGTGTGGGGTGGGATTTGGGGTGTGGGATTTTGGGGTGTGTGTGGGGTGGGATTTGGGGGTCTGTGGGGTAATTTGGGTGGGGGTCCCAGCCCCACAGCCCCCCACTCACGAACTGGCTGCTGCTGTGGGGATTTGGGGTGGGATTTGGGGGTCTCTGGGTTAATTTGGGTGGGGGTCCCGGCCCGTAGCCCCCCACTCACGAACTGGCTGCTGCTGTGGGGATGTGTGGGGTGGGATTTGGGGGTCTCTGGGGTAATTTGGGTGGGGGTCCCGGCCCCACAGCCCCCCACTCACGAACTGGCTGCTGCTGTGGGGATTCAGGGGTGGATTTAGGGTGGGATTTGGGGTAATTTGGGTGGGGGGTCCCGGCCCGTAGCCCCCCACTCACGAACTGGCTGCTGCTGTGGGGATTTGGGGGTGGGATTTGGGGGTCTCTGGGTTATTTGGGTGGGGGTCCCGGCCCCACAGCCCCCCACTCACGAACTGGCTGCTGCTGTGGGGTGTGTGGGGTGGGATTTGGGGGTCTCTGGGTTAATTTGGGTGGGGGTCTCGGCCCCCAGCCCCCCACTCACGAACTGGCTGCTGCTGTGGGGTGTGTGGGGTGGGATTTAGGGTGGGATTTGGGGTAATTTGGGTGGGGGGCCCGGCCCGCAGCCCCCCACTCACGAACTGGCTGCTGCTGTGGGGTGTGTGGGGTGGGATTTGGGGGTCTCTGGGGTAATTTGGGTGGGGGTCCCGGCCCCACAGCCCCCCACTCACGAACTGGCTGCTGCTGTGGGGTGTGTGGGGTGGGATTTGGGGGTCTCTGGGTTAATTTGGGTGGGGGTCCCGGCCCCGTAGCCCCCCACTCACGAACTGGCTGCTGCTGTGGGGTGTGTGGGGTGGGATTTGGGGGTCTCTGGGTTAATTTGGGTGGGGGTCCCGGCCCCACAGCCCCCCACTCACGAACTGGCTGCTGCTGTGGGGTGTGTGGGGTGGGATTTGGGGGTCTCTGGGGTAATTTGGGTGGGGGTCCCGGCCCGTAGCCCCCCACTCACGAACTGGCTGCTGCTGTGGGGGTTTAGGGTTGGATTTAGGGTGGGATTTGGGGTAATTTGGGTGGGGGTCCCGGCCCGTAGCCCCCCACTCACGAACTGGCTGCTGCTGTGGGGATTCAGGGATGGATTTAGGGTGGGATTTGGGGTAATTTGGGTGGGGGTCCCGGCCCCACAGCCCCCCACTCACGAACTGGCTGCTGCTGTGGGGTGTGTGGGGTGGGATTTGGGGGTCTCTGGGTTAATTTGGGTGGGGGTCCCGGCCCCGTAGCCCCCCCACTCACGAACTGGCTGCTGCTGTGGGGTGTGTGGGGTGGGATTTGGGGGTCTCTGGGTTAATTTGGGTGGGGGTCCCGGCCCCACAGCCCCCCACTCACGAACTGGCTGCTGCTGTGGGGATTCAGGGGTGGGATTTGGGGGTCTCTGGGGTAATTTGGGTGGGGGTCCCGGCCCGTAGCCCCCCACTCACGAACTGGCTGCTGCTGTGGGGATTCAGGGGTGGGATTTGGGGGTCTCTGGGGTAATTTGGGTGGGGGTCCCGGCCCCGTAGCCCCCCACTCACGAACTGGCTGCTGCTGTGGGGTGTGTGGGGTGGGATTTGGGGGTCTCTGGGGTAATTTGGGTGGGGGTCCCGGCCCGTAGCCCCCCACTCACGAACTGGCTGCTGCTGTGGGGTGTGTGGGGTGGGATTTGGGGGTCTCTGGGGTAATTTGGGTGGGGGTCCCGGCCCCACAGCCCCCCACTCACGAACTGGCTGCTGCTGTGGGGATTCAGGGGTGGGATTTGGGGGTCTCTGGGGTAATTTGGGTGGGGGTCCCGGCCCGTAGCCCCCCACTCACGAACTGGCTGCTGCTGCTGTGGCTCCGGCGCAGCCTCATGCTCATTTTGGTGCAGGGCTCGGGGCTGTGGCGAAGCTCGTCCCGAGCCCCCCCCGGTGACATCGGGGACCCCCCCCGGGGCTCCCCCGGAGGCTCCTCCTTCACCACCACGGTGGGGGGGCACTCGGGACCCTCCTTGTCTGCGGAGAGGGGGTTAGAGACGGGTTATTGATCATTGATTGGAAATATTGATCATTGATTGGAAATATCGGTTATTGATTTATGGGGGGTCCTGCACCTCTGGTGACATTGGGGACCCCCCCTCAGGGTTTCACCGCCTTGGGGGGGCACTCGGGACCCTCCTTGTCTGCGGAGAGGGGGTTAATTGATCACTGATTGGAAATATTGATCATTTATTGGGGAGTATCGATTATTGATTTATGGGGGTCCTGCACTTCTGGTGACATTGGGGACCCCCCTCAGGGTTTCACCACCTTGGGGGGGCACTCGGGACCCTCCTTGTCTGCGGAGAGGGGGTGAAGAGAGGGTTATTGATCATTGATTGGAAATATTGATCATTGATTAGAAATATTGGTTATTGATTTATTGGGGTCCCTCTCCCCCAGTGACATTGGGGACCCCCCCTCAGGAATCCACCACCTTGGGGGGGGCACTCGGGACCCTCCTTGTCTGCGGAGAGGGGGTTAGAGACGGGTTATGGATCATTGATTGGAAATATTGATCATTGATTGGAAATATTGGTTACTGATTTATGGGGGTACCCCTCTCCCAGGGACATTGGGGACCCCTCCCCGTGGTTCCATCATTGTGGGGGGGCACTCGGGACCCTCCTTGTCTGCGGAGAGGGGGTTAGAGGCGGGTTATTGATCACTGATTGGAAATATTGATCACTGATTGGAAATATTGGTTATTGATTTATGGGGGGTCCTGCACCTCTGGTGACATTGGGGACCCCCCCTCAGGGTTCCATCATTGTGGGGGGACACTCGGGACCCTCCTTGTCTGCGGAGAGGGGGTGAAGAGAGGGCTATTGATCCCTAATTGGAAATATTGATCATTGATTGGAAATATCGGTTATTGATTTATGGGGGGTCCTGCACTTCTGGTGACATTGGGGACCCCCCCTCAGGGTTCCACCACAGTGGGGGGGCACTCGGGACCCTCCTTGTCTGCGGAGAGGGGGTTAGAGGCGGGTTATTGATCATTGATTGGAAATATTGATCATTGATTGGGAAATATTGGTTATAGATTACTAGGGGTCCCGCTCCCCCAGTGACATTGGGGACCCCCCCTCAGGGTTCCACCACCTTGGGGGGGGCACTCGGGACCCTCCTTGTCTGCGGAGAGGGGGTTATTGATCATTGATTGGAAATATTGATCACTGATTGGAAATATTGGTTATTGATTTATGGGGGTCCTGCACTTCTGGTGACATTGGGGACCCCCCCTCAGGGTTTCACCACCTTGGGGGGGCACTCGGGACCCTCCTTGTCTGTGGAGAGGGGGTGAAGAGAGGATTATTGATCATTGATTGGAAATATTGATCATTGATTGGAAATATTGGTTATTGATTTATGGGGGGTCCTGCACCTCTGGTGACATTGGGGACCCCCCCTCAGGGTTTCACCACCTTGGGGGGACACTCGGGACCCTCCTTGTCTGCGGAGAGGGGGTTAGAGGCGGGTTATTGATCATTGATTGGAAATACTGATCATTGATTGATTGGGGGTTACTGAGCGATTATTGATCATTAATTGAGGGTTATTGATCATTGATTGATTGGGGATTGCTGAGGGATTGAGGGGACATTGATCACTGATTGATTGGGGGTTACTGAGGGATCGAGGGGTTATTGATCACTGATTGATTGAGGGTTACTGAGGGATCAAGGGGTTATTGATCACTGATTGATTGGGGGTTACTGAGGGATCGAGGGGTTATTGATCACTGATTGATTGGGGGTTACTGAGGGATCGAGGGGTTATTGATCACTGATTGATTGGGGGTTACTGAGGGATCGAGGGGTTATTGATCATTGATTGATTGGGGGTTACTGAGGGATCGAGGGGTTATTGATCATTGATTGATTGGGGGTTACTGAGAGATCGAAGAGTTATTGATCACTGATTGATTGGGGGTTACTGAGGGATCGAGGGGTTATTGATCACTGATTGATTGGGGGTTACTGAGGGATTATTGATCATTAATTGAGGGTTATTGATCATTGATTGATTGGGGATTGCTGAGGGATTGGAGGATTTTTGATCACTGATTTACTAGGACATTACTGAGGAATTGAGGAGTTATTGATCACTGATTGATTGGGGGTTACTGAGGGATCGGGGGGTTATTGATCACTGATTGATTGGGGGTTACTGAAGGATCGAGAGGTTATTGATCACTGATTGATTGGGGGTTACTGAGGGATCGAGGGGTTATTGATCACTGATTGATTGGGAGGGTTATTGAGGGATCGAGGGGTTATTGATCACTGATTGATTGGGGGTTACTGAGGGATCGAGGGGTTATTGATCACTGATTGATTGGGGGTTACTGAGGGATCGAGGGGTTATTGATCACTGATTGATTGGGGGTTACTGAGGGATTGGGGGTTACTGAGGGATCGAGGGGTTATTGATCACTGATTGATTGGGAGGGTTATTGAGGGATTGGGGGGTTATTGAACTATTGGGGGGTTCTGAAGAACGGGGGAAAGGGTCCTGAAAAATGGGAAAGGGTCAAAAAACCAGGGGGGAGACCCAAAAGAACTGAGGGGAAAAAAAGGGGGGTCCCTAAAGAATTGAGGGGATAAAAGGGGGGGTCCCTAAAAAACTGGGAGGGGGATGTTTGTCCTGTAAAGCAGAACTTTGTCCATCAACAACTGGGAACAGAAAATTCCTAAAAAACTGAGCAGGATCCCATAAAACCTGTGGGAGGACCCCAAAATAATGAGGAGGAGGACCCAGAACCCCTGGGGAAGGGGAGGGTGTGACCCAAAAAAGAGAGAGAGAAGAGAGAAAACCCCTGAAAAATCAAATTAAAAAAAAAAAAAAAATTGGAGAAAAAAACCCCAAAACAAATCGTGGACAAAGAAACTCCCGAAAAAATTTTGGGGAATTAACAAAAAAAAAAAAAAAAAAAATCCCAAAACCACACACACAGAGAGAGAGAATCCCCCAGGAAGATTTAGGGGGTCCCCCCCCCCAATTACCTTTTTTCCTCAGAGTTTTATCCTTGGCCACCAGCCCCAGGCCCAACATTTTGGGCCCAGCCCCATAGATCTGCAGCTTCTTCAGCTCGGGGTTCTTCTCAATGTCCTCCTCGGTGGGCTCGGGCTGGGGGGGGGACAGCACAGTCAGGGAGGGGGTTTGGGGGTGCCTGGAGGGGGTTTGGGGGGTTCAGGAGGGGGTTTGGGGGCTCCACGAGAGGGTTTGGGGGTTCAGGAGGGGGTCTGGGGGCTCCACCAGGGGGTCTGGGGGCACCTGGAGGCTGCACGAGGGGGTTTAGGGGCACCTGGAGGGGGTCTGGGGGCTCCACGAGGGGGTTTGGGGGTTCAGGAGGGGGTCTGGGGGTTCCAGGAGGGGGTCTGGGGGCTCCACGAGGGGGTTTGGGGGTCAGGAGGGGGTCTGGGGGTGCCTGGAGGGGGGCTGGGGGGTCCACCAGGGGGTTTGGGGGTGCCTGGAGGGGGTCTGGGGGCTCCACCAGGGGGTCTGGGGGCACCTGGAGGGGGTTTGGGGGGTCAGGAGGGGGTCTGGGGGCTCCACGAGGGGGTTTGGGGGTTCAGGATGGGGTCTGGGGGTGCCTGGAGGGGGTCTGGGGGCTCCACGAGGGGGTTTGGGGGTTCAGGAGGGGGTCTGGGGGGTCAGGAGGGGGTCTGGGGGTTCCAGGAGGGGGTTTGGGGGTGCCTGGAGGGGGTCTGGGGGTGCCTGGAGGGGGTCTGGGGGCTCCAGGAGGGGGTCTGGGGGGTCAGGAGGGGGTCTGGGGGTTCCAAAAGGGGGTCTGGGGGTTCCAATAAGGGGTCTGGGGGCTCCAGGAGGGGGTCTGGGGGTTCCAATAAAGGGTCTGGGGGCTCCAGGAGGGGGTCAGGGGGTTCCAATAAGGGGTCTGGGTTTCCAATAATGGGTCTGGGGGCTCCAGGACGATATCTGGGGTTCCAATAAGGGGTCTGGGGGCTCCAATACAGGGTCTGGGGTTCCAGTAAAGGATCTGGGGGCTCCAGGAGGGGGTCTGGGGGCTCCAGGAGGGGGTCTGGGGTGCCAATAATTGGTCTAGGGGCTCCAATAATGGGTCTGGGGGCTCCAGGATGATCTTTGGGGTTCCAATAAAGAGTCTGGGGTTCCAATAAAGGGTCTGGGGGTTCCAATAATGGGTCTGGGGGCTCCAGGAGGGGGTCTGGGGTTCCAATATGGGGTCTGGGGTTCCAATAAGGGGTCTGGGGGCTCCAGGACGATAGTTGGGGCTCCAATAATGGGTCTGGGGGCTCCGGGGGGGGGGTCTGGGTTTCCAATAAGGGGTCTGGGGCTCCAATAAAGGGTCTGGGGGCTCCGGGGGGGGTCTGGGTGTTCCAATAAAGGGTCTGGGGGCTCCAGGGGGTGGGTCTGGGTTTCCAATAAGGGGTCTGGGGCTCCAATAAAGGGTCTGGGGGTCCGTGGGGGTCTGGGTGTTCCAATAAAGGGTCTGGGGGCTCCAGGGGGTGGGTCTGGGTTTCCAATAAGGGGTCTGGGGCTCCAATAAAGGGTCTGGGGGCTCCGGGGGGGGGTCTGGGTTTCCAATAAAGGGTCTGGGGGCTCCGGGGGGTCTGGGTTCAAAAAGGGTCTGGGGGCTCCGGGGGGGGGTCTGGGTTTCCAATAAAGGGTCTGGGGGCTCCGGGGGGGGGTCTGGGTTTCCAATAAAGGGTCTGGGGGCTCCGGGGGGGGGGTCAGGGTTTCCACTAAAGGGTCTGGGGGCTCCGGCGGGGGGTCTGGGTTTCCAATAAAGGGTCTGGGGGCTCCGGGGGTGGGTCTGGGTTTCCAATAATGGGTCTGGGGGCTCCAGGGGGGGGTCTGGGTTTCCAATAAGGGGTCTGGGGGCTCCAGGAGGGGGTCAGGGCGTTCCAATAAGGGGTCTGGGGTTCCAATAATGGGTCTGGGGGCTCCAGGACGATATTTGGGGTTCCAATAAAGGGTCTGGGGGTTCCAATAAAGGGTCTGGGGGCTCCAGGAGGGGGTCTGGGGTGCCAATAATTGGTCTAGGGGCTCCAATAAAGGGTCTGGGGGCTCCAATAAAGGGTCTGGGGGCTCCAGGAGGGGGTCTGGGTGTTCCAATAAAGGGTCTGGGTGTTCCAATAAAGGGTCTGGGTGTTCCAGGAGGGGGTCAGGGGGTTCCAATAAGGGGTCTGGGTTTCCAATAAAGGGTCTGGGGGCTCCAATAAAGGGTCTGGGTTTCCAATAAAGGGTCTGGGGGCTCCGGGGGGGGGTCTGGGTTTCCAATAATGGGTCTGGGGGCTCCAGGGGGGGTCTCTGCAGTGCCCACCTCCTGCTGCAGGCGCTTGGCCCGCCGCCCGTAGCTGTTGAACTTGGAGGGCTGCACCGACTGCCGCAGGGGGATGCTGTGGGGCTTGTACTCGCGATCCTTCTCCTCGCTCTCAAACGGCCTCGTGTGGCACTGCTGCAAACACGGGGAGGGGTCTCTCAACGTGCCCTGGGGGGTCCCACCCCCCCAAAAAAAAGCCCCCCGGACTCCTCACCACCAGGTTGGCCCCGGACTGGTACATCTCGTAGGGGTAAATGATGCGCTCGTAGTGCGCCCGCAGCAGCGAGCCGATGTTCTTGCCCGACGGGTACGACAGGCGCTGGGCAACCCGCGCCCAACGGCGGTCCTTGCAGATGGCCTCGTAGCCACCTTCCTCCATCACCACCTGCGAGGGGACAGAGAGGGCTGAGGGACACCCCAGGGACACCCAGGGGACACCCAGAGACACCCAAACTCAGCCAGAGCCAGCCTGGGCAACCCGCGCCCAACGGCGGTCCTTGCAGATGGCCTCGTGGCCACCCTCCTCCATCACCACCTGCGAGGGGACAGAGAGGGCTCAGGGACACCCCAGGGACACCCAGGGACAGCCAGGGGCATCCACAGGCACCCAAGGCCAGCCTGGGCAACCTGCACCCAGGGGCGGTCCTTGCAGATGGCCTCGTGGCCACCCTCCTCCATCACCACCTGCGAGGGGACAGAGAGGGCTCAGGGACACCCCAGGGACACCCAGGGACAGCCACAGGCACCCAGAGACAGACAGAGGCAGCCTGGGCAACCCGCGCCCAACGGCGGTCCTTGCAGATGGCCTCGTAGCCACCTTCCTCCATGGCCGCCTGGGAGGGGACAGAGAGGGCTCAGGGACACCCCAGGGACACTGAGGGACACCCAGGGGCACCCACAGGCACCCAGAGCCACCCAGGGCCACCCCCAGTCCTTGCAGATGGCCTCGTAGCCACCTTCCTCCATCACCACCTGCGAGGGGACAGAGAGGGCTCAGGGACATCCCAGGGACACCCAGGGGCACCCAGGGACACCCACAGGCACCCAGGGCCAGCCAGGGGCAGCCTGGGCAACCCGCGCCCAACGGCGGTCCTTGCAGATGGCCTCGTAGCCACCTTCCTCCATCACCACCTGGGAGGGGACAGAGAGGGCTCAGGGACACCCCAGGGACACCCAGGGGACACCCACAGGCACCCACAGGCACCCAGAGCCAGCCAGGGCAACCCGTGCCCAGAGGCGGTCCTCACAGATGGCCTCATAGCCACCGTCCTCCATCACCACCTGGGAGGGGACAGAGAGGGCTCAGGGACACCCCAGGGACACCCAGAGCCACCCAAACTCAGCCAGGGGCACCCAGAGCCAGCCAGGGGCACCCACAGGCACCCAGGGCCAGCCAGGGGCACCCCCAGTCCTCACAGATGGCCTCGTAGCCACCCTCCTCCATCACCACCTGGTAGGGGACAGAGAGGGCTCAGGGACATCACAGAGACACCCAGAGCCACCCATGGTCACCCACAGGCACCCAGAGCCAGCCAGGGACACCCAGAGCCACCCAAACCCAGCCAGGCCCAGCCAGGGGCACCCAGAGCCAGCCAGGACCACTCCCAGTCCTCAGAGATGGCCTCGTAGCCACCCTCCTCCATCACCACCTGGGAGGGGACACTGAGGGCTCAGGGACACCCAGAGCCACCCATGGTCATCCAGGGCCACCCAGGGACAGCCAGGGGCACCCACAGGCACCCAGAGACCCCCAGGGACACCCAGAGGCACCCAGGGACACCCCCAGTCCTCACACATGGTCTTGTAGCCACCTGGGAGGGGACACTGAGTGCCCAGGGCCACCCACAGGCACCCAGAGCCCCCCAGGGACACCCAGAGCCCCCCAGGGCCACCCACAGGCACCCAGAGCCCCCCAGGGACACCCAGAGCCCCCCAGGGACACCCACAGGCACCCAGAGACCCCGGGGACACCCAGAGCCCCCCAGGGACACCCACAGGCACCCAGAGCCCCCCAGGGACACCCAGAGACCCCCAGGGACACCCAGAGGCACCCAGGGCCACCCCCAGTCCTCACAGATGATCTTGTAGCCACCTGGGAGGGGACACTGAGTCCCCAGGGCCACCCAGAGCCCCTCAGAGCCCCCCAGGGCCACCCAGAGCCCCCCCTGCTCTATCCCCACCTGTGGGAGGACACTGAGTGCCCCACACCTGGGCACAGCGCCCCATAAATTGGGACACGACCCCTAAATGGGAACATCCCCCCCCCCCCACCTCTTCAAAAGTAATTAATTCTCTCATTAAATAATGCTCACCCAGGAAAAAATAATTACACCCCTAAATGCAAAGATTTCCCCCTGCAGGAAACAATTGGCCCCCAAAATTGGGAAATAATCTTTCAAAATAGCAAAATATTCCCCCAAAAACAGAATTAAACTCCTAAACGGAAAAATACCCCCAAGGAGGGCAATTAACCCCCAAAACGACCTTCATGGGGTTAATTACCCCCAAAACGACCTTCATGGGGTTAATTACCCCCTAAATGACTTTCATGGGGCTAATTACCCCCCTCCCAAATAAAAATACACCCCCAGAGGAACAACCACCCTCCAATAAGAAAACACCCTTAATTTTGAGAAAAATCAACCCCAAAATAAGAAAATACTCCCCTGCCAGGAAACAATTATCACCGGGGGAGGGGGTTCACCTTCTCCAGGTGAGACCCCCCCCCAGGTGAGGGGTGGGGGGTCCCCCCATTATCTCTCCTCACCTTGCTGAGGCTGTAGAGGTCGAGGATGCGCCTCTCCACGTTGGGAATTTTGAGGGAGGAGCCCTGGATCTCCCAAAATTTGGCGATCTGGTCCAGGTAATTCAGCTTCACCCGGGTCTGGGCCTGGTGGAAATGGTGGGTGGGGGGGTGGGTGAGACACCCACACCCCAAAAATCAACCCCCACCCCCCCAAAAATTTCACCCCCCCCCCCCCCCATTTCGCTCACCTCCAGCTCGTTGAGCCTCTGGATGCGAGGGGTGAACCTGAAGTTGTCGACCTCGACAGCAAAGGGGGGCTGCCAGTCCTGGGGGGCAAAGAAAATGGGGGTCAGGGATGGGTAGAGGGGCACCCAGCCCGAATTTTGGGGGGGTCAGCAGCCACGAACCCCCCGAGTGTGGCACAGACAGGGCAACCCTGAGAGCTGCACAAGGAAAAAAAAGGGAATAAACTCAAATTTTTGTTTTTCGGGGTTTTTTTTTTTTGGGGGGGGGGGGGGGATTAGCAGCAATGCACTCCCCCTCAGTGTGGTACAGGGAATATAAAACCAAAATTTGGGGGGCAGCAGCCATGGACCCCCCATTCTGCATAAGCACAGGGAACAAAAAACCCAAATTTTAACGGAGCCCGAATTTTGGGGGACAGAGAGAATGCACAGCCCAAATTTTGGGGGGAAAGGAGAACACAGAGGCCAAATTTGGGGGGCACAGAGAATGCACAGGCCAAATTTGGGGGGCATGGAGAACACAGAGCCCAAATTTGGGGGGCACAGGGAACACAGAGCCCAAATTTGGGGGCACAGAGAATGCACAGACCAAATTTTGGGGGGAAAGGAGAACACAGAGCCCAAATTTGGGGGCACAGAGAATGCACAGACCAAATTTGGGGGGCATGGAGAACACAGAGCCCAAATTTTGGGGGGCACAGGGAACACAGAGCCCAAATTTGGGGGCACAGAGAATGCACAGCCCAAATTTTGGGGGGAAAGGAGAACACAGAGCCCAAATTTGGGGGGCACAGAGAATGCACAGACCAAATTTGGGGGGCATGGAGAACACAGAGCCCAAATGTGGGGGGCACAGAACACACAGCCCAAATTTTGGGGGGCAAGGAGAACACAGAGCCCAAATTTGAGGGGTCAGCAGCCATGGACCCCCAGTCCTACACAGGCACAGGGAACACAAAACCCAAATTTTGGGTTCATAGAGAACACAGAGCCCAAATTTGGGGGGTACAGAGAACACAGAGTCCAAATTTTGGGGGTCAGCAGCCATGGGTCCCCCATTCTGCACAAGCACAGGGAACAAAAAACCCAAAATTTGGGGGCATGGAGAACAGAGAGCCCAAATTTGGGGGACACGAAGAACACACAGCCAAAATCTGGGGGGCACAGAGAATGTAGAGACCAAATTTTGGGGGGCAAGGAGAACACAGAGCCCAAATTTGGGGGGCACAGAGAATGCACAGACCAAATTTTGGGGACATAGAGAATGCACAGCCCAAATTTTGGGGGCACAGAGAACACAGAGCCCAAATTTGGGGGACACGAAGAACACACAGCCAAAATCTGGGGGGCACACAGAATGTAGAGACCAAATTTTGGGGGGCAGAGAGAACACAGAGCCCAAATTTGGGGGGCACGGAGAACACAGAGCCCAAATTTTGGGGGGCACAGAGAACACAGAGCCCAAATTTGGGGGGCACAGGGAACACAGAGGCCAAATTTGGGGGGGCACAGGGAACACAGAGGCCAAATTGGGGGGCACAGAGAACACAGAGCCCAAATTTTGGGGGGCACAGAGAACACAGAGCCCAAATTTGGGGGGCACAGGGAACACAGAGCCCAAATTTGGGGGGCACAGAGAACACAGAGCCCAAATTTGGGGGGCACAGAGAACACAGAGCCCAAATTTGGGGGGCACAGAGAACACAGAGCCCAAATTTGGGGGGAACAGAGAACACACAGCCCAAATTTGGGGGCACAGAGAATGCACAACCGAAATTTTGGGGGTCACAGAGAACACAAAGCCCAAATTTTGGGGGGCAAGGAGAACACAGAGCCGAAATCTGGGGGGTACAGAGAATTTACAGCCCAAATTTTGGGGGGCACAGAGAACACAGAGCCCAAATTTTGGGGGTCAGCAGCCATGGACCCCCAGTCCTACACAGGCACAGGGAACACAAACCCAAATTTTGGGGGGCCGGGGGGGGGATGAGGCAGCCTCGCCCAGTGAAGGCCGGGGGTCACAGAGGAAAATCTGGGCCACAGAGCCCAAAGCTGGGGGGTCACAGAGCCCAAACTGGGGGGCACGGAGGCCAAACTGGGGGGCACGGAGGCCAAACTGGGGGGCACGGAGCCCAAACTGGGGGTCACAGAGCCCAAACTGGGGGGGACAGAGCCCAAACTGGGGGTCACAGAGCCCAAACTGGGGGGCACGGAGCCCAAACTGGGGGTCACAGAGCCCAAACTGGGGGGGACAGAGCCCAAACTGGGGGGCACGGAGCCCCAACTGGGGGGCACGGAGCCCAAACTGGGGGGCACAGAGCCCAAATTGGGGGGGACAGAGCCCAAACTGGGAGGCACGGAACCCAAATTGGGGGGGACAGAGCCCAAACTGGGGGGCACGGAGCCCAAACTGGGGGGCACGGAACCCAAACTGGGGGGCACGGAGCCCAAATCGGGGGGGACAGAGCCCAAACTGGGGGGACAGAGCCCAAACTGGGGGGCACGGAGCCCAAACTGGGGGGCACGGAACCCAAACTGGGGGGCACGGAACCCAAACTGGGGGGCACGGAACCCAAACTGGGGGGCACGGAACACAAATTGGGGGGCACAGAGCCCAAATCGGGGTGTCCCCTCCCTCCCCCCCCCAGCCAGGGGACACCGGGGGTGGCCCTCGGGGCCAGTGACGCCAGCACGGCCCGGCCCGGCCCTCCCGGAAGCCTCCCGGAGCCCGGGGGGGACCGGCCCGGCCTGTCCCCAACCCCCCCTAAAACCAGGACCCCCCTAGGGACAAAGGGACCCCTCCCCAAATTTTTTGAAATTTTTTGGGGGGGGGGAAGAAAGGAGGGGGGGGGGGAGCGCGATCGGTGGGAAAAGTGGGGGGGGCCCCCCCCCCCCTCAGCTTGCCCCCCTCCCCCCCCCCGGTTCTCCCCCACCCTCGGGGGTCGCTGCCCGAGCCGGGGGTCCCCCCCCAGGAGCGGCCGGACCCCCCCGCGCCCGCAGACAAAGGCTCGGCGCTGCCGCCATATTGGCCGTGTCACTGTTGTTGTTGTGAGGCCGCGGGGAGGGGGGGGGGGCGCGGGGAAACCCCCCCCCCCAAAGACCCCCCAAAAGGGCACCGAGACCCCCCCGGGGACACCCCCGGTTCTCGTCACCCCCCCCCCCGAAACTACAAGGGGTTTGTTTTTTTTTTTTTTTTGGGGGGGGGGGGCTGGATCCCCTCCCCCACCGCGAGGTTTGGGCTGCGCGGGACCCCCCAAATTCACCCCAAAATTCAGGGTGGGGTTACCCCATATCGGGGTGGGTGGGGGGGGGTCACATAAGCCCCCCCTCCGCTTATCCCTAAATGGGGGGGGGGGGCGTTTAACCCCCCCCCCAAATAGATACAGCCCCTCCCCCCCCCCCGAGTCCATAATTGCCCCCCCCGGGGCATTCCCCCCCCAGGATGCATTGGAGCACGAGGGGGGGGGTAATTACTCCACTAATGGGGTTCATTAATCCCCTAAACGACAAATTACCCCATGGTAGGGGGGGGGGTCATTAACCCCCCGAAATGAGAAATTACTCCGGGGAGAATTAAACCCCCCCCCCCAACATTACACCCCATGGGGGGAATCACCCCCCCCCCCCAAAAAAAAAACCCCCCCAAAAAAAAAAAAAAAAAAAAGCGATTATCCCCCCCAAAAATAAAAAATAAAACGCTCCTTCCGTGGGGAGACAAGTACACCCTAACGCCGAGCTGCTCCCGAAACGGAACGGGGGGGAAAATCCCACCCCCCCAAATTAAGAAATGACCGCACCAAGGGGAAAACTCTTCCCCAACGCCGACCCCGGCGGGGCAGGACCCCCAAACCCCGCTCGGGTTTTGTGAGGGGGTCCCCAAACTCCCCCCCATACTCACGGCCGGGGGTCGGATCTTGCAGATTCCGCTTTTCTCGGCGATCGGGCGGATCTTGGCGATGTAACCCAAGGGGTCGCTGAACTCGGCCCAGCTGGGCTCGAACACGGGGCATTCGGGAGGGGGCAAAAAGTCCTCGGGGGGCTCCGCTTCTCCTTGCGGCCACGACGACCCCCATTCCCCGCGCTGCTGCTCCGGGCCGGCCCCGCCGCGGGGACCCCCGAGAGGCCGCCGGGCCTTGTCCTCAGCGCCGGGCCGCTCCCCGCCGCGGGCCCCGCGTTCCTCGGGGGGTTTGCGGGGGCTCCGCTCCTCTCCCGGGGGTCGCCCCCCGGGCCCTTTCCCGGGTCCCCCCCCGCCTTTACCCCGCGGCTCGCCCCCGGCCCGGGGTGGGCGAGGAGCGCTCGCGGCCTTCTCGTCGCCCGCCGCTTTAGGGGGGGCGGCCGCCGGTCGGGGAGGCCCCGAGTCCCCGGGGGGCTCCGGACCCCCCCAGTCCGCGCCCCGGCCTCGCTTGGGCTCCTCGTCCCCGTCGGGCGGCGGTGGGGGGACCCACGGCGGGGATCCCCCCGGGCCGGGCCCCCACTCGGCCCAGCCGCTCCCTGCGCGCTGCTGCTCCCCCTCCTCCATGCCTCGCACCGAGGGGAGCGGGGGGTTCCCGGGCTGCCCGCGGGGACCCCCTCAGGGGGCCATGGAGGCCCCGCCGCCCCCGCGCCGCCCCCTCACAGGCCGCGGGCCGCCCCCCCTCCCCCGAGCCGCGGGGAAAGGGGGGGTCAGAACAACACCCGCGAGCTCCGCCGACCCGCCGGCCCTTCCGCGGCCCTTCCGCCGCCCCTCCGGCCCTTCCAGCCCCGCCGCCCCGCGCTCCGCTCGCCTCACACCCGAGGCCTGCCCGGTCCCCCCGGCCGGGCCGCCGCCGCCATCTTGGATCCTCCTCCTCCTGCCGCCCGCCCCCCGCCCGCGCGCACGCGCGCACTGCGCAGGCGCGGCCGCGCACGCCGCCCCGGGCGTTGTGGTGAGTTCGCGTGTCCTTCCGCCGCGGGACCGGGACGGGCGCCGAGCGCCGCCACAGCGCCGAGACCGCCGGTGAAGGCGGGAGCAGCGACAGGAAAGAACAGCACCGGAGCGCCCCCGCTGCAGTCCGGGTAGCGGGAAGCAGTGTGGCAGGATGAGGGATGGGGAAATAGTCCCTAGGCTCCGCCCCTTCGCCGCGGAGGGATCCGCGGCATCGCTCGCCTCCGCGGCTGGGTCAGCGGAGGAGCCGGCACTTGTTGTGCACGTTTAAAGGGGCGCACCGCGCATGCGCGCCCGGCGGCAGCGGGGTGGGCGGGGCCACGCGGAAGGGCGGGGTTTGATAGGGTCGCGCCCCCTTAGGCCACGCCCCCTGAACCTCCGCGGCCTCCTCGAGACCCCAGGGACCCCCAGGGACCCTATAGACACCTATGGACCCACATGGACCCTTATGGACTCTATAAACCCCTATAGACCCCTATGGACCCCCAGGGACCCCTATGGACCCTATAGACCCCTATGGACCCACATGGACCCTTATGGACTCTATAAACCCCTATAGACCCCTATGGACCCCCAGGGACCCCTATGGACCCTATAGACCCCTATGGACCTTCAGGGACTCTTATGGACCCTATAGACTCCTATGGACCCCCAGGGACCCTATAGACCCCTATGGACCCCCAGGGACCCTTATGGATTCTATAGACCCCTATGGACTCCCAGGGACCCTTATGGACCCTATAGGCCCCAATGGACCCCCATGGATCCTGTGGACTCCCTGGGACCCTTAGGGATCCTAGAGAGCCCCATGGTTCCTATAGACAGACATCTTTGGTCTCCCCAAGACCTCCATGGATCCTATAGACCCCTATGGACTCCCCAGAATCCCCAGGGACCCTCATGCATCCTATAGAGCCCCATGGACCCTATAGGCCCAAGGAGCTCTGGATCCCCCATAGACCCTATAACCTCCAGGACCCTTGGATCCCCCATGGCCCCTATAGTCTCCACAGACCCTAGAGCCCTCAGGACCCCTATAGCCCCCATAGATCCTACAGCCCCCATAGATCCTATAACCTCCAGGACCCCTGGATCCCCCATGGCCCCTATAGTCTCCACAGACCTTAGAGCCCTCAGGACCTCTGGATCCCTCAGGACTCCTATAGCCCACATAGCCCCTATAGCCCCAGGGACCCCTGGATCCCCCATGGCCCCTATAGTCTCCACAGACCCTAGAGCCCTCAGGACCCCTGGAGCCCCCATAGCCCCTCCCTCCCCCCCCCCCCTCCCCCCCCCCCCCCCCCCCTCCCCCTCCCCCCCCCCCCCTCCCCCCTCCCCCTTCCCCCCTCCCCCCCTTCCCCCTTCCCTCGCCTCTGCCCTCGCTCCTACCCCATCCCTATCCCGCCCTCCCCCCCTTCCCCCCCTCCTCGCCCCCTATAGCCCCCATAGATCCTATAGCCCCAATGACCCCTGGATCCCCCAGGACCCCTATAGCCCTCATGGCCCCTATAGTCTCCACAGACCCTATTGCCCCCAGGACCCCTGGAGCCCCCATAGCCCCCATAGCCCCAAGGAGCTCCGGATCCCCCAGGACCCCTGGAGCCCCCATAGATCCTATAACTTCCAGGACCCCTGGATCCCCCATGGCCCCTATAGTCTCCACAGACCCTAGAGCCCTCAGGACCCCTAGATCCCCCAGGACCCCTGGAGCCCCCATAGATCCTATAACCTCCAGGACCCCTGGATCCCCCAGGACCCCTCCAGCCCCTGTAGCCTCTATAGCCCCCCTAGATCCTATAACCTCCACAGACCCTATAGCCCCCAGGACCCCTATAGCCCCCCAGAACCTCCACATCCCCATGCTCCCTATTACAGACCCTACACCTCCCAGTCCCTTAAACCCCCCTGCCCCTCTCCCCACCCCCTATAGACGTGTCCCCCCACCCCCCCACCCCCCCCCCCGCACCCCCGACCCCCCAAAAACGTCTCTCGGGTGGGGCCGGCCGGTCCGTTTATGAAGCATCAAATATACAGTCTCTTATATACAGGGCCCGGCGCGGGCGCATGCGGGTGCCTGGGGGGCTCCCCGGGTGGGGGGGCCCGGCCGTCTGGGACCCCCCCCCCCCCCCCCCCCCAAAAAAAAACCCCCCCGGGGGGGATCCCAGGCGGCCGGGGGGAGGGGCGGGGGGGGGGGAGGGAGGGGAGTGGGGGGGGAGAGGTTAAAGTGCCGTGTGACATTCAGCCTGAGCTGGGAACGGGGATGGGAGGGATTTTTGGGGAGGGGGAGGGGGCAGCATCGCTGCCAGACCCCCGGGATGGCGCGGGAGGGGTGGGGGGGATACACCTGGATGTCCAGGGACGCCCCCTCCCCACCTTTTCACCCCCGGGGGGGGGGGCGCGAGCAGCCAAACACGAGCCACGTGCAGGTTTGGTTGGTTTTTTTTGGGGGGGAGGGGGTGGTGGGGTGGTGATGGTGGTGGGATTTTTTTGGGGGGGAGGTGGGAATTGGGGAGGGGGGGGTCGTTTTACAAAAATAACCACCGAGTCCAGCAGGCCGGCACCGTCCATCGCTGCCACGAGCTGCGCCCGGGCTCTGCCGGGGGGCGGCTGGCGAGGGTGGGGAGGGGGCTCACACCACCGTGCTGATGCGGTTCCCCCCCTTGGGTTTGGGGGGACCCTGACCTGCCTGGGCCAGGGGCGAGGTGGGGCCGGCGGGGGAGTGGGGGCTGAGTGGGGTGTGGGGCGATGGGGGCGGCAAGGGGGGGTAGGAAGGGTGGGGGGGGATGGGCGAGTGGGGAGGGGGCGCGTGGTGGTGGTGATGATGATGGTGGTGGTGATGAGGCGGGGGTCCCGCTCCCCCACCCCCCCCCCCTCAAAGCCCCCCCAGCCGGACCCCCCACTCCTCCGCCGCCCCCCCCGAACACGAAATGCTTGGCGGGGGCGGGGGGCGCCGGGGGGTGGTGGTGGGGGGGGGGCCCGGGGGGGGTACGCGTGGGACAGCCCGTGGTGGGCGGGGGCGGGGCTGTAGAGGGGCAGGGGCGACAGCGGCTGCCGGGGGGGGCCGGGAGGAGCCCCCCCCCCTCTTGCCGGGCCGGTGCAGGGTGTAATGGGGGTGGGGGGGCGGGAACCCCCCTCCGGGGGGGCCGTGCTGCTGGGGGGGCGCCGACAAAGGGGGGGTGGGCCCGCCGTGAAAACGCGGGGGGGCCCCGGCGGCGATGGCCGGCAGCGGCGGGGGGGGCGCGGGGCGGCTGGGGGGGGGCGGCTGCTGCGGGTACGGCGGCGGTGGGGGCGGAGGGGGGCCCGGACCCCCACCCGCGCCCCCCGCCCCACCGGGCCCGTGGCAATATTGGGCGTGCAGGGCCTGCAGCTTGGAGGGAGCCTCGGGGGCCGCCGCGGCGGGGGCGTGGTGGTGGTGGTGATGCGATGAAGACGCCGAGGATGAGGAGGCCGAGGCCGAGGTGGGACCACCCCCCGCGCCGGGGGGCGGCCCGGTGGGGCCTTTCCCGCGGCGGCTGCCGAACAGGGAGCCCAGGAAGGACGAGGAGTTGGAGACGGGACGGGCTGGCGGTTTGTAGCCCTCGGGGGCTCCCGCTGGCCCGCCCGGACCCCCCCGAGCCTGCGGCCGGGGGCTGCTGATGATGGAGCCCTGGAAAGGGGCGGGGTCAGGGCGGGAAGGCAACGCCCCGCTCGGGCATCGGCTCCTCCCACCAGTGAGACAGCCCCGCCCCTTTATGCGTACAAACCCCACCCCTCCGTGTACAAGCCACGCCCCTCAGTGTACAAGCCCCGCCCCTCCGTGTACAAGCCCCGCCCAGTTATGTGTACAAGCCCCGCCCCTTCTGTGCACAAACCCCACCCTTTCTGTGTACAAGCCCCGCCCCTTCTGTGCACAAGCCCCGCCCCTTCTGCGCACAAGCTCCACCCCTTTCTGTGTACAAGCCCGCCCCTCCGTGTACAAGCCACGCCCATTTCTGTGTACAAGCCCCGCCCCCATGTACAACCCCGGCCCCTTCTGTGTACAAGCCACGCCCAGTTATGTGTACAAGCCCCGCCCAGTTATGTATACAAGCCCCGCCCCTCCGTGTACAAACCACGCCCATTTCTATGTATAAGCCCCGCCCCTTCTGTGCACAAAGCCCCGTGCCTTTCTACCCCACAAGCTCCGCCCCCAAGCCCCAAGCTGAGCTGCCATTGGTGGATAGGAGCGGCCGTCACCGGATTGGCCCCACCCCCCCAGGCCGTGCACAAGCCCCGCCCCCTCCACCCAGGCCCCGCCCCTTCTCCAGATGAAACGGAGGTTGGGGAACCTGGGGCGGGGCTAAAGTGGGCGGGGCTTGGGTGTGGCAGGGTGTGGCATTGGGGGGTGGCACTCGGGGGTGTGACATTGAGGGGTGTGGCACGCAGGGGTGTGACATTGGGGGGTGTGACATTGGGGGGTGTGACATTTGGGGTGTGACATTCAGGGGTGGCACTTGGGGGTGTGACATTGAGGGGTGTGGCACGCAGGGGTGTGGCACGCAGGGGTGTGACATTGGGGGGTGTGACATTTGGGGTGTGACATTCAGGGGTGGCACTCGGGGGTTGTGACATTGAGGGGTGTGACATTTGGGGTGTGACATTGGGGGCGTGACATTCAGGGGTGGCACTCAGGGGTGTGACAAGGGTGTGACATTTAGGGTGTGGCATTCAGGGTGTGGCACTCGGTGTGACATTGGGGGCGTGACATTCAGGGGTGGCAATCAGGGGGTGGCACTCAGGGGTGTGACATTGAGGGGTGTGACATTTGGGGTGTGGCACTCAGGGGTGTGACATTTGGGGTGGCACTCAGGGGTGTGACATTCAGGGGTGTGACATTTGGGGTGTGGCACTCGGGTGTGGCACTCAGGGGTGTGACATTGGGGATGTGGCACTCAGGGGTGTGACATTCAAGCATGGCACTAAGGGGGTGGCACTCGGGGTGGGACAGGGTGGCACTCGGGTGTGACATTCAGGGGTGTGACACTCAGGGGGTGGCACTCAGGGGTGGCACTCAGGGGTGTGACAGGGGTGTGACATTCAGGGCTGGCACTCGGGTGGCACTCAGGGGGTGTGACAGGGCTGTGCCATTCGGGGTGGCACCGGGGGTGGCACTCAGGGGTGTGACATTGGGGATGCGACACTCAGGGGTGTGACATTCGGGGGTGGCACTCAGGGGTGTGACAAGGGTGTGACATTCAATGTGTGGCACTCAGGGGTGTGACATTCGGGGTGGCACCGGGGGTGGCACTCAGGGGTGTGACATTCAGGGCTGTGACATTCAGTGTGTGACACTCAGGGGTGTGACATTCGGGGTGGCACCGGGGGTGGCACTCAGGGGTGTGACATTCAGGGGTGTGACATTCGGGGTGGCACCGGGGGTGGCCCTGTCCCCTGTCCCCCTCACCTCGATGGTGCTGTCCAGTGACCCCACGCTGTTCCGCCGGCCCCGCTTGCCTTGGGGGGAGGGGACAGTGAGGGGACACCCCCAGGGGACCCCAAATCCCTCAGGACACCCCCCCAGGAATCCTCCTCCCAGTCCCCCCCAGTCCCCCCCAGTCTGCCCGAGCCCCTCCCAGCCCCTCCCAATCCCCCCAAATCCCCCTCAATCCCCCTCCCAGTCCCTCCCAGTCCCTCCCAGTGCCCCCCAATCCCCTCCCAATCCCCCCCTATCCCCTATCAGTCCTTCCCAGTCCCCTCCCAGTTCTCCCCAGTCTCTCCCAGTTCCCTCCCAATCCCCCCCAATCCCCCTCCCAGTCCATCTCCGTCCCCCCAAGTGCCCCCAGTCCCTCCCAATCCCCCCAAATCCCCCTCCCAGTCCCCCCCCAAATCCCCCCCCCCCACCCCCTCCCCCCTCCCCCCAGTCGCCCCCAAATCCCCCCAATCCCCCTCCCAGTCCCCCCCAAATCCCCCCCAATCCCCCTCCCAGTCCCCCCCAAATCCCCCCCAATCCCCCTCCCAGTCCCCCCCAAATCCCCTCCCAGTCCCCCCCAAATCCCCCCCAAATCCCCTCCCAGTCCCCCCAATCTCCCCCAATCCCCCTCCCAGTCCCCCCCAAATCCCCCCCAATCCCCCTCCCAGTCCCTCCCAGTCCCTCCCAGTACCCCCCAATCCCCCTCCCAGTCCATATCCGTCCCCCCAAGTGCCCCCCAGCCACTCCCAGTCCCCCCCAATCCCCCCCAATCCCCTCCCAATCCCTCCCAGTGCCCCCCAGTCCCTCCCAGTCCCCCCCAATCCCCCCCAAATCCCCTCCCAGTCCCTCCCAATCCCCCCCCAAATCCCCCCCAATCCCCCTCCCAGTCCCTCCCAGTCCCCCCCAATCCCCCTCCCAGTCCCTCCCAGTCCGTCCCAGTGCTCCCAGTCTCACCGCTGTCGGACAGGTCTCTCAGGGAGCTGCTCAGGGCGCTCCGTTTGAGCCCCTCGGCCCCGAACGCCTCCTCCAGGGAGCTGCGGCTCAGCCCGTTCAGAGCGTCCCGGGGCGGCCCCGAGCCCCGCGGCCCCGCCACGCCCTTCTGCTTCTCCAGTTCGGCTGGGGACACCAGTGACACCTCCCAGTTACACCAGTGACACCAGTGACACCAGTGACACATCCCAGTGACACATCCCAGTGACACCAGTGACACCAGTGACACCTCCCAGTTACACCAGTGACACCAGTGACACATCCCAGTTACACCAGTGACACATCCCAGTGACACCAGTGACACATCCCAGTTACACCAGTGACACCAGTGACACATCCCACTAACACACCAGTGACACATCCCAGTAACACCAATGACAACCCCAGTAACACACACCAATGACACCAGTGACACATCCGAGTGACACCAGTGACACCAGTGACACCCCAGCCCGTTCAGACGCGTCCCAGTGACACGTCCCAGAGCCACGACCATTGCCACGCCAGTGTGCTTCTCAGTGACACATCGCAGCTGGGGACACCAGTGACACCAGTGACACATCCCAGTTACACACCAGTGACACCCCCCAGTAACACACCAGTGACACCAGTGACACCAGTGACACATCCCAGTAACACACCAGTAACCCCAGTGACACACCAGTGACACCCCCAGTGACACACCAGTGACACCAGTGACACCTCCCAGTGACACCAGTGACACCATGACACACTAGTGACACACCAGTGACACCAATGACACCCCCAGTAACACACACCAGTAACGCCAGTGACACCAGTGACACATCCCAGTAACACCAATGACACCCCCAGTAACACACACCAGTGACACCAGTGACACACAAGTGACACCAGTGACACCAGTGACACCAGTGACACATCCCAGTGACACATCCCCAGTGACACCAGTGACACATCCCACTAACACACCAGTGACACCAGTGACACCAGTGACACATCCCAGTGACACATCCCAGTGACACACCATTGACACCAGTGAGATTGCAGTGACACATCCCAGTAAAACACACCAATGACACCAGTGACACATCCCAGTAACACACCAGTGACACCAGTGACACATCCCAGTGACACACCAGTGACACCTCCCAGTAACACACCAGTAACCCCAGTGACACCAGTGACACATCCCAGTTACACACCAGTGACACCAGTGACACCTCCCAGTTACACACCAGTGACACCAGTGACACCTCCCAGTAACACCAGAGATACACCAGTGACACACCAGTGACACACCAGTAACGCCAGTGACACACCCGTAACACACCAGTGACACCAGTGACACCCCCCAGTAACACCAGTGACACACCAGCGACACACCAGTGACACCAGTGACCCCCCCAGTGCACCTCCAGTCAGACCGGTGCCCTTTGCCCAGTGCTCCCAGTGTCCCCAGTGCCCCCCCAGATCTCTCAGCGTCCTCCCAGTGTCCCTCCCAGTGCCCCCAGTGTCCCTCCCAGTGCTCCCAGTCCTCCTCCCAGTGCTCCCAGTGCCCCTCCCAGTGCTCCCAGTGTCCCCAGTGCCCTCCCAGTGCTCCCAGTGCCCATCTTGGTGCTCCCAGTCCCCCTCCCAGTGCTCCCAGTGCCCCTCCCAGTGCTCCCAGTGTCCCCAGTGCCCTCCCAGTGCTCCCAGTGCCCATCTTGGTGCTCCCAGTCCCCCTCCCAGTGCTCCCAGTGCCCCTCCCAGTGCTCCCAGTTCTCCCAGTGCCCCTCCCAGTCCCCCTCCCAGTGCTCCCAGCGCCCCTCCCAGTGCTCCCAGTTCTCCCCGTGCCCCTCCCAGTTCTCCCAGTGCCCCTCCCAGTGCTCCCAGTCCCCCTCCCAGTGCTCCCAGTTCTCCCAGTGCCCCTCCCAGTCCCCCTCCCAGTGCTCCCAGTGCCCTCCCAGTGCCCTCCCAGTGCTCCCAGTGCCCCTCCCAGTGCCCTCCCAGTGCTCCCAGTGCCCCGGCTCACCCTCCACTCGGTATTTCTCCATCTCCTGCACCTCGGCCACCGATTCCCGGAGGTCGCTGGCGAAGCGCAGCCGGTCCTGGGGGCTCGGGGCATTGAACACGATCAGCACCTTCCGCTCGCCCCCCGGGGCTGCCGAGAGCAGCTTGATGCCGAACTGGTAATCTGGGGAGGGGGACAGGGGGTCAGGGACACCCCCATGGGGACAGGGACACCCCCATGGGGACAGGGACACCCCCGTGGGGACAGGGACACCCCACAGGGGTCAGGGACACCCCCATGGGGACAGGGACACCCCCGTGGACACCCCAATGGGGACAGGGAGAGCACCCTGATCCCGAACTGGTAATCTGGGGAGGGGGACAGGGGGTCAGGGACACCCCTATGGGGACAGGGACACCCCCATGGGGTCAGGGACAGAACACCCTGATCCCGAACTGGTAATCTGGGGAGGGGGACAGGGGGTCAGGGACACCCCCGTGGGGACAGAGACACCCCAATGGGGTCAGGGACACCCCCACGGGGACAGGGACACCCCTATGGGGTCAGGGACACCCCTATGGACACCCAGTTTGATCCCGAACTGGTAATCTGGGGAGGGGGACAGGGGGTCAGGGACACCCCCATGGGGACAGGGACACCCCCACGGGGTCAGGGACACCCCACAGGGGTCAGGGACACCCCCATGGGGTCAGGGACACCCCAATGGGGACAGGGACACCCCCATGGGGTCAGGGACACCCCAATGGGGACAGGGACACCCCCATGGGGACAGGGACACCCCAATGGGGACAGGGACACCCCTATGGGGTCACCCAGCCTGATCCCGAACTGGTAATCTGGGGAGGGGGACAGGGGGTCAGGGACACCCCCATGGGGACAGGGACACCCCACAGAGTCACTCAGCTTGATCCCGAACTGGTAATCTGGGGGAGGGCCTGGGGCAGGCCCCCTATGGGGACAGGGACACCCCCATGGGGACAGGGACACCCCCATGGGGACAGGGACACCCCACAGAGTCACTCAGCTTGATCCCGAACTGGTAATCTGGGGAGGGGGACAGGGGGTCAGGGGGGGACACTGGGGACAGGGACACCCCTATGGGGTCAGGGACACCCCCACGGGGTCAGGGACACCCCTATGGACACCCAGTTTGATCCCGAACTGGTAATCTGGGGAAGGGGACAGGGGGTCAGGGACACCCCCATGGGGACAGGGACACCCCAATGGGGACAGGGACACCCCCATGGGGTCCCACAGGGTGCTGTGGGGTTTTTTGGGGGGCTGTGGAGTTCTGTGGGGCTCTGTGGGGATTTCTGGGGTGCTGTAGTGTTCTATGGGGGTTTTTGGGGTGCTGTAGGGCTCTGTGGGGTTTTTTGGGGTGCTGTGGGGCTCTGTGGGGTTTTTGGGGTGCTGCAGTGCTCTATGGGGTTTTTGGGGTGCTGCAGGGCTCTATGGGGTTTTTGGGGTGCTGTGGGGCTCTGTGGGGTTTTTGGGGTGCTGTGGGGCTCTGTGGGGTGCTGTGGGGTTTTTTGGGGTGGTGTAGTGTTCTATGGGGTTTTTTGGGGTGCTGCAGTGCTCTATGGGGTTTTTGGGGTGCTGTGGGGCTCTGTGGGGTGCTGTGGGGTTTTTTGGGGTGCTGTAGTGTTCTATGGTTTTTTTGGGGGTGCTGCAGTGCTCTATGGGGTTTTTGGGGTGCTGTGGGGCTCTGTGGGGTTTTTTGGGGTGCTGTAGTGTTCTATGGGGTTTTTTGGGGTGCTGCAGTGCTCTATGGGGTTTTTGGGGTGCTGTGGGGCTCTGTGGTGCTCTGTGGGGTTTTTTGGGGTGCTGTACTGTTCTATGGGTTTTTTGGGGGTGCTGCAGGGCTCTGTGGGGTTTTTTGGGGTGCTGCAGGGCTCTATGGGGTTTTTGGGGTGCTGTGGGGCTCTGTGGGGTTTTTTGGGGTGCTGTAGTGTTCTATGGGGTTTTTTGGGGTGCTGCAGTGCTCTATGGGGTTTTTTGGGGTGCTGTAGTGTGCTATGGGGTTTTTTGGGGTGCTGCGGTGCTCTATGGGGTTTTTGGGGTGCTGTAGTGTTCTATGGGGTTTTTGGGGTGCTGTGGGGCTCTGTGGGGTTTTTTGGGGTGCTGTAGTGTTCTATGGGGTTTTTTGGGGTGCTGTGGGGCTCTATGGGGTTTTTGGGGTGCTGTGGGGCTCTGTGGGGTGCTGTGGGGTTTTTTGGGGTGCTGTAGTGTTCTATGGGGTTTTTTGGGGTGCTGTAGTGTTCTATGAGGTTTTTTGGGGTGCTGTAATGTTCTGTGGGGTTTTTGGGGTGCTGTGGGGCTCTGTGGGGTGCTGTGGGGTTTTTTGGGGTGCTGTAGTGTTCTATGGGGTTTTTTGGGGTGCTGCAGGGCTCTGTGGGGTGCTGTGGGGTTTTTTGGGGTGCTGTGGGGCTCTGTGGGGTTTTTTGGGGTGCTGTAGTGTGCTATGGGGTTTTTGGGGTGCTGTGGGGCTCTGTGGGGTTTTTTGGGGTGCTGTAGTGTTCTATGGTGTTTTTTGGGGTGCTGTAGTGTGCTATGGGGTTTTTGGGGTGCTGTGGGGTGCTGTGGGGCTCCGTGGGGTTTTTTGGGGTGCTGCAGGGCTCTATGGGGTTTTTTTGGGGCGTCTCACAGGCGTTCTGGAAGAGCTGCATGTGCATCTCCACCAGCGGGAAGCTCTGCCGGAAGCTGTACGTCACCAGGATCTTCTTCTTCTGGAAGATCTTCGTCACCTGCCGAGCCCCCCCCCCCCCCACAACGTCATCACAGTCCCCAAATCCTGGGGGGACCCTCGGGGGTCCCCCCAAGCCCGGGACCCCCTCCCCGGGACCCCCCGCTCACCACCAGGAGGTCGTTGAAGAGGAAAACCTCGCGCTGGTGAAGCCCCAGGCGCTGCGGCCGGTTGGGGTCGGGAACCTCGTAGAGTTGGCAGCAGCAAACCAGGCGGCGGTGGGGGAGGGACAGCACCTGGGGGGGACAGGTGACAGTGTGGGGGGTCACACCTGGGAGGGGACACATCCCCCCCAAGAAGGGAAAGCACCTGGGGGGACAGGTGACAGCGGGGGGGGGTCACACCTGGGAGGGGACACGCCCCCCAGAACCCTCAGGTGACAGGGACAGCACCTGGGGGGACAGGTGACAGTGTGGGGGGTCACACCTGGAAGGGGACACAGCCCCTCAGGTGACAGGGACAGCACCTGGGGGGACAGGTGACAGCGGGGGGGGTCACACCTGGGAGGGGACACAGCCCCTCAGGTGACAGGGACAGCACCTGGGGGGACAGGTGACAACGGGGGGGTCACACCTGGGAGAGGACACGCCCCCTCAGGTAACAGGGACAGCACCTGGGGGGACAGGTGACAGCGGGGGGGGTCACACCTGGGAGGGGACACATCCCCCCCAAGCAGGGAAAGCACCTGGGGGGGGACAGGTGACAGTGTGGGGGTCACACCTGGGAGGGGACACATCCCCCAGGACACCCAAGTGACAGGGACAGCACCTGGGGGGGACAGGTGACAGTGTGGGGGGGTCACACCTGGGAGGGGACACACCCCCTCAGGTGACAGGGACAGCACCTGGGGGGACAGGTGACAGCGGGGGGGTCACACCTGGGAGGGGACACAGCCCCCCCAAGCAGGGAAAGCACCTGGGGGGGACAGGTGACAGCGGGGAGGTCACACCTGGGAGGGGACATACCCCCCCAGAACACCCAGGTGACAAGGACAGCACCTGGGGGGGACAGGTGACAACGGGGGGGTCACACCTGGAAGGGGACACATCCCCCCCAAGTGACAGGGAAAGCACCTGGGGGGACAGGTGACAACGGGGGGGGTCACACCTGGGAGGGGACACACCCCCTCAGGTGACAGGGACAGCACCTGGGGGGACAGGTGACAGTGTGGGGGGTCACACCTGGGAGGGGACACATCCCCCCCAAGCAGGGAAAGCACCTGGGGGGACAGGTGACAGCGGGGGGGGTCACACCTGGGAGGGGACACGCCCCCTCAGGTGACAGGGACAGCACCTGGGGGGGACAGGTGACAGCGGGGGGGTCACACCTGGAAGGGGACACATCCCCCAGAACACCCAGGTGACAAGGACAGCACCTGGGGGGGGACAGGTGACAGCGGGGGGGTCACACCTGGGAGAGGACACAGCCCCCAGAACACCCAGGTGACAAGGACAGCACCTGGGGGGACAGGTGACAGCGGGGGGGGTCACACCTGGGAGGGGACACATCCCCCCCAAGCAGGGAAAGCACCTGGGGGGGACAGGTGACAACGGGGGGGTCACACCTGGGAGGGGACACGCCCCCTCAGGTGACAGGGACAGCACCTGGGGGGACAGGTGACAGCGGGGGGGTCACACCTGGGAGGGGACACATCCCCCCCAAGCAGGGAAAGCACCTGGGGGGGACAGGTGACAACGGGGGGGGGTCACACCTGGGAGGGGACACGCCCCCTCAGGTGACAGGGACAGCACCTGGGGGGACAGGTGACAGCGGGGGGGTCACACCTGGGAGAGGACACATCCCCCCCAAGCAGGGAAAGCACCTGGGGGGACAGGTGACAGTGTGGGGGGTCACACCTGGGAGAGGACACAGCCCCCAGAACACCCAGGTAACAGGGAGAGCACCTGGGGACAGCGGGGGGGTCACACCTGGGAGGGGACACGCCCCCTCAGGTGACAGGGACAGCACCTGGGGGGACAGGTGACAGCGGGGGGGGTCACACCTGGGAGAGGACACAGCCCCCAGAACACCCAGGTGACAAGGACAGCACCTGGGGGGGACAGGTGACAGCGGGGGGGGTCACACCTGGGAGGGGACACAGCCCCCCCAAGTGACAGGGACAGCACCTGGGGGGACAGGTGACAGCGGGGGGGTCACACCTGGGAGGGGACACAGCCCCCAGAACACCCAGGTGACAGGGACAGCACCTGGGGGGGACAGGTGACAGCGGGGGGGGTCACACCTGGGAGGGGACACGCCCCCTCAGGTGACAGGGACAGCACCTGGGGGGACAGGTGACAGTGTGGGGGGTCACACCTGGGAGAGGACACACCCCCTCAGGTGACAGGGACAGCACCTGGGGGGACAGGTGACAGTGTGGGGGGTCACACCTGGGAGAGGACACAGCCCCCAGAACACCCAGGTAACAGGGAGAGCACCTGGGGGGACAGGTGACAGTGTGGGGGGTCACACCTGGGAGGGGACACAGCCCCCAGAACACCCAGGTGACAAGGACAGCACCTGGGGGGACAGGTGACCCTGTGGGGGTCACACCTGGGGCAGGACACGCCCCCTCAGCCCCTCCCCAGGGTGGTGACGGTGCCCTTGGACTTTCACTGGGGTCACCCCAAATGTCCCACGTGGGTCCCATGGAATGTCCCCCATGGGTGACCTGGAACCCGCCCCATGGGTCACCTTGTACACCCCATGGCTCACCTAGAACCTGTCCCATGGGTCACCTGGCACACCCAATGGGTGACCTAGAACCTGCCCCATGGCTCACCTGGAACCTGTCCCATGGCTCACCTGGAACCTGTCCCATGGCTCACCTGGAACCTGTCCCATGGGTCACCTGGAACCTGTCCCATGGGTCACCTGGCACACCCCATGGGTGACCTAGAACCTGTCCCATGGGTCACCTAGAACCTGTCCCATGGGTGGCCTAGAACCCGTCCCATGGGTCACCTGGAACTTGTCCCATGGGTGACCTGGATCCTGTCCCATGGCTCACCTGGCACACCCAATGGGTGACCTAGAACCCATCCCATGGCTCACCTAGAACCCGTCCCACGGGTCACCTGTCACCTCCCCCAGGTGTCCCACCCCCCCCAGGTGGCACCCACCGGTTTCTTGCCCACGATCATGCGCTCCATGGGTGACCTAGAACCTGTCCCATGGGTCACCTGGCACACCCCATGGGTGACCTAGAACCCATCCCATGGCTCACCCAGAACCCGCCCCACGGGTCACCTGTCACCTCCCCCAGGTGTCCCACCCCCCCCAGGTGGCACCCACCGGTTTCTTGCCCACGATCATGCGCTCCACGGCCTGGACCTGCGACACGTGGTCGTCGTTGGTGCGCAGCTCCCGGCTCTGGATGCGCTGGTAGATCCCAACCAGCATCTCCCGGGGAATGTCCTCGCCATTGTCCACCCCTGCGCGGCACCGGAACGATCTAGAACCTGGGACACACCTGGGACACACCTGGGGCACACCTGGGACATGCCTGGGACACGCCTGGCACTGCTCTAGAACCTGGGATACCTGGGACACACCTGGGACACACCTGGGACACACCTGGGACACACCTGGGACACACCTGGGACACACCTGGGACACACCTGGGGCTGCTCCTGGACACACATCTGAACCTGGGACACACCTGGGACACACCTGGGACACACCTGGGGCTGCTCCTGGACACACACCTGGCACTGCTCTAGAACCTGGGATACCTGGGACACACCTGGGACACACCTGGGACACACCTGGGACACTCCTGGGGCTCCTCCTGGACACACACCTGACCCCACTCTAGAACCTGGGACACCTGGGACACACCTGGGACACACCTGGGACACACCTGGCACTGCTCTAGAACCTGGGATACCTGGGACACACCTGGGACACACCTGGGACACACCTGGGGCTGCTCCTGGACACACACCTGGCACTGCTTTAGAACCTGGGATACCTGGGACACACCTGAGACACACCTGGCACTGCTCTAGAACCTGGGACACCTGGGACACACCTGGGACACACCTGGAGCTGCTCCTGGACACACACCTGACCCCACTCCAGAACCTGAGACACCTGGGACACACCTGGGACACACCTGGGGCTGCTCCTGGACACACACCCGAACCTGCTCTAGAACCTGGGACACACCCCACCCCCCGCTCTAGAACCCACACACCCCTCTCTGCTCTGCCCACACCCACCCCTGCTCTAGAACCCACCGCCCGCTCTAGAACCCTCCGCACCATCCTGCTCTAGAACCCACCACGCCCCACACACCCCACTCTAGGACCCACCACGCCCACCCCCTGCTCTGCCCACGTCCACCCCTGCTCTAGAACCCACCACACCCAGTCCTGCTCTAGAACCCACCGCACCCCCCGCTCTAGAACCCGCCCCAGCCAGTCCTGCTCTAGAACCCACACACCCATTCCTGTTCTGCCTGCACCCATCCCTGCTCTAGAACCCCACCACACCCAGTCCTGCTCTAGAACCCACCGCACCCCCCGCTCTAGAACCCGCCCCCCCCAGGGGGCCGGGGCCCGCCAGGCCCTCACCTCGCAGGTTCTTGATGAAGTCCTCGAGCTTCATCTTGCGCTCGGCCTTGACGCTGGGGCTGTACATGTCGGTGTTGAGGAGGATGATGGCGAAGGCCAGGATGAAGATGGTGTCCGGGTTGCGGAACTGGCGCAGCAGGGCCGCGTTACACACGCAGTAGCGCTGGCTGCGGGGCGGACAACCCCCCACGGCCCATGGGGTCACGGCGCCCCACGGCCACCCCGGGGCTCCCCTCAGTGTGGGGCAGAGCCCCAGAGGCTCTAGGGGCACCTAGAACATGGGGCACCTAGAACATGGGGCACCTAGAACATGGGGCACCTAGAACATGGGGCACCACCGCCCTGGATCCATAGGGTCACCTAGAACATGGGGCACCTAGAACATGGGGCACCACCACCCTGGATCTATAGGGTCACCTAGAACATGGGGCACCTAGAACATGGGGCACCACCACCCTGGATCCATAGGGTCACCTAGAACATGGGGCACCACCCCCATGGCCCTTCCTTGTTCTATAGGGGCACCTAGAACATGGGGCACCTAGAACATGGGGCACCACCACCCTTGATCCATAGGGTCACCCAAAACATGGGGCACCACCCCCATGGCACCTCCTGGATCTATAGGGTCACCTAGAACATAGGGCACAACCCATGGCCCCTCCTTGATCTATAGGGTCACCTAGAACATGGGGCACCACCCCCATGGCACCTCCTGGATCTATAGGGTCACCTAGAACATGGGGCACAACCCATGGCCCCTCCTTGATCTATAGGGTCACCTAGAACATGGGGCACCACCCCCGTGGCCCTTCCTTGTTCTATAGGGTCACCTAGAACATGGGGCACCACCACCCTGGATCCATAGGGTCACCTAGAACGTCACCCTGTGTCACCTAGAACATGGGGCACCTAGAACATGGGGCACCACCCCCATGGCACCTCCTGGATCCATAGGGTCACCTAGAATATGGGGCACAACCATCCTGGATCTATAGGGTCACCTAGAACATGGGGCACCTAGAACATGGGGCACCACCACCCTGGATCCATAGGGTCACCTAGAACATGGGGCACTACCCCCATGGCCCTTTCTTGTTCTATAGGGTCACCTAGAACATGGGGCGCCTAGAACATGGGGCACCTCCACCCTTGATCCATAGGGTCACCTAGAACATGGGGCACCTAGAACATGGGGCACCACCCCCATGGCACCTCCTGGATCCATAGGGTCACCTAGAACATGGGGCACAACCATCCTGGATCTATAGGGTCACCTGGAACATGGGGCACCTAGAACATGGGGCACCACCACCCTGGATCTATGGGGTCACCTAGAACATGGGGTACTACCACCCTGGATCCATAGGGTCACCTAGAACATGGGGCATGACCACTCTGGATCTATAGGGTCACCTAGAACATGGGGCACCACCCCCATGGCACCTCCTGGATCCATAGGGTCACCTAGAACATGGGGCACCACCCCCATGGCACCTCCTGGATCCATAGGGTCACCTAGAATATGGGGCACAACCATCCTGGATCCATAGGGTCACCTAGAACATGGGGCACCACTACCCTGGATCCATAGGGGCACCTAGAACATGGGGCACCACTACCCTGGATCCATAGGGGCACCTAGAACATGGGGCACCTCCACCTTTGATCTATAGGGTCACCTGGAACGTCACCCTGTGTCACCTAGAACATGGGGCACCACCCCCATGGCCCCTCCTTGATCTATAGGGTCACCTAGAACATGGGGCACCAACCCCATGGCCCTTCCTGGATTCATAGGGTCACCTAGAACATGGGGCACCAACCCCATGGCCCTTCCTGGATCTATAGGGTCACCTAGAACATGGGGCACCACCACTCTGGATCTATAGGGTCACCTAGAACATGGGGCACCTAGAACATGGGGCACCACCACCCTGGATCTATAGGGTCACCTAGAACATGGGGCACCACCCCCATGGCCCTTCCTTGATTCATAGGGTCACCTAGAACATGGGGCACCTCCACCTTTGATCTATAGGGTCACCTAGAACATGGGGCACCACCCCCATGGCCCTTCCTGGATCTATAGGGTCACCTAGAACGTCACCCTGTGTCACCTAGAACATGGGGCATGACCACTCTGGATCTATAGGGTCACCTAGAACATGGGGCACCTCCACCCTGGATCCATAGGGTCACCTAGAACGTCACCCTGTGTCACCTAGAACATGGGGCACCTCCACCTTTGACCTATAGTGTCACCTAGAACGTCACCCTGCAGTCCAGGGGCCACAGGGTCACCTAGAACATCACCCTGTGGTCCAGGGGCTGTCACCCAGTGTCCTGTCAGTCTGTAGGGTCACCTGGAACAGCCCCTGGTCCCATGGGTGCCACCACCCCCTCGTGTCCCCCCTCAGTCCTCAGGGTCACCTAGAACGTCACCCCATGGTCACCACGCCACTGAGTGCTGCTGGTGGCAGGGACAATGCGGTGGGGACAGGGGGACACGGGGACAGGGGGATTTGGGGACAGGGGGACATGGGGACAGGGGGACACGGGGACATGGGGACATGGGGACACAGGGATTTGGGGACATGGGGACAGGGGGACAGGGGGACACGGGGACAGGGGTACATGAGGATGTGGGGACACGGGGACATGGGGACACGGAGACACAGGACATGGGGACAAGAGGACACAGGGATTTGGGGATGGGGGACACAGGGACATGGGGACACGGGGATGTGGGGACGTGGGGACACGGAGGGACAGGGGGATGTGGGGACACAGGGACATGGGGACATGGGGACATGAGGACACAGGGATTTGGGGATGGGGGACACGGGGACATGGGGACACGGGGATGTGGGGACACGGAGACATGGGGGGACAGGGGGATGTGGGGACACGGGGAAATGGGGACAGGGGGACATGGGGACACAGGACACAGGGACAGGGGGACATGGGGATGTGGGGACATGGGGACACAGGACATGGGGACAAGAGCACACAGGGATTTGGGGATGGGGGACACGGGGACGTGGGGACAGGGGGACTTGAGGACAGGGGGACACAGGGACATGGGAGGACATGGGGGGACATGGGGGGACATGGGGACACAGGGATTTGGGGATGGGGGACATGGGGACGTGGGGGGGACAGGGGGATGTGGGGACACGGGGAAATGGGGACGGGGGACATGGGGATGCAGGGACATGGGCACATGGGGACAGGAGGACACAGGGATCTGGGGACATGGGGACAGGGGGACAGAGAGACACAGGGACACAGGGATTTGGGGACATGGGGACATGAGGACACAGGGATTTGGGGATGGGGGACATGGGGACGTAGGGACACGGGGACATGGGGACACGGGGATTTGAGGACAGGGGGACACAGGGACATGGGGGGACATGGGGGGACATGGGGACACAGGGATTTGGGGATGGGGGACATGGGGACGTGGGGGGACAGGGGGATGTGGGGACACGGGGAAATGGGGACGGGGGACATGGGGATGCAGGGACATGGGCACATGGGGACAGGAGGACACAGGGATTTGGGGACATGGGGACAGGGGGACAGAGAGACACAGGGACACAGGGATTTGGGGACATGGGGACATGAGGACACAGGGATTTGGGGATGGGGGACATGGGGACGTAGGGACACGGGGACATGGGGACACGGGGACACGGGGATTTGAGGACAGGGGGACACAGGGACAGGGGGACATGGGGACAGGGGGACACGGGACATGGGGACAGGGGGACACAGGGACAGGGGGACAGGGACCCACCCCTCCCCCCTCACCTGAAGGCCTCGATCAGTCGCTCCACCTTCTGCGCCTCCCCCTGCACGCGGATGTGGGACTGGAATTTCCGCAGGGCCTCGTCCAGCTCCATGCCGGAGAAATCCATCTCGTCCACCACGCAGCTGCGGGGAAACCGCGCCGGGGGTGGCTCTGGGGTCCCCCCTGAGCGCCGCAGGGTCCCCTCCCCTCTCCCGGGGGTGTCCCTCCCTCCCTAGTGTCCCCCCCTCGGTGTCTCCCCCTCCCTGATGTCCCCCCCCTCCCCAGTGTCCCCCCCAACCCCTCCAGTGTCACCCCCTGATGTCCCTCCTCCCCAGTGTCTCCCCCTCCCTGATGTCCCCCCCCCCTCCGGTGTCCCCTCCCCCCCCCGTCATGTCCCCCCCCTCCCCGGTGTCCCCCCCCCTTCCCCCATGTCCCCCCCCTCGGTGTCTCCCCCTCCCTGATGTTCCCTCCTCCTCCCCAGTGTCACCCCCCCTCCGATGTCCCCCCCCCCGGTGTACCCTCCCCCTCGGTGTCCCCCCCCCCCAGTGTCACCCCCCCTCTGATGTCCCCTCCCCAGTGCCCCCCTTGTCATATCCCCCTCCTCTGATGTCCCCTCCCCCTNCCTGATGTCCCCCTCCCCGGTGTCCCCTCCCCCCCCGTCATGTCCTCCCCCCTGGTGTCGCCCCCCTCCCCATCATGTCCCCCCCTCTCCGGTGTCCCCTCCCCAGTGTCACCCCCCCCGCTGTCCCCTCCCCCCAGTGTCCCCACCCTCCGATGTGTCCCCTCCCCCCCGTCATGTCCCCCCCACCCGGTGTCCCCCTCCCCCCCCCCGGTGTCCCTCCCCCCGATGTCCCCCCTCCTGTCCCCTCCCCAGTGTCCCCCCCACCGGTGTCCCCCTCCCCCCCCCGGTGTCCCCCTCCCCCCCCCGATGTCCCCCCCCGTGTCCCCTCAGTGTCCCCTCCCCGGTGTCCCCTGCCCCGATGTCCCCCCCCCCGGTGTCCCCCCCCCCGGTGTCCCCCTCCCCGGTGTCCCCTCCCCCCAGTGTCACCCCCCTCCCGGTGTCCCCTCCCCCGGTGTCCCCTCCCCCCAGTGTCACCCCCCTCCCATCATGTCCCCCTCCCCTTTGCCCCCTCCCCATCATGTCCCCCCCTCCGGTGTCCCCTCCCCCCGGTGTCACCCCCACGATGTCCCCCCTCGGTGTCCCCTCCCCATCATGCCCCCCCCTCCCTGTCACGTCCCCCCCTCCCCCGGTGTCCCCTCCCCCCAGTGTCACCCCCCTCCCGATGTCCCCTCCCCCGGTGTCCCCCCTCACTCCAGAACGTCGCGGTTGAATTGTTTCTGCCGGTTCCCCAGGAACTCGCCGATCATTTGCCGGCTCAGCCCTTTCCTCTCCAGGATGAAGTGGGCGACGCCCACGGGGGTGTCGGACAGGAACCCCCTCTCGATCAGGTACTGGATCCCCTTCTCGGGCTTCCTGCGGGGGGGTACGGTGACCTAGAACGTCGCCCGGCCCCGGTTCTAGGGCGCCTTGGGCGGCTACGGGGTCACCTCTCAGGTTTGGGGTCACCTCAGGTGACATCGGCTTCCCCAAAGGGTCACCTGGAACATTGTCATGTCTTGGGTATTGGGTGACCTGGAACGTCATGGTAGGGTCACCTAGAACGTCAGCGTGGGGTTACCTAAAACGTCACCGTGGGGTCACCTAGAACGTCAGTGTGGGGTCACCTAGAACGTCACCGTGGGGTCACCTAGAACGTCACCACGGGGTGACCTAGAACGTCACCATGGGGTCATCTAGAGCATCACCATGGGGTCACCTAGAAAGTCACCGTGGGGTCACCTAAAGCAGTACCATGGGGTCACCTAGAACGTCACCACAGGGTCACCTAGAACGTCACCGTGGGGTCACCTAAAGCAGCACCATGGGGTCACCTAGAACGTCACCATAGGGTTACCCAGAACATGACAGTGGGGTTCTACAGGGCCACCTCACTATAGGATCACCTAGAAAATCATTGTAGGGTCACCTAGAACATAATTGTGGGGTTCTACATGGTCACCTCAAACATTCCCTATCCTCATTATAGGGTCATCCAGAACATCATTGTAGGGTCACCTAGAATGTCACCACAGGGTCACCTACAATGTCATCATAGGGTCACCTAGAACATCACTGTAGAGTCACCTAGACCATCATTGTGGGGTTCTACAGGGCCACCTCAAACACCCTCCATCCTCACTATAGGGTCACCCAGAACATCATTGTAGGGTCACCTAGAACATCACCACAGGGTCACCTACAATGTCACCATAGGGTCACCTAGAACATCACTGTAGGGTCACCTAGAACACCATTGTTGGGTTCTACAGGGTCACCTCAAATATCCCCCATCCTTGCTATAGGGTCACCTAGAACATCATTGTAGGGTCACCTAGAACATCACCACAGGGTCACCTAGAATGTCACCATAGGGTCACCCAGAACATCATGGTGGGGTTCTACAGGACCACCTCAAACACCCTCCATCCTCACTATAGGGTCACCTAGACCGTCACCATAGAGTCACCTAGAACATCATTGTGGGGTTCTACATGGTCACCTCAAACATCCCCCATCCTCACTATAGGGTCACCTAGACCGTCACCATAGGGTCACCTAGAACATCATTGTAGGGTCACCTAGAACATCACCATAGGGTCACCTAGACCATCATGGTGGGGTTCTACAAGGTCACCTCAAACACCATCCTTGCTATAGGGCCACCTAGAACACAATTGTAGGGTCACCTAGACCATCATGGTGGGGTTCTACAGGGCCACCTCAAACATCGCCCC